>SSOS01000005.1:1440130-2040130 GCA_004849945.1 Aspergillus ochraceus | reverse complement strand
GAGAGCGAGTCCGCTGACTAACCCATCTCCTTACAATGGCTATTTTTATCGTGCCAAGAAGATAAGCAGACTTGATTGATGGTTCACTAACAGCCCTATGGAGGACAACTTATTGTGTCGATATTTGGGCTGGAGAGAACAAGGAACTGTTATGAAATGGTGGTGAAAGCAACACACCCCAAATGTAGTCAGTCAGTCCATCATGTGATCGATATCAACCCAATGCTGAGTGAATTCGTCTTTCTCTCACTTCATCCACTGTCACTTCATCTACTCGACAATCACGATGATAACCCATCTCATCCCGTCCCTCTTTCCATCTCAATGATTGATTTTCATCTTCTCTTGAACATATCCAGCAAACAATACGACAATGGATTCGATTCACTCATATTCGCTCTCCCAAGACAATCATTCCAATCTCACAGAAAGTCAGCACAGCTCTGCCACAAGTGTGTCGACTCAACCGAAGGTCAAGGTCTCAGCATGGTTCAGCGTGTTTATTGGTAACCCCGACCCGACAACTCCTCGGTTCGAGCATGCTCGATTCTATGCTAGAATTCCCAAGGAGATATTTGCTTTTCAACGTGCTAACGTTGTCGTCGGCAACGACTCTGTCGAAAACATCGGCTTTGTTGGCACTGATCGGGAGAGGCAGGACATTCGTGAACAAATCTCCATTTTTCGCGCGATCACATCGCTCTCGCTGACCTTCACTGGTGAGATGTTCAACTGCGCCCAAGGGGGTTGTATTGTCTGCAACTCAGCCCCGGCCGAGTCCCTCATTCATCGCCCTTTGTGTGTCACTGAAACTGGCTACCACCAGTTAGTAGATTTTCCAGAGACTTACAAGCTAATGTCGACGATTGCCTCTCACGCGGAGTCTATAACACAGACGGATCAGATGAACTGGAGAATCGGCAGCTTTATGAGTGACAGGCCTTATGTTTGCTCCCTTGCGATGCCTGTGTGCACGACCACCGGCGAGTGCTTTCGAATCGCGACCGCGAGAGCCCAGGACTATATCGAGGGAATAATTGATGGAGACATCTTACCGCGGCCTCTCAACACTCTAAAAAATGACCAGATCTTTAAAGAGGAAAAGTGTGGAACACATCTCCTCAAAACCCATTCGAATAATAATGACATCGCCAAGCATGGCATTGCTGTCGAATCTAAGTCACCTGACCTATTACTCCCCGACAGCCCTCTCAAAGAGAGATTTTACAATATTGGGACGACGATATTTGTGGAAAGACCAAGTCTCCAGGTAAAGCACGCGCCTCCCAGCGGAAAACTTAGTTGCTTAGTACTGTCCACGACTTTTCCTCGGTCGGTAATGCCGGACAGATCGAAGAATCAAGCAGACGCCGCAATTGATTACTGTCGGGTTTCCGCATATTACGAGCAAGATATCCTTCGTCATCTCGACCTTCGTTGCGCGGTATGTCCCAAGCCAGTAGCTGCTAACACTATGGTGCACCTCCCGATTGCATTCCCTCGGACCCATAGAGGCTGTCTTGAAGATGGCCCGGTGCACAAACTAATCATGAAACTTTGTCGTTTTGTCAACGGCTCATGGAATTACACTGAAATGAACACAGCCTTAGGCTTTGATAATGATGCTCATGTCTTCGAATTGGTGGTCCCAATCTGCGAAATGAAAAGTATCTGTGAGAAGGTTGCAAGGATCTCCGCCCGAGAGTTTCTGAGATTACTGACACCGTCTGGAACCTCTCTCCCATTTCCAGGATTAGACCCTGATACCAATCTCGCCGCCATCCATGCCATGTTTCGAAGCTCCTCCTCCGAAGAGCCAGAGCCCGCCGAGTACTTGGTAGAGAAGATTGCACCTGAGTGTCTCATACCCGAAGACGAAAGCGAACACAAAGGAGACCCGAAAGATAGCACTTTGGATGCAGGTAGCCTACGGCTTTGGTTTGAAAATTACCACACGAATCAAGAAATCATGCGTGAATTGCTGGGTGAAAATGTGCAAAAGGAAGAGGATCAAGTCCAGGTCGAAGTTGAGAACCCTGAGACCGATGGCTCTGTTGTTTGGGTTTTTGACCTGGTGGATACCTCGCACCCAATTGATGAGAATTATGAGGAACCGGAGGCAAATATCATGGATCCAATTATCGAGGATTATAGAACCGAGGAGATATTTCAATCCTTACTGACTTGGGACTTCTGGTTGCTGTATGAGGCCATTACCAGCCACCCCAAGAAAGACATAACATTGGGGATGACGACGGGGGCGCCGAAGGATACTACGAAATGGACGACAGTGCGTATGAGGAAGGGTACGATGAGGGGTACTTCAAGGCTTACGACAAGGGTTATCGTAATGGCTATGAGCAAGGTAAAAACAGTGTTTCTGGGGACGCATGTTAAGGCGAGACGTGATATGGCGATTGATACCCATCCCTGAGGCGATATTCATCTCCACAGTCTACGCAATGACTATTACGAATAAATATTTGAGTTAACGACTCATACTTTTTTTCCACCCGGTTGTGGTACTCAGGGCTAGATATCTCCAATCATAATTGAATTCCATTCTCAAATCTTCTCAATATGATACACCGTAGTACTCATGCTCCATGACCCAACCTAGGAGCAATCCGAACCACCATAAACAAACGTTCCATCGGAGTTCTCACATCCGCAGGTTCCATCGTCAGGGCTCTTGATGCAGTCGGTTCCAACGCCCGAGGACTCGCCGTTGTCGCTGTAATTCATTAGTCTACCCGTCCAGAACAACCCACCTAAGATAGACATATCAGTGGGAAAGGGAACTCACTTCCAGAAGAAAGTCCAGCAATCATCATCCGACTTGGTCAGTTCGTCATTCGTAGGCGCAGTGCAGGTGTACGCCTTGCAGGTGCCGTAGGGCGCGCCGTTCGAGGTGTCATACTGGTGGTCGGTTTCGAAGACGGCGAAGGTTTGGGTTTCTGTTCGATAATAGTGCTTAGTTTGTAGTCCTTGACTTGGTCGGTTCATTTAAGTTGACAATTACCAGACGTGCGAGTGTTGTAGGCGCACTCGGCGGCTTGGATGGCGTTGGAGGTCTTAGCAGCTGTGGGTGTGGGAATTAGTACTTCGTTTTCTTATGCTTGAAACTAGTCTCTATTGCAGATGTAGAGCTTGCAACAAAGGGGAGGGCACGTACGAGAGCAGCTCACAGAGCCGGGGCATTTTCCCTTGGTGTTGGAAGTGGCCGGTTGGAGGGTGGCGGCGGCCAGAGTGGCGCTGAGGAGAACGGAGACGAGAGTCTTAGCAGAGACCATTCTGAGGATTTTTCAGGAGAAGGCTAAAGAAGATTGAGTGTTGCTAGTGGTTGAAGCTGGAGGTTTAGTCGGGAGATCATCGTCCTTATATACCTACTCCTACTCCTAGCCAACCCGTAGCTTATACAGTGCTGCGTACACAGCTGCCCACATCCCGCCTGTCTCCTCAGGGGGAGACGTAGAAGTGAAGTCTCGAATGCTCGATTCCACGATGAAACGGACTAGCGTCGAAACAGGAGACGTGGAAAGTGGAGATTGTAAACTGAAGTCTGGAAATAAGACAAATTAAAGCGCTCAAAAATGCGGCGCTAGAAGACGATATCGATCAACTTTAATTTAAAATCCGCGGAATTCGGTATTTACTTTGCACCCCTTTAGCAGTCAGTCCACTTTGCACAGAATGCCTTAGAGACTAAGGCAAACTTGTCAGGACCATAGATGGTTAAATTTAATTAGGCCAAATGTTGAACTAACGAAGGACCTTGTTTTAGAGCGGACTCCACTTGCTGCCGCAGTGGCTGTGAGAGTCGTGTTTGATGATCGACAGCTTGTTTCAGATAGACAGTTGAGAGTGGTGCCGGAGAGATTAACGTTGAAATCATACGGTAAGGAGAGGAGATCCTCGAGATCCTCAAAAGTCTAGACTTTGGACTTTGGTAAGAGTCACTCTGAGTCAGTAGAGTATCCGGTATGTCAATGGATCTGTCATTGCCGGAGCCAAGTTTTGCCTATGCGGAGATTGCGGGGGACTTATTGATGGGAGCGATGTTGCAATGCAGGTTAACTATTTCTTTGAATTGCTTGAACATTTTGTAGAACTGTCATTTTACGTTTGGGGTCGCTAACTTCCTGATTTTTCCAAGGTGGCAGCTGGCCATGTGGTTGGGCTCATTGGCACTTTAGAGGTGAGTCGCCTGTTTAAAAGCAAAGACAGAGTGTGGAATTTTAGAATAGCAGACGAGAGGTCCATGAATCTCAGACCAAGTCTAAATCAACGTAGTGGCATCTACAGCATCATTGTGCTTGCCACAGATCCCCACAGGATCTACTCGGCGCGCGCCCCGGATATTCCACATCACTATGCAAATTATGTATAAAAGCTCAACACAGAACAGATGATATACTTATGCAAGAGCAAACACGCGACCAACCCTTGATCTGCATGGATATCACCTTTCTGCAGAAAGCTGATCCACGATTTCGGCTTCGGAACCAAGTCAGCTCTCCGAGCCTCCGAACAAAAAAATCTTACCAGTAGAAACTACTGCATGATGACTCGTTGCTAACTAGGTGGATAACCTGCATGTCCCCGAAAGCAAACATCCAAGGCCGAAAGAGCCGATCATGCCTCGATCAAGGAGGTGTGATGCAGAGTGTTGCGGAGATTCCGACGGTCGGGTCGGCTCCACCACATTTTTGCACGGCAATCGGTGCAGATCGGGGATTTCCTGGGGTAGAAGGCTTTGTCGGGGTGAAATACGGTAGGGTATATAAGATCTCTTGTGTGCTCGTTCTCAAGGATCCGTTTTATTTGGAGGAGTGTGAGATGTTATCACTCATATTCTGGTCGAAATCATGCTGAAATTGGATATACCGGGTGAGGGCCGTGTGCTTGATGTCGCGGGACCGTATCTTGGTCACTTTATATGGGTTGGTATTGCTGGATATCTGCTTTTGACTCTCTATCAAGGTCTGCTTGGTGCAACGAGCGGGATACCTGGACCGTGGCTTGCTCGATTTACTCGTCTCTGGCTGTTCAAGGAGACACGGCTCGGACGGTTCGAAAAGGTGAATATCGAGTTACATAAGAAATATGGTAAGTTCAGACACTGTCGCTGGCCATATCTGCTACGAATTAGTATATTCTTTGGAACAGTGGGGTATTGATGTCTAATCCAGGTCCTGTCGTCCGCATCGCCCCGTCTACATTCAGCATCAACGACCCGACAGCCCTAAAGACCATCTACTCGTCCGGCTCCAAGTTCCCCAAATCAGATTTCTACCATCCATTTGGTGACCCCCAAAGAGACCAAAAGCATCTATTCGCGGAGCAGAATAACCAGCTACACGCATTGAACCGACGCAAAACTTCATCGCTGTATTCCATGTCGACGTTGGTCACGTACGAACATTTCGTCGACCGATGCAACCAGATGCTATGCGAGCGACTAGACAGTTTCGCAAAAAACAAAGAAGCGTTCGATGTGCCGACCTGGATGCAATACTATGCCTTTGATGTCATCGGCGATATCACAGTATGTCGTCCTTGTCTTGACCGAACACCAGGTAGATAGAATTTGACACAAAAGCCGCCAACAGACAAGTGAACCATTCGGCCTCCTCAAAACCGGCCACGACGCATGGGGCGTGCTCAAGGCAATTGACGAGAGTCTGAAATACGGATCCACGATTGGAATATTCCCTGAATTACACGACTGGATCGCATTAGCGAGTCGACTCCTCCGGCAGGCAACGCCCCTTGAATCCGTGAACGCATATGTCCTTCGACAGATCGAAACGCGGTCCGGAGAGAGTGACGAGAAGATATCCTCTCGGAACGACTTTTTATCCAGACTGCTCGCGCTCAAGAGCGCCGACAAGGTCAATGATTTCCAACTTTTCACCACCGTCGGCGCGAATATCGCTGCCGGATCCGATACAACCGCCATCTCTCTTAGCAGTGTGGTCTACTCCTTGCTCAAGAATCCAGAGGCCGAGAAGAAAGTGCGGGAGGAAATCGACTCGCTTGCTCGTGACGGAAAGCTTTCGGAGCAGGTCAGCTTCGAACAGGCTCGACAGATGCCGTATCTGCAGGCGTGTATTAAAGAAGCGCTGCGAGTTCACCCGGCGACAGGAAGGCCGTTAGTGCGTGATGTACCGTCCGAGGGGGTTACTTTGGCGGGAAGGCATTTCCCAGCAGGGGTGAGTGATATATTCTACACTATACAATGACTTGAAAATGTCCAGGGCACTGACAACAGACTATAGAGCTCGGTAGGAGTCAATACCTGGGTGATCCATAATAACGAAGAGGTGTTCGGTCCCGACGCAGCGGAGTTCCGACCCGAGCGATGGTTAGAAAACGATAAAGAGACGCTGTCTTTCATGGAGCAGAATTTTATTCCCGTACGCTCTCTCCCAAATCCTAGTCACGGTATAATGCATAAACTGACAATAATAGTTCGGCGCTGGTGCTCGTACCTGCATCGGTAAAAATATCAGTTTGTTGGAGATGTCCAAGGTCATTCCCCAGCTGTATCGGAAGTATCAGTTTGAGTTGGCTCCTGGAGAGGAAATGACTACCTGGGAGGCATGGTTCGTAAAGCCCAAGTTCCGATGCTTTGTCAAAGAACGGACGGATATTTGAAGGAGATTGGTTTGAAAGTAGCTGGTAGATCAGGAGGCGCTGAGTCTTTAAAGCGAATATCGCATTCTCTCACGAACTTGATAGCACTTTCTCGAGAACATATGCATAAATAGGCTTATCATTGTCCAAGGAAAGACCAAGAGTGATCCGTTGATATTGAAATATACCCAAAGTAAACAATCATGAAGCTGACATAGTCAACATCTCCCCCCTCAGCGACTGCATCAAAGAGCGCGCAATCATCTGACTGATCCTCGCCCAAGCCACACTTCCCCTTAGAATACTTGCCGCCTCCTTGAACGCGCGAGACGAGCTACCCGGTTTCTCCAACACGCCGATACCAGTGACATGAACACCAGACCCCGCATCTCCCGCTTGGATCCAAGCCTTCTGCTCCTCGGGGCTTAATCGGTCAATGCGAACAGGCTGTCCCGATATCTCTGTCCAGGCTTCCCCGCGGTCCTCCAGCACATGACGTGTATATTTGCGAATATATTGTATCGCGATCAATAGACAGAAAGGGTCGTAGAATGTGACGATGTTCTGCTCGCGAAGGAGCCGGAATAGATGCGCTGCGTGGACTAGAGATTTCCGAGCTTGTTTCGCGTCATTCATTAGTTTGCCAACTTGGGAATCTGCGATCTCGGCCTCTGCCTTCGTGGTCATCCAGCCGTAGGATGCGTGCATGGTGTTCGTAGGGATGTGGCGGATAATGGAAAGAAAGTGGTAGAGCTTCTGCTGCTGGAGAGACGGGGTGGATGGGTCTGGGTCGAAGCGTTGGGATGGATCAAGGTTTTTGAATCGGGATGCTAGGATGTCGGGGATGCTGTTGAGTTGAGATGAAGAATCGAGGGACGAGAGGAGGTTAGAATATGGGAGACATTGAGTTTGTCTGCGGATTGTTCGCTCCTCGGAGAATAGGGAGATCATGATAATCAGACTGGTGGTTTGGCCGAGTGATTGGGTTGGTTTGTTGGTGTTGAGGGAGCTGAAAAGTTGGACAAGGCTCGTCGGCTCTGGGTATTGTTAGTCTCCAGTGCAGATGTCATATTTGATTGATACAGCTAGAAAGAAAGTGGCTTATACCTTCCTGAGACTGAAACCGACCCTTCCATTCCTCCGCGTTTGAACAATACCATAAAGCATCATTGCAAGGAAGCCCGACTCTCAATTCCCAGATCGCCAGCGCAGGAGGCAAATCAAACAAGATCAATTGGAAGCATTCGAGCACTACAAAGCGTAACAATCAGCGATAATCCCTTGCACACAGGTGACTTCAGGGATCACACGTACCCCAGGTAAAATAAATAGTGCGCTTCCATGACTCCGACAAAGTCCACTGCGACCAGCTTTCGCCACTTTCTTTCAAATTCATGGACGATAGCCGAGTGAATGGTGATGCATGTCCTACAAGAAATGGCCGACATAAAGTGATGAGAATGCTCCGTTGATATTGCATCGTGCAGACGGTGTCTTTTGAACCGTCGAATAGCGATAGATTATGCAGCAGTACGGCCTGGGCAATGTGGACCTCGTCGTTGCGGAGGAGTCGTTGCATGGGCTAGTTTTGTCAATATTGTGTTTTTGTGCTAGACTGTAATGTGACATCACCTACTAGATCAAGAATGACACTTTGAAGAAGACGCCAGAAGAAGGAGTGCATTTGAGGTCGAGTGGGAATGCGAGAGTACTGACACCCGACGGATGCGATTGCCGCGACGAGAACCCATTTGTCGGGTGTAGGTTTGAAGGACGCACGATGTATAATGGGCATGACGGGGTTGAAGTGTTCAAAGTATAGTTGGACGAATGTGTTGACGACCTGGATGCTTGGAGGCGTCGGCTGTGGTGTCTTGGGTTTCTGGCAGTGTTTGCGATAGAAATTCAAGATAGAGTTGTACATGTCTTCGGATATGCGTTCGACGTGGCAGAAATCCTCGCTGACTAGTATTTCCTGTTCATCAGATATGGAGTCTGAAACGTTGGCAGTAGAACCTCTTTGCTGGTTATGCTCTGCTGGTAAAATTGGTGTTTCTTTCGTTAACTCTATCGAATGCGAATTGGTAGGTAATGCATGCGGATCGGCGAGCATTGGGGTAGCAGAGAAGTTCTGTCCGCTGTGATGACGAATTTCATCGTCAAATGGCGGTATATTTGGGGTAATGTATGGCAGTGACTGTAAATTCTCACTTAGAGAGCCTGTACTCTGTGGATTTGAGCCCAGAAAAAACGATGCCGGAAAACCGGCTAGACTGGCATCGACATTATCGACCGCCATAAAAGGGAACGGGTTAAATATATAGTTCATCAGTTCCGTTGACTGAGAAAGATCTGGAGGGACAAGGGATCCAGTATTGGATGCTACAGTTCCTTGTTGATAGACTTCGGCTTGAGCAAGATCAATCGCAGCCGGAGGCGGAGACTGACGAGATAGGGAGAGAGGCTCCTCACCACCAGCTGACGATACCATTGAAAACTCGCAGACAGAGTGTTTTTTCTGACATCGATCACAAGGTTGCTGACCGTTACATCGTTGCTTTGACTTTGCGCATTTCATACAAGCCCGCGAGGCCCGTTTCGCTTCCTGAGATGCAGTAGCTGCGTACGACCTGACCGCGCTGGGTCCATGCGTGGTGATATGCCGCTTCAAGGAGTCCCTATCATATAGTGAGTACTCATGCCATGCAAATTCGCTAGTACTTACTTTCTTGAGAATGGCCTTGAACACCACTGGCACGGAAAAGGCCGTAACTCGAGATGACGACGAGTGTGGCGTTCGAGATGCTCGCGGCGCCTAAAGTGGGAGTTACAATGGTCGCATACCAGCTCGGAAGGGGTTCCTTCTTCTCCCATGCTAGGAATACGTTGGTTGGGTTGTAGGAGTGGCTGATTAGACCTAGGAGATTGTTGGCCAAGAGGGGAAGTCGTTGAGTGTTTCATTGCCGATTTGTGCATCAGTTATGTCCTGCATTATTTGACGCATAAAAGGTAACATCACATGACATTTTCTCGAGGTGCATGCTCGACAGAATTATCATGTTTCGTGAAATTGAGAGTGAATTAACGGTTCTTGATTGAATGAATAGCTTTTAAATAATCCGTTTAGTTTATTACAATAGCACATTATCGAGCAAAAAGCACTCAAGCAGATTGCGGATTATCAACATCGATTCCATACCGCCGTCGATCATCATCATCTATCCAGCCCAGCCTTAATTGCAGTCCAGCGAAGATCTTCCGCTCTTGCGTTTGCTTATTACTCAGCCACTCAGTCCCTTCCGGTATAACCTTACGCGAAGCCAGCGTACTCCCAGCCACCAAGGCCACGGCACCTGATAACTGGCCGGGATTCTGCATGATAAAGACAGGGGTCCAGGCCAGCGCGCAAGCAATCGCAGTACAGACGAAGGCAATGGCCAGTAGAATCTCCAGCGCGAGACCAGCCTGACGGTCAATTTTCAAACGCGCAGAGGGATACACGACCGAAGCCTCGAAGCTGGAATCGTCGTTTTGGCCTTGAATCGAGCGAGACGCGGCGCTACCGAGGTCGTCGTCCTTTCTGAAGGTTGTATTCTGGCGCATGTTGTAGGATATGGCGATCGCCATGTATTTGCCGTAGAGGTCGCTAGTGGCGTTGAGGAGGCGAGGGATGTTGTCTTTTCCGACGAGGTCCGATTCAGGGATGCCGTCGATGCCGTGGACAACGACTTGGTAGAATACGTCCAGGTATCCTGATGCATTTGCATTGAAGAAGAGCATACTCTGTTCGATGTTATACTGTGGGCGGTATTGTCGCATGTCGAACCCGTGGCCGTTGCCGAGGACATGGGCGGTCGACTCATCGGGAACGGGCGGGTTCGACGGGTCAAGCTCGAGGCTTGGGAGAATAAATCGAGCTTCGGTGGTGACTTCCTCGATGTACTGATCGCAAACACCGCTAGTCACGTCGGTCATGTTGGTGGAGAGTGGGATGAATGCACCGAAACTGAACCCGATGCTAGGACACCCCTCTGGATTCTGTCCCTCATCGTAATTGTCCTCCGTATAGAAGGGATACTCGCTATACGAGTACCAGTCGGTAAAAAGATCGCTATTTCCCCATTGCTCGAACTGGGAATATCGCGAGCTGATATTATCGTTATTAGGTATGTCCCCGAGATGCAGATCAAAAAAATAACCACCATAAACGGGTTGCTGAAGGATGCGCCCGTCACCAGCTTGCTTCTCAGGAAAATAAATTGACGTGTTAAAATTGAACATGTTCTCATCTCCATACGCTCTACCACGCTTGCACTTCGGATACATGGCTTCGAGATCGACGGTGGTTTGGAGACTGGAGTAAGGTACCCGTTTCTCGGGCTCTAGGGCTGATGAGGTCTTACCCTTATATAATGTAGCGGTTTCGAGGGGCTTGCACTCAAGTCTCGGGCGGAGAGCGGGTACGCGAAGAGTCATATGCCCTTGTGCGGTATTGTCTCCTTTCTGCTCAAAGGAAACGGGAGACGAAACCACCGGAAAAACCAAATTGCCATATGTAAACCGAGGGAAGGTAAGATTTGACTGCTCGATCAGATTGAGCACGGTGCCAGCATGACTATCATTGTAGGCTTTGGGCCAAGTCAAGTTGAACACATCGCTTCGTTGGACTGACATAGTCCGACTCAAAGTGTTCTAATTCTGTTATCAGTACACGTTCTCGGTATTTGAAGACCAGCGACACTTGGTCAGCTTACCTGATAGTCCACGATGTACAGTCCTGATGCGGCAATCGTAAACAGACTTGCAGCGAGAGTGGCGAAAAGACTGAAAAATACAGCAAATTGACGATCGAATAACGATTTCCAAAGTGCAAGTATGGGTAAATCGCGAAGGTAGTTCGCAAACATTGCGCGCTTACTTGCGGTACTACCTTGACTGAGTAAGCGGTATGGGGCAAGCAATGCAAGCCCAAAGTCGAAAGTCCCATACATAAGACCGAGGGAAATCATCACGCCAGAGGTAATAAACTTGCCCCAGAAGAGGACACTAGAGTCCCTCGGAACGTCCATGAATCCGTCGTATTTAGCGGATACCTGCTGCAGAGTCTCGATTGCGATTATCATAGCGATAGGGGATATTAGCACAAGCAAACGAAAAGGAAGGCTGTACGCCAGGGGCTTCCAAATCTTCTGTGTTGTGGTATCTAACACTCCAGCTGCTGTTTCACCGACAGTATGTTGCTTCTCGGGCCCGTCTTGGAGGTCCACATCAATAGTAAATGCTGGTTTCGTTGGTTTCGCATAGCGATCAGTGGGCGACGCTCCAAATCGAGTCCGGAACCGTTCTCCTTTGAGAGCTTCGCTGAGTCGCGTGAAAGGCCAATTGACAGTTCCGGCAAGCACTTTCGTCAATTTGCTGTCGGGGAGGAACGTTGTAATAGCGCCAATACTATCTGGACTCCGAGGAACAACATTGAGTGGACGTGTTATAATCACACCCACTGAGATGCAGATCATGAGAGCAACACAGGTAACCATCACAACAATCGGAGTCCTCTGCACAAACAAGCGGTTTTCATTTCGGAAAGCCTCCCCAGAAATTTCCTGGTCGGGTGATTTGAGGTAGTTATAGAGTATGTTATACGCTGACTGCACTGCCAGTCCTATGTAGACGTTGACCGCGCTCGCTGTGAGGTGCTTGATGTCTAGAAACGACTCATAATCAGGGCTGTTGCTCTCCGCCAGCATGAGACGGAAAAAAGGCCTATAAGCTCCCTCTGTCGCCTTGTCCTGTCCAAGAAGGTTAGGAGATCCTGCCATAAACCTCCACATCATTTGAAAATAATTGTCAGCTAGTTCATCCATGGTACTTCCTTGCAACAATGCCTGGTCAGTCATAGTAGAGATAGGAGTGGCGTCAAGCCCCGGTCCTCTTTGAGTCTCTGCATCGGAGGGGTCTATTTCAACTTTCGCTCGCTTGCTAATTAGTCTCTGCTTGCACAGAATGGCCGTGGCACTTTCAATCTCAACAGAGGCCGAATCTGCGACTTTCACATCGTCGCGTGAGCGTAAAAGCTCTTCTGCGTCTGGCTTTAGGTCTTGAGAGTTTCGAACGTCTAAAACTGTAAACAGGAGACGCAGTGACGGATGGACATTGGGGTTCGTTTCGTTGCCAGTGCAGTTGGCGTACAAATTTGCCATCCGAGGATAAACTAATTTTTTCGGCAGTATATCACGCAGGTGATCATTCAGCGAGAATACAGCAGTATCTGGGTCCATTCTGCCAACAGAACAACGGCCATCATCGGTTTCGAAGAGAATTCTAACCCTATCTTTATCATCGTGGGCATCTGGGTCCGGGCTTAGCATGGTCCAGTTTAGGTTTCCGGCCTGGCACTCCAAGCTTGGCCAGTAGCCCGTGACGTTGGCCGCAATGCGAGTGGTGGCATCGGGAAGAGGATCTTTTGAATAGATGTTTGGTACCACAAATTTGGAGGACGTTCCTTTGGGGTAGGGCAAACCATGTGCCAGTACTCCATAATAGGCATAGGTTGGGCTAAAGAAGTCAACTCCCTCAAAATGTGGGACACTAGAGTTCATGCCAACCTCGTAAACCTGGATTGGACCACTGTGCACCTTCGTGGGCTGGAGGACCAAAAGGGCGGATGCAAAAGCTGTCTGCCAGGAAATACTGGTTCTCAGCAGAAACCTCTTGATCGGCAGCATGGTTTAGTTCTTACCATCAATTTCAACAGCAAAACACCAAAGATAGAAGCAGCTACAGTCCAGTGTTTATTCTTTAAGGCTGTCCAGCACCCAAAGATATGGATTTGGCCAACGTAGTCTAGGAACAAGGTTTTGTCCGCGGAGACCCATCCTTGTTGCAACTCTCGCCAGGGACCGAGAGTTTTGCACCAGTAGTCAACTTGTCGCCAAAGACCAGCAATCATAACCAGGACTTTGCGTCGGTTCAATTAGCCCCAAAAATTTACCACCCATAAATGGCAAAAATAGAGCTCACCTGCGGTTGGTCCGTACGCCCATGAATAGCGATCGTCGAAAAGTAGGACAAATCCATTATCAATTTCCGCAAAATGGTAAACAAGACCAAGAGCAATGCCAACGAGAACTAGAGCCACGATGAACCCGCCCAGGCAAGTCTTGCTAAGCCAAATAGGGTTGAACATGGGCAGCTGAGACGAGAATCCATGGTCGTCCTGTGTTACTGGCTTCTCATGGTCGAGATTTGTTGGCGGATTGATAGGCGCCTCCGAGACATAACTCCCCTTTGTTTCTGGTTGGGGAGTTAGTGACGGCGTATCCTGCCCTATGAGCGGGGCTTCATTAGTGTATAAGTTCGCCCGTTGACCGTCATAGGAAGGCTGGAGAGAATCCAGCTCTACCGAACTCGGCATCATCCACTGGCAGTCCCTCTTAAGTATTGGGAACAACCAAGGCATGTATGGAGATATTAAGCGGAAGGCAATCCTACGCATGCTAAAAAGCTAGCGGGCGCGACCGCACATTTAACGAAAACAGTAGCGATTGTTCCGTTCGCAGCATGGGATGCCAAGTCGTGGGGGCCGAAGAATGGAGGCAATAGAAGCTCCCTCGACAGGCTGTTTTAGACCCCGGCCAAAGCTTTTCATCTTTTCATAGCTTCACAGCATAACCGAAAAGGCAAGCAGGGCATCCGAACGGGCAGACTAGAAATGCAAGTGCCATTCTCTTTGTTCCTGCCGGCTTTCCTCACTGGAGGACTAAGGTAGATTGTCGCAGATCTAAGATGGCGAAGGGCGCGCGATTTTCACTGTCTATGCCGGTTTGGATCACCATGACGCTTCTTCCAGCGATCATTGACGGGCTCTGCTCGAGATTGGTGCGCAGAAAAGCAGATCTTTGACAACGCAGTAGTGTGCATCCAAGTAGTGCAAGGCTGACTACCATTATGTCATTGTGGTGTGCATCCCATGCAAGTCGCAGACCAGGATTCTGATCTGTGATGCCACCCTACCATCCCTGACTCCCACGTTGGATGAATATTCATGAAGCGTGGTAGACCTCAAGTGGGTCGGTCTGGCAGGGAGTGGGCGAGTTGCGGGAGAAAGCGAGAACGAAAGGTGGAAACTCGAAAATGGAGGAAGATCCGGTGTGCGCCGCTGCCGAGTTTTGTTTGTTTGCACTCCTCATGGTGCGCGTCGGCCCTGCAGAGAACAACGTGACTGCAAAGACCTCCAACAATATCAGTATGGATCTAATCTAGTTATATAATGTAGGGCTTTTTCATTGTTGCTTAGATTTACATTCATTCAATGACTGTGTGCACCTTTAACACTTTATGACTGCTTAGTCAGAACCCCGAACCTCATCTTCAAATTCTGTAATTATGCAAAATATATGTCGGTCGCTACCGGAAAAATGTAATCATTCACCATAAATTGAAATACATGACCACGCAGGAAATTAGCGACCTGTGTTTCGACCTAGCTAGAAACCGATTTCGATATCGTCATGCCTGTAGACAGGGCGAAAAACGCTTGTACCCCTTGTCGGGAAAGAAAGAGAAAATGCGATGGCAAGGAACCGTGTCATAGTTGCGCAAAGGCCAATTACGACTGTAAATACGACCATCGTCCTCGAACGAGACGACCTGCACGGAAGAGTCCGACGGAGGGATCGATCCAGACCACACATATGAAGCCTACAGTGACATCCGATGAGCCCATATCAGCGCCTCTGTCAGCCGACGTGAATTCCGCCGCCGTATTGGCCAGAAAGTTGGGCCTTTCGTCTACAGAGTCGACGATCCCTGGGGGTCTACGCTTGTTTGCATGGAACCTGGCAATTGGAGAGAAGCCAACCGACTATCTTGCACCGTTACCACTTTGCGAGATCCTAGCGGTAGATGATATGCGAGAGTTGGCATCAGTCTATTTTGCAGAAGTTCACACCGCGTATAACTTCGCGAACCGTGACATGGTTGACGGTGCCATTGAAACCATGCCTGAACAACAACTCTTTGACCCCGTGCAATGTGTGCTGCTTGGAATTGCTGCGCTGGGATGCCTGTTCAGCCCTCAACCGAAGAATATCGAGGCGCAGATTGTGCACAGCGCTCGCGCTACCTTGGAACATTCAACCACATTGGAACTGCCGTCAGTGGACTACGTAACTGGGTGGCTTCTGCGGGTTCTTTATCTGCGGCTCACTAGCTCACCGCATGCAGCATGGATGGCTAGCTGCACGTTGATGCATATGGTGGAAACCACAAACCTTCACCGTGAGCCATCGCCGACCGCTACAGACATAGGTTACACTCCGGATTCCAGACGACGGCTATACTGCGTCTCCCAACTTTTTCACATGTGGATTTCCTACGACTACGGGCGCTCGCGAGTTAACTTGCGCGGGGCTTCCTGCTCACTCCCAACGGAAGGATGGACCGCGGACCAAATCACCATATGGCAGTTGTCCGATGCTCTGGATGTGGACAAGTATTTAGACACGACAGAGCTAGAAGAACTCCTTCGGAAAACGATCGCATTGAAACTCTCTCATCCCTTGCTGCAGCTGAAGCGCTGTAGTATTGGCATGTGCATATATCGCAGAATCCGAGCATCCGGACGGACGGTAACGGGCGACGTAATCGGCCGGATTCTTCAGCTGGCCGCTGAAGGTGTGGACACGGCACTGGATCTCGCCTATACGCGTTCTCCCTGGTGGCATATAGCGCATGTGCCATTTCAAGTTATATGTGTTCTCCTGGCTATCGATTCTCGGTCTTCACTCGAGGGTGTGAGGAAATCGTTTCGGGCGCTACAAGTGATTGCGGATAGCTATGGGACAGATGTTCTGAAAGAGGCCGTTGCCAGCGCAAGCTATATTATCGGCATACAGTTGCAGCGGAAGAAGGAAGAATACGACTTGCTGAATAGCATGGCGAGCGATATTCTCCCGAATGAGATGGATAATGCCGGATCACTCGGTCAGAGCCCGTTGAACCCTGATTTTGGGCTACAGCAAACTGATACTGGCCACTACAATTACGGCGAATTCTTGCACCTCGACCAGCTGTTCACGGCCAACCTCTTCGCTCCATATGGATGATGGAAGCCAAGAGAGGGAGGTGGAATTGTGCCTGCCGGGGTTGCGGAATTGCGGAAGTCCGCAATCTCCCGCTGTTCCGCTCCGCTCCGCTGATGATGACGCAATTGTGTAACCAATTTGGAGGAATATAAATTCTCACGGACGCCGGAAAAAACAGTCAACAATTTACCACACAAAACCTGAAACTGAAAACTCCTCACTATGCCGACCGATAATCTCAACTTCTCTTGCGCCCTGGTCACCGGTGGAGGTGGCGGAATCGGCAAAGCCATCGCCTCGTACCTCGTCTCCAAAGGCAAAAAGGTCATCATCGCCGGCCGAACCGAATCAAACCTCAAAGAAACCACCAAGGAAATCGGCGCGACTGCCTACTATGTCCTGGATACAGGGGTTGTGGACCAATTTCCGGCCTTCATCTCTCGCATTACGCACGAACACCCCGAACTGGATTGCCTGATCAATAACGCCGGGGTTCAGAGACCCATAGATCTAGTCAATGAAAATCCAGAGGATATATTCAAGAAAGCGGACCAGGAAATCGATATCAACATCCGCGGACCGATGCACCTTACTCTGAGACTTCTCGAGCATTTCAAAGCAAAGCCAAACGGAGCCGTGATCGTCAATGTGTCTTCTGTCCTGGGATTCCTCCCCTTCGCTCCCATCAACCCTTCTTACGGCGGAACAAAAGCGTGGTTGCATTTCTGGAGCATGAATCTCCGCACTCAGTTGCAACAGAGCGGCTATGAGAACATTCGAGTCATCGAGATTGCGCCCCCAACGGTGGAGACCAATTTGCATCGCGACAGGGAAGACCCCGATGATAACAAAAAGCACAACAATCATAATGCATTGTCGATCGAGGAGTTCATGGACGATGTAAGCGCGAAGTGGGAGCAAGGGGACGAGATGATCGCATCGGGGATGAGTGGGGACTTGGTGGACCGGTGGTATCGGGAATTTGGCGGATTTTACGACGAAAAAACTCGCTAGGCTGGCTGATCGGGACGATAGGCTGACGCCGTGTGGGTTTCTTCAATAATTGCCCGTGAGGATTAAGGGGGAGCTGTGCTGACGTTTGTACATACTTCGTGGTGTAGGCGATTATATTCCCGAGGGATAAAAGCAGGGGCCACCTGAGATACTGGCATATCCATATCACTCACTTCATTGCGAGGAATCCCATGCAATATGCCAGTATTCAGAATTATTGAATTTGTCATGACCGATCAGATCCGCAAGGGATTGCAAGCCACGGATTATTAATCCGCCTCGATACGAGCTCTTCTAGGAAAGTGAGATGGAGATCGCAATAGGGAAGTGGGCAGACTGCCATTGAAAGCCCTACCGATGACAACCCTCCGCAAGCCGTGTTCTGCCAATGAATATCCCAAAATTCTCAGCAAAATTGGGCAATTCCCAGGTGGTATGTTAGGCCTTTCCTAATTGGAACAATAAGATGACAGCCATGGAATATGGCCCCGTCTGACAAAAGCTAAAATGAGTAGCGATATGCAAGTTGGCGGTGAGTTGAGCGTTGTTGGTGCTAGAATTCCTGCCAAAAAAGAACGTTTCTCCACTATTCGACGCAAATGAAGGCAACCGAGACATTGGTCTCATCAACTCGTTTGTCTGCCCCCTCGCAGCCAGATACTGCAAGCAGGTTAGGTGCATCAATAGTGGCATCGGCATGACATGTCAGACGCCCGGCTATCAATTCCCGCGCTGTCAAAGTACTGCACTGTCGTTTTAGGTCGAGCTAGGACGGTGTAGCGTATTCTTATGAAGCAAGTTCTGCACCGCGCAGACCATTTGCAAATGGTAAAAACACACGCATGTGTCAAATCAAGAGCCACCGGCTCGTGAAGGAAGCCCACGGACCGTCCCAAGGAGCCTGATAGGTGGGATCTGCACCGATTACTCCAGAAGTGGAGCGCCCAAGAGGCCTGGACTTTTTGATGGGGTGATTCTTCACGGATTGGCGCTGGTCTGATTTGCTAATGCCCGCAATGGCAGTTGATGTCCGCAATAGCAAAACCTGTCAAGGAGGGAAGACAGAAGTTCTTCATCTCCACCGCGACAGTTCGCACGGCCCGTGCCCCACAAAAGGGGAGGTCATTTTGATTTGATGCTGAGATATGCCGGCCCTCCACTTGGAGGGATGGCTTTTGTTATTAGGATTACTCAACCCGAAGGCTCGGGTCGATGGTGTTTGTGTGGAGCGCGATCCCAAGATCCTGGTTCTGCACAACCCAAACCATCGCCATGGGATGCACACACGATCTGGTAGTTTTGCTACAACCATGTACCGGGTCATTCATAAGGGCCACGGGGACATTGGCTGTTCTTGGCTTGGTTTATTTTCTGATTTTGGGCGTGTATCGTCTGACGCTGCATCCGCTGGCCAAGTTTCCGGGCCCCAAACTGGCCGCCTTCACGCAGTGGTATGAAACGTATTATGAGTTCTTCAAGCAACCAGGAGGGCAGTTCCTTTTCCATTACCGAAAACTTCATGAAGAATACGGTAGGTAGCAACGTCATTATGCTTATAATTCCATATCAACTCACTCATCATCGGTTTGCACACAGGCCCCATTGTTCGTATTAGCCCCTTCGAGGTTCACATCCAAGATTCACCTTTCTTCGAAGAAATGTTCTCGCAATCCCACCAGTGGGATAAGCTGAAACACCTCGAACATCGATTCAATAACGCTACCGGTACATTCCCGACTCCCGAGCACGAGGCCCACCGACACAGACGCGCAGCGTTGAACCCCTTTTTCTCGAAGCGTGCAATCTCTGGCGCGGCACATATGATGCAGGAACAACTTGGAAACCTATGTTTGCGTCTTCGTCGGGAGTATAAAGGGACTGGGAAAGTCCTGCGCCTCGATTGGATGTGGGGATGCATTGCGTCAGATATCATTGTTCGATATTGTTTCGATCGGGGATACGGCTTCTTGGAGGCTCCGGACTTCAGTTCGCCCTTTATCCAGGCGCTGTTTGACCTGCTGGATGGCGTTCATTTGGTGACGCAATTTCCATGGGTTGCGACAATTTTCAATGCGCTGCCGGAAAAGGTGGCGGAGGCGATGCAGCCGGGGCTCAAGTCGGTAAACCACTACAATAAAGTATGTCCAACGATCAACATTCCCGAATTACGGATACTGAGATTGTGCAGGAAATGAGAAATCAAATTTCCGACATTCTTGACAATAGAGCAACCTCCAAGGCATCGGACAGGAAAACTGTTTTCAATGCACTGCTTGAGTCTGATCTACCACCGCAGGAGGTCACGCTAAACCGCCTGCAGCACGAAGCGATCACTGTAATTGGAGCTGGTTTTGAGACAACGAAATATGCCCTTACAGTGGCAAGTTTTCACATTATCAACACACCTTCCATCTACCTGCGCCTTCGTCGCGAGCTTGATGCGACCATCCCGGATCCCAATCACATCCCGTCATTGAGCGAGTTAGAAAAGCTCCCCTACCTAACAGCCTGTATTCAAGAATGTGAGCTGTTATTTCCCTCTATCTCCAGATTATATGATTTATTGGAACTGATTTATCTCAAGGTGTCCGCCTCTCCTACGGGGTCTCGCAACGCGCTTCCCGCATCTCCGACCACATCACTCTCACCTATAAATCCTACGTTATCCCTCCGGGAACCATCGTCAGCATGGACAACTACTCTGTCTCGCACGATGAAAGCATATTCCCTGACTCATACACCTTCAGACCAGAGCGCTGGCTCGGTGATCCTCTCGCCCCTGACGGAAGAAAGCTCACCCGGTATCTGGTCTCGTTTGGCCGCGGGACGCGCTCATGCCTTGGAATTAACCTCGCGTACGCGGAGATGCATATCGCGATGGCGAATATATATAGGAACTTTGAGTTTGAATTGTTCGAGACGGATCGTAGTGCGGTTGATTGCTACCGTGATATGTTTTTGCCGCATGCGAAGCCGGGAACTCAAGGGGTTAGAGTTCGAGTGAAATGAGGAAGTAAGATGCGAATCTTTTTGTTATAAACACGGATTGGGTCGGGTCAATTGTTTTTCTTGCTTCTATACTATTTATTTGATTCTATGTATCTTTGGCCATTTAGTAAATCGGATATCATCTGTTTTGTCCTATGTACTGGCGGAGATGTCCTTGAAAGGAGCATAACAGCTCATCAGTAAAACCCCCAGAAGAAGAGTTGGGCTCACCATCATGAGTTCTGGATCTCGAAACAACGCAAATAGAAGTGATCAATCATCTTCGCCTGAGACCGAAAGATGATCCCCAACCAGGGCCAGATTTTGAATCGCCGCCAGTCCATACAGTGCCGAAATATTCGTTGAGACCCATGCGGCCTCCTGGACGGGCACAGGAAACTGACACCCATGTACCAGTTTACTCTTCCACGGCTCATCTTCCGCATACCCATCTCCAGTATAGAACTCCCTCCACGCCCGCCTTGCAAGGCCTGCATCTTGTAGCGTTCTCGCCGCATAAGCAGTCAGCCGCGAATGGCCTTGACGCAGGATCAGCGATCCAAAATCAACACCGTATCTGGCTCTTTGCTCTTCGGGACTTGCGTTGAAGAACAGACAATAGTCTATCCATGCGGACTGAAAACCAAGTGGAAGCGTGTCACCAAAAGAGTCGATGATCTCGGCACAAATTTCGAATAACCCGAACATGGCAGACAGATGAGACACCTTCACAACTCCGGTATTTTTCGGGTCTTGTGAAGGGCGCAGAATATCGCCTGTATTGATATTATAGAGCACTGTACCGGTGAGGAAACCATTCTCTAGATTGCCGATCCCCTTCATAGAGAGACAAAGCTTCTGGAATGCATCTTCCCAGTTGGGAATACGTCTCTCCCATGCGGTGAACCATGCTGCCGCGAATGCGGACCAGTCGGTCCCAAGCGAAATCGTGACGGCATCTGCAGATGCAATGTATGATTTATCCGGGCGGACCTTGCGATAGGGATCCAAGGTTAACAGCGTCTTGTCGGCGTTCAGCGTCTCGTTTAACAACTCTCCCGTGCGTTCATCGCCGCCGGTTAGATAATAAAACACCCTCTTGTAAATTGCACTAGAAACTCGAGCTTGCTTGCAACTATCGCTCCAGTGCTGTACGCCGTGTCGCGTCCCGAGACCTTTCCATGGCCCTATGTGATATGCATCGACCTCGGAAGTGTGTCGAGTTAGTGCCTCGGCCAGCCGGTAAACGTCCTCTCTTCCTGTATGTAGAAAATAAAGCCAAAAGAAGAGATCTGATGAAAGCTCGGAGTTATCCCACGCGTAGCCTCCAACGTCATATCGCCAGGTGTGTCGGTCCGCGTCGTACGTGTGCATAATATCACCGTGGTCCCAGAAACCGTACCATCGGCGTTCGGCAATTTGGGTCCTATAGTAGGAAAAGAGGAAGTCAAGGTTGCGTGTGATGGATGTTTGGGAAGGACTTCTGCTGAGGGATGTAGTTTCGGGAGCCCAGTAGGTGCCTAGCGCTTCGGTGGATAGAATGTGTGCTCTGTCAGGGATCAAGACAGGAGGTTCTCGTAGAAGCTTTACGGCTCTAGAAAGATGTTTGGGGGAAGGCGTCCGGTTGAAAGCGAAGATGGATAATTCATTCGTCCGCGCAATCCCATATGGCGACCCCGTGCCCATTTCCCAATCTTCATATGTGACACGTAGTGCGTCCAGCTGGTCGTCGTATGTCTCCTGTCCAAGTCCGTCATGATAGGGACGCAAATCCATATTCTCTGCTAACGGAGAATAAAGCCACAGTGTGACCTGCCCTGTTGGTGTACTCGCGTTCCGAATATCCAAGCCAGTCGGATACCTCTCCCAGAAATACCGCATTCCAACCGCGAGACCACCATGCGTCGCACCGCCGAGATACACAAGCCCACCGGCACGGGCCCCTCCAGAGATATTGACCCAACTATATCCAGGGGCGGTTCGCTTTTTCATCATGTATCCATCGGGAGACAGTTGAGTTAGGGTGTAGTCGTTCCAGCAAGGGACCCACTTCATGCACTCTCCAACTTGATTGTCCCATGTCTCTTTTGGCGGTAGGGACTGGCCATGCACCTGAGAAGACCTGATATGCTGACCGGGGTCTTTCCAAAGGCCTGTGATTCCTTGAACAGACTCGCTAAATATCCCATCGTTTACGCCAGCAAAGCGCACATGCCTATTAAAAGGCAATTCATCGCTAAGAGGGACATCAAACCGGATGGCGATACCCCGGATAAAGTCCTTTTGGGGGTCGCCATCGTAAATGATGGTATGGACAATGCGGATCTCTTCGGATCTCCAATAAAAGTAAAAACGCAAGATGAATGGAAGCCACGAGGCTCGGGAAGATGGGTCTCGAGCACTGGGGAGCTCATGTCTTCCTCTGACTGCAACGACTGCTCTGGTAGGCCCCTCCTGCTCGATGGTCACATCTTCAACAGAGCCATGAAGTTCGGTGTCGATGGACTGGTCAGATTGAGAGAGTAATATCAATTTTCCTTGCGATGCAACAGCATTGTCATTGCTGTTTGTGATTTCTCCTATCACAATCGGACCTTCAGTGGGGAAAATGGCGGACACTTTCCCAGTGTCAACATGGATTAATTTAGCGGTTCTGTCATGTCGAATCTGGATTCCATTATGCAGATCCACATCTCTATTTTCTCTGGTGGCCTTGATGAAGTGACCGCTTGGAATGCTCTGCTCCGAGGAAATCGAATGACCGGTCCATTTCACTGACCCGTCTGGCCAGTACGCATTGACCCAGGATTGCAGCGGTGTCGAATGGCCGCTCTCGTCACTAAGAACGAAAAATGTCCGACCAGGATAATATTTTCCTCGTGCCCACGGAATGCCGAATATCGTTCGGGGCTCGTCCGGGCAATCTCCGAGCCATTCTAGCCTTACCTTTGTCTCATCAGAGACCATGGTGCAGGGACTTCGACTCAACCGTCGGTCGCACTAAGAGCAGAAGGGACGAGGTCTGGACAGAGTCAAGCACGGAACGAGCACCTTAGATATCAGATTGTGTTCATCCGAGATAATTAATGATCGGATAAAGAGAACGCCTCGGTTAGAAACAAGCAAATAGGCATCTCTGAAAGCCCAGTTCGGCAGTCACCATCGCCTCCCACGATGGCGTATCCAAGCTTTTTAAGCCAGTGCTTAACTCTGATAGATCAAGGGCGTCGGGATTTTCCATCAATCATGGGATTAATGTAATATAAATGATAGCGTTTGGAAGCCTAACTGGCTCATTAATTTATCATGCTGACACTGGGACGTTGGAGCGGGGCGAGCCATCAATTAGGGCTCGGATGCCGAGCTGATGCCATCCGCCCTTACATGGCAACACTCGTCGCCGTGAGCACATCATCTGCGTCATTCCGGTCGCGTCTCTCGTTCGATTCCTGGAGGACTTGGCTGCTGGGAATATCGATCAAGAGCAAGTAGACAATGGCTTGACGGTCTTGTTCTAAAGCTTAGCTTCTTGGGCTACTTGCTTGCACCATTGTCTCCCGGCAGCACGAACGCAGCATGTCAGAAATATCAAGAGATAGATAACGGTAGTATATATCTATTGTATGATGCTGTTAGAAAATGAAATGTGTTTTGATAGGATCATCTTCAATTTCCGTGGACTCCGTCTGCCTGGACCTTCGTGACGGTGAAAATGTCTAAGACGCCCAATCCAGAGTTCACCAAAGACGGCACCGTGGTCGACCTGGCTGAGCCAGACGAGCGTCCACAATATAGGTCTTTCGTTTCTGCTTTCTTGTCAAGGAAGAGGAGCGTAGACCCCGACAGTATTGCCACCACACGCAGCGTATTCGACGACCCTGTACTGGCAAAATACTATCAGCCTCATCCTCAGTACGAGAACTTGCACCGATTCGACCCCAACGAAAGATGGACGCACCGCGAAGAGACCGCTGTGCGTCGCAAATGCGACATAAAGATCTTCCTCTGGATTCTTGTCATGTTCTTTGGTCTGAACCTCGACCGAGGCAATCTGGGCAATGCTTCCGCCGACAATCTACTGGATGATTTGAACATCAACACGAACGACTACAACAACGCGCAGAACATGTACCGGATTGGATTCCTGATTGCAGAGATTCCATCCCAAATGATCGGAAAACGACTTGGTCCTGATCGATGGATCCCCGCGCAGATCATCATGTGGAGTCTGGCATCCGGGGGTCAGTTCTTCATCCACAACCGCGCCGGGTTCTTTGCTTGTCGCTTCTTCTTGGGATTTTTCATGGGTGGCTTTATTCCGGACGCGATATTGTATCTCTCATATTTTTACACTAAGTCCGAGATGCCTCTTCGCCTGGCCTTCTTTTGGTTCGTTGACTCCATCTCTGGTGTAATTGCATCGTTTATCGCCTACGGAGTCTTGCATATGCGTGGTGTTCAATCTCGCCCCGGATGGCAGTGGTTGTTCCTTATCGAAGCCTTGATCAGTATTGTTATCGGTTTTCTGAGTTTTCTGTTTCTCGTTCCGGGACCGACACAAACCAAAACCAGGTGGAACCCCGGTGGCTACTTCACTGAGCGCGAGGAAAAGATTATCGTCAATCGTGTCCTCCGCGACGATCCATCCAAAGGGGACATGCACAACCGTCAAGCCTTGTCACTGGGTATGCTCTGGAAGAGTCTCAAAGACTACGATCTGTGGCCGATCTACATCATCGGTATTCTCTTTGAGATCCCCACCGGGCCACCGAAAGGATATCTCAGTTTATCCCTCAAGGCGATCGGATTCAGCACGTTTGAGACAACACTCCTCGGAATTCCAGTCACCGTGTTCGCCGCTATCAACCTGCTCATCATCACCGAAATCACGGAGCGATTCCACCAGATTTCAATCGTTGGAATTTTCACCCAGCTCTGGTCTCTGCCGCTGCTCATCGTTCTCTACACATCGGCCAGCTCGCTCTCCAGCTGGGGTCTGTACGCAGTTACATTCATGCTTCTGGGCTGGCCTTCTCCGCATGCTGCTCATGTCGGTTGGACTTCTCGAATCAGTAACGCCGTGCGAACCCGAACCGTTAGCGCGGCCGTGTACAATATTACCATCCAATTGTCCGGAATCGCGTCATCGAACATCTATCGCGAGGATGACAAACCGTACTATCACCGCGGAGACGGTCAATTGATTGCTATCAACATTGCCACTATTGTAGCGTATATTTTGGCGAAGGTGTACTATGCATGGCGGAATAAGTGGAAGAAGGCCAAATGGGAAGCTATGAGCGAGCAGGAGAAGGCACATTATTTAGACACGACGAGCGACGAGGGGAATAAGCGATTGGATTTCCTCTTCGATAGTTAGAGAGATTGTACCTATGGGCTGATAGGGTGATTAAGGGTGGGTGGCAGGATCGCAGGATTGTTGACCAGTATGGTTGACTAGGCCATAGTTGATAATTCATTAATTCCCTCTTTATAGAGGATAGAATCAAGTCTGACCAAAATGGCGTGATATCTGAGTAGGGTCTTATCCGGATATTGAGCGAACTGCACCTAAGCTATGAACCAAGAGATGTGAGAGTGGAACGAGCAGCGTGGCAGAAGCTTATATACCACGTCCACTCCCCTGGCCATAGGCCAAGCCATGCAGTCCAAAATCTCCTATATTCGGTGTTCTCAGGAAAACTAGCAAAGGCCCTACAAAATGCCATCTATCAAGAAAGAGTTAAAGCTCCCTGAGCGCCCCAAAGGCCTTCCTCACCCGGAATACACTACTCCACGTGGCGTATCCCCGCTGCAATCTGTGCCCGCCGCGGGCTTGCAATACCCGAACTACACGCCCTTCAAACTACCCAACCTCGTTGAAAAGCCTTTTACAGACCGCGGCCTAAACTCCGACCCAGCTAAATCCCGGCTCCTGGGCGCCGCTGCCTCTATCATCCATCTGACCCCCGAAATCGGCACCGAGATCGTCGGCCTGCAGCTTACCGATCTGACCGATGAGCAAAAGGATGATCTAGCGCGTCTGATCGCCGAACGAGGCGTTGTCTTTTTCCGCGACCAGGAGATGGATGCGCACGAGCAGATTGCGTTCGGCGCGTATTACGGCGATCTTCACATTCATCAAATGGCTGGCATTATACCTGATTTGCCATGGGTGCATCCGATCCATAAAGATGGGACGGCTGTGAACGGACGCTCTCACCAGATTTGGCATTCGGATGTAAGCTATGAAATCCAGCCTCCTGGCTTGACGCTGTTGAAGATGGATACCCTCCCGGAGGCAGGGCCGGATGGCACCCTGGCTGGGGGAGATACCATTTGGGCCAGTGGGTATGCGTTGTACGAGTGTAGGTCTCCTTATCGTTGAAGCTTCGTGGTGTATGGTCACTGAGAAATTGTCTGATTAGCGCTTTCGCCCAAACTGCGAGGATTCTTGGAGACACTAGAGGCCAAACATAGCGGACTCGAGCAAGCAGAGAAAGCGCTGCGTACGAGTGGCTGCCTACGCAGAGATCCTATCGAGACCATCGTAGGTCACTTTTTCCTACCACATGACGGAATGAGCTCTAATTTATTGACCACAGCACCCTGTCGTCCGCACCCATCCTGTGACAGGTTGGAAGACTCTCTACGTGAACGAGAATTTTACCAAAGAGATCGTGGGATTGGAGAAGAGAATCGGAGATGGTATATTGGACTCCCTCTACCGCACCGTGGCCGAAGGATACGAGTTCCAGGTGAGATGGAAATGGTCTAAAAACGCGGTCGCGATCTGGGACAATCGGGCCACTTTTCACACTGGTATTTTTGACTACTGTAAGTGCCTGTCCAAGAAATAAATGAACACTCTGCTGACTAGAGCTCTCAGTCCCACATCTCCGACACGGACTCAGAGTTGCGCCACATGCCGAAAAACCGTACTTGGATGCCGAATCAAAGACTAGGAAGGGGGTTCTATCTAAGGACGCGTAAATAGGTCGCTAGATCTGTCATATGGTTGTTTCCACAGGTAATATAGCTAGTATAGCAAGTCGTTTAAGTATTACCGCGTGACTCGGAGATTACCCTTCCGTAGTAAGACTAGAGTTCCACCGTTCCTTCCACATGCTAACGGCGATATTAAATGCTTACTGAAGGAATTGTATCATCGATACCAAAATGAGGCAAGCTGCCCATGTGGTTGCACCATTCTGTAAGCTCGGATGACGGGGCTCAGTTCCCCTTATCAGTTGTATAGCACCAGATCCACATTGAGTGGAGGAGTAGAATGTCGACATTTGATTAAGACATTGGCACAACATATCCAGGATACTTAAAAACAGCAATAATCTGTAGCAACTCAAGGGTATCAACGGGCTATTCAAAGTCTTCTTGAGTCACAATGAGACTCTTTCCTCTCCTTCTATTCGTATCCCCTATCTCCGGCCAACTCATAGGTCGTGTCGGTCCAACAACCGATCTCTCGGAAAAGAAAACAGAATGCAACATTATCGACTACGGCGGAGTAGCAGACAACAGCACAGATATTGCGGACGCATTGGAAAAGACATTCAACGACTGTGTCCGTCGCCACGAGGGAAGCAGATTGGTTGTCCCGGAAGGCGAATACCTCCTTAATCGGGGTGTGGTGTTGAGCAACGCTACAAACTGGGCATTCCAGCTCGACGGACTGATTACGGCTGCGTATGGAGGAGACTGGAATATTGAACGTGGGTTGATTCTCCAAGGCTTTGCCGGCGTGGATGTTCTGAACGATACCATCAACGGGGAGGGTGACCAGAAGTTCTTGTTAGATGTACTTGTTATTGTCAATGGTAAGCTTTCTGAACGAAAAGTGGAAATTCATACACTAACTAGGGATATAGCGGTTGACTTTGAGCTCTACTCCTCCAATGGCCGGGGTGCGTTCCAGGGCCAGGGATATTTGTACCGAAATCTGAATAAGTAAGTCTCCTGCAGGTGATGATTTGGCTGGGAATGCGCATGCTGAACATGATGAAAGTGCGGATCGACCTCGTCTCGTCAGACTGATTTCGCCCACAAATGCGTCAGTCCACGACTTGATTCTCGTGGACAGTCCTAAATTCCACATTATTCTTGACTTTGCGGTCAACGTGGAGGCATACCATTTGACCATCCGGGGAGGTAATCTGGGTAGCTACGATGGAATCGACGCAATTGGAACGAACTACCACATTCATGATAATGAGGTCAGAAACATGTTTGAATTTCGTGGGAGAAAAAGCTAACAGGCACAGGTGACAAACCGCGACGAGTGTGTTTCTGTGAAAAGCCCCTCCCATCATGCCCTAGTAGAGAACCTGGTTTGTAACCAAGCGGGCTCGGGAATTTCGATTGGAAGCTTGAATGTATCCGCCGAAATTTCGAATATTGTATGTTTTCCATCTTTCTATCTGACAATGAAAACTAAACTTAATGAAAAGGTCGCCCGAAACATCAATATTATCCAGGGCAACAACATCGCTTTTATTAAAACCTATCCTGGCGGTTCAGGCTACGTCACCAATATCACCTTCGAGAATTTCCGCTCCAAGGCGAGCCTCTATGGCCTTAGCATTAACCAATATTGGCAAAACACCTTTGAGCCCGACACTGGCGCCGTCGCTTTGAGTAATCTTGTCTTCCGCAACTTCACCGGTACGTCGGCTAGTCTTCTCACATTATTTCACTTAAACACTAAAATGAAACCCAGGGTCTGTCGCCAACGGTGTAAAACGTCCGCCTCTCTTCCTAATTGCCAACGATCTCACCTACGCCACAAACGTAACCGTTGAAGACTTCTCCGTATGGACCGAATCCGGGACCGAAGTGACCAACAAGATCAGCAATATCTTCGGCACAGGAGACGACTCGTACAACGAAGACAACGGGATCAAACCATGGAGTCCAAACGCTACTCCTCGAGCCTACACGAACACGTATACAGTTACTGCTTCGCCAACGGGATGGACTGCGCCGCCGAGCCCGGCCTGGGCAGCACCCAGCACCGGATACGGAAGTAAGTTTTGTTTGCTGTTCTGATTTTGTTTGTGTGCTTGCAGATTCTGATTGTCGTTATAGCTAATGTGCCGATTCCGGTCTATACTCCGAAGCCGTTGTGGAGACCTAATGGCGTGGATTATAATTTGCATTACTGGGGAAGCTTTTAGGTTCAGGTACGAATTGAAAAGCGACTTTCTGCCTTTGATGATGGATTTCGAAATGACGTTCTGCTGAGAGCATTCTGTACCATTGCGCACCGGAAATGAGTTCTGATGGGCAGGGTCGTTAGAAGAGAACAAAGAACAAGACAAAAAAGGAAATTCCTTGCTCGATTTCAAAGTGGCAAAGGGAAGAACTCACAATGTGTAGACAAAGAAGCCGTTTGCCTGAAACAGCGTTTGCTCTTAGTTGTTTGTACAATCTCGCCAAAAGGATGAGAATAGTAGAAGTAATATGGCATAGGAAAAAACATTCCTCTCAGCCGGCTTACAGAGCCCTACCACTATGTAACACTCATAGCAGCTTCGCAGGATGGTATAGGTGGTGTAGCATAGGTAAACATCAGGTGGACTCGGGACGACAGCGAAAACTCCAGAATGATTCTTTCAGGGCTTTTCGAATTTCTATTCTAAATTTAACACCTACCTGGACGCGAAGAATTTCTGCTCACACAAAGCGCTGATGACCGGCTGTGGATTAGGCTGAATGAACCAAGTTTGTTCATCCCCTGTCTTTGTTCTTCCATCAAAAGTTTGCTACAATACTGCTTGTAAGCATTCTTTGTAATGAACATGTTTGGTCGGTAGCTTTCATTGTTTATCACGAATTAGGGAAGTTGGGCCATCTTTTTTCACGTATGGGCAGCTCGCCTTCATAACTCCTTTATGGATGAAGAACAAATTCCACGGCATCATTTGTGCCATGAAACGGGCCCTTTGTCATAGATTGCTACAAAGATAGGCCTAGGATCAAAGGTCTAAATAGATTGATACATCCGGAATTTGGGATGATGAGCTTTTTCGTCTTCACAGTTTTACCGAAACCTAACTCGTCTTCGCAACACCTTGCCTAACCATTTCTCCGACCTTGTTGACCTAACTTTGCCACGATGTCTCGTCTTTCTCGTCACTTACTCAACGTGACCTTACTTCTTATTGCCGTCTCCGGGCAATTCAATCTCACTGATTTCATCGATGTCATTGGACTACAAAAGGATATTGAGAGGAGGATCTCCATGGTCTATCACACGGTGCTCAACATAGTGTTGTATTTCCTAATCAGCGGTATTCACAATATCCAATGCCTTGGATCGCCGGTAAAGGCAGTGTTCATTGCTGCTCTTTGGCTTATATCTGGGTATCCTTGCGAGTTCTGCGATAAACTCTACGAAGCTTACCAATCGGGACCGTCGGATAGCAGCACTGATCGCCTTTGGCATTTTGTCTCAACGCCGGAGCATGTGATATCATACATTGTGGTTAGCTTCAGCGTGGTCCGCCTCATATCGCAATGGGGCGTGTTCTATTACTTTTTCAAAACGCACGAAAGTCCTGACATCGTAAAGACGAAGAAAAGAAACTGCACCACCATCATCTCGACAGCTGATACCGGGCGACAAAGAGTCGAAGAGTGTCTGACATCCTGTTTGTTGAACAAGGTGCGAGAGGTCATCATTGTGACGACCAGTGGTGAGCTCGCAGAGACAGACGATATGGTGAATAGGTTCCGTGAGTGCTTTCCAGAAACTGCAATCCGCGTACTAGGTACAGAAGAGATCCGGAAATGCGACATGATCAGCAAGGCCATCAAGCACGTTGAAACAGATATCGTTGTTCTCGTTGATCCCAATGTATTTTGGCCCCGTCGTTTCTTGGATCGCTTGTTGATTTCTTTCGGCCCCACCGTGGGATTCGCAATGATTCACCAACGTATTCGTCGCTTCAAGCTGCCCTTCTTTGAAGTAAGCCCTCGTGTTGAAAACACCCAGCCAGAACCGAGGATTGGATTGTCTTTGGGAGAATATGCCGCTCGGGCTATAGCTTGCCCAAGGGCTCTATTCCAGCATCGCGAGTTCAGCACATCTTTCAAACGAGCACAACCGACTGATTCTGCTTCCTACGACGAAGAGAATGTCGCGCTTTTCCTGGAAGGATGGGCACTGGAGAAGGGATATCTCACCGCGAAGGGCTATGCTGGTCATGACGCATTCGAACCACCAGCTCGCACGACGCCTGAGTCCGCTTCCTGGACACACCGTTTATTCTACTACGTCAGGTACGCACGACAAGCCGGGAGAATGAAGTTTAGAAACTCATTGAACATCGCCACTGAATGGGGGAATATGCCCTCTGCAGCCTACGGTAGCCATGCGTTAGCTTTCTCGCTTCTAGCCTTTTGCCTTGACGCTGCGCTCGCGATGGTAATCTGGGCCAGCCCACGGAAAACAAGCGAGAGGCTAAAAATACTCGGAGGCGTGTCCACTGGATATCCGGCTGGAAAGCAATTGCCATACTTTATCCGGGGAGAATTACAGATGTTGGAGACGATTTGGTATCCTATTTTCGTCTGGTTTCACGGCCTTCTGAAAAAATGGGCGTTCATTTATCTCTGTTTGAATCTCTTCGGGGAGATCGGCATGGATGTCGAGAATAAGCCCCCAATGACGGTTATCGGTAATCGCAATGATACGGGCGTGGGCTCAAGCTCGTCTGGTCCTGATCCAGGCACGTCGAACAGTCGCCCTGCCGTCTCATCAGTACAGACTCAGACTCAGTGGGTCGGTCCAAATGATCTGGATGCGCGATCAGAGGGTCAAAATGAACCAGCGGACAATGAGGCGTTGAACAGGACATCTACCACACCAATTAGAACCAACAATCCTATTCAACGAGTACGAAACTCGCCATCGTACAGACCTGCTTCAGTCCCGCTGTCACCTCGCCAACGGATCCAGACTGACATCCATCCCTCCATCGAGCAGCTATCCAGGGCTCGAACCCCCAGTCCAGCAAGCCAGGCACTCCAGGAATCGCCTCGCTCCCTTCCAAATACACCAATTGAAAGAAGCCAGCTGCGCGAGGAAATCACTCAAGATATTAAGGAGTCTTCCTCGGGTTTTTCCAGTCCACCTTCTAGTCATGGGCAACAACCCTGGTCTCGGTCACCGAGCCCAAGAACTCAAATACCCAATGTCCAATCCCAGAACTTAATTCAACCCCAACGGGGTCCCACCCCCGAGCCTCCTAGATCCAACAGACGCAACAGAACCGCTCGACAACCGACGTTATACGACGACGAATTCCATCCATCTGAATCTGAATCAAGCTCCGATGGATCTTCCAGTGGGCAGGAAAGCCACGCAGACCCTGTCGCAGAAAGCCCGCCCCTGTTCCGGACGCCGAACTTCACACCAAGCCAGCCTGTTTCACGAGCAGCGACGCCTATTCCTGCGTTAGCTACGGTTCCTGCTTTACCCATGTCTCGTCAAAGTCCTCAAACTCAAAGGGTCCCAGTCAAATCCGACCCCGTTAGGGAAATGCCACCGGCAAGCACAATACAAGGTATGATAAAGCCGACACCGCAGCTTCGAGCACCCAAATTTATGAAAAGTAAACCAACCCCTGCTGTCGTCTCCCCTGTACCTTGGTCTCCAGCTAAGCCGAAAGCTAAGCGGGCAGCACCGAAGCCCGCTGTTGTTTCCCCGCGAAAGACAAGATGCTCGAAATGTAGGAGATTGCATGAAGGAGAGTGTTTGGAGGAGTGATGGGAAAAGAGCATGGAGGGAAAAATACATGGTGTTGACACTTTAGATTTCAACTTTGTATCAGACTGTATATCTATTTTCTTTTGGAGTCCGGTGTTGCTTTTGACGATAGAGAAACGGGTTGTGGAATTAGCCGCAGAAAGATCTCTATCTGCTTTTACCATATTATGGAATGATTGAAATCTGGAAAAGCGCTACCTGTATGCATTATCTTTGCGATTAAGCCATTTTTGCAAGAGTGCGGTGATGAGGCGCAACCTGCCACGTCAGATCACCATTAGACTTAGCCCTCCGAGTACGCAACAGGAGAATCTCTTCTTCCTGTTCTTCCCCTCATTCGCTTCTTTCAGATATGTGTCCCAACTATATTATCTCTAGTCTTCTCTTTATGTCACTCTTCTTCACTATGAAATGGTCACAGCCCGGTCTACAACCCCCCAGCCTCGGCAATCAATCCATCGAATTTTAACTTGCCGGACACAAGCCACGAGCCGATGTTCTCGAATCTGGATTGAAAATATACATCTCATCACCACTATACTCTCTGATTAAAGGTACGGAGAGTCAGGTTCCACATGGCAAAGCACATCATCCGAAGGTTGATTGTGCAATGCGCCCCACTTGTTCGACGGAGCTCCGATTAAACTATGCATCGGCACTTGGACCCAGATAACCCAATTTTGGGCATGGGATTTCGCCCCAGAGAGGGCTTGGATCTATTTTAACGCAGGTTGGGGCTAATATTGTTTCCCGTCGAGATAAGCCGCCCGTTACAGTAGGTCTTCTTCACTATTCGACCGAGAATGTACAGTCGCAATTGGAATTGGCAATGGTGCAATGATGGCTGGAAACCATGGCTCGGTTACTCTATAACCTGAGTTCTTGATTGATAAATCGGGAGACTGTGAAATGAGTCTCTGAGTATATAGTACCATCTCGCTCTTCAACGTATTTATCTTCCATTGTCTATCGCTTCTCCCTTGAGTGTTCTTGCCATACACGGTATTTCTTGTTCTCGACCAGAATATCAACTTGAAAGATCGAGAATCCTAGCATGCCGACATCTCCAGTGACACAGGGGTCCACCAATGGCACCGACATCAAAGAGCCCACGCATCAGATTGATATTGAGCGACAATCTAGAGCGAATATGGTGACGACCGAAGCTCTAAGGTCGCTAGGAGCAGGCGTAAGTCAATTCCACCCTCCACAAACAAACGACATTATTTTCTAACAGTGAAGACGACAGTCTGCCCTCGCTTTAGGCGCATTCGGCACCACTCTCACAACTCTATCTCTGAGCCTGATGGAATGGCGAGGCGTCACGACCGCCAACGTCTTCGTCGGAAATTTCTTCTTCATCTCGGCATTCGGTCTAGTAGTCACCGCGCAGTGGGAGCTTTCGGTTGGAAACGGTTTTGCGTATACAGTCTTCAGTGCTTTCGGTACGGATTTTCTTAATTCACCTCCTCCTCTTTGCTCACACACTCAAAGCTGGAATCTAACACATGGAAATAACCACAGGCCTCTTCTACGCTGGCTACGGCGCAATCCTTACTCCGGCTTTCGGCGTCCTAGATTCCTACAACGGCGACACGACACAGTACAATAACGCGTTGGGATTCTTCATGATCTTATGGACCGTCTTCGTCTTCACGTTCCTGATTGGCTCTCTATCGAGCAATCTTGCCTACATCGCGGTGTTCTTTCTCGTGGATATGGGGTTCTTGACGGTCGCTGCGAGCTATTTCGCTGAGGCGGACGGGCATCACGCGTCGTCTGTGGCGTTGAAAAAGGCCGGGGGCGGGTTCTGCTTCGTGGCTGGCTTGGTGGGTTGGTATATTGTGTTTCATTTGTTGTTGAAGGATGCGGCGTTGGTGGAGTTGCCGTTGGGTGATACTTCGAGGTTCTTTGGGAAGAGGGGCCGGAAAACGGAGTAGAGTACTTACTGGTCTGGTGATTTGGTGCGGTTGACTGCTTTGTAGTATGGTTTACATTAATTCGCGGTGATGCTAATGGGGAGTTCTAGGAATGGCGATTAGAATCAGGTAGTTAGTCTACGAAGTAAAGGGCGGGTCAAATGCTAGGTAACCAGGAACAGGCAACATAATGCAATGGGTATACACCTGATATAAGTATATTCATCATTCAAAATCCAATTAAAACATGACATACTTCCTACCTCCTACGGGGTATTCTACAGAACCTCCTCGGCCACAAGGAACACAAAATAGGGCACGACTCCACCCGTGGGTCCCTCGGGCCCTACGATCGACGGCATCCGATGGTGTTATGATAACGACATCTTGCACGTCGTTGACGAATAACGAATGTCGAGCACCTCTCAGTTGCATGTTCTCATGCTCTTCTCGCATTCCCCAACTAGTCCGATATTTGGGGCTCGCACGTCATCTTCAAGGTTTATCCCGAATTGCATGCGCGATTGCGACACCTATTCCCCTCGTCAGGGAACCGGCGCATAGATATACGACGCCATGTCACTCTTTCAAATCTTCCTCGTTGCGCATATCAAGATCATTGCAGATTCATTGAACATCCCTTACCTTTATTTTCTCTTCGATTCTACGCTTCTGCAAGACAAATCCAACCATTCTATCAGCCATGACACAACCCCCCACCGCCTCCACCGACCCCGCCATCTACGCGGAATACGAAGCCAAATGGACCGCGCTGCCCGAGACCGCAGACGCATGGATCGCGCGAGCGCGCGACGTAGCGCAGATCTTATCGCAAGACGCGGCGCAGCGCGATCAGGAGAATAAGTCCCCGCGTGCGGAAATCGCACTCCTCAAACACTCGGGTTTGTTGAAGGTCCTAGGACCGAAGAAGTATGGTGGCGGCGAGCAGTCCTGGGAAGTGGGATATAAGGCGATTAGGGAGGTTGCGAAGGGGGATGGGTAAGTATCTAGGAACCTGTCTCTCTGTTCGTTCTGTACGCCAAGGAGAGAGTGTTAATGATGGGTGATTATTCGCAGATCCCTCGGCATGCTCCTAGGTTACCACCTTCTCTGGTCCACAACCGCCAATGTAGTCGGCACAGCGGACCAAATTGAGCGTACGAGCGAGCTCATCATCTCGAACAACTACTTCGTCGGCGGAGCGGTCAACCCACGCGACAACGACCTCAAGATCACCTCAGATGGCGACGAGATCGTCTTCAGCGGCCAGAAGCACTTCAATACCGGCGGCGTGGTGTCGGATCTCACGGTGCTGGAGGGCGTGTTGGAAGACACACAGGATCATATCTTTGCGATCGTGAAGACCAGTGATCCCGGAATCCAGTTCGCATATAACTGGCATAATATCGGTCTAAGGTTGACTGAGTCCGGGGGTGTCAAGATCGATAATGTGAGGGCAAAATGGACCGATGCACTAGGTTGGGATGCGCAGAGTAAGAGGCCGAGGGAGGATGTGCTGGGGGTTCCGTTTGCTGGGTTGCTTTTGCCTTCGTATGTTCCGTCTTCAATCCCTTCGTTTATACCTTATGGGGCGGATGTGAGTGATCACGATGCTAATGTGAATAAATGCAGGATCCAACTCGTCTTCTGTAACTTCTACCTCGGCATCGCCCTCGGCGCACTGGATTTCGCATCCAAGTACACTCGCACCACGACCCGCGCTTGGCCCTTCGGCGGCGACAACAAAGACTCCGCGACGGAAGAATTCTACATCCTAGAGCGATACGGGTCGTTCTTCGCGCATCTGCGCGCCGCAGAAGCGTTGGCTGACCGAGCCGGCGAGCAGCTAGCGTCGCTGTATGCGCGCCACGGAGGTAACCGGGCGGGTTTGACGCCCGAGGAGCGCGGCGAGGTAGCGGAGTGGATTGCCAGTGTCAAGGTTGTGACGACGGATGTCGGGCTGCAGGTCTCGTCGGGCGTGTTTGAGGTCACTGGGGCTAGGGCGACGGCGTCGAAGGTGGGATTGGATCGGTTCTGGAGGGATATTCGGACACATACATTACATGATCCGGTGGCGTATAAGAGGAGGGAGTTGGGGAGGTATGCCTTGTTAGGGGAGTTGCCCGAGGTTACTTGGTATACTTAGCTTTTGTCCATCTCGTTACTGAGTCAATGAATTTGTTTTATTGTTTGTAAGAATGTTCCGAGCTACAGTTACAGTTGAACACAGGAAGGAATGAAGAAGGGTGAGTCATATCATTAATCATAACACATAAGCCACATATAGGCATACAGTAAGCGAGAGACAGGCATAAATCATGAGAGTACAAAGAAAATACATAGTGTGTCATCATCACACATCATCCATCCATCATCATTAATCAATAACTTTTTCACGCAGATCCATAGATCTGAGCAGGAGCAGGGAGCTCACCCAGCGACTTCACCAGAGCCTTCAAGGTCGGGTTGGCTTCTTCAGCAACGGCCTCCAGCTCACCGACACTCTTGACAATGTCGCGTCCAAGTTGCTGGACCAGGTTGTAGGTGGCTTCGACGGCGCCAGCCTTCTGGAGGAGCTCGAGGATCTGCAACTTGCTTTCCGTCGAGAGGGTCGCGCCCTGGGGCTTCTGTCTGAAGATGCCGAGGATGACCGTCTTCGCGGTGGCATCAACATTGCAGCAGCGGACGATCGGGTAGGTGATCTTGCCCTGGTCCAAGTCCTCGCCGAAGCTGGACTGGTTGCGACCGGACAGTAGGCCCAGGTATTCCTGGCGGACCTGGTGCCAGCGACCGAACAGCTGCGCGAGACCCTCAAAGTCAAGAGCCACGCCGCCCATGCTAGCGGATTGCATGAGGCGAACCAGCATGCGGAAGGGCGAGCCGCTCTTCTTGTCGACCATGGCCAGGTATTCCTGCTCGGTCGGGCAGTCCAGAGTAGCACGCCAGTTCAGGTCCCAGGATTGGCCGACGAAATGCGACTCGAGTTCTTCGAGAAGCCCGCCGAGCATGCCGGGGACGTTCAGGCTGCTGACGGCCTTGGCGATGCGGACGAACAGGTACGTCGCGCTGTTCATGCACTGCGCGGGGCTGAACACGAGGTGAGCGGCGGTTCTTTGGTGGTGGGTAGTTGCCTGGTCCTGGATGTCGGAGAGGATCTGGGTCGAGTGGTGGAGGTCGTCGACGACCTGCTTGATGAAGCTGAAGGGCCGGTTGGGGACTTGCAGCCAGACGTTCAGCGCGGTGAGAAGTTCGGACTGGACTTCGTTCGAGGTGATGGAGCCAAGGTAGCCGGTGGGTGCAAGAAGGGACGAAGAATCCAGGTTCACGGCCGGAGCCTCTTCGTCGGCGACCAGAGGAGTCCACAGGGGGAATTCCTCCTCAGGCTCAGCAGGTAGCTCTGCCGCAACCGGCTCCTCGTGTGCCTCATCGTCCTCATCGTCCGCTTCGTCATTTTCGTCATTTTCGTCGCCGGACTCCTCATCGCTGGATCCATCCTCCTCAGAGTCCTCGGACTCGTCCTCACTCTCCTCAAACGGCTCGTCGGGAACGTCATATCGCGGCGCGTTCTTGCACCAGTAGTGAATGCCACCTAGCGCGGCGCCCAGGACCTCCATCCATTTCTTCAGGTGGGCAGGGAGTTCCGGGTTGTTGTGATACAGCGTCTCTCGTCGGCGAAGGAACTCCTTCTCGTTCTCCAGAATGAGCTCCTTGGTCTTGGCACGTGCGTCCTCTTCGGACAGCCCCTCGTGCTTCATCAGGAAGAGGTTCACATTGGCAACGCGTCTCGTCTTGTAGTCGCGCTTCTCCTTGGGCCAGCTGTAGAAGTCGTTCGTGAAGAACATGGTACGCTCGGCTGCGTCCAAAGCGTCTCGCACGATCGCCTGGTCTTCTTTTCCGAGGCGCGTGCCGTGGGCAAAGCCCATTAGGGTCCAGTAGACACTGTCGTAGAATTAGCATCCCGACAATCAAAAAGATCAGGGAGTCGGGGTAGACTCACTCAATAGCAGCATTCAGACGGCGACGAGCGACGTAATCGTCAAGGTTGGCGCAGTTGTCCGCCGTTGGAACCTCGGGGGTCACCAGCCAGGTACTCCGGTAGCAGTCGATGATATCTTGTCCGTCCTTGTCGGTCAAACCGCCCATGACCTTCTGGAGAAGCTTCTTCCGCACCTCAGTGCGAGGCGACTCGCTCAGTTCGTCGGTCTTTTCTCCTGCGGGTTGCTCCTCTTTACTCTCGGCTTGGTCTTGGTGCATGTCAGCGTTTGATTTCCATACGTTGGATCAGGTTGTGTCGTAACATACCATCATGGAAGTTCGCCAATTCGGTCAAGTAAGCGATAAGTTCGAGTTTGTCGGGCGCGCACTCGGGGTACAGGAAGCTGGCGTAGTTTCCTACGGCGGAGGTCAGGTAGCTCTCCTTGCGCTTTTCGCTGTCGGTGCCGAGCGCGGCGTTCAGGTCTTCGATGAACCGGTCGCTTCCCCGTTGTGCGACATGGTCGTATTTGTGGATGCGAGGCGTCAGAGTAGTGAAACACTCGGTCTGCTGCTGTCCATCCAGATCCAACGGCTGCGAGTGAATCCACGTCTCGACGGGCTCATTGGCCGTGGGCGTCTCGGAGGCAGGCTCCGACTGAGCAGCAGAAAGCACCTGGATCGCGCTTCCCTTGCTCTTCCTCCTCTTGTGGGACAGGATCTGGGAGTACTGCTTGAACATGGGGACGGGACAATAAGAATAGGTATAGGAGATCGAAGCGGAGACGAGGAGAGAAATAAAACCAAACAAGAAGACAGCCCCGGGGCGTTGAGAGAGTCGAATGAAGAACAAAACCATCCAGACGAGATTGCGCGCGTCCAGCAGGGACTTTATAGAGCCCGTGTCCCCTTCATCGGACCAAAATGGCGTAAGATGTTCGACTTGCGGTCATGCAACTGCAGATTTTTCACTTATCAAGGCGGGCAGGGACCTCGGACTGGCCCAAGTGCGAGCTAAACAATCTACTCGCGGCCATGAACACTTTGAACAGAAGTATACTATGCGGACTAATATGCAGGGCGGGCGCTGATTGGGGGGCGACGGCGCTGGTTGCTGCTGCCAGGTAGCTTATGTGGAGTTGCCTCGATCCACCCTGTTCACCGCTTCGTGGGTTCGTCTTGACGAGGAGACCAGGAGGGGCGCGCGATCAAAAAATCTTCCTATCAGCCTTGCATCCAATGCATGTTGGCGCGGCGGACGGATCAGCCCCGAAAAGCGGTTTGTTTTTCTTTTGCTGGATGTGGTAGCCTGGGCTTGGTGCCACCCGCAGCGTATCAGTCCAGCTTAGTGTACAGTACTTAGTACAGTTTGTAGATACCTACGGAGTACGGAGAACCTTCGCCTCTCTCTTTTTGTTTGTTTTTCTGTGTTTTTGGCCCGATCAATGTCTGTGCTCTGGTGGATGCCACATATTCACCGAGAGAATACGCGTTCAGATCCGATTGCAACTGACTGACCTGGCGTCATAACCACCATAATGGAATGATTGTGTCCAGCACATAGAGTTAAAGCATCTCAAACGTTGATTTGCATCCAGCATGCACTGTGTGGTGTATGCTGATCAGCATATCTCGGGGTGGCAGGCCGGCCCTCCATGTTCGCAGGAAAAAACAAAAACAAAGCGGAAAAGATTTTCGGGCGCAAAGGAAAAACAAAGTGGGTCCCGTGATCACCTTGCGGGCGCTCTTTTTAGTTTTTGGCGTCTTTTCACTTCTGCCGTCCTTTCCTCTCTACATCCGCAATTCTTCCAATCAACAATTCGATCACTCAATCACAACTACTCCAGCAGCAGAACCAGGTAGAAAGTGTCTCCCGTTATACTTTTCTCAATCCCTTGCCTCACTGAGGCGCGTGAAATTAAGGCGTAGACCCGCTATGATGTAATATCTCCAGAAAGGTTGTTCATGGTGTTGAAATATATTTCCTGCGCGGTTAAGCAGACAGGGACTTCTGCGGCACAAAGTGAGACACGTGCGGGAGGATAGGAGCATCAGGCTGGTACTCTGTAGATCCAATGCGGAATTTGCCTATCAAGGTGATCAGAAGAATTAGATTATGTAGGTAGACGCTTGCGGAAAAGTATACTGTCGCTAGATGTTTTGCATTTTAGAGGGGTGGTTGAACAGACATGTGACGTGTCAATTGAATTTTCCTAATAGTGTAGCAACCCTGATCTCTTTTCTGGTTTCTACAGTATCATCATTAGGAGCAGAATTCGTGTTTTTTTTTGGCTATTGTCAGCTGAATGAACAATTTGTTTATTTCATCTGTACCCCGTATAGATACAGCATGATCACCAGGCGATTTGGTATTCTCCGCGGGGAAGGGAAAAAAATAGAAAGAATTTTTTCTAACAAAATTTTTTGGGCATAGAGTAATCCCGAGGCTTATCGGTTCCCAGCCATCTAGACGATCCTTTAGTTCAGAGTACAGAGAACAGAGTACGGTGTGTAAACTGTAAAAGCAACCTGCTGCGGTGCCCCAGGCATCCATCTGCAGCCTGCACAGCCGCCGTTACGAGTGGAGTCCATATTGCAGTGTGATTGGGTAGCAGCTGTGGGGTACAGCGGACCATCCTCAGAAATGATTGGTGCTCGGCACGGCAGATGATAAACCAATCAAGGGCAAGAAAATCATGCAATTCCATGACGTCACGCCATCGAGGGGCTTCTTCCTGTTGTCTCTGTGCCTGTGCCAATACCAGGAATCTAGACGAGCCAACTAAAACATAAACCAAAAAAACTTCAAACTTTCCCACCATGCCGTCCCCACCAGAGCTCACGACGTGGTGCTCAGAAGGTAATCTCGACGGCATCCGCGACTTCCTAGAAAACGACTTCCCCCTTCTCCCACCAGAAGGACGAACGGCGTACTGCGCCCACACGTCCCAACCCCAACAGGGACCATGCACCGACGCACCCTGTCACGAGAAGCTCACGCAGCTGGCAATTGCCGCCGCAGAGGCGGATCAAGTGGAAATATTCGCGTATCTATGGGACACGTATCTTGCGAGTGACGGCGCCGGCGCGGAGATCCCATGGGCGGCGTTGAAAGCAGCAGCACGACACGGTTCGATTCCGTTAGCGGAGGCCTTTTACTGTCGAGATCCAACCTGCTTTACGAGGGTGGTTCTGAAAACACCAAATGGTCGGGTGCTGGGTGGTAGTCAGATTAAAGTTGCTTTGCTGCATGGTCATCTGAACTATATTGAGTTTCTGTTGGCGCATGGTGCGGATATCAATGCGGAGTTTCCGGATCAGAGTCCTGTGCGGGCGGCTGTGAGGTGTGATGGTGATGATGGTGAGTGTTATTTTCTTTTAGAAGACATAATGTGGGGGTGAGTGTTAATGAATTGCTAGAAACTGTCATGAAGCGCATTCGCTTCTTGGTTGACCGGGGCGCGTGGGTGAAGGGTTCCGGCGCTCTAACATCGGCAGCTGGCCTAGGCAAGCTCGACGCGGTGGCTTTCTTAATTGAAAATGGTGCAGACGTGGACGACCTTGAAGATTCATCGACTGACATCAACCGAACGAATACTTCGGCTTTGCTGGCAGCAGCGGAGTCTGGTCACGAATCCATCGTTCGCCTTCTTGTCAAGCACGGTGCCAACGTGAGCCATCGGGATGATTCCGGTCGGTCTGCTGTGGACTTGGCCGAGAGTAACGGCCATGCGCGACTTGCGGAACTTTTACGGCAGGCATAGTCAGCGAGGAATATTGATTATCAAGAGGAGTTTATGCAGATCGTATGTTGGAATGACTGTTAGGTTAGCGATCTATGATGTTTATATGTGTGTATAATTAGCAACTAGTCGAAAATTGTAGCATTGGCTTTTTTAAAAGTTTCGTTGAGTTCATTTGTGGAATGTAGTAGATAAGTGCTCTTCTAAAGTAACGGCCATTTAGGATTTCCGTCAGCAATAACGTATATTTAAAAAGTTTAAACGATGAATTTAAATGTTGATTCATAGGTTTTACAGGATATTATAGCTTCGAATGCTACATGCTATGGGGTCTCGTTAGTTGGCTGCAATTGATTCACTTGATAGAACTTCGATCTTAACAAGGGATTTCGCACCGTCGTATCCGTTCATAAATTTAAATTACTTTGAGGTTTTGAAAAGAAGATAGACTACAATTATATTATGGGAGAATACGGAGCTTTGCAACTCTTTCTGTATTCCAATCTAATCTGTTACCTTTCATCTCAAATCAGCATCACCTACCTGACTCACCTAAGTAGCGGCAATTTGAGCACACCTTTCTTTTCTCTCCTCCTTTTCTGCTTCCCCAAATACCTTGATCTAAAAATACAAAACCCTCTTCGGCCTGCTGCCGGACGCGGCTGGTAAGTTAAGATCTCGGGCATTCTGGGCACCGTGCCCACTCTACACGCAACCGAGGAGAGCAACATCGATGGCTGAAAAAGAGACAAAACCGTCTACAAGAGACCAATCAAGCAGTCATTTCAATCAATCACCCCGTGGGGACGAGGACAGCGCCGAATCAATCCACAAGAATCCACCTCTGGGTCACGGTTCATAGACTCCAGGAAAGACAGCACGGTCTCGAGGACATCTTCGAACTTCCGACTTTTATGGGTGACATAGATGTATAGACCTCGTCGGTCATCAATCATATGGCTGTGCTTGGTTTTATAAATCTCCGCTCTTCCTTCCTTGACTTTCTCAAGGAAGTGAGCTAGTCTCTGCTGAGGGGTCAGGTTCGGGTCCGGAGTGTGCACGAAGACATCGTACTCGTAGCACGGGGTCTTGTTGCTCTTGCCCCCCGTACTTTGACGCTTGTTTTTGGAAAAGAACCCCATCTTGTTTGAACTTTTTAGAGATAGAGTGTGTAGAGTTTGAGGTGCTGGAATCTCGGAAGGTTGCGTATGGGAGTTGACCAGACTGGCACCTGTGCTCACTGCTCTAGGGCCAGTTTGTCGATACGCAAGCCTTGAATAGATGATTTATTGTAAGGGGATGCAGGGAGTTTGAGGGCCTTTATATAGCACCTTCGCGAAACAGGGGTGAGATGCTTCTCATATATCATGTTAGCGTTTACGCGAGATATTCCTCGAAACCAGAACCCTATTCCATGGATAGTATGCAGAGCGAAGAGCCTATAGGATTAGCGTATTAGTAGTGTCTAGTCGTCTATCCTTGTGATGTTCGAGGGTCGGACTGCAACCGATAGCACAAAACGGCGGCGAGGCACATAGTTTGAGTGGATATTCTTATTTTCGAGAGCTTAAGATATAATGATACGGTAGCGAGACAGGTTTATGTTGTCCTAGATATCATCGTGATAACATTGAAAGTTGTTGGGTCTTATGGGAGAATTCGTGACTTAATATTTCATAGTGTCTCTGAAAAGCAGGTAGTGTATTGCAAGTTAACCACCGCGGAGGCAGTGTGTTTCATACACTGAATTTGAGCCTGTAGATGGAGGTATCCTAGCCAAGTAGCCAAGGGACCAACTACAATATAGATGAAGTCGGAGTTGACTAGAGGACGCGAAAAGTGCGGCGTTCGGACATTTGGATAGAGGGTTGCGGTTGATTTACAAGCTGGTTTGGCACGTCGCTGGTCTCATATCAGAGTTCGCGCTTTGGGCCGTTTTAGAGTTTTAAGGAGGCTTATATCGTTGACTCAGCTGGATTAAGCGCGTGCATAGTTATATACTCGAACACTCAGGCCACAGCTGGTGAGTCTAAGGGATGTTTATTGAAGGTCTACAGTGGTAATCATGAGTAAAGTATTATGAATAGGGGAAAAAATCAATTTGTAACTAGTTGATGTAGCACTCTGGCTTCCTAGGCAAATGACTTGGTGCTATTTTGATCATCTAGAGTTGGGATAGAGTCTCCAGAACTCTCTAGACTCGGTGCCTCGAGGCCAACGTCTGACCCCATCACGACCTCCCCGCCTCCCCGCCATGCCGTCGCGGAGTTTCTGCAGGGCAAAACTTTTGACATTCCTGATACTCGGCTGATCAGCGATATAGATCTCGATGAGTACTCCTTTACCGCGGGGTACAGCCCTTGACGAGGTGCAGATGGTAACATCTTCATCGTACGAGAGCGCGCTATACGCCTCTCGAATTTCGTCTCTCTCTTGGAGGCCTTGGACGTTGAGTCCCACATGAATGTAGTACTTGTAAGGCGCGCTCTGCTGCGCGCTCTGATAATTGCCTGGAGGTCGACGAGCTTGTTGGCCTGATCGGGCTCCTCCATTGTAGCGGTAGTCGACCATAGTGTCACTTGTTTGGAGAGTTTGGTTTGAAGAATGTGGCTTTTCTTTTTGTTTGAGGAATGTAGCGCAGACAATAGCTATTCAGAGATGCTAGGTGGTAGGCGAAAGGGATAATTTGTGTGGGATTCAATGATAGACTATATACCTAGCGAGGAATCATTGCATGGAAGTCCCCATTAGGCCTTGAAAGGAGCTCTTCTACGTTATTGTGCGTCATCCGGGGTAAGGCGGGATTTTCACGTTGGGGTATGCTATCAACTCTTTGTTTCATTGAGTTCCTGGTTGAACCCGTTACATGTTGCTGTCGCGGACTCTATCTTAAGAAAGTCATTGTAGCTGAGAAATTCCGCGCATGTTGGAGGACTGAATAATGAGATAGAGTGACCTTGTATGCAGAGAGTGTACATCAGGTGTTGCTGACAATCAATCTTGTTCCCACAATTAATAAATACCTTGATCCTCGACTGTTATGTGTTAGCCAGAATTGCAACACCAGTAGTCTAAATGAGTAAAATAAGATTGTTGGTTTCTATTTACCACAAACATATCCCCTAAAAAGCATATCCACAATGTAAAGCATTCGTTTATCCAAATCTCCCAACACTTAAGACACACAGCATCACCAGGCTCATCTTCAAGTACCCAAAGGAGCCTCGATATTAGCTAATACCAAATAAATCCCATCAACTCCCATGTTCATAAGCACTCCTAGCCCTAAATCCCGGCCCCGCGCGATACAGCAGCCACGGGATTGGCGCCATCGCCAACGCAAGAAACCCCAACAAGCTCGTCGCCCACCCTACTCCCAACGCCTCATACATCTGCGTCACGAAGAGGGGAAAAGCAGCAGAGAATGTATACCGGGTCAGCGATGAGGCACCGCTAGCTGACGCGCCGAATTTGGACCCGTACACGTCAATCATGTAGAAGTTGCAGGGCACGTAGATGAGTATGCTGCCGAGGAGGGTCAGACCCTGGGCGCAGATCGGACTGATCCAGTGTATGGATGATTGGGCGGTCCAGGCGAACCAAAAGAGACCGGCGGGGAGGACGAGGCTGCCGTATAGGGCTGCGTAGAGACGACTTTCAGGGCTAGGGGGTCTTTGAGGATTGGAAAGCCGTTTTCTTTTAATGAACTGGTCGACGGTTATGAGGACCGAGGGTGCTATGAGACATCCTGTGACCATGCCGAGAAATGACAGTCCTTGAGCTTGTGGGGAGAAAGTATAAACGGTACGGAACACCCAGGGACTTGCGACAACGAAGGTGTATAGCAGCGCGAATTGGAATCCAGTGTACAGACAGATGGAAGTCACCAGGGGCTCGGTCACGAGCATGTGTAGAGGTCTGATAACAGTCGTCTTAATGAAATGCTTTACCGAATCCAATATCTTCCCCTCCAATCTGCTTCTGCTGAGAGACGATTGAGTCTCTCGAACAAATAGTATCGGTGAGTGAAGCGCTGCCGCCATCATAAGAACGACCCATGCTGTCCATCGCCAGCCCTTCGCATCCACCACGAAACCTCCGATCAACGGACCAACTGCGCTGCCGGTGAATGGAATTGAGTAGTATGTGCAGAGTGGTATAGCTCGTTGCGAAGGAGGTGTATAGTCGGCAATTGTGGCCGCCGCAACCGAGACCCCAGGAGCAGCGAACAAGCCCGCGAAAAATCGACAGATGATGAGCGAGACAATGTTTCTCGATAGCCCGACTCCTACCATGAAGATATCGAACAGAGGAAGCGTAATCAGATACACGAATCGGCGACCGAAGGCTTCCGACAATGGCGAGGAGATCATCGGACCAAATGCAAGGCCTAAAGAGTACGCGGATAATGGCAGTAATGATACGGTGGTGGATACTTTGAACTCTGTTTGTACTTGTTCATGACCAGGAGAGTATATGGAGGCACCAACGGTCGTGGTGAACCCAATGGCGCATATGATAATGGTTGTAATTGTTTTTCGCGTTTTCGACCAATCTCGTGGGTGTTTTTGATCGGCCATGGCGTTGCTTCTCATTCTCAGACATTTACCCTTTGTTTAGTGCGCACAGGGCTAGGCAGATCAACTTTTAAGTCACCTCAAGGGAGATTAAGAAGTTGATTCATATTCACTTGGCAAACAATGTAACTTCGAGGCGAAAATCCTGCATACTAAGAGTGTTGCAGCCTTGGTTGTTACTACGGACATATAGTTCCGAACATTCGGAAACTGGAAGACTACCGAAAACGCCTGTCAAGGCGTGTCTAATTCGTCTGCACTGGGAAAAGAAAACACAAGAAATAAGAATAAAAAGAAAGGATGCAACTATGTAACAAGTTACCCTAGTCACCATAGGTCAATGCAGATAATTCCTCTGTCGATTGGCTCCCCAGATGGGGATTGAATACTGGGCACACTGACAAACAATAACGCTTATGAAGAAAGCCAACTTGAAATTTCGTGTTCTGGAGTAATCCTGAATTTGAAGTCTTCGACTGATAGAATACTACTAATGTGAAAGTCCCATTTATAACAAGACTGGGGGAATTACCATCAAGGCCTAAAGGCAACTTCCAACCCATAAGGTCCCATTCCTAGTTATATACTCTTTGTTTAAACTCTACTAATGATATCTTCTCCGACTCACCAAGCCCATTGGACCTCTTTGGAGAGTATAATAGCATTTTTCAGCCACTTCCAGAATTGCTGCATCATGCGCGACAGACGTAGAGTAAGTAGGCGGCCGGACCCTAGGTCAAACTGGCCTCAGGCTCCCCCCTCCCTCACCGCGACAAAGACCCCACATTCCATATCAAAGAAGAGTCTATGTCCTTGTTCGACTTCCAGCTAGATGGGGTCTGGAAGAGAAAGACGAGATCCAAGCGGCATACAGGTCACTCTATTACGACCAAAACGTCAGCGTTTACGAGGGAGACGAATACCGTCCGGATGCGTCTGGAGTAATGATCGAGTTTATGACGGATAGCAAGAGCAGAGGCAGTATTTTGGTTTATGTGCCGCGGAAAATCAGGGACGCCATGACAGATGCGCGTAGAGATACCCCTGGGATCTATCGTTGGCCTTGGGGTACTCAGAGTACTGAGTTTTGGAGACTATACCGGTGAATGGCGCCTCCTCCCTTTTTGCCGGAGCAATCACAGGGAGGTACATATGTGAAAATCTGACGAGACCATCCATCTGATGGATTCTGTCCATTGTGAAGGTCATTGCGGTTATAGGCCCGGAATTCGGAGATTGTCGGTCGGATATGCATGTCCGCATATCCGGGGCACGCAAAGAACTTGGGGCGGGACCTAGTATCATCCAATGAAATATTATTCTTCCGAATTTCTGTCCATTGACGATTACTCCGTCATGAAAAGACCGAAAATAGTCTCATTCGCCAAGCAACCCTCTTCGGGGGCAGTATTCAACCATGAATTGACCCAGGCATCTGCTTCTGCTCTAGCGAGTGGCTCTAGCATTGACTGAAAATCAGGTCCCGTATCTGTAGGATAATAAGCAACTACTTCACCACATCAAATGAGTCATAGAACATACAATTCTGATCAAGAGCAGCTGTGATACCCGCATCACTTTGATCCGACCCCCCGGAGCTCATCCCATTGAGTCGGTGTATTAGGGATCGTAGGATTTTCAACGGCTTCTTCAGACCGAAGCTACAGCCCCGTTGATACTCAAGCAGCGCGGACCAGAAGAAACGAATGCAATCCGCATATTCACCAGAGCTCTGGTCCGTGTGGTGTAGAAGGACGAGAACTGCGCAATAAGTGGCGTACGAAATGCCGTACTGAGCCCGTCGGAGAGTAAAAGCATTCTTGTAGGCTTGTACAAGGCCCCATATCTTAAGAGCTGCGTCTACACACAATTTCTTTGACTCGAGCTCGGAGGCGGGTTCAAGTTTGAATTGGAAGTGATCTGGTTTCAGGAATGCTTGCTCGACTAGGATTACTAGAGCCCAGTATGTTGTGCTAGATCAATCAAGATCAGAGAATGAACATGTATGACTTGCAAAACACTTACTGTGGCGTGATTTGATGCGGTGGAGGTGTCAGATCAACGGATGGTTCGAATAGAAGGTGTTGAGGAAGACCATCCTTCCAGTCACGGAGCTGGTCCCTTACTTCGTTTCTTGTTTGTAGTAGATTCTCTCGAGACATTCCGGGGCTGTTGATGGAATAGAAACCATCAATTATCTGGCACGCTATTTCGCATAATTGACGTAAAGCTTCAAAGGTGCTCAATGCATATGCCGGCCGAGGCATGTATCCCGGAGTGTCGGTGTCAGGGATTTGAACAAGCGGATCTCCGTAAGGACTCCAGAGTTCCAACTCTTCATACGTGTCTAGATATTCGTGCGAAATCCGAGCGGCAGAAGAGTGTAGCATGGGCGGCCGGCCTTGAAAAAGTGATTGGAATTTGTCCGTGACAAAGGCTCCCCAATACAGCCTTCTGCGGAGTTCAATCTCGATCGCTGCCAATCTGACCCCAGATTCGGAATCAGGATAGGGATCTTCCAAATGATAGCCAAGGTCCATAATCATTCTGTACCCGATACCACAGAACACCCATGCAGCGCTTTGCTTTCCATGTGGTACCAGGCTAGATCCACATGTTAGGAAGGCCACGGCTGTTGCAATACTTGGCTTGTCAATGTAGTCGACAACCAGGCTTTTGAACCGATTATAAAATTTCATCCCCATGGACTGCGGATGTTCAGGGTCCGCGCGTAAAGATTCCCTATCGCTGTATGGGAAGATCGAGAAGTATATGGCGTTCAAGAGTAGCTTGTTAACATACGGCCCGCCGTTAATAAGGCTTTCCATGATGACAGGTCGATAGGTTTGAAGGTAAGACAAATGTTGTCTGTTCCAATGTAGATCCAATAGATGCATTGCCGTGTCAGGCGAGATTCCGTCGAAATCGATGTTTCTCAAGATGCTGGGAGAATTGTAGAGCACGATCTCCTCTTGTCGCTTTTGTGCCGCATATGCCATGAGTCGATCACGCGAGATGTCCGTGCGAAATTGCTTTTCTTCTTCTGAGAAAGGCCTGATACGTAATGGCTTCTCTTTCAATGGATCATGATGAAGACTGGTGGCTCCGTAAAAGGCAGCTTTCTCTTCCTCGGTCGGCGTAGTAAGCATGCCCTGCTGTCTATCTTGTTGGTCTGTATGATCATGTTCATTTGGTCCGGCATTGCCGGCATCTTGCAATGTAAGCATAGGCTGTTGTAATTGCTCTTGGTAGAGTATCGTCGTGTGACCCGGACCTTTTACTGAGATTGGATCTAGTTCTGTCGTTAAGTTAAGGACTCGATGGGAAGCTGATACGTCATTCGGTTGGGAATCATCGGCCAAAGGGATTTGAGCAGTGTGCCCTGACACTTTCTCCTGCAATGCGCGAAGCTGCCTTTGTAGATCTTCCACATCCGACGGCCTTTTTGACCGCACAATTTTGGTTCTTGCATCTTGCGGGTAGTCACAATCAAAGTGCTTCGAGGTGCATGCCCCACACTTTGGTAATCGACCATCACATTTCACCTGTCTAATCGGTTGATCTCTGTTTCATAAGTGCGGGAGGAAAGAGACTCACTTTTTTAGCGCGACATCTTCTACAGGTACGGCACCTGGCGTTCGGGGAGCTCTTAGGAGACGAACTGGCTCGTAGGACTCCTGGTTTTGGCGGCATCAGTATCGATCAGTCGTTGAATATTGAGCTGAATTGGTCGATGAAAAGTACGACAAAACTGGCGTTGGTTGCAAGGGAGAGAAGCGATGATGGGCAGTAATGCCAAGGGGAAGGATGAGGATGACAAAGCATCTCCAGGATTCCACATGACTTTGGATGAATCATCCAGGATGCTCCCAATGCTTTTTCGTTTACTGGGCCATTATAGCGTAAATCTTCTTTTCTGTTCTACTGTAGGATAATCCGCCTCTCGAAATATATGAAACTCATAGCCTTCGACCTAGTTGTTCGTGGCGTCAAAATGTACTCTATCTGGCATGTATACCCAACCGAGGGCCACTGATATTGCTAGCTTTGACTGAATGGCAAAACTGCAATAACAAGCTGGAGTCAGGCAAATATCAGGATTCATTCACTGGAAAAGCCTCCCAGGGCAAGGCTAGGTCAAGGTAGGTCACGTTGTCTACGCCTGCATACAAACCCCGCACTGAGTGACCTCGCCCAAATCAATCAAAACAAAACAACTTAATCTCTCTCTTCTCCTCGCAAAGCCTGCCCCATAACGCTGCCCAAAAAAAATGTCTTTTAAGTGCGATACTATATTCGCTTCCTACTCGCTTCTCCTACTGGTAAGCCGACTGATTCTAGAATTTCAAGCGTCCCACCAATAACTCGATACAGGGCTCCATCATCGCCCTGATCTGCGGCGCGTATGTTCATCTCATCCCCAAAGCCGCCCAATCGAATATTAACATCTCAATGACATAGGCTCTCATGGTCACGCACCCAGTCTTACTCCTTGCCACTCCCAACATGGCTCCCTGCCATAACAACCCTCCTCCCTCCGTTGACCATCACCGTCCTAGCCGCCATCAGCATCCTGATCCCCAGAACCAGGGCAAACGCAACCGCAGCAACTAACGCCACCCAACGCGCTCTTTTCTTCATCGACCAAGCTCACTCAATCCTCTCAACGACCATAGCCACCTTGGCGCTCGCATACCTATTCCCCGAGAACATCCTATCCTGCCGTCTCGAGCAACAGTGGCAGACATACTTCAGCGCTCGGAACACAGGCGCGATCCGCTCGATCCAGGATACTTTCCAATGCTGTGGCTTGCGGAGTACACATGATCGGGCATGGCCGTTCAAGGATAAGACTCATGGTGATGATGCCTGTGAGCGACAGTTGGGGTTCCGACAGAGTTGCTTTGCGCCGTGGAGGGAGGAGCAGCGGAGCGTCTCGTGGATGATTTTTGTGGCGGCCGTGCTGGTGTGGGCTGTTAAGGTTTGTTTTCGAATTTGTTTCAATGGAATGGGACTATGTGGCTGACTGTTGTTGTTGATTAGGTTGGTTACATCCAGGTGGTCCGTCGGAGAAATACTAGCTGGATGGAAACGCGCGCGTCGCGAGGGAATAACGAGTACCAGAGGATTACAAATGCCGAGAGAAGGGAAATTGAACACAATGGTGATGTCGAGAATGATCCTGGCAGTGGAGAGAATAGGCGGGCTATCTTGCCGCAGGCAAATCCCGAATACGGCAATGAGTGGGAGGAACGTTGAGGGTTTCTATGAAAATTTCTCTATCAATTTGAGTTGCGGTTGAAAAGCCTAAGCAGCTCTGTGACTTTCTGTTCGTCATTGGGTCCGTACTATGATGGGTAATAACAAATTTGAATTTCATTGAGAGCGATACGAAGGATTGAAACCCAGTTTGGAGGCATGTGTGAAGGAGGAGAAGGTGTCATAGCAAAAGACGAAATTCAACTTATAACGCAACGTATTGAGGATATCATAGAAGACAGAATAAAAAGTAGCCAAATCGAAAGGAAACAGATATGAAGCACCCATAGGCCAGTGAAATGGTCCAATCAACTGGCCGCTAATAATCGCAGCTCAGTTGATCCCTTCATCGTAAGGAGTTCTCCCACCACGGTCAAGGAGATCTCCCATGATAGTGCATTACTCCGCCGAATATTGTACGTCACAAAGTCCGGCTGAATTCCAGACACAGGAGCGAGACGCGCTCCTTGAGCATATAACCCATCCGGCCGAAGAACAAGCTGAAGCATATCGCCGATGTTGACTGGCTCATTGCCCTTCCCAGTGGTGAAGACAACAGGGTGTTCCAGTTTGGAAAACAGCCTTTCCAGCCCAAGATGATAATCACAGGATTGGTCATCATAATGAGGTGACGAACTGAAGTTTCCTGGCGCGGTGACCATGGTCGTGCTTTTGATTTTCCATCGTAGCCAGTTCAACTGGATGGCCTGTGTGACGTCTTGGATACTGTCGCTTGTGCGCTCGAGATCAGGCGTAATGCCTATGATGAACGGAATAGGCACCGGATTCTCGAACTGGATCCGACGCGGGAAAGTAACATCCACGATGAAGTGGAATTCAGGCACTTTCGATGACCCGAACAGCTTTTGCGTCTTTTGCTTGAATGACAGATCGGCATCTTCCATCCCAGGTAGGAGTCTCTGGCTCTTCACCGATTTTGGGAGCTGTTTATGCAAGATGTCATAATCGAGTAAGAGAGGCGCAGGTGGCTGGCGCAAGATGATAGGAGTTGTGGCATTAAGAGTGTCGTATGACCCGCCACGGTTGAACCGCAGTTCAGCTTGAAGATAATATTCGACGAATCCCTCGGAAGTATGATTCCAGCCCACTCGACTAGAGAAAAAGCTCCCCGGTAGCGGCTGATACGCAATGCTCTCCTGATTCAACGGCAGGAAGCTCTCTTGCTGCTCATGGCCCAGCAGAATGGACGATGCAGGACTCGACGGGATAGGAACCTCGAACGGCCAAGTGAGGCTTTCGCCGCTCCCTTCTGGCAGATGAAGCGGGCCGCGAAAGAGGGTTTGCGACGTCACGCCGAGAAGGTCCCATCGGCCACGATACACGCTGCGGTTGTTGTTGCCGCGCTTGACGGTGATTTTGGTCTTGACGCGCCCCACCAGCTCTAGTCGCACGGTGGCTTCGGGGGCCACGATGGGTTGTCGACGGACCACATTTCCGATGATGGTGTCACCTGCGCCAAAAGTCCATCCGGGAGGTGCTGCAATCTCGAGGTTTATACCAACGTCGTTTTGTTTTAACGTGATCGGCATGTTGAGTGGTTTTGTGTCGTTGTTGTTTTTGTTGTGAGAAAGCAAAAACACGAGATCGGCCCTAGGATATATAAGCCCCTATGCGAGTGGGGGCCAAATCCCGGGCTTTCGGGCGCATGCGGGCTGTGCGGGATGCGGGTCCAAGGCAACTTGGTTTCTTGGCGTGGATGAGCTCCGTATGCCTCGTACGAATGAATGCTACGATGGGGAATCTTTTATGCAGTACAAAGATAAGTGAATACTTCATGTCACTACATGTATCCATTTTCTACTAAAACACAGGCTCCTACTTATGATCTCACTGCTCCACTAAGGAACTCAGGGGGCGTTCTTAGTTTTTAGAGTGTTTCAAAGTTGATCAGTTACTGAGCGTTTGCTAAATACTTTAAACTTGGCGAAGGTTCAGCGGTCAGGTGTGTCTATAACGTAGCGTAGACATTGGAGATAGTAGAAGGGTAATATAGCTGGGCTGGGAAATATCTGTGGAATGAGACACTAAGGCCACCAGCTATAATTATAGAAACACCTGTGCTTCAACATAAGTAAAAAGATTTCGCAACCATCACTTTGTTCCGTTACAAGAATAAATGAATGACTGTTAACCGACGGTAAGGAACACAAATCACAGTATTTGTTCCCTGTATTGCACGGACAGGATCTCATGGAAACATAATATCAAGTTGGTTATTGTTGTCTAAAGCCACATCAACTAGGATTGTGACTCAACATCAAGATGCTTATTTCTCCACTTTCGATATCTCACCGGCCCCGCTATGGCGGCACGTCAATAAGCGAATGAGCCATACATCGGCCGCGGTGTTCCTACCGTTGAACTCATGGAAGATGAAGCCCACCATCGATCTCATCCATATCCGCGTCCGACAGCGAGATGCTGAATGGCCAATGTTCGCCCTCAAGTGTTCGACTTTGTGGACAGAGTACCTCGGGATGATTGAAGAAGGGTGAAGGGAACATAAAACAGCCAGAGACGTGGACCCTTTGCACTCATCACTCTTCTCCAACGCCGCCAAAATCCTAGCATCACTTTCGCTGATCTCCGCACCATGACCACTCCCATCACCGTTCTTCATATCCATAGGTGGCTATTCTGTTCAGTCCATGCATGGTCTCTTCCACGCTGGTCGTAAAGTCCCACCAATGGAGGTAAAGAATGTCGATGTAGCCTATTTGGAGTCTGCGGAGGGGCCTAGCGACCGAGGTACATCCATGATCCACAGCTGATATGTCGACCAGAACCCTGAGTGCTACCTTATAATCCGTGGGTCATGACGAGGAGTCATGGGGATGTGCTGTGATGTAACTCCTTTGGACAACTGCAATAAGTTGCGTACTATGGATCCGGAGTTAAGTCTCCGGCTCATCGTGACCTAAGTCCATCAGGGCGTCTGCACACAATCTGTTCACTGAATGATGTATCTACTTGAATGAGGGCTACTGGCAATACACACCAATAAAAAAGTGCCCAGAATTAGGTCGGGCAAGAGTCCGTATTCCGGCATAAGCTGCATCTCCCGGATGCCGGGTTTATCTCCGCCGCTCGTAACGGACAACGGCAACGACAACATTATAGAAAAGCAGTATATATAGCAAATGTCTTCTTCAATACCTGGAGCCCCCATTCTTTATGCAAGCTATCATCTTTTTTACCTGCATAAGCAAAATAAATATGTCTTTCACCCTTCACCCACCGCCCAACTCCCTCCTGGCGCGCCACCGCCAACTCTCCCCCTCCGCCGCGATCCGAGTCTCTCCCCTCTGCCTCGGCGCGATGACCTTTGGCACCGCACACAGCGAGCGCTACGGCGAGTGTACAAAGGACGATGCATTCGGCGTGCTGGACGCCTTCTACAGCAAAGGCGGCAACTTCATCGACACGGCTAACGCCTACCGCGAAGGCCAATCCGAAGAATGGCTAGGCGAATGGATGGAAGCACGCCAGAATCGAGACGACATCGTGCTTGCCACGAAGTACACGATTCCGTGGCAGACGCACCATCCCCAGAAACTTCAGTCGAACTATGGCGGGAACAATGTGAAGTCGATGAAATTGTCCCTGGAAGCATCGCTTGCCCGATTGAAGACTTCTTACATCGATCTGTATTATGTCCATTTGTGGGATTACACCACGAGTATCCCCGAGCTCATGCACGCGCTCAATGATTTGGTCAGCTCGGGGAAGGTCTTGTATCTGGGCATTTCGGATACTCCCGCCTGGGTGGTTTCAAAGGCAAATGAGTATGCCAGACAGAAAGGGTTGCGGCAGTTTGTGGTGTATCAGGGAATGTGGAACGCGACGATGCGCGACTTTGAACGTGATATCATCCCCATGTGCCGCGATGAGGGCATGGGTATCTGTGCTTATGGGGTTCTGAACCAAGGCCGCTTCCGAACGGAGGAGGGCTTCCGGGAACGGGAAAAACACAACGATGGACGAAAGTTCATTGCTACCTCGCAGCGTGATAAGGATGTCTCCCGGGTCCTGGAGAAGATCGCGAACAAGAGGAACGTTGATCTGCTTCATGTCGCCATCAGCTATGTCATGAACAAGGCGCCGTATGTGTTTCCGATTGTTGGCGCCAGGAAGGTCTCGCATATCGAGGGCAGTATTGCGGGAATTGGTGTCATCCTGAGCGAGGAGGAGATACTCGAGATTGAGTCAGTTTACGAGTTCGACTTTGGGTTCCCCCACACCTTCCTCAGCGGTACGCTGTTTGGCCAGTCCAACTCGAAGGGTGCAGATCAACCCGGTGATTGCTTCTGGATCAAGCAGATGGGCAATTTTGACTGGGTTGAGAAGCCAAAGGCGATACAGCCAAAGGATTAGGAAATGCAAGTAGAATTTTAGCTTCAGGGGCAATGTTAGTCAAGGGTCGGAATCGTTATACAAGTGAGTTTGTCTCTTGATATCGCCAAGTAGTACACAGATGGTTAACGACACATCCATTCCGTACATGAAGCCTCGAAAGGCCTGATGAATCAATCTATCAATCAATCAACCCAGAGCCCATGGGCGGGCTCAGAACATGAGAACCCAACCCGCGTTTTGGCGAGGCTAAACCATAAGACTACCATGAACATGTGGTGCTAAAAATGGTTCTTAGCCTGCAGACGGACCCGCTATATCTTGCAATTGCTCAGAAACTGGGGGCTTATTCACAATTCTCCTCAAGGGTGTTTTGGATAACGCTTTAAGTGAACAGGGATTACTCTTCATACGCTGTTCAATGACTACTAGTTCTGTCTGCTTGCTTTGTTCCCTCGGCGAAATCATATTTTTCTGGTGTTTTATGGAGTAAAAGTGTCCGCTGTACTCATCTATGGATCGTAGATAGCATCCATGCCGTAGAAGAGGCGTCGCCCCACTGGGCGGTTACATCTGTGTGGCCGGCTGATATCCGGACTCTGGCAACAGTGGGCAGTATAAACTGTCAGTATTATTAATAACCATAAACATTTTTCCTTCCGGCAGGTGGGCCGCAAACTGTTTTGTCTTCTACTACGGTCCGCATCCGGACAGAAGGTGCCTTTTACCCCTTCCGGCAACTGGCCTAAGAGAACGAAATAAATTGAATTTTCGCCATCTGTCCTGCATTAATCAATGAATACAGATATATTGGTCCATCAAGGCGAATTAATTTGCGTATTGCAACTGGGAACATGCTGACAAATTGGATCCAGTGCAATAACCTACCTCTCATCCTGATAGGGGCTGTGATCACCTTATCCTGCATTGTCGCCTGGACCTTTCAGGCCACCCCTTTGCGCCATGTTCCTGGGCCATGGCTCAACAAATACTTCGGTGTTAGAATTGCCCTGGCTGAGCTACGCGGGCACCGCAGCCAGCAGGTCGTTGCATGGCACCAGCAATACGGTCCGATCGTCTGCGTTGCGCCGACTCAGGTCTCTATTGCCACATTGCCAACTATTCGTGACATCTATAGTTCGACAGGTCGCGCTGACAAGAGTACCTTCTTCAACCACTTCATCTCATTCAATAGCCGGTCGGTCTTCACGACTCTCTCCTTTCCGGATCACAAACGAAAGCGAGCCGTTCTCTCCTCATTCTACCAGGGCTCGACCATATATGGACAACCTGCCATTGAGGCCTTTATTCGTAACCATGCGTTTTCCATCTTAAGCCAAATTGAAGGGAGATGCCCGGGAAAGGGACCCGTCGACTTCTACCCACTTGCCGACTGGTACGCTTTTGACAATATCACCGCACTGGCCTTTGGCCCTCTTTATGCGTCTGCGACTACAAAGCGACCATGTGAAGAGCGTGGGTTGCTGCGAGACCTTAAACAGGCCCAAGCATGGACCCCACTCCGCCAACGTTTTCCATGGCTGATCCCAATTGTGAAGATTGCTGCTCGGATCTCTAACTGGGATACGAGCCCACTCGAAGCGGAACGGCACTTAGCGGAGTGGACATATGACCGAGTACTGCGCACGCTTGATGACCACAATGCTGTCGGGTTTGAAAGTCTAGTCTGCTATTTGGCGAGAAAGCTAGGGCTTAATCTCGGACCAGATGCTCCCCAGGAGTCCTACGACACCCATGTCCACAGCCTTGTACGCTATATTTCGGCAGAAGTGCTGGACAACATCAACGCAGCGGAGGCCTCGGTTGCCGCAACCATCACGTATGTGATTTGGTACGTGAGTATCCATCCTGAATGGCAGCAGAGACTCAGAAGGGAGCTTCAGGCCCTGCCTGTGAGATCGGATGGCCTGCCAAGCTTTAACGACATCGATCGTGCGCCCGTCCTCGATGCGTGCCTTAGGGAGGTGTATCGCTTGAAGCCGGCCAGCGGCGGGCGTGCCGAACGCGTTATCCCTGCTGGAGGGCGCGTCGTATCAAACGTCTATGTTCCTGAAAAGGTACCGTTTCCCCCCTTCCATAGTGTGATGTGACACTCACTGATGCCTGCTGTCTCTACCTGTACAGACCGTGGTAGCTGCCTCGATTATCGCAGTTCACACCGACCCTACTATGTTTTCCGATGAGTCCAGATTCTGTCCCTCACGCTGGCTGGAAGCGGACGAGGCCAGGCTGGCCCGGCTCAATGCTTCTGTTATACCGTTTGGATATGGAGCGCGGGTGTGCCCGGGCAAGGTGATGGCGAACATGGAGATCAAAATATTGCTGGCAGCGATGTTCTTGCGCTACGAGATTGTGCCCGCCGGCGTATACACGGGCGTATCGATGAGACAGGCTGCTGCACGGGATGGGGTTCGTAGTGGCCTCAAGGGAGAATTTTATTGCCGACCTTTGCCTGGATTCAAATGACATAGGTGGGCTTATGTCAATGATTGTGGTTGTAAAATAATCTCTGGTAGCGAAATATTACCGATAGGTACCCTTTACGTTTCATTTGAGCTACTTTGTGTTTCAATTCAATTTATTTTGATCTATCTCTAATGTGACTGGTCCAGTGTATAAAACTAAGAAAGGGCCCTAGACCCAACTGCCACCCTGAATATCATGATCACAAAGCTTGCAGTCCGTATGGATAATCTAACTATGGATTCACAACCGACGATCAGCCGCGCAACGCCTTGGAGATCGCCGCCAGGCCCTTTACCAGACTATCTGCGGTCGACCAACCGTACCCCAGACGAAAGTACGTATCTGGTCGCTCAAACCATCGTCCGGGTCCAACGTACGTTTGGTGTTCTGATAGTAAACGATCATAAAACGCCGCGGTGCCCCCAGCTGGCTCCTTCGTCATTCGTACAAATCCCATGACGCCCCCGTCAGGGTACACCCACTCCACGAGTTCCTCCGACTGGACCCAAGCCTCCACCACGTCCCGACGGCGTTTCATCTCCGTAATAGTCTGGGGGAGTAGTGTATCGCAGCGCTCCAGTACTTGCTCTGCCACGTACTCATCCAGAACGCTCACAGTGATGTTGATCTGCTCCTTGGCAGCGAGGAAGGTCTGCTGTAGCTGTTTGTCCTTGGTGGAGATCCAGCCGATGCGAATTCCCGGGACTCCAAAAGCCTTGGACATGGAGCCGACACCGATAACGTGAGGACCTAGCGAGGCGCACCCCGGTAGACGGTCGAGATACGTGAGTTCGGCGTACGTCTCATCGACGAGAACGTAGCAGTTATGCCGTTGAGCCAGCTCGGAGATCTGCTTCAGCTCCGCCGCGGACATGCAGGTCCCCGTCGGATTGTTTGGGGTGGTGAGGCTGATGAGCTTCGTCCCTGGCTTGATGGCCTCCTCAATACGCTTAATGTCGACTTGGAACCCCTGGTCGAATTCCAGATCAATATAGGTGATCTTGCATCCGATGGCACGCGGAGTCTCGATGTTGCTGGCATAGTTGGGCCGGGTGACGATGAGATGGTTCGAGGCGTTGAGAAGGGCCGTGGCCACGATGAACAACGCCGCGGATGCGCCGGGAACCACGAGGATGTCGCCCGCGTCCAGACCAGCACGCTGAGCAATGAGTTCACGGAAGCGATCACTCCCAAAGTGCTTGCTGTACGCTAGTGGCAGGTCTCTGGGGGCGGGTATCTCAAGGTCTTCCAGGGTGCGGTCGCCGAGAGAGCTGTCGCTTAGATTGTGGAGAATTGGCAGAGGAACCTCTTCGGGGGCTTCAATCTCTATGGCTGATCGCTGGTAATGCATTTGGGCGGTTGTATCCTGACTGTGGGGAGTCCTTGCCCGGGGATCGAATGGTCAAAAGAGGTTTTGACACTAGAGATTCAACGCAGCAGTAGAAGGGAATATAAAATGGCTTGCACAGACCAGCATGCAATTTTGGGAGTAGATATGAAGGTTACTGGACCCCGTGCGCCTCTAAACCTGCAGGACGCATCCGGCGTGCGTTGAACTGTCCGGCATTGGAATATACTACAACTGTAGAAATCCGCATGCGGGCAAGGGGGTGCACATGGTAACGTTACATCTGAGGAAGGCACGTCATATTCCAAAATTCACTGACAGCAGTTGACACATTATAACAATGCTAGGCAATGGCAACGGCTCAAATTAAAGGTTGAGTGAGATAGACCACACACTTTTCAATCGGACTAAGAAGGCCTTCCCGCCATCCACGCCGTCGCGATGTCTTCCACCGTAACAGAACCGTCACGGCCAAGTCTACTTCTCGAAAGGGCGGATTTTGAGAGTGTTCCTATTGTTGATCTCTCTAAATTGCACTCCCCAAACATCTGCGAGCGGCAGGAACTAGCACAGGAGATCGACAAAGCCTGCACCCAAGTTGGCTTCTTCTACATTAAGGTGCAACCCACTCTGTCCGCTTCTTCCCAGTGCTTGTTTGATTTGAACCCAAGGAGCTAATTCCATGTCTCCTTCCAGAACCATGGCATTTCAGAGGAACTGATCAATGGGATCCATAGTGCAGCTCGTCAATTCTTCTCACAGTCCGACGAGGAAAAGATGAATGTCTACGTGGGAAAATCAAAGGTACGTCTCCAAAGGTCATGGAACAAGGGTCTGACGGCAACATGCCAGAACTTCCGCGGTTATAGCCCCTTGTATGGTGAGAAGTCATCCAACCCCGACCTGGAAGAAAACGCCATGGAGAACTCTCAGGGAGCTCTATCTGAAGCATTCGATATCGGATACGAAGTATCTGGGGACCTACGAAAGAGTTTGGAAGATCGGCTCCCCCCCGATAACTTCGGGCTTCATGGGGAGAATCAATGGCCAGCTGAGAGTCTTGCCCCCGGCTTTCGAGCAACGTACCTGAAATACTTTTCCGAGGCCCTTGAGCTTTCGAGAGCGTTGGTGAAAATTTTCGCTTTGGCCCTGGGTCAGAAGGAGGATTTCTTTGACCCAATGGTGAGGTATCCGGGGGTGACGTCGCGAATGTTGCATTACCCGCCCCAGCCTGTCCAGGGAGTAGAAATCCCGGGGTTGGCGGCTCATACGGTGAGCTGCCCGTCAAGCGCGTAAGCGTCAGTACTCTAATCCGGTGAACTATCCCTAGGACTACGAATGCTTTACGATCCTGGCACAGGACCGGGTTCCGGCTTTACAGGTTTTAGATAACCGGGGCGAATGGGTGCTTGCACCTCCTATTCCAGGAACATTGATTGTCAATATCTCGGATACCTTGTCTTTTTGGTAAGTAATGCGATTGCGGCGCTTTTGGATAGCCACCCATTGAACGACTTTTGTAGGAGCAACAAAAGATTCAAGTCAACTATTCACCGGGTGGCCAACCTGTCTGGAGAAGAACGATACTCTATCCCTTTCTTCTTTGGTGTGGATTACGATACCACTATTTCTGTCCTCCAAAACCAAGTCTCCGATGATAACCCGCCCTGTAAAAAGCCATTCAAGGCCGGCGAGGTACGTGAAATGGCATCCCGCTTGAGATTGTCTGATCAATTTTGGATTGACCTTATACATCTATAGTACGTACGCTGGAAACTCTCTCAAGCATACATAGGATATGGTGGGGAGCCTGCCGGTAAGAGCGAAGATGCTTGACATCAACGCGGACTGTTGGAAGGTTTCCCAGTACCAAGGCAGCTAGGAATAGAAGGCCGGCACTTCCGGCTCTCAAAAAAGTCCCGCAAGAACATTGTAGTTGTGGGGCAGAATCTCATATAACATACGAGCTTTTTCCTCAAAATAACAATAATATCTTGGCCACAACATACACATAATTAACACCGCACTGCTGATTTACTGGACTGAATTTAGAGTTGGCAGAATGGGACGGCAAATCCACACCGAACTGGCTGAGGGCTGTACCCTTGGGGACGGTTGCGGATTTTGACGGGGCCAGGGTGACACCCATGAATCTGTTTTAGGACCGGGTTACATTACTTCTTTAAAATAGGTTTAATGTAAACTCCTTGAGTGATTTCGTGCCGTTGTCATCAAGTTCTACTTTCAACAATTGGATCGCTTGTTTTTCTCTCCATCCCGCTCTGCTGATCCATTCCATTCTTTAACAACCTTTTTAGGCCTGGAATCCGCGGCGCGAGCGGTCCTAAACGGCCCCTGGGACAATTCTAGGATTGATCGATCATTTTCATATCCCATTTTTTGGTCTACTTTTATCCCTTAGCGATTCGCCCATCTAGGCCAAATCGCCACATAAGAATAAGAATGAAAATTCTCCTGCTCTCAAACTGCATTTATTCCTTTTTGTTTGGCCGGTGGCGTCAACGAGCTTGAACAGAACCCAACCCGGCAAGCAATTGAAGCCTGTGATTGATGCTAGATGATAACATTTTTCCTCTAACGCGTGACTGTGCTATCCCTCACCAGATCCACCGTGGCACAGTGGAAAGATCCTCCGATACTGTTGACATGTTTAAAGGGGCAGAGGATGCATTCCATCCCTAGAGATTCGTACCATTTGGCAGTCTGCTGATCGCTGGCCTCGACCACGACCCGTCTCCCGTCCAACACCAAGGCATTTAGGCCCAACCATGGACTCGTCATATAAAGCGGCGGGTTCTTCGGCTCCTTTGGGGTGAATGGATAAGGGCGTAGATCCCAATCGGCCAACACACCGTGTTTACGTAATCCTTCCTCGGTGACTTTGTGCGGGTTGTAGACAAGCAGCCCTTCGCGCAGTGGAAGGATCGTCGCGTCGATATGCATGGCATGCGGGTCGTCAACCTCGAGTATCTCGATCTTGTATCCCGCAGGCAGGTTGGCCTGGATGTACTCCACGCCAGCTTGGTTTGTGACGTGGCTGAGTTGTCCGATAATGGTCTTGCCAAATCGCATAAAGTCTGCGGTGTCGAAAGCAGGGCGACTGTTGTTTATCACCCACGGACCGGATTTACTGCCATCCTCGTCGAGCAGGGTATCAGCTAACGTGTGTGACGGGCGACGAACGATCTTCACCCGACTGTCCTGCTCCAGCTCGCTTAGGATATCTTCATAGGCGATCTCAATCTCCTGGTTGCGGCAGGGCCAAGCAAAGCAGGCTTCGATTAACGTATTTTGGACGCTCATAAGCCCGTCGCGAGGCATCGCCCCGGTATATCCATCAACATCCAGCCAGTTCACCCCCGCGGGCGGCCGGTACACCTGGACTCCTTCTGCCTGAAGGATTGCCGCGAAGTAGTCCAGTTCGGCTTCGGCCTTGACGATGAGCTTTGAATCGAAGGGTCGTCGAGGTTTAAAACGATGGACGTGATGCGAGGGCATTGTCGCTTCGATCATCGCCGTGGGAGCGTTGGGGAAGCAAGCTTGCCCTGCTCGTCCCACGATCACCGACCGAAGAGGAGACCATTCGTCATCGGCTTGGACGGACGGTCGAGAATAGCCAACCATTGCGAAGGAATCGGCAAGAAAATTCAAAATTTATGGGAAGAAATCAAGAGCTGGCCTTCTCAGTAGTGCTGATCTGTCAAACAAATTATCTATGCAAGCAATGTAGTATCACCATGATCGGGGCCACTGCGCTTCCTGTTATAAATCCGTGCTATTTGGATGCCGTTTCGGAATGAGAATAGCTTACTACCAAGGACCAATCAATCCGGAAATTCCCTTCATTAGATGTCAAGCTAGAATGAGTTTAAAGGGTGGGGGGGGACAAGTGGCACTTTGATTGCACACCCAAAGTTTCCATCATCTACAGTTTCCAATTGCAGCCCCATTAAGGTTGCAACAGTACTGCGGGGCTATTTTCAATATGTAACGGAAAGTGAATCATATTCTTTCCTCGCACGGCTGTGCTGGGCAGTTGTGGAGATAGCTAATTCTCAGACAAAAGCAAGAGGCCTGTCCGTTCCCAGTTCCGGCTGAATGCAATAAGAACGCAAGGGGGCAAGCCGTCACCTGCAGACTCCATCAGGCTGCGTTTACTGATAATATAGCTCGACCAATACCATGACCCTTTTATTTACATAGAACGCACGTACGAACGTGTCCAGAATCTGTCCGCATCCAGGCGAGGGTTCCATTCGCATGGAATTGGTCAGCTGTTGTCTGACTACTCCCTGGAAGAGCGTACCTACCGGATCCTCGGGTCACACCAGTCGATATCACTAGCGTAAATACACATGCGGAACACAAGCGGTGGGAAGACCTGTCAGTTGTTTTGAGAGTTGGCAGCTGGAAAGGACCCGCAGTGGATGTATTGCTCCACTGCCCAGAAGCTTCTGATGTGAGAATCTAACGACAACGGGATCATCCTGTCACTCCTGGTCACATGTCTCACCATTGCAAACGGACTGGGTGGGATTTTATCTAGCCGGAAATGGGTAGCCCGACCTGGTAGGGTTGCATAGTTTACAGTGAAATAGCATGCAAATCAGTGTGTCATCGACTTGACATTCACGTATATGCCGAAGATACATGTTACACTAAAATCACGGCTGATGGGTGCATCCGTTGCATTGACGAGTCCTCATTCCTCAATGGAACCATATGTCGCAAGTAGCATGTAGCACAATTGTTGTAAACGCAAGAGGCACGGCGATTTATATAAGCCACAACAGCCAGAATGCAGTAACCCTGAGGGCATCAGTCGCCTAAACTCCAACACAATGGCCCCCTCGTGTGCTAGCTTGACTTTCAATCTTCCCGGCTCGGGACATTCCTTCCGGGCAAAACTTCTTGCGGACGAGAACCCTGACATCGTCCAGCAGGTCCTGGCCCAGCTACCCTTTAAAAGCGTTCTCGGCCACGTTGTGATCGCTGGCGAGACCTTCTGGACCCCGACCAAAATCGTGCACCTGGGCCGCAATCACATGGTCCAGCGGCATTTGGGTGCGGTGTATCTTAATGCCCCAGGCCAGTCTATCTGCATCACCTACGGCAAAATCACGGAGAGCGCTAAGATCAACAAGTTCGCCGAGGTGTTCGAGGAAGACCTGCCCAAACTCGAGGAAATTGGGAAACTCGTATACCAGCAGACCATTACAATGCCCCACCACACGCTCATGGAAGTGCACATCACCAGCGAAAGTTGCTCACAATTCAAGCTGCCTGAAAGCCCTCCGGTCGCAGCACTGCCCCCCTCGCCAAAGGACAACTGGCTCGCAGTCAAGGCCTTAATAGAGAAAGAGATTGATCGAGTGTGGCTCGAGGAGCCAGCGGAGATCCAGAAAGTCCGTTGGGGGGTAATTGATAGCGGCGCCGGCAGTGGCGGACAATATTTCACAGTTTTGGTCCACCTCGAGGCATATCTCATGGTCATTGGGGGAGATGTGATGAGCCGCTTCCTGAAAATCGCCCAGTATGAGGAGGTCCAGCTGCCGACTTTAAACCGCATCACGAAAGAATTCCTGGTTGAGAACTTCGACCTCTTTGAGTTCATGGCGGACCTCGGGCTGGAAAATCTGTTCAAGATAGGCCAGTTGTATTCGAACGCACTGGATACATTGGCTACCAAGGAGGAATACATACAGCTCACCAGTGCGATGCTCACATATGTCAATCGGATGCATCGCTGGACATACTTTATCTTTCCATGGCACCTTGGTGTTGCATTTCCGCGCCGCACACCAGCTGAGATCCGCTCTCTCCACAACGTTGTCACGGCTGGCTTGAATTAGCTACAATGAAAATGGATGGGTCCTGCTATATTCCAAGTGTATGAAGCAACGAATTGAGGAGCCGGAAGGAAATTAGCACGTCTTTTTCAGGGGAAACGGTTGAAGATTATGGTCTAACGCTTACCAATAGCCAAAGACTCGTTTTCCAAAATTACAAGTTCTATCTGTCTCGTATCGCTCCAGCTTTTGACAACGTTATTTCAAGTGTAAGAGTTAGGAGTGGGCCAGATGTCACTAGTCATCTAGCTCAGTCGCCTCTTAAGACATAGAGACTTACCCTAGCCGATTTTCCATTTCCGTCCAGGTGCCTAATGCGAAGGCCCAGTGCAGCGAAATATGGGCTAGCCAACTAATGTTCGGAAACAGCCATCGGCAGGCTTTCAAAGTGGATCTCTTGCCTTCAAGATGCAACGTGACATCTTTAGTCTAGTGGATTGGCACATGCAACCCAATGCAATACCTATTTAACTAGATCAGAGTTGAGTATATAGAATATACAGGCAGAGTTGCTTTGTCCCTCCGGCTCCTTTTACCCGTGAATTCACGCTTTCCTCAGCTGGACACTTACATGCTCCATGCACTCGTCGCTTTTCCATTCGGATATCCTAATGTTACTCAACGAAGAATAAAAAGTCTATCTTCAATTCGATTTTGTTAGCTTGCAGCCCAGGATGGGCGCAGTTGCGGATCCAGACGCATATCAAGATGGGTTGTCCCCAAGGAAGCCCATGCAGCTCTCCGGTGCTTTAGACCAATTTAATTCTTTTGACGTTACCCCTACTATTGGCAGGGAGTTTCCTGATGTTGACCTGAAAGAATGGCTGGAATCTCCGGATTCGGATTCATTGCTCAGGGACCTTGCAGTCACAGGTAAGGCTTCGCATCCTCATTGCGTGCATACATGGCACTAACCTGCATACTAGTGTCCCAGCGAGGCGTGGTCTTCTTTCGTAAGCAAGACAGTATGGACGACGGCTTGCAGAAAGAACTTGTACAGCGTCTCGGAGAACTATCAGGGAAACCCAAAACATCCGGATTACATATCCACCCATTTTTTAACGCTGGACTGCCATTTGGCGGTGACGATAACGAAATAGATGTTGTCAGCACTCAGCAGGATAGGATAGTGTTTGGTGTTCCTGGGAGGTTTGTTAAGAGGCAGACTGCCTACAAGGAATGGCACACTGATATTACACATGAACCTGTCCCAAGTGACTATGCCATGCTGCGCCTTATTGAATTGCCAAAAGGCGGAGGTGGAGGTAAGTCTCCATTTCTTCCTTTTATCTTTGAGCACATTTTGTTGTTCTCTCCCAGATAAAGGAATCCCAGATCTGACTCGACGAATTCTTGATTCAGATACTCTTTGGGCTTCTGGCTATGAACTGTATGATCGCATCTCAAAGCCTTACCAAATGTTCCTCGAGGGCTTGACTGCAACATTCGTCCAACCCAGCTATGATAGGTTGACAAAGCAGCTTAACCACCAATTATACACCCAGCCAAGAGGCTCTCCTGAAAATGTAGGGTCCGAATTTGTGGCGGTTCATCCCGTGGTCCGCACAAATCCTGTTACCGGCTGGAAGACCCTATTCGCAGCTGGGAATCATGTTCAATGTATTAACGGTCTGGAGGAAGAGGAGAGTCAAGGCATACTGCAATGGTTTCGTCGGTTGATTACCGAAAATCATGACTTACAGGTCCGACATAGATGGCAGAACCAGAATGATGTCGGTAAGTCTTGAAGCAGTACCAATACCGCGGAGTGCTCGACGTTAACAAGTTACTGGATAGCACTATGGGACAATCGATGTGTTTTCCATGCAGCTACTAAAGACATTAATATTGATGACAAGCGGGTTGGGCATAGGGCCATGGGGGTAGGAGAACGTCCCTATCTGGACCCAAAAAGTACGAGCCGACGGGAAGCTTTAGGTCTTCTTTGAATCGAGAATGCTTGAACAGATAGGAAAGCTTTTTCGTTTCAGCTAGCAAGAAAGAGATATCTTTGTTTCTTTCCTGAATTGAAATGATAGCTGCCCAAATTCTGGCCTCTGTTATTCTCAAATTGGCATAGCTACAATCCTTGATAGGGGGTTCATTGGTAATTCAACTACGGGTAAAATAGATCTACTACCTAGACCAATGGACAAAAGAAAACATCTGAAAGCAGAACATCGTCCATCGGCGCCAACAAAATTATTTCCGATACCACATCCTAGTCACCTTGGTCTTCCTCATCTTCTTCTGCAACTGAAAGATACCGTATAGAAAGGCTTCCGGCGTCGGAGGACACCCAGGGACATAAACATCCACCGGCACGATCCGATCAACACCCCTGACCACACTATAGCTATAGTGATAATACCCTCCACCGTTGGCACAACTGCCCATACTGATGACCCATCTTGGATCCGGCATCTGGTCATAGCATTGACGAAGCGCCGGTGCCATTTTGTTCGTCACAGTACCGGCAACGATCATCACATCGGCCTGGCGCGGAGATGCTCGGAAGATTATGCCGAGCCGGTCCTGATCGTAGCGAGGCATGGATACGTGCATCATCTCGATGGCGCAGCAGGCGAGTCCGAAGCTAAGTGGCCATAGGGATGCTTGTCGGGCCCAGTTGACAATTTGGTCGAAGGTGGTGCTATGCGGAGGTTCTGGTTAGTTGTCCTGCTCTGTGCTTATTGTGCTTTTTGAGATGGTATTCGTACAGGACATATTCTGCGGCATTGGACTTCTTTGGTTCAAGTGAGGTGACTGTTGTAGAGGATGGAAATTGTTTGGCTAGAGACTCGCGGGCTACGAGAGCGCTTGTAGCTGAATGCTTTCCTCGGTTGATTTGCAGGTGCGGAATGACGCGAGCGGAAGCTGAAGCCACAGATGTAAGCAAGGATGGTAAAGGCCCTTAGCAAGAAGTTTATTAGCAGCCTGGTTTTGGTGAATCAGAACGAGGAACGCACTTCGGGTAAGGCATAGGGACGGTCGAGACATGGTTTGATTCACTTGTAGACTGGGCCTTAGATAAGGTCTAATAATGAATGTGAAAGAGTAAAGTAGAGGTTTTAGTGTAATTATTGGAAATTTTTACAGAGAGAAGAAAGAATTCGCATTGCGACCCTTAGTATACAAGAAAGGGCCGGTGCCACTAAGTGGGTTTTGTCCGGCCAAGTGGGATTTCTCCGACTTGTGTCTGACACACAGTTAGATGACCTTTTACTCTGCGTTGATTTCAAAAAATAAAGTCTTTGATTCCTTACGTTTATTAGACAGGCACTTTTATTGTATAGAGGTTTTCAAGAAATTCTGGAACCGCGCATCTGTGAAACAATAAGGCTTGGAAGATAGGACCCACTAGTTCGATCTCGTTGGCTGCGGACTTGGGGAAAAATCTAACTCTCCCTCAACATTCAGATTATCGCCCACAATCATGTCCCCTAGTGCTGGCGACAGACAGTACAAATGCATGGAGTGTGGCCGGGAGTATTTGAGGTTCAGCCACCTTCAGCGTCATCAGGCTACCCGTAAGATCTCTCGCACTTAGAACGCATAAGCCCGAAATCTGTTAATTGCCACTTAGATTCAAAGGCCCAACGGAAGACGTGTCCATTCTGCCATCGCCAATTTCTTAGAAGGTAAAGTGATAAGCTTATTGATCAAAGTATATAATTTCTCACGACGACGAAAAATATAGTGATGTCTTGCTACGCCATTCCCGAGCCTGCAGGCTCAGGGACACGCGAGTAGTGCCGCAGGGGCAAAGACGGGGCAGGAAACGGACGTCTTGCGACCAATGTTCCCAGACTCACACTATGTGTGATGGGGATCGTCCTTGCGAAGCTTGTCTTGCTGCATCTTTTGATTGCTCTTACAATACTCTAATAGAACCAAGCCCCGCGCCTGCTGTACCCATTCAGCATGACTCTACTGAGCCCGGGATGTCCGTTTGGCAAACTGGGCTAGAATCCACGACTTCCTCCGACAAGATCTCCATTCCCTTTATCTTGAACTATACTGACCAATCATCGAAATCTTCTTTTGATTTGCATTGCATGCTGGGAGGCGAATTGTCGAGTTTCGCCGAAAGCTACTCCCCAGCAATCGCTGGCCCCTTCCCGGAGCTCTGGTCATCGTTATTCCACGCTTTCATAAATCCATCCGCAATAGAACCGCAATGCCATTATACAACCCAATTCTATGGATTGGACGATTCTGTGGCTCTTTCTGAAACAATCGTGCGGCTTATATCACATCTCGAACGTTGCAACACGGAGAATCCCGAACATCAACAGGTTGACAGCTCAGCTGCAAAATCATTCTTCTGTGCTCCTCGGCTTCGTGAATATGTGCATAGCTTTTTCGACCATTCCTCGCACACAAATTGTATCATCCATAGAGCCTCGTTCAATATAAACGCGACATCGACGCATCTTCTGCTTGTGATAAGCTTGCTGGGAGCGGTTTGCAGATCACCCGAAGAGGCTATGGAAGCACGATCTTTCTCAGATTTAGTGCACCATTCTCTTTTCGAAGGTCCCGAGTTTCAGCACATTCTCTATAGCAAGAACCCGCCAGTATCAGAGGATAATATCCAACTCGTCCAAGCCGCAATGCTCATGATGGTGCTACAAGCAGCGAGAGAGGAATTTGATATCAACAGGCGTATTCGTACCCAATGCTTTCCAGCGCTAGTGTCAGTCATACGTTCATTGGGTTTGACTCAAATAATGAACGGCCCGAAAGATGGTGAACAGCCTGTTGGCCTCAATGATTACATACATCAAGAGACACTTGTGCGGTGAGTTACAATTAATGTGAAACACCTTCTAATTCGAAGAAGCTGACTGCTTCTCAATAGAGTTATGTCTTGGGCTTACCTCCTTGACGGCTACAATGTCGTTTTTTATCGGTCGCCACCGCAGTTTAAGATAGTTGAAGCGAATTTCGGCCTCCCGCGAAACGATCCGCTTTTCGATGCGATAGACCCCGCTGATTGCGACAGTGCCTTACTGAAAACCGATGCCTTCTATTCGCCAGTATCTCTTAAACTGGTGGTTCAGCAATTAATGGGTGACGAGCCCATCCAACCCAACGAGATACGAAGGCACATCAACACTTTATTTGCGCTCTCCCTGGTTCTTAGTGGTATGCAGTACACACTATAATTCATAGGGACGATATGCTAATAGACTAGTAGCCATACATTGCATCTTATTTGATATTCAAGCACTAGAAGGTTGTATAGATACCTCCAACGCATTGATTCCCATAGAAAGGGCATTAGACAGATGGAAGCAACTATACGATATGTTTCAGCCTGATCTTCAGACGTCAAAGTCATCGAAACCCGGGTTCATGATACACAGTCTTGAGTTTTGGTGGTTGGCAAAGCAGTTCGTTCGACGTCCTGATGTGGCGTTGAATAATGAAAGATTGGCTGCGGATTCCATCAAAAGCTTCCATGCCATGGTGCAAGAGCTAAAGGGTCCCAATGAAAGCATTTGAGCCTCGGTATCTAATTTCAGCCACGGTTGTGTCGCTAACTGCTGCCCATCACCAAAAAGACCTTGGACAGAGAAATTGCAATCCGACCTCCGGCAGATGGACTTGTCTTATTGCGGCCTTGTCAAATCCTCGGTAAGAGTGAGAAATATCCTGGCCGCAAAGGAAGCTATCACTCAATTCCTGTCTAGTATCTTTCCGACTTCTTCTCATCCTGAGTCCCGTTCATGTCTCCTTGGCTCCTAATTATACGAGTCTATTTACCATTAATTATTCGTCCTCGTGTCCCACTTCTTCATATTTTAGCCATGACCCGTGGAGGCGTCAAATAAATTATGCTTAATTACGTTCATTGCGGCGCAAATCTAACGCCTAGTGCTATTCAACAAGTCATCTCCACCTACAGGGCCTCGATCAATTCCAACACAGCCCTTTGGCTCCACACGCTTGAAGTAGTCCACATTCAGATACATATTCCTCACAATGCCATCCTTATCCACTAGCAGAGTAGCTGGCATGGGGACTTCGAATGACTCGTCACCGTTTTGTCGCTGTAAGTCATGACCCAGGGCCTCATAAACCGGTCTTAGGCTCTCTGACTGCTTCCAGACAATTCCGAGCTTGCGAGCGTATTCGTTATGCGAATCTGTCAAAACATGGAACTTGAGGTCGTGCTTTTCGATCATCGACAAAGAGTTATTAGGAAGTTCCGGGGTGATTGCGACCAGGCCCGCGCCTTTGGCTTTGAACTCGGCATAATATCTTTGCAGGCCAGCTAGGGCAATGTTGCAGAATGGGCACCACTCGCCGCGATAAGAAGTAATGATCAAGGGACCTTGCGAGAGAAGGTCTGTGGAAGTTTGCTCTACCCCTATGGCGTCTTGTAGACGAAAGCTTGGAAGATGGTCGCCGACTTTGATAGCTGTGCTTTGGCTGAATGAGACTGCAAACTGTTTCTTCACATCGTTCACTAGCTGTATGATCGAGTCGGGCGCTGTCTGTTCGACAGCTTGTTGAAGGGATTCGAGCTATAAAGTAATGGATGCCATATTGATTTCTTAGTGGGCTCACTGCGTAACTCTCAGTCTTATTTTAAATGGCTTGCCAGTCCGATGGCACATTTATATGCGATGTGTACAACGAAGGATCACCGGTACAGACTTTGATTGGTGGTGGTTTGGTCTTATCCGCGCCCTTTCGGATGCATCTCAAACCGAACGATGGTCGATCCTTCCGCAATGTCCTGGATTGTGGTATTTAACCCACATGTCGCCCTGTGATCATATTCATACAATTTCATTCTGGGAAGCATTATCAAGATGGCAACCATAGCTAGTAAGTTACTCGTGTGCACGATCGCAATGATGCCTCAACATGTTGCTCATCTGACCAAAACTTCAAGACACAAATCACCCCTTCTCAACTCTTCGCATTGGCATCCTGCTGTTTCCCGGCTTCCAGGCGCTCGATGCCTTCGGCCCTTTAGATTCCATCAACGTGCTCTCATGGAGGCACGATGTGAAGCTATCCGTGATTGCACCGAGTCTAGACCCTGTTTCAACAAAATCACCCATGTCTCCAAACGCTCTCGGTCAGAGCATCGTGCCGACTCACACGTTCGAAACGGCCCCACCCATCGACGTCCTCCTCGTACCAGGTGGCCTAGGCACTCGCGGCTCAAGCGCTCCAGTTCTAGGAGCTATCGAGTTCATCAAGACGGTATATCCGTCGCTGAAATACCTGATAACCGTATGTACCGGGTCAGGACTCGCTGCACGGTCTGGAGTACTGGATGGACGGAAGGCCACTAAGAATAAAATGGCCTGGAAAGAGATAACACGGTTAGGACCAAATGTCCATTGGGTGCCCCGGGCGAGGTGGGTGGCCGATGGGAATATCTGGACTTCATCTGGGGTCAGTGCAGGTATCGATGTCACTCTTGCTTGGATTGGGGAGGTCTATGGGGAGGATGTTGCTCGTACGATAGCGGACGGGATGGAGTACACTCGGCATACGGATGCTAGTCATGATCCATTTGCCGATTTGTATGGACTTTGATGTTTTATGCGGTCGGTTCAGCTGTTGTATGTAGTGATGTTGGGTCGGGGAATTCGTTCGTTACCTCAAAGACTCCCTGTTCTAATTTATCCAATGGAATGAAGCGCAAAGTATTTACTATCGTTGTGCTCTGATCGACATCGGCATATCCGAGACTAGGTGTCGGAGGGAAATTGTGGATTGAGGTTGTATGTTGATAGCCCAACATGCTAGTCTATTAGATAATTAACTCTATATTGTACTTACTGATCTTTGCTAGTCTGGCCTCAGTACAATCCTAAAAATTAGGTTTTTCACTTTTCTCTAAAATCTGCCATCGCTCACTAATAGGCACAGAGACACAAGTAGCTGAACTGTGCCTAGGAACTTCTGCAGACATAACACACAAATCAAGTATTTCAAACATTTGCTACAACTGTACGCCTCTTACACTTTGATAGTCTTCTTGGGATGATCTTTGGACAAAACCTAATCAGGTCCAGCCCACAATAGACGCAAACAAGCTTTTTGGAGGCGAGTTAAAGCAGATCAGCCCCCAAATTCTGGTATTTCCCACGCAACAAATATATGGAATACTGAAACGGCGCAGATCGCCCTTTAATTGGAATTTTCACCAAAATCTCGACAAGTAGTGAAGATTCTGTCCTACGCGGAACAAGGCGGAAGCATCTTTATCCCTAATTACCTATAGCAAAGTAGGCGGAGAAGTAGGTTTCATCCGGAACAAGCGATGCGATCTGAATGGACTGTTGCGCAAGTAATCTACCTCTGGGAATATCATCACTGTTCGACTTTGAAGAGAATGACGTACGATCGACCGGGGAAATGGCCAGGATTGAATAGGCAATCTCATTCCTATTATTAGACAGTGCCAATTGCCTTGGCAGTCATGACCTGCTGCATTTAAGGCGAGACAAGCCAATAGGAGAGGGCAGGCAGGGGGCTTAGTGCTACCCATCTGTATGATGATATCGCCTGCATAAGAACGATGGTATTCGTTTAAATCGTATAACTGTTGTGCCAAGCTAGGAATCCTTTCTGACAAGACTGATCCGAGCGACGGAGGTGGAGCTCTGGCGGTAAGGATAATCCACCAACTAATCCATAAGCACTTTATTTCTCTTTTCATTTTTTTCTTTCCAAATCCTGCCTTTCGGTCTACAGAATGGATCGATATTTAAGCCGTGGAGACGGTGAGGTGGCTCGAACAGAGTTTGCAAAACTTAAGGCCAAGAAGATGGAACCACTCGATCAATTGACACCAGGGCAAAGGCACAAAAGCACAGAGGGGTTGGGTATCCACACATGACTTCAACTTTACTGAGTTGAGAGCGGCGTTAATGTCGATCACCGATTTGGTCCACGAATCCAACGGAGGCACCAACATAACGCAGTTGCAGCATGGCTTGGCGCCCGATCTGTCTCTTCGTCAACGTCAACAGGGAATGGAAATTACGGCTGCACCTGTTTGATTTCTGTCCAACGCTAAGATCGACCGCTCTTCCGTGGTTCGCTGCTTGCCGAGGTCAAAGAGCGCCGCAAAGAGCCACCACATGACCTGTGTTTGTTGAAAAGGGTGCCCCTTTTCCCCCGTCGAGGGAAAGAAAACGCATGTTTTCTCTTTTCGTTTTATTTTCCTCGTGCCCTCCTCGCATGGGATTTTCACTGCTGGTGGGCTAAACTTTTGGATCAACACATTATGACACATCTTACTCAGCCAGTCATGGCTACGATGCTGCCGGTGGAAATTATTCAGTCCATTCTTCTCTACATGGATATCGAAACCTACCTCGCTGCGCGTTTAACGTGTAAATCCTGGAGATACGCGGCGTCCACTTCGCTCATGACATACAAAACCGTGCAGCAGATTCCAGTCGCTCTACCCCCAACCATTCGAGAACTGAGAGAGAAAGATTGGAGTGTCTATCTCGGCCAGATCGGGCGGATCAACCTCTTAGGGTTCCGGAATCATGTGGAGAGGACAGTGACTTGTCGCAGCGAGACAAATACCTGGACGGCGCCGGCAACGACGAGACTAGGATACCCTGGTCAGGGAGCCATCAGATCCAAGGGATCACCGGGGGCTGTGGACGAAAATGAAATCAAGCAACGACTACTCCAATTTCCACTGGCTTCGTCACTCTATCCTCTCTGGACGTCAGTCTGTCGCGCGGTGTCCGATGGATACACCGATAGGTGGATGATGAAACACCAGCAGAATTTGCAGCCGCATCTTGCTCTCTCTTCGGATAGCCGCATTCTAGCTATAGGGTTCGGAAAAAGGATCCAGGTGTTTAACGCTTTGGATGACAAACGTGCAGAAAATACATCCCCAGTTGAATACCTGATCAAGGACGATACACACGGAATCATTGAATCGCTGGAATTCGAAGAGAATGATAAGCTGCTCCGACTCGTTATTGGAAAACAACCGAGCCGAGTCCGTTATCTAGGTCTACCGTCACATGCTTCAGAAAGTCCTGATATGAGCTATTGGCGCAGATGCATTGATCGTATTTATCTAGATTCGATCGAGCTAGCCAGGCATCTCAGTCGATCAAGCACGACAAGATTAGTGCTGGCCGGTTTACGACTTCTTCCATCTTCCGAGGAGACTGGCAATATAGCAGGGCCAGGAAGCGAGCAACACCGGCATTTCACAGCATGCCTTCAAACTGGACATATAGATTCATACTGTATGGGGTCTATATCATTCTTCCATACCGCTCAAGCCAGCGGTGTGCTTTCTACAAATATCAACCGTCTTCTGCCATCAAAGCAGTTCCAGCCATATACCGCGAAGCCTCGCAAACCCTCCTCCGAAGCTGAACAGTCGACTGTCCCAACCCACTCTCTTCCACACGCCACAGTTGACCCTGAATACACCTACAGCTACGGCGACGATTCTCATCGAAGCGACTACCAACTTACAAACATCCCGCGCTGGGACAACATCAACCTTCCCTCAGCCACCTGCGATACCCCGCAACTAGCCATTTCTGACGACAGCCGCATGCTGATAGTCTACGAACCGTGCGCCTCACCAAAGGGGCAAGGCGGCTCGCTGTATGTCTATAACATCGAACCATGCACACCCATGTACCAGCCGTTTCCCCGCACAAAACCCCAGAGTCAAGTTGATTGGTCGATTTTCGGACAAGACTTTGGCGGACTAGGCCTGTGCTTTGTCTTTAGTGCGGCCTTTGACATGATCAAGTCCAAGATGACTGACGTCATTCCTTCGTGGCCGTTTCTTTTGGATAGGGTTGATGTGGGTATTAAGACTCTGAAAGTTGCATGTGACACCAGTTTGGATGGCACATACACTATTACGGCCAAATCTGCGGAAGGTGATGTGGAATGGAAGTTGAATCGCAACTAGGTTTTATGGGGCGACTAACGAACATAATGACCGGGTACGGTGTTGATGGGATTTGCACGATTTCGGTTAGCAAACACTGTCTGTATATTAAGCGATGGAGCAAATTACAGCATAGCATATTCATTTCTATAACTTTTTCTCAGTCTTCCGCCAGTCCGTCATGGATCACTGTCACCGCGATCGGACACCCGGCGGAAGGCCCGGGTACACTTCCCCTCACTCTTAATAATACGAACAGGGATGTCTTGCATTTATGGGCTGACTAGATATCTCAACCAACCACCTGACTTTGGATCTCTCCATCAAAACACTATGAGATATCTCCACAGTCAATGCATGTTAGTTTCTTGCCGCTCACGGGTTTCCCCGAAATATCAGGTTGCTCGGAAAGAATCGGACATCCATCCACTACACCCGATTTGGCACATATTGCCTCAGGCATATCTCTCGCTTCCCTATACACACCAAATAAATTGAGTACTTTCAATATCGGTAAGGCCCAAAAGAAAAAGAAAAAGGATCAGAGGAATTCTGATCTTCTTCGTTTCCATGTATCTTCTTTCCATATTCCCAGGTTTAAAGACTCCCATGGGACGCCAGTAGTCTATACCTACATCCGACGAGAACTCTCTATTGTTTATTCAGAACTAACTTATCTATATACCCGATATGGAATCAAGTCTCGTTACAACAGCACTTTGGGTTGCGTGGCGTGTGAATCAGTCCAGATAGGCATCTTTCATACCCAAAAGGGAACATTTTCTTGTCACGATCCCTTGGGATCAGCGGCTGGGCTTCCACAGATCAGATCGCGGAATGCACCGGGGTGGGTATGATGCTCTGAAGGCTTCGGAGTATGATTCCAACAACTGCCATACGCGCATCACCCTGTAAACCAAGGCTTCCAAGTCCGATCGTTTGGTCACCGACCCCTTTTCTGACCTATGGTAAGGAGCGGCGTATATGTTTATCTTAGTTTCTGGGATTTTTCCTAGAACGAACAAGGGCGAACAAGGGAGGAAGAATGGTCTTCGAGAACGACCAAGGTACGGCACATAAATGAGGTCGCATTAACAGAATAGATAAAATGCTTTACCTCACGTGCTATCACCTTTATCCCTTTCCCCAGTCAAACAGCGATAAGCAAATTCTCGATTGATTTTATCTCCCATTTTCGCGCCTGTGTCATAACCGATTGTCTCATAAAAACCCTGTTTATCCCTTACTGACGCAAGGCAGTTTGAGGGCACCACTACCTTGCAATAATCATATTGAATGCAAGGCTCAGATTCTACGTTTTCCAGAAACACTAATTTATGCATCGAATTATGACCCATGCTAGGGTATTCGGACGTGTGCTGTACCTTGTAATGTGCGCGATCCTAATAAGCTCCAACACTATTGACACAAGATATCGTAGTCTATAAGGGATAACATGTTGAATGATAGTAACTAACTTATAAGTTCCCGACATGGTGCACCACATGGTTTATGTTTATTTGCAATTATCAGAGCATTCTGCCACCTCATCTCATAATGCACTTCTCTAAACTCTTGATAATATCAACTTCCCTCTTCTGTTCAGCCATTGCGCATCGGGGACCCCATCCCAGGGCAAGCAAAGCCGATCTCGCCCGCCGAGGAAAGCTATCTCACCATTGCTCCAGTCACGTTGCGCGCTTCAACGAGAAGCGATGGGAACAGAGTCTCACGAAGCGCTCGGATTCCGCCGCCACATACCAAATTGAGGCCGAGGCTCCCTACTACGACGCCATCCACAATGACACTTGTGTTCTGGCTGCTGATGTCACCTCCGGTCCGTATATCTGGCCACGCTCGCAGACCTTACGTCAGGACATGAGTGAGGGCCAACCAGGTATTCCATTGTGGCTAGACATCGGAGTCATGGACATGGCAACTTGTGCACCTCTCGAAGGCGTGCTAGTTGATCTTTGGCACTGCAATGCGACCGGCAGTTACTCGAGTTTTACTGGTATACCGGCGGATATAACCTATGGTCAATATGTGAAGCAGGAGAACCTGACCGATGTGAAGTTTGGCGTCACTGATTTGCATACTGATAACACGACCTTTTGTCGTGGAATGTGGCCGACCAATGACAATGGCATTACGGAAATGAAAACGATTTTCCCCGGTAAGTTGAACGATATCTCATTTGCCATGTTCTTATTCAATGTACTGACGTCTTTCACTAGGGTTCTATGCTGGGAGGGCAATTCATGTTCACGTCCAAGTGCACACTGATTGGTCTATCCGTGAAAATGGCACCATGGCCCACGGACAGACAGTGAGTACGGGCCAGCTGTACTTTGAAGAAAATCTAGTGGAGAGAATCATGGCCGAGGAGCCTTATGTATCCCACACAGGAGTACATCGTGTCACCAATGGCGAAGACCATGCCATCTCTAGGAGTTTTGAAGGAGGTTTCAGCCCAATCATCTCCGTGGTTCCCGCTGATGGCAAGGATGTCACCAAAGGAATGGTCGGATATATCACTCTCGGCGTCGATACGGAGGCAGTGCAATCGAAGATTTGATAGGTCATAAAGGCTATTCCGAGTATGCTGTGCCATAACAGATCAACTTCCGAGCGAAGCGCAACGTATTATTCTTGGGTCACAAATTAACTGTGGCTCCAGCGTTCGAGCAAAATTCTAAGTTAAGCCGATTGTTTTTTTTTTTTTTTTTTACCCCTAAATGTAAGAGCCCCCAGGTCTCTTTATTGTTTTCTATCCACGATGAATACACCATAGGTCTTCTAAAAAGCCAATCATATTAACAAAACGTAAATCGTCATGAGAGATGAGGAAAGTCAACATAAAACAACCTTAAGAAGACGATCCTACTTACTATTAACAGGGTCTTTCCATGTTCGTCCTTGAGCTCACTATTTTAGTTCAGACAGGACTATATCCTATTGACCAATACCGAATCAGGTGGAGATAATGAGGGCTATTGCCTTAGCTTCCCTTTCTTTTTCGGGCTAGATGACTTTGATCTTAACTCCGAAATTATATTCCGGCCGCATACGGTATTCAATATTCAAGTGTCTTCTATGCAGGCATAATTTCAAGAAGTCCGGGCTCCAAATAAGTTTCTGGGAATTCATACCAATGCTGACAGTTGCTAATTGGTTAGTGATTCGTTAACTAATTCACGCAATTGATGCGCAAACCAAGTCCAGTGTTCATTTCTCTTGATGTCAATCCGCAAGACAATATGTTCACCTAGGGGAGAGAAGATAAAGCTCTTGCTTTCCGCAACTTTTATTCTCATTGTTTCTTAGGAAAGAGCCAGTCAGCTATAGGCTGTGCTTTGAAGGTGATAGATTACGCTGACCCATCAGCTCCTTTCGTCCAAAGATATCTAGCTCAGGGGTTGAAGATCAATTCGGTCTACCCAGGTAGCATCACTTTCGCCAGGGCCTCCGGAATGGCGGAAACTTCGCGATATTCAAGACTATACTAGTCATTTGGCGACTCGCTTCGCAACGACAATTTATACACTTTCATTTAAAGCTCTTTCCTGATCAAGATAATGAACCCAAGTCGAGACCTCAGCTTATAAGAAGCCAAGAAAAGGGGGCCGACCCTTTCAGTCTAGCCTGCATTAGCACCCTAAAACGGCCCCCAAGCAGTAATTACACCACACCCTAACCTATCATCACCCCGGCACTATCGCCAAAGACTTCCACTCAATTGATCTAGCGATATGATGTCTTTGGCCCCCATTCATGGCACGCTTTTTCCGAACCCGAACCGGATATATACGCCACCCCTTCCCCTAGGATGCTCCGCTGACGATCACCCGTCCGTCATCCCCCTCTTGCTTGCACTTCCACTGGCAGAATGCGCGGTACCTTATTATCTTTTCTGTTACAGACAACAGTCCTGTCGACGACAGTGGCCACGAAATGCTACTTCAGCGATGGTAGCGAAACAAATGGTGAGATGGAGCCATGCTTCCCATCTAAATCCGCCAGCTCCTGCTGCTCCATAAATAAGAAGGGAAACTTGGCGAACGACGTATGTCTTCACAACGGGCTCTGCATTGCCCAGGTCGCCCAGTACTCGGGGATGATCTTTCAGAATGCATGCACGGATCAATCGTGGGAGAGCCCTGATTGTCCGAACGTATGTGGGTCATGTACGTATACGACTGATCGGTTTCTCTTTTCTGGCAAGTGTTTTTGCTTTTCTTCGAACTAACAATATTCAGCTTTCGCCCAAAATACAGGAACATACGTCCTCCCCTGTCCGCAAAAGGGAGTCGGATATTGGTGCTGCAGCGCAAACGGGACAGAGTGCTGCGACAATGCGTTTCGAATGAACATGGGATCTTTAGTGATTAGCGCAGATTCGTCTTCGACATCCTCCGCAACGCAAATCGAGACAGGAACAGCCAAAGTGACGGCTACGACGACGACAACAACAACGGCATCAGTCACCGTGACTGCCACCTCGAAACCTACATCTTGTGCAATTGGTGGAACGGAATGTCCTAAATCGAACACCACTGCCGTTGGTGCAGGTTTGGGGATCTCGCTCGGTGCTTGTTTGGTTGGGACGATAGCCGCTTTGTTCTTTCAGAGACGGTCGCATCAGAGGAAAATACGGGAGTTCAATACGTTGCATGCGAGTCAGATGGGGCAGCTCGCTCATGGTGGAGTGCAGACGCATCCAACTGCTCGGGCCTTCGCGGAATTACCGATGGGTCATGATAAGATATATGAGATTGGGGATGGGCGGCGAGAATAACTGGATGCTTTCATGGCGTGGCTGGTTTTTGGGGTTTGCGATGATTTAGCGGGATTTATACTTGAATACAATGAATTTCTATGCCATCGGTCTATATACAAGGTAGGAGAGAAAGTAATAGATTCTATCCAAACATGGGGCAATGAACCTTACTTCCTAGGGCTAGCAGCTCTCATACTTCCTGAAGATCTCATCTTCATATCCATAAATCTCATCGGAAAATTCCTTTCCCTCTTTCTCATCGCATGTCTCCGGAGCCTTCTGGTCAAGCCTTTCAGCAAACTTATTTCCAATTGCAAAAATAAATACCCATGCAAAAAGGCCCTGCAAGCATACGTCGCGCCAGCGTCCTGCACGATCCGCAATCTGGAAGGATTCCACATAGTAGCATCCAACTCCGGGCGCTTTCCCTCTGGCAGATTCTTTCTCAGATGATTATTCGTATGTTGCGCTTGACGAATGCCGAAACCCGTCTGCACTGCCGCCAGCAATCTATGCACATTCTCTTCGCCGACGTAATCCACCGGCGGAGTTTCAGAGACCATCACCTGAAATAGCTCATCGGCATAATAATCCGGACTGACATGGCGTTCGGGCTTCATTATCCTATGTATGTCATCTTGAAGGTATCCCTCAGAATTATCCTCTAGATAGTCCAGGAAGAATGCCGTATGCGTGGCCGTGTCTTCATGAACAATGGGCGGGTTGGAAATGTCGATTTGCAGCGATGAAGTATGGAACGTGACCTCCACTTGAACAGTCTCAACGGATGGGTTGCAAAGCATAACAGTTGCTTTTGATCTGGATGTGTCTTCAGCGGCAATATATCCGGTCGAGACGAGCCATCTCCCACATTCTGGATGCGTCGTGTTGCACAGGTTGTCACCGATCGTTTGCGCAAGTCCAAAATAGCCGTATGGGGCTTCCAGGGAGAACGAGGTTGAGGCGCAGCTTGGTGGAGCGGTAATATTGAGATAACTGCCGTTCTTGTTGGACAGGTGCGACAATTCGATGTTTTCGGGGCTTAATGCTGCGCAGTTAGATTTTGCGCGGGATGCCGGTAGTGTCACGGTGATGAGGGAATTCTCTTCCGTGTTGATGTCTCTGGGGAGATAGAATGACGGGAAGGTCATATCTCCATGTGTCCATAGTATATTTGATGATTTGAGGTTCACCAGCGCTGCATCTAGGCCAATGTTTGAGAGATTGACCCCTGAGAAATCAAACGTACCCTGTTGGGTTACTGATATCGTTAAATCGCTGTCAGTATTTTGAGTGACGAACAGTCCACTCGCCACGACCAAGATCAAATTTCCTGTGATAATAGAAATGATAGTTGTAGCAGTTGAGATATAGCTGCTATGAAGGAGCGAAGATGAATGCAGGGTTGATGTTTCTGGATCCCAGTCCAAATGGCTAATTTGTTGCCTGTTTTTAGATCGGAAAGCCCAAAGGTCGTAACAGGTGGAAACCCCCAAGACAAGAAGTGGCGGAATGGAACGCCAGATAAAGGCAGTAAAACCATCATATGGATTAACATCCTTAAAGCCATTGTGATGTCGAGAGTATTGATATGAATACTCCAACAAGATAATTAACACAACAGGAGTCATAGACATCACCATTTGATGCCAAAGACGGGGCTTAGGGTCTTCCCACCTAGGCCTTCCTCTGGTGAGCGCCCTTTCGCATTCATGAAGACTTGACTTCCCAATCGCGGCATTATGCAGGTGATCTTCATTAGATCTCTCAGGGCCTAGGTATGACTGGTCCGATATCGTACCCAAAGTCGATTGTTCCTCAGAATCGTTGTATCGCAGCCACCCTATCATGCCTACCAACAGCCCGGACATGAGCCCCATGATTAGAGTCGGAATTCCCTTTACCATCAGACGACCTTCCGAATTTGAATTCACCAGTCCAGTTGAGATGATGACGAGTAGCTTGACAAGAACAGAACAGCCCACTGCCAGTAGAACGCGACGGTGACGGGCCTGCCGCAAAGACCCAAATATGGAGGAGGCACCATCGAGTCCAGGAGTCGAGCATCTTATTTCAGATTCGACATGACCCCAGAAGCATGCCACAAGAAAAGATACTAACGGTTGCATCAGTCTCCCACTCTATCGATCCAAAACTTATAAACTCACCAGCGGTAGGCCCATAGACGAACACAACCTGCAGACACCCACCCTCCATTGTCAACCCGCCGTTCAGTTTCGACCATGCATAAAACAGTCCACTCAAAACCGCAATCGCCGCGAGAATAATTTGATAATGGGCCAGGGATGATTTGATCGACAAGCCCGACCTCGCACCCCACTTTCCGTCAGAGTATCTAAGATCTCGCATGGTGGCGCTCGTGTCCGGTCGAGGATCCCGCTCGACAGGTAACTTCAACTCGATATCATCGGATGTTGACTTGCTACTTGTAAGCAACAAAAGCTAAGAACTTAGCAGCCCCGAGCCCAAGTACTTATATTGCAGCAGGCTGAAGCGAGGCAGATTCATTTTCATTCGTTTCTTGGCATTGGGGGCAGGGGCCAAAAAATAGGCCCACTATTTTGGCAAATCGCGCGACTTTTGTGCCCTTTTGATTGACTGTTCATCGGCAATGTCCCTCCTCAGGTCTCAAATTGGCAAGGTTTATTTGTGAAGTTTGAGAGGTATCCATGTGAATTGGATGGAAGCATATCCAGTAAGCTTCCCATTGCCGAAATCATTGTTCCCTTGAAACCACCACACCCGTCTAGGTGAAAACCAAAGACAAGAATGACCAGTGACATTGGTGACGTTAGCGACAAAATCGGAAGGCATGTTAGCCGATCTTGCTGTTCTTATTTCGGAATTTTGTTTACTCTCTAGGGGTCCAGAATAAGCACATAGTGTTAGCCGATCGTGCCGACATTGGAATATTTTCCACATAATAGTTTGATCAGCTTCCATTAATCAACACCTACAATGCCTTCGATCGGCTTAATAGAGCCCAGTTACCAATGGTTGCGGTCTAATTAATAACTGCAGTATGGATGATGACCCTCATTCCAACTTGGGCCGCTTGGCCCCGACATATTAGTCTCCCCAAACGTCCCGGCCAGCCAGCAACAATACCTACCGAGATGATAAGAGGCACAAGCCATGTATATCAAGGTTGTTCTGGCTGGCGAAATGTCACGATGACCCCTTATACTCTCCTACTACTCATATCTCGTTCTAGTATTAGTCATACCTCCAACGTTATTAAGCTTGCAAGACTGCCTTCTAGAACTTACTATGTCCATTCTCTTTAACATTGATCATTTGGCATTACTATGTACAGCTCTTACTCAACCCATTTCAAAAAACCCCAGGAGCAAAGTCAATAACCTGAGCCTTCTCAAGAACTTCGCCTACACTCTTAATGAAGGCCAGATGGGCAGGATCTTCGTGAACATAGTAATCCCGATCCTCGGCACTAGCAAACTCAGCCACAAAAGCATGTGTAATGCCATGCTTGTTCAAGTCAGCATTCATTAGCCACCCATAGTACATCCGCGACCAACGCACCTGTATTCCCTCCGGTGAATTGTCCAGACCGCCCGATAACGACCTGATGTACGGTTTTTGCGACGTGGGATGAATGCAGTTGTCTTTTAAGCTGACCATACGGTTGATCGTCTAGTAGAGTCATCGTTAGCTTCGAGCAGTACTATAGTATGCGTTTGGTGGGCTCAATGTTGGCCATACATCGTTGATGACGTCATTGCTAACGTCTGATTTGAATTGGAAAAGAACAATGTGTGTGATAGACATTTTGAGTATCTTGATGAGTCTGAATAGTTTCTCTGAATATCTGATCTCCGAAGGGGAAACCAGGTTATATATGCATATACACACGGGGTGATTAGAAGAGCGGACAACAAGTGGCCGGAGACATTGCTCGGAGATCGCAGCGAATCTTGACAAACTGATCAAACATCCATTTGTCAGGCGGGGCGAATGCCGAGTCAGGTGACCCGGCACGGCGCGGAAACGGCCCCGTCCATCCGGTTCCGCCGGCAATCCTTGGCCTCTGGTCAAGCTTTAACGCTGATCTCAGATCAATCTACTACGTGGCGTCAAAAGATGTCTGTTTAACTTGATCTGTTAAATTCGAGAAATCTGAACAAGGTTAATAAGAATATTACATCAGTAGCCACTATCCGTGACGCTACCATTTATTGAATGAGTCTCTTGAGATCATGTTGTCTTCTGCACCGTGAAAGAAAAGCATCACATCGTGACGCGACATGTTGCCTTCATTGATCGCGAATGCCAAGGTCGATATACCGGTGCCTTCATAAATCTAGATAAGGCGAGCTGAAGAGAGGTGCAAGTAAAGCAAGGGGTCCTATCAAGGGGCATCTCAGATTCCGGTTGCATATCTCGTGGGTTTTTGTTTTGATTGTGGCGCTCGCTTTTCGATGAGCTGGAATTAACGGTCGGACTTGTTTTCAAAGAGAGGGGACGCATGGTCGCTGTTCTCATCATCGAATGTTGGGATCGGCGTTATATGGTTTATTCTTGGACATCTCAGGTCTATGCAGGAACGCATTTACTTGGAAGTAAATTAGAATACTGGCCATAATAAGACGCTAACCGAGTTATTTCGTCCAAATAAATATGGTACAAATCTGTCTCCAGGACAGTAGAATCGAAATACTTCCCATCCAAAACAATACCCAACGCCTATGAGATTTCGAACTAAACCAAGAGCCGTAACAGAGGTCATTGTGCCTTCACTTTTGCCTTGAAACCGTCCATTTCATGACGTAATTCCTCAATTCGTCGTTTCAAATCCCCCATCTTCTCATTTGATTCATGCATATCCTTCACCTCTCCCTCCAGCTTGCGAGATTCCGCCCGGTTTTTGAAATAGAGGTCGTACTCGGTAGGATCAAAACATAGCCCATAACCTTCGCAGTAACAGGTTGTTTCGGCCGGACAAAACTCCTCGTGGCCGGTAAACAGCCACTGCCAGACATATTCCCAGACCCGACCGGACAAGCGATCATCTAACTCAGTGTGGAGCAACCATTCGCGATAGTCGATGTACCGTTTTCGCGGGATCCGTCGAATCTGCTCCGAGCTGACTGCGAATTGCGCACAGCAAGGTTGTGACAGCACGTGTGGTACGGGATCGTTGGGGAACAACTCGCGCCAGGAATTCCCAAGCACAGCGGCCTCGGGGATATTGATGTCGTCGGACTGGTTGTCCACAGTGGGGTGGATATGGTCGGGGCAGCCCGGCTGGTGATGACATCGCATGTTCATATATCCGTTGTGAATAACACGATTGCTCTTCAATCGCCGCACCATCTTAGCGGAGTCCGAGTCGAGAAAGTCATTGTTGTGCCAGGTGATCTGGTGGGCGTGCATAAACATAGTGACGTCATTCAGGGCGTGGTAGTGATCGATGATGTACGTCAGGTACACCATCACCTCGTGGCCTTTGTTTGTGGGGACTGTCAACGCGGCGGTGTGGTTGTTAACGGTATAGACGGCGCTGGTGAGATCGGAATCTTCCTGTACGACCCTGTCGACCCAGGAGGTGTCGTCTTCTTGCAGTTTGGCGACCACTAGCGTCTTGGAGGCATTCTTGCCCTCCCAGAGGGGTGCAGCGGATGGGACGAGAGAGGGACGAGGAGTGGGAATCGGACTGGAAAGAGCTTCAACTTTATCTGGCCAAGTAGGCGACGCATCTGCCCAGGTTCGCCACAGGACTGGGTGGTCTCGGCGTTGGGACAAGTGGATGGAGTACCAGGTGATGAGCAGGAAGATAGTAGGGATGAGCAACCAAACAGCAGTGCGATGCTTCATGATTGAGTGCTGCATGACTGCGTCTCACTATTGCAGGTGAGAAGAAAGATTGCAAGACATCATGTTGCCTGGCCTGGTGGTTGGAGGAATGCAGAGGAAATTATGGCGAGGGAGATACGACGGCGGATATTTCTGGGGGGAGATGGGCGCAGGCCCAGAGCGCAAGGGTGCTTCTGGCATTTCTTTGTTCTCGATGCAACCGATGCCTACGCCGCATTGGGTCAGCCAATAGTGGACATCGGGCCCTGGCTTAGAGCCGTGGAATGTGGGCTGGTTCATCCCCAAGTGTCCCTCTGAAGAGCCTTGGCGGCGCTTAGTCTTTACAGCCTACACCGTACGCAGTTGGGTGCCTCACCTAAACAAAGTACTACGTCATTATTCATGGCCAGGGCCAAAGGCTGCTATCCTGATCAGAGCTCACTCTGCTCTACTACTTATTTAGATCAACAAGCACGCTGCCGGAGGTTAGTATCTTTTGTTTTCCCGCCTGGTTTCTCTCTGACCTCGTCGTTCCAGATTTACTTACCACCATGAAGGTGTCACACTACCCCTGTTCACGCATGTTTGCTGCCTTGCTACTCCTCTTGCTCACAGTCTGCTCAGTGAATGCGACCGCCAAATGTTACAAGCCCAATGGTGATCTTGCCCTCAATGACCAACCCTGTTTCCCCCAGAACCCCGTCTTCTCGTGCTGTGGCGGAGCACCTAGGGTGAATACTTCGTGATACGCAGCTGCACCGACAAAACCTGGAGCTCTCCGGCCTGTTCAGGCTACTGCTTTTTCCGTATGTCTTGTGTCACTGCCTCCTCGTTTCCGAACGCCTTGAGTAGCCTCCGCATCCAGGTGACCATGTCCGCAATAGCGTCTTCCGGTGCTCTGTGGATACGTACTGCTGCACTGATGGGCCGTCCTGCAATTGCACGACGGGCATCACCACTCAAGAGATCGACGATTTCCTCCCTAAGTACTCGGAACTCGTCGGCTCGGCCGCCACGCCCAACACGGCCGTCGCTACGAGCTCTCTCTTCACGCCTATCGGGGCGTCTTCGAAACGTATCACCACAGCCCCGGCTTCGACAGCTGACAGCTCATCTACAACTCACGTTGTTACTGCGTCGTTTTCCACCGCAGCAGATGCTCTACCGACACCTTCCAAATCAGCGTCAGGAGGCAGCCACGCCAATAGCAAGGCGCTCACGATCGGCTTAGGGGTGGGCTTATCCCTAAGCAGCGTAGCCGTCATTCTCCTTGTGTTACTCTGTTTCATGTGGCGACGGTCGAAGCGAAACAAGCAGCCAATTGAGGTGAGCATTCACTCCTTAGCATATCCCGTCCCACACAACTCTAATCACTTGTGCTTTCAGGTTTCACAGACCCAGTATCCCTACCAAACTCAACTTCCGCCTCCACCTCCATCCCAGGCCCCCGTCGAGGCCCCGACCCATCAGACGCCCTATACACATCACCCTCGGGTGAACTCGGCCGAGCTGCCGGTCTACGAGGCCCCTGGACACGGCATATGATTTCCTCTGGGCGCGGTTGTCTAGATCCATGTATGGATTGGGCGACGTTATGATTTTTTATCTCAAAAGACCTAGTTGTATCTTACTTCTTTCTCCTGTATATCTTATAACGACTTTCATGGACATTTATATACATTATGAACGTCATGTTATGTTATGTTCCGTTATGTTTTGATTTCAACCCTTGTCAGGAAACAAGACATCAATTATGAACGTGCGGCTGAGCCCAACCTACGTCTAAGCCCCAGTGCAACAGAAGAAATAGGGGAGGGTTACACAAGTCAAGGACTCTCCCACTTACACCATACATTAAAATGAAAGGAAGCCTGGCCGGAATGCAAACAGGAAAATACACATGGCAAAATGGCAAATGCCCTATAGAATCGAACCAACCCCATGGGAATTTTCCTATTTGCTCAGTCTAGCAAAGTGACCGTACGCTGCTGAGCTTATCACCATATAGCTCAATCGACTTATCAGACATGAATTCGATTAATTATAAGAAACAAGGCCATGGAATAAGCGCCGTAAGGCAATCTTGGCTCTTTTGGGTGTCTTAGACGCCGTAATCAGGCACCTGTGCTTTAGATTAGAACTTTAATTTTAGGGGCTGAATTTTCTTAGCATTAAATAGCATTAGATTGAGGCTGGCTGATTTATCCTTATAGTATGGATGAGAATTTATACCCAATGTGGCAGTATTGGCCATTATAATGTCACGGCATTCTTCAATCTGCGCGGTTAGGTTCACCACTATGTAATGGGTTATTATGAGATATCCACATACATGCATAACTTATCGAATATTCTTTGGAATACGTTCTCCTCTTTCATTTCTCCTTCTGTGTTTAGAACGTTGAATACGTACTTGATTTTCTAGCCAGGTCGACAGCTTTCCCTTTCCGTTTTTAGTGCTGGTCCTGAGCGGCCTAAGGCGATCACTGGGCACGGAGTGAGCGGAAGACTGAGTGCCTTGGGCGAGTAATGTCAGGATATCAGATGACACACTAAACTACATTAGGAAGGAGAAGCATATCTCCTAAGTTGAGATCCCGACGCGACGACGACCCACACGACACACGTTTTCAAAAACCCCATTTCATTCCGCGCCGCCTCGCAATACACCAGCACTCATAATTTAAACATACTCTATACTTTGCCCCGCCCGGAGCCTCCAAAAATGAACCGACAAAAGCGAAGGGGCGGGCCTGGTGGCGGCGGGCATAGCGGATCGCGCCCCTCTCACCCACGCGTCCCCCCCTCAAGATCCATCAACCCCGGCACAGCCGTCAACATTGTCCTCAAAGCCGACCAGCCCACAGGACGGACAGTATCAGGTGCAGTGAGTGAAGTACTCACGCGCGGCGATCACCCACGAGGCGTGAAAGTGCGTCTCGCTGATGGGCGCGTCGGAAGAGTGCAGAGTCTTCGGAGCGGTGAGGAACCGACACAGGAAGGGAGCGTCCAGGAGGACGAGCACGGTATGCAATTGAGAGCCGAGGGGGGTGATCCAAGTGGGAAGCGAAATCGGTTCAGCGCGCGTGATATGCGGCTTGATGGGCCTGAAGAGCCTCCATCAGAGCCTCTTAACTTGGATATGTATATACGTCCCGCCAAGGGGAAGAAGCGGGGTAAAAAGAGCCAGCCGGGGCAAAATACAGGTCAAGAAGAGAGAGAGGATGGGTCTATAGATGCGAGTGTTCCCGCTCAAGCAACAGCCACAGTAAAATGCCCTGTATGCACCGGATTCGAGGGGGATGAAGCCGCTGTGGCGCACCATGTTGCGGGTCATTTCGGGGAATAACTGGTCAAGAGTATCAGTTCAGATCGCAATGGAGATGTGCCATGCTGCATCAACCAATATTGCGAAAAACCATTTAAGATTTTTAGTCTACTCTTCAACTGGAGTGTATTGCATCGAAGGCGTGGTGTATCGGCCCTTGCTGAAATAGAATGACACGCTTTGAGGCACCCTTTCCGAATATCGCAATGATTATTGCGAATATTTATCAAGAGATGATCTAAGAACTCACTGTGCGGTCAACCGTGATGTGAACTACTTGCTGAGTAAAGCCCCTGAGTGCCCTCAGTAAAGCGGTGATGTCTACAACAGGAGATTTACGATAATGTAGAAAAGCAGGTACTTATAGTAGCAAATATAAAAACAAGGCTGACTACTCGCGTAGACCAGTCTTTAAGTACCACAACCAATAAATCAAGATAATAACCACAGATACACTAAAGCCTTATAGTAAGAACATAGCTATAATTCTTACCAGATAGTAATCTAACTCGAGCGGTATAATAATAATCTATTAAATCAAGTAACACAGCCTCCCTCCAATTAACTGCTCCTAGTTGACAAAGATCTATTTATATATCGCATATAGGCTTATTGTTTTATCAAAAAGATTCAAAAATCGTCAGACAAGTACGGGCCTGTATAATAACTTATATATCCTAGAAGCGGTTGTACCATCTAGGTCGGGCAATTACGCAGTGGATGATGAACGAATAAAGGCAATATCCTTGGGTAACAGTAAATCCTGTGGTTCATTCTGATGCTTCGAGCTTGAATTTCTGCAGCAGAGGGAGCTCGTTCAAAGTCATACAGCCACCCATTTTGCGTAGTTTCTTTCTGTCTGTCTTGCCCGCTGATGTCATCGGAATTGTATCCACTGGTATATACACCTCAGGGATGAATGTACGCGGGACATGTTGCGCCAGTTTCTCATTTATGCCGGCAGTGATATCTTGGAGACTGGCGCCTAAAGGTAAGTTATTCTCGTCACCAATGGCGATGAAAGCCACCAGCATTGGTTTCAGACTGGCAACTGGCGTTATCATCTCGGCAGCAACGCCAGCCCTGCCTGGCAAGAAATTGCGCACATGGTGTTCGACTTCAGCCAATTCCACCCGTTCGCCACCGATCTGAACCTGCGTATCCTTGCGGCCCAGTATGACCAGGCCGCCATCTGGCTTGCACCGGACCAGGTCCCCTGTCTTGAATAATCGCCCTTGGCGTCCTGAAAAGCGGCCACATCCCTGGCTCAGCCATGTTGGGGTCACAAAAGTTGTGTTATCGGGGCCGTCGCCAATATAGCGATCCATGAGGATAGGGCCCTCCACGAGTAGCTCCCCAATAGCCCCATCGGGCAGAAGGCTGTTGTGATCGTGCGGATCTACTACCCACCGAAGGCAGACAGAAGTTGCTCCTGCAAGCCCGGTTTCGAAGGAATCCGGGTCGATTGTGCATGCAGACACATGGGGGCATTCCGCCGGACCGTAGAAGTTATACATAGTCAATCTGCCAGCCCATTTAGACACAATATCCTTGGGTAAGACCTCTCCCTCAAACGCCAGGCTCTTTAGGCTAGGAACACTGTCGGGATCGAGATTTTGAGCCAACGTAGGAGTGAGATAGACCGAGTTTGCCTGGAGCGCCTCAAGAGCTCGAGGAGAACAATGCACACCGTCGTTCTCTTGCGGAATACAAAGACATCCGCCAGATATCAAAGTAGCAATAGATTCCATCATGCTGACGTCAAATTCGTACGACGCGGTTTGGAACTGCCGAGTCTCTGGCCCGAATGACTGCTTCCTCATTATCTCCTCACAGTTTGTGGCCAGCACAGTATGCGTCCAAACAATGCCTTTAGGCGTGCCAGTGCTCCCGGATGTAAATAGTTGAACCGCCTCTTGATCTCCTGAGCACTCTGGCAAAGGCGAGTCAGTGTTCTCAACCATTGCCATCATGTCCTCGACTGTGTGCGTTGGCACAATGTCTGTCATCCAAGCCGGTGTAGATTTTCCAACCAACGCAAACGGCGGATTCCCAGTATTCAATATAGCCTCAATTCTGCCCTTGGGTATGGAACTTGCCAGTTGAATAAAAATTCCACCAGCCTTGATGACTGCCAAAATTGCTACTGGCATCCAGAAACTCTTTTCGAAATACAGGGGCACAACCACGCCTTTACCCACCCCTTTTCGGGAAAGGCCAAGTGACAGGCGTGTCGACAGGTCAATCAGCTCTCTATATGTGAGGGATCCATCCCATGCGCATACCGCAGGGGAATCTGGGCGGGCCTTGGCATTTTGGTGGACCATGCTCTGCACGAGATTCTCCGATGCTGGGGGTACGGTCGAATTTCTGTTCCACAATTCCCCGAGACTTTGTAGGCTCATTAGGTTTAATTCTGTTAATGGTGTAGACTCGAAAGAAATGTCGGTCAACTGTTGGAGGATGCCCTGTAGCATGGAAGCCAAGTTCTCAGCCTCCTTCGGGTGAAATCCTCTCTCTGGAAACTGTACTTGCATCTGCAAGATGTCCTGCACATTGAACCGCACCGCCATGGACTCGCCGGATTCTGCGCAACAGTCAGCTTTTCCTTCAACAAATTACGCCTACCGAAGGCATCCTATACCCATCTGATAAACAATCAAGAAACTGGAGGACGCCGGATTTGGGAGGAATTTCTGCTTGTCCACATCTGCCTGTTTCAAGATTTGATCCAGTAGACTGCCCACGTTTAGATCTGGCGTGGCGCAAATCCGTAACAGGAGTTGGGCATTTTTCAAGACCAATTGGAACTCCACTTCGTCTTTGTAAAACCACTTACTCACGGCGATTGACCATGCCGCGGCTGCAACCACCTCTGGGCGTTCGCGTAGGTTCTCTCCATTCATATTGCCAGTACGCGCGTCTGTTTTCCATGGTAAGTTAACTTGCAACTCATACCCAAGCAGGCTATCGCAAGATGATCTACTCGGCGCATCTGTGCCGGCTTCGCCAAATTGTCGCCGAGTCATGAGAGAAGGTCGACAGAAAGAGCAACCAGATAATATAATGGTGTGACTTTGACTGGAGAGGTAAAAATATCTAAAACCTGGGTTCATCCTGCTTGTAGCTACGCTCTTATATACACCCTTTCTGATTTTCGCCGCATCCGCACCACTCCTTAGATCCCTGTAGTAAACCACCCAACCGGGGAATGCGCCCGATGCTTCAGGTGTGTTGTCTTTCTTCATGCGTCACACTCTTCGCTATGTGGCATATTTGGCACGTCGGCCCCCACCCCTAGGAATGCCGGAAACACCTAAAACGTCCAAAGGCGTTGCCCCACGGAGCATTCAACCGTTCGCGACGCTCGATGATCCTGCATGAGACATTGGGCGTTCGGGAGGTCCCAAAAGAAGAGCTTGAGCAACGAGAACGCAAGGGATTTAGCAACCTAGACTTTCCTAGCTTCTTTCATGACCGCATGCATATGAACACGGATATAATTTGCAAAGGTGTATCCGAGTTCTGGGGCATGTGAGCCTTGAATCCTTCACTAGTGTGGAAGGAAAGACGTAAAAGTTACTGACTGAAAGCCATGGCACGGATTGAAATTAAATTTTGTTATCGAGTGGCTACACATAACAACGACCCAGAAGACTTCTTACGGGGATAGGGCAGTTTCTCTGTTCATCTTCGACCGGCGACTCAAAGCGTACATCTACGCCTCCCCTAAATACGAGGCAATGTGTTGACCCTCCGTAATGGAAACACCCAATCTCATCCCCAGCTTCCACACTGTCTCCTTCGTCGACCGAAGCCTTGCAGGATGACACTTCCCCCATGCCAACTGCCACGAAGGCCATGAGTCCAACACGAGGATCGAAAGCGTCAATGAAAACCACCATGCGCGTCGCAACGGTAGCCAAGTAACTCTGTGACTTTTCCATAGCCAGGATATCCGATATGGGAAGCTGGGAGAAGTAGCTCCCGTTGAGGTAGAGGATTCTGCGGATTGTTCCTGATACAGGGGAATGCCAGCGGTGGTAGCTCAAGGCCGACAGATATGCTTGGTATACGGTGCCCCCGAAGAAAAGCGGTATCAATGTGCTGTCACCCATCATTGAGGACAGTGAGTGCGACTTCCCTTTGAGGATGATGTTGCTCTTTAGCGAGCAGTGGCGGCTGATGTGCCAGGGGGTCGACTCGCAAGCGTTTAAAATTGGAGACCCAGCCTCCTGTTCGCCAGGATAGAGTATATGTCGAGGGGGTGTCGGTCGGATCCCCTGTTTGAACCGACGCGTGAAGAACGCATCCCAAGACGAAAATCCAAGGGTTTCAGGGTTTGACGGATCGGGGCAGTCGAAAATGTCGATAAAGGCTTTGTTATCTCCCGTGGGAAGGTTGGCTATCTCCTGTAATCTTGCAACTGCACCTGCTGACAGCCATCCGTCTCGCGAGTTTAGTACGTAGGTTGACCCTGGTGACTCGAGGAACCGTGACCATTTTCTAAGGATTGTGCTTAGATGCTGGTTGACACGATTATGCCTGAAGAGTTGCTGGCCACTGGGCGTTTCCATCAAAACCATCAAAACAAGGTTAAACGGAAGACCACCCAGAGTGTCCGGCACATCCAGATTTTCCCATTCTGGAGCAGTCACCATAATATAGTCGAAGAGTCCCATAAGAAGCGGAATATTATCTATCGCGAGGTAACCCGGATGTGCCCTGTTCGCGAGAACCAATTCCGTTGCCTCGGTGAACATGGATCGATAGAGGGCATTTAAGCTCTTGTCACTCTCCAATGTGTCTCCGAGAGCAGTCACTGCCGGGTCCATTGACTGGTAGGACCTTTCTTTTGCTCTTTCGATCACATTTTGTATGCCACGAGTCGCAACATAGTCTCTGGGAAAGTTGCCTTCTGCAAGATAAGGATGATTAGCCGCTGTGGAACGTGAATATACACCTATGTGATGTTTTATATGTAGCAAGGTACCTAGACTCTCGCGGTATCCTTAGAAGCATGTGTCCTTACCCTTGATATAATAATTGCGCTTGCCTCGATCTCTGCGTTCAATGTGTTCTGTCATTGTGCGGAGGCGAGGGATGGCATCTGCAAGGCAAGGGGCTCGGGCCGTCTACCGCTGAATTGAATTCGGGGGACAAAAGGGGCTGGGATTGTGTACTTCTACTGTGGAACCTATAGAGAAATGAGTTGAAAGATGAATCCTGATCATCGCCAGATGGGACTGTCGCCTTCGTACCGCCGCATCCGTAGGTAGGTCGCACTCACATCTCGTCCGTTTTCGGAAATTGCCCTATGTCTCAAGATGTCAAGGAGCCAAACCCTACGCAGCTATACAGCTATTGGTTAATTGTGGAGACCCTAAGTATAATTTGCATACCTAGAGGATCATTGCTTGAATAGGATATTCTGAATGCGGCTTAAAAATTATTATTCATGGAATGAAGGGGTAGATTCTTCGGCAGTGATTTCATATCCGCATAGAATCCTTCTCCTATCGATAGGTATGGTAGCATGCTACATGACCGACGAATTGCTCATTACAGCCACTCCTGACGAAGCAGCCCACATCAAAAGTAGCATTATAAATAGCTTATATGAGATGCTCCGTACAGACAGTAAACCTGCGCCAGCCAACACTGATCTCCTCATCCTTCGCGATGTATCGTTATATCGTCGGGTTCTTCTCAGTTCCCTGTGCGCTTGCTTCCATCTATTTGTCTCCGAGTGTGAGAAACGAACACAGCGTGCCCTTCTATTACTCCCTCAGCAGCTATGCCATCGGCTTTGTTATGGCAATGCTCTGCACGTATGTGTTTCCGCTCCACCACTCCCCCTCAAATCCCCTCCTTAGCCATATGGTCAGTCGCCGCAAGGCCATGAACAAAAAATATCATATTGAGGGCAAAAGCGCCGATCTCGCCTATGGCATGGAAAATATGTGGTTTAACGCAGATCTGGAGCCTCAAACGCTATGGGTTAACTTAGGGTATTGGGAAGTATGTGACGAGCGACATTTCTCAGCCCGAATGATGATACCTGTACTTACATGTGTCCGTAGAAAGCTACACATTCGTCACAGGCGTGCGAAGCGCTCTTTCGCAAGTTGCTGGATGAGTCGGGGATCTCGAGGCAGAAGGAGGTTTCGATCGTCGAAGTAGGCTGTGGTTGCGCCGAGACTGCTCAGGTCCTACTAAAGCATTATACGGACCGGTGTCGCACGTGGATCGGTCTGACAATCAGCCCAATGCAAGTTCAAATGGCAGAATCCAAACTGCAAAAAGCACAGAAAGCTGCTGCTCTCGACAGCGACACCGAGTACCGTATCTTCCATGCAGACGCTGCCCAACCCAGCACCTGGAGCGAAGACATCCACCGGAATGTGAAATCGCTGAAAAATCCTTGGCTGGTCGCCGTGGATACTTTGGTCGATTTTCGGCCATCGAGAAAGGCGATTCTACAATACGCTAGAAACGAGATACATGCATCCGTTGCGATCACGGACCATCTTGTCGTTGAAAACACATCCATGTTGGATCGGATGAAATTATGGGTTTCATTCCGCCTGCTTGATACACCGCTCCGCCATGTACTCACCCGCCAGCAGTACATCGACTTACTCGTGGAGAGTGGTTACAAGGCCGAGAAAATCTCCTTCGTTCCATACACTGAGCACGTCTACGCTCCTTACAGCCAGTTTATTGGCCACCAAGGACAGAGATGGCAAGAAATGGGGGGGAGTAAATGGGATTATATGGACTTTTCGCTGGTTGGCTGGGTGACTGGGTGGTGGGCACGCTCTGGGCTCGTAGAGGCGTGTATGATAATCGCACGAACGTGATTCAATGGCCGTGGACTGTGGCATATGGAGCTTTTATGGCGGTATCTTATTGCAGGGAGATAATGACTGCTGTAGTTGGGTATATACTAGTATAATCCGGCGTGAGTTGCAAATCAACAACTAAGGTATGAAAACTCTGCTAGTGGCCCAAGTGATTGGCCTGTCTTGAAATTCAATACCAGCTGAAATCAGAAAATATAAACAAGGAAAAGCTTATTTAATATGTTAACATCAATTTTAGTTTCTTATACTAGGCCAGTAAATCCTTACACTGGCTCAACTGCGCCCCCCATATTACTATGTGACTTAGCTGAAGTGGCATAAGAGAGATTGTTACATATCTTGATCTTACACTGGGAGACTGGGTCACTGAATACTTACACCGGCTGAGCTGTATGCTTGCTGGCACATAACTTATTCTTACATTAGGCCACTGTATGCGCTATGTTTGTATAACTATGTTGTTTGAGACGGAGAAATGGGTCATCAAAAAGTGCTGCGGAATCCGGCAGAATGGATGTTCCGGATAACGCTTCTAGGCCAAGTCTCACTAACCGCAATTGGACTAACCGCCGATTATACCTGATGAGGAAGGTGCCTATGACCGGATCCCGTGATCGCGACGGACAGCCGCTGCGAGACGTGCTTCCGCCTGCATCCAATTCCCACCATCCAAAAATGCCAGAGTTTCGAGGCGAGACAACCTGCGGAGTGCAGTAGCATCATTGATTTCAATTGCCTGGGATTGTGGCGGATGTCGCCAGTATAGTGCCACTGTCCATCTCATCAGGCCTCACTAGACTCGCTTTAACACCGCCAGAACCAACCCACCCCGATGTAAAATATTAGAAATAGACGGCCGTAATTACTTTGAAAGTTTTTGAAAAAGAAAGTATAGTTTATATATTTTGCTTTACTAATTGACGGTGTTATTTTATATTTAGATACTAGATGTGTTAGGCTAGATATTAATAAAATTTTTACTTTCTAATTTAGCAGCATATATACCTCCCCCTCTGCTTTCCCCACTCGCATAATGTTATGGCTTCTTACTTCCTTCACGCAGGACTTCATCTCCAACCCTGACCTCTACTGGGCATCCCTTAAAATCACCTCCGCCGCCTTCTCCGCAACCATATATGTCGACAACGCCGTGAACGTGCCGGGTATCCTCGGATAAACCGACGCATCAACAACCCTCAGCCCCTTCACCCCTCTCACCTGAAACTTCGAATCCAGGACCGCCATAGGATCATCGTCCGCCCCTATCGGACACGTACACGACGCATGATGACCCCACGCCGTATCCCTCGCGTACTGCCGGATCTGGTCTCTTGACTTAATGTCCTTGCCCGGCAAGACCTCTTCAATGGGCAGAAGTTGACGACGGAATGCGTCGCGCGCTAGATCCACGCCCTCAGCGATGGCGTCGAGGTCGGCGTCGGCGCCGGTTTCGAAGTAGTTGAATGTGATGGCGGGAACATCCAGTGGGTCTGAGGATACGAGTTTCACGGTTCCTGCCGTGTTGCGCGGATGAGCTTTCAATACTGTCCAGGTGAACCAGTCATGTCGCGCGACGGCCCCCGCGGCGTAGCCCGGGAAATAACCGTGGAAGTCGGCAGGCGCGCCGAACACGTACAGATCGAAGTCGGAGGTCTCTGCTGCGCGGCTAGTGTGGTATATCGTTGCCCCGGAGCCGGCGGTGGCGTATGTGCCGTGGTTTCCGAGGATGGGGTTAGCCCAGCGCGCAAGACAAGGGTCGTTGGATGGGTCGTCGGCGAAGGTGCAGCCCTTAAGCACGCTGTAGTCTTTGGGGGCGTGGCCTTGGACGGCGACTTCGTAGTGGTCTTGCAGGTTGGTGCCGACGCCAGGGAGGTCGACTAGGACCGGGATGTTGTGGGATTCGAGCTCATCTTTCGGTCCGATGCCGCTGAGCTTGAGGAGTTGCGGGGAGTTGTACACGCCGCCGGCGACGATGACTTCGCGGGATGCGCTGGCAGAGCCGGGCGTGCCAGTGTTAGATAGCGAGGAGCGAGGACTAGCACGGTAGAGGTATTGGCCGTCGAGGAATTCGACGCCGGTGGCGCGCGGGGGAGAGGATGAGTCAAAGATGACTTTAGTAACGAAGCAGTTGGTGCGAATTTCCAGGGGATACTTTTTAGCGCCGGTTAAGGTGGTGGCGTCGTGTACGGCGCGCAGGAACTCGCGCGGACCGTTGCGATGCGCGTCTTCGCTGGCGATGGGGACCTGGTAGTATCCCGGTTTGGTGTCACGGGCGGCAGAGTCCTTGTTGGCGTCGCCAGCGATAAGCGTGGCCAGGTTGATGACCGTGTTGGTGAGGTTTCCGATGGCGAAAGCACCGCCGAGGATCAGACTGATGAGCTGCGGATCTTGCAGGACGAGACTGATCGGCGCGACTTCGGTGTGCAGCCATCCGTCGTAGCCATGGCCCGGGGTGAGGGGGAGCACGTATCCGGCATTCTCGAGGCGTTTGTAGTATTTGCGCATGTTGTCCGCGGACCACGAGGAGTCGCCGGTTAGAGATGCGATGGAATCAAAGTCAGACCGAAACGGGTATATGGTGATAAGGGCATTATGCGCAGTGCAACCGCCGAGAGTACCAGCGCGAGGGTACAGCGTGCCTTTGATAGACGAGCCTTCGGGGGGATTCAAACCGGTATACTCGCCACCGTCGGGGGTGGTGTAGGTGGTTTTGGGGTCTCGTGTCTGTTGCTGGTCGTCGGCATAGTGCCGCACGAAGAAGTTCCATGCCAAAGCTTCATCTTCAGAAGATTTGGCCGAGAAGGCGGGCACGGTGTAATTGTAACTGTCGCCCTGGTCGTCACCGGCCTCGATCAGCAGCGTTTTATGACCTGCGAGGGCAAGACGGGCGGCCAAGGGACCGCCTCCAGCGCCAGACCCGACCACAATATACTCATAGCCGGTGAGGTTGACAGCAGAGGCCAGCGAGAACAGCCCTAACAGGGCGAACAAGTGTAGAAACATGGTTGCGGTATCAAGGGGTGATAGGGATGACAGCTCCAAACGGCACGGGCCATTGCCCCTTTTATGCTCGTGGAGGGACTGACTACTGCAAGGAGTAAATTCAGCGCTGCTAGGAGAGAAGAACCCCTCTCACAAGGTCCTTTGTCTGGTGAAGCCAACACGATCCCCTTAATCTATTCGTGCATCTCGTATTCAGGTCTCCAGGAGGAAAACAAGGTCAAATACCAATCACGGGTTGTCCCACGTTCGGCTGGCAGGGCTCTAACTCATAGCTGAAGACGAGAATGTAGAGTAGGGATCTGCAAGCCTTGACCTCTTCCCCTTTGGGGGCGCCGATCTCCCTTGTAAGTGGAGGAAAATCTGATGTCTTTTTAATTAGCGTGGGCCTCAGCAAAGAGGGGTGCATTAGCTTCTCTGGAGCACATCTTCAGCTTTCGGGAGAAATACCGAGGCTCTAGTTTGTTATCTTGACTCTTTCCAATTCGAGTCTCGCGTGGCTGAGAACGGTCATTCGGTCAGAAGGCCATTCAGGCACATCCTAGTAGGATTGATAAATCCACTCGGAAACTCTCAAACTGCACATGATCTCATATTTCTCCCTTTGAGATAGCTAAAGCACTGTCTCCTTTTTTATCCCATTGCTTGGGTGCATTTTCTTGACCGGATGTGTTCTACTTGGACCCAGCTACACAATCTAGTAAATCATCAGTCTGGGAATTGGCTCTAATGTAATTCTGACTTGGCATTTGTCTCTGCAGATGATCATAAGGTCTAGTGGCTTTTGTTGTCCAACCGACCACCTTAAGTCAAAGAGACGGCAGGTTGGCGAAACATGCGCCAGATAGAACCTTCTTGAGGAACGAGATCAGGTGGATGATTAGGAACACCCTGTGCTGCATGAACCTACCCATCAAATAAATCCTATCGACGTGGTTTCGAGATGCTGTATTCTGTAAGCAGTGTACACAACAGAAACTAAGCGAATAGCTAGGGTGGAGTAAATCCTTCTCGGCGAACTAGAGCCCGGCAGCCTATCTAGCTAGTACTATCAGTTTAATAACAGAAACACGAACAAGTGTTATAACGCGATGCTCGTTAGGTTGTTTAGTTCTGGTAGCATGCAAGAGTATACCTGTCCAACTAACTCTTCAGAAGCCACATTTTGAATGCGCAAATAAGAAGAGACCCGAGAAAATAAGCAATATGTGCCATGGGGTTGGAAACCATTTCAAACACCGGTGACATTGATTATTTTGACCGGCGATGTGGGATGGTCCGTGGATTTTGTGTTGTAACTTGTAATCGAAGAATGGCGACTACATTACAGCATACGAAAATATATTCCGAATGAGTTTACCTTCTATTAGGTCTATTGGTATCACTTTGAGGAATTCGACTCTCAATACTAGCATCTCTTTAGGGCTCATCCGATCAAGGGCATCCTTCGCCTCTCCCATGACGGTCATTTATCTCTATGTAGGACAATGATAGTGCTACTCCCACTATGAAACCCTGACAGACTGATTCGCAATCTTGGCGGGGATGAGGAGATCGCAAAGATAAAGAGGGGCTCTGATATCATCCTTCCATCCTCCATCCTCCATTTACCGATAGCAAACAACATCACCATCATGACCCCTCCCATTCAAATCCCAACTCCTAATATCACCCTCGAATCCTTCACTCTCCCCTTCCACAAACCAACGCATCCTCGGTCCCCCACATCCCCCCAACACCGCAATCCCACTAGCTCTCCGCCCAACCTCCTTCGCAGACACAAACCCCCTCACCCTCGACACAATCATCCACGACATCCAAACCCTCCAACGCGACAATCAACTCTTCACGAAATACCTCTCCCGCCACGGCGCGCTTCTCTTCCGCGGTCTCCCCATCCACAACGCCTCCGACTTCAGCAAATTCGCACACGCCTGCGGCTACCGCCCGCACGAGATCATCGGCATCGTTGTCGACCGCCCCGTGCTCGCGCCCAACGTCGCCCCCGCCAACGAATCCCCCAAGGAAATTCTCATCTACAACCACAACGAATCGCCCCAGGTGCCGCACGCGCCTAAATACATCTTCTTTTACGGTCACCGTGCCCTAGGCGCCGGCAGGGGCGGGGAAACGCCCATCTCCTCGTCGCTGGAACTCTTTCAGCGCGTGCAACAAGACCTGCCTTCTTTTGTTACGGATCTGGCTGAAAAGGGCTTCCTGAGTACCGTGACGTACACGGTCGATGCACCGCATAAAGGCGGCGCGACGTTGAGGCAGGCATTTGGGAAACATATCCTCGATAGCGATGACGAGGAGACGCGGCGGGGAAAGATCGAGGCGCAGATCGCGCGGTACGGACGCGGGGAACATACCACGTTTGAATGGACGGCCCAGGGCACTCTAGTCCTGACGCATCGATTACCAGCCATCCGGACGCAGGTGGGGGCGAACTTGCCATCGTTGTTCACCGGCCTGGCGGCGTACTATCGCAATGTGAAGGTCAATAGACGGGGCAATGCGGCGCAGCAGAGGTATGGTGACGGGACGGCCATTCCGGAGGAGTATCTGGAGCGGTTGGCGGAGATAACGGATGGAATTCGTGTGTTGCATACGTGGGAGGAAGGCGATGTGTTGGTCTTTGACAATGTGATTGCGCAGCATGGGAGGGAGCCGTGGAAGGGGGAGCAAGAGGATCGGGTGGTTATGGCGAGTTTGTTTGATGGGGAGGTGCCGGGGGGGTATGGATTTGGCGAGTGGGCGAAAGTGGTTCAGGCTTTGGATGACCTTGACGATGGTAAATGAGAGAATGAGCTAGGAAAGGGTCCTGGGGGGGGGATGCAGACCTTGTCGGCACATTTATATATTCGGGATGAATTAGGCTGTTCTGCAGGATCCTGATATCGAACACCATGTGGTAACCAATCAATAGTATATTACCATGAGATGGTGAGATTTTATTATAGTAATCTCTAGAGAGTTAGTTGAGATATCTGCATATCTACGATATTTGCCCGATTCTTCTGATCTCCAGCTGAGCCGATGATATGGAATGTAGAGGAAACTGTATGTACAGATTTATAAAGCAAAATTTTAAGCAGAATGACATCAACTAGCATCATTGGTCTAGTGGTAGAATTCGTCGTTGCCATCGACGAGGCCCGTGTTCGATTCACGGATGATGCATTTTTATCTTTTCTTTTTGTTCCCGCTCCCTACCCGCGCTTCACCGCTATACAAAGCAACACCACCTCCAGTCCAATTTCCATTGCGATTCATAAATCATCATTCAATAAATACATCAAGTCTACGCCACAAAGAAATCCGCCCCCAAACTCCTCGTCGTCTCAATCCATCCTCTCCCCTGACCTCCCTTCCCCAGCCCATCCCTCCCATCACCACCCTCACCCCTACCCTCACCATCATCTTCCCCATCCATCCCCCTCCAAATCAAAACCAGCACATCCATCGCAAGCGTCGACGTCTTATACGGCAACGCCTTCGACACCGCAGCGAGATGCCGTAACGCCCAGCTCCGATGCTCGGGTCTGGTGGCTTCTGCCCCGGCGATGAAAGACGGCCAGATGCTGGATTTGAAGAGACCGCTGTCGGGGTCGAGTTGGGAGAGTTGGGTGACGATGGTGTTGACAAGATGTTCTCTTTCGGGTTCGTCGTAGCTTTGGATCTGGGATTGGAGGTGGGTTTGATTTGGGTCGTGGTTATTGGGTGAGGACTCATCGTCGCGTTGACGGAGCTGATCATCGCGATTAAGAGAGGAGGAAGTAACCAACCTCGGCGCATACAACGCAATCGCCGCTTGATATGCGCTCGCGATCCACGTCCTCTGATGAAGGTCCGCGCAGGGCGAGAGGCTCTGCATGGAGAGAGCCCATTCGAACGGGTTGAAAGACCGTACGGTGTCGAGGACCCCTGCGACGGTGGACTCGTGCTCCTGGGTGTCCAAAGGCGAGGTCTCGGATAATTGCACCAGGGTCAGGATGCATTGCATGAGTTGGGCGGGACAGGAGGCGAAATTGTTCGTCTCGGCGGTGGCAAGCATGGCGGTGAGGTCGAAGCCGTCTTCGATGCCGTAGATAGAGGGCGTTAGCGGGATGGATTTGGAGATTGTGCTGCCAATTATGTCGAATCTGTTCCGGGTTAGTTATGAGGACTCCATGATGGTAGATGGCAGGTAATGGATAATGGGACAGTTGAGTGGTGGAAAGGAGAAAGAGGGGAGGAGGTACACTAATAATTCCGAGATGAGCCATCGACGAAGAACTCGTGCCGGGGATGAGATAGCTGACGACCCCGTCTGCCGTCGAAGACAGTTAATCAGACGCTTTGCGCCCTCGAGATGGATACGCCAGACGTCGGTTCCGGAGTCGATGAACTCGAGATACATGAGGACGAGGATAGCCGCGACGACAAGGTCGATATTAGCGGAGGCGAGGTCCGATATGGCCTGATTAAGCAGCCTTAAGGCCTTCTGCTTAGCGACTAATGCATCGCGATAGACGGTTTCCGAGCGCGCATGCACCGGCGACAAGTAATACAAATGGCAAGCGGAGGTGGCGACGAACACCTCGCGCAGCATTGGATACTCGCGCAGATAAGCCAGCAGCTGACGAACGGGGTTCTGATCGCGGATATCATAGATGACAATCTCCTTGCAGAAAATCTGGTCGAAATGGTAGATGTATCGCGCATCTCGCCGCCCGAGGCCCTGGAAAAGAGGGTCTACTAGGGACGAACAGATCCCGAACTGGGATATGCTAGTGCTACTGGTTTGAGACGACGGCTTGAACTTGCTGTGCGGTGACAAGGACATATCAAACGTCTTGCCCATCATCTTCCCCCGGCTGGCGATCCCTTTGTTCCAGAGGATCAGACGGCCGTAGCCAAGGCACTCGACGCCGGCCAGGTCACATTTGTGGCACGCAGGCAAGGTCCGGTCACATTTGACCCGCCGCCGACGACACGAGTGGCAGCTGGTGTCGGCCATCTCATGTAGGGAAAGGTATGCATAGCTTGGCTGATATCATGTTATGCGAGCGAGGGGTGGAATTAGGGAAGGAAGAAAGTGTTCCTGACGAGTCTGGCCCCGGATGTCATCGTGGGCCGCTAGTGTCTTGGCTGCCTTTTCGGATTTACCGACGGTGGAGATCGTTCACGACTCGTTCGGGCAGGTCGATGGAAGAACAAGGCGTAAGTGGAGCCACTTGTGTAGTGCTTGATACAATTTGAAAATTGAGAAATCCTTGCTGCGATGATCACACAAGCAGTCAAGCTTTGCCAAGGTTGAAAATTGAATTCACAGTAGGACGATGATTTCGTCTGGTCTGACGATTCGACCACTCCGTAGAAACCAACTTTTTCTTCATAATTCGTACTATTAGACACATAAACATTACTATTTACTAAGTATTAACATCCAAATCTCCTTACACCGGCACAACCACCTCTTTATACTCTGGCGGTGCCATCGCCACCTTCTCGTAGCCTGGCAACATCCCAAAATCCGCCCCCTCCAGCATCCTCATCACGTCCGTCGTGTCTGCATACGAATGCAGTGACACGGGAATCGTAGCCCCAAACCCACGGACAGAGTTTCGTCGCGCCACGAGAGATCCGTTGTCTCGACTGACAGTGTCTGTGCCCGTGACCATCTCGACCATCAATTGGTGTCGGACGGTAAGAGACGGAGCGTTGGAGCCGGATGTGCTGGCGTTAATGTCGAGGTCATTGATCGCCTTGACGTCTTTCCCAATGCTGATCTCCAACGGGATGGCTATACTCATGTCTTTGATTGACTGTTCAAACAGCGGAGCTCGTGGCTTTCGGAGAGCTGTCCAGCGGCCCTTCTTAGTCCCGCGAGCTAGAGTCTGGCGGTGCGTCGTGGTGGATTCGGAAGATTTGGCGTCCCAGGTGATGATCTCATCAAGATGCCATGATAGACTCTCCACGACGAGGAAAGTGAGCTCTGATCGTCTGGTACCAGGCGCGGCAATATTTCGCAGCTGAATATCGGTCGAGTAGCGTGTGCATTGGCCCGGGCCGGCTAGTTGCGGCGAGACAGTAAGCTCGGCCTTCATTGTAGAGCATGGGAAGCCACGTGAATACGTTGCAATGTCCCAGGGATCGGGAAATCGGCGACAGATGAGCTGCACAGGTTGAGAGTTGGTGAGGATGTCGTCATTCTGCCCAGTGGCCGACGCGAGCAATTCGTAGGAGACTAGGAGCGTGCCAGACGGGATGGTCTCCGGGGTTTGAACGGGCGAAGTGAGAGTAAAATCGAAGTCGTGAGTGGGAATGCCGTCGGGATGGATGGTCGACGAGCTCGGTGTGGTTGACAGGTTGCACCGGATGACGTCTTGCACAAACGAGGATGACGTGGGTAGCGTGTTGGGAATGTGTGCAGGTTTCCGCCATGACAGACGGGATTTGAGAGAGTGTTTTTTAGCTGAGATGGATGCATTTGTACAGAGTCGAACGGTCCGGACGAGAGCTATCTGTAGTGACTGTAGCGAGGAGATCTCGCAGGAGACGTGGATTGTCCCGGCCAGAGGACCACCGTACAATTCCCCGTCCGAGTCGAGGTAGACCGTGTGGGAGGTGGGACCGGACAGCCAGATGGAGCCAGACATGACTGAAGCAGTGAAAGTGGTGAAGAGAGGAAGGCAATCGGCAGAAACACCACAAATATATGCGAATGTGTGCAATACTTGGAGGTATACACCGTCAGTCCATGTCTTAGTCATCTCCATCTATGGCAGTCCAACGTCCACCAATCAAAAGCAACCAGGGTGCCGATGCAAGCGGTCTGCGCTAAACCCAAATAGGCAGCCAAGCCACACGGGACGCCCCATCGGACGAATCAGCAGTCGCAAAGTGCAAGATGGTTGCATGATGGCAAATGACAGCATCGCATTCCCTCGTCTTCTAACCGTCTTCTCTCTAGTCCGCCAAATCCTGATGACACGCGGCTGACGCTTTTCCCTCCTTTTTCCACCTGCTCCTCGTTTTTTTCTTTTTCCTTTCCTTTTTCGTTTGCTCCCACGTTTTTCTGAAAATTTTTCCAATTTTTCCTAATTTTTCCCCTTACCACACGCCATGGTCCGTCGATATTAGACGATCCTAAAACGATACTGACCCCTCATCCCCCCCCCCCGCTCTGACTCTGCAGTAGTCGTAATAGCAAACAGCCCGAAGCGAAACCGAAAGTCCAGACTCCATCCGACTCAGACCAAGAGCGCCTATTTCCCCTTGCGACCCTCAGCATGTCCTCCTCGCGTCAGGACGATCCCCTAGGGAACACCGTCCTGATTGGTGCCAGCACCGAGGAAGGACGCAAGTTCGACAAGTCCACCGCAGATGAAAACCTCGAAGGGCTGGGATATGTGCCCGAACTGTCGCGCAACCGGTCCACCTGGCACGTGGTGTTTATGTGCTTTATCCTGTCCTCCGTGCCCTACGGTCTCTCCACCACCCTAACGTATCCCCTGGCCGGGGGCGGTCCCGTCGACATCATTTGGGGCTGGGTCGCCGTCTCCCTGATCATCCTATGCGTCGCCATCTCCCTTGCAGAAATCACCTCGGTCTATCCCACTGCCGGGGGGGTGTACTATCAGACGTTCGTCCTGTCCCCGGTCTGGTGCCGTCGCATTACCTCGTGGATCTGCGGCTGGGCCTATGTGGCTGGCAATGTCATGATCACGTTGGCTGTCAACTTTGGCACCACCTTGTTCTTCGTGGCTAGTTTGAATGTCTTTGAAAAGTCCCCCGGCGTGGGTATCACCGACGACTTCGAAGCCTGGCACACCTACCTCATCTTCCTGGCCATCACCCTACTCTGCCACGCGATCCCGGCATTTGGAAATAGATGGCTTCCCTTGTTAGAGGTAACCATTGATTCTATCCTATCCTGTCCTGTCCCATGCGAAAAGAAACAAGACCAGAAACAGACTCCCCAAGCGACATTCCCGTTTCTTCTGTTTGTATCCCCATTGCGCCTCTACTAATCACTCCCATCGCGTCTATAGCAATTTGCCATCTTCTGGACCTTGGCCGGTTTGATCGTCATCGTCGTGTGCATCTTGGTCCTGGCCCGCGAAGGCCGTCGTTCGGCCAACTGGGTCTTTACTCACTTTGAACCGCAAGCTGGGTGGCCTGCAGGATGGTCGTTCTGCATCGGTCTGTTGCATGCTGCGTACGCCACCTCGGCCACCGGCATGATCATCTCGTAAATCTTTCTTCTCTTTTCTCTCTTACACACTCTCTCTATCTTTTCCAACGCGACATCTGCATATAGAATCTTACTAAACCACCCCATAGGATGTGTGAGGAGGTTCGCGAACCCGCGATCCAAGTCCCCAAAGCCATGGTAGGAACCATCGTCATCAACCTCTTCGCCGGCCTCGTGCTCCTGATCCCGCTCTGCTTCGTGCTCCCGGACCTCACCTACCTGGCGAACCTGGCCTCGGGCCAACCCGTGCCTCCGACCCTTAAGGCCGCGACGGGCAGCTCCGTCGGCGCATTCTGTCTGCTGATCCCGCTGCTCGTGCTCGGCATTATCTGCGGCGTGGGCTGCGTGACGGCCACGTCCCGCTGCACGTGGGCGTTCTCGCGCGACGGCGCCATCCCCGGCTCGAAGTGGTGGAAGACGGTTAACCAGCGTCTGGACATCCCGTTGAACGCGATGATGCTGGGCATGGTGGTTGAAATCCTCCTGGGTTTGATCTACTTCGGATCCAGTGCTGCGTTTAGCGCGTTCTCCGGTGTCGGTGTCATTCTGCTTACGTTGAGCTATGCGTGTCCGGTCGCTGTGTCGTTGATTCTTCGACGCAGAGCCGATATTCAACATGGGAACTTCAATATGGGTATTCTCGGCACGTTCTGTAACGTGGTCGCCATCTGTATGTCTTCTTGTCATCCCTCGTCCTGCCCCACTCCGTTTACTTCCCTCTTCCACGTCCAAATCTAACCATATACCTAGCGTGGACCCTCCTGGCCATCCCGCTCTTCTCCATGCCCACGTTCAAAGACGTCACCGTCGACACGATGAACTACGCGTCTGTCGTGTTTGTCGGCTACGTGGCCATCGCGGCCGTGTGGTACTGGGTCTGGGGCCACAAGAACTACGTCGGGCCGCCGACGGAAGGCGTGGAGCCGGAAGCTGTCCGGGCCCCGTCGGTGCAGACCCACAACGTTGCGAAGATGAAATAGTGGAGCGAGTCGTCAGATTATGTCTGGCCACTCTGGCTTGAGTTGTCGAGAAGTCGATGTTGAAAACTGAAATTTTCTTTGTACATCGGAGTTGTTGTTCTGTGCTTTGTGCATAATGGGCCTGATGCGGAGGATATACCCATACCAAACATTTACCTAAAAATATGCCCATACTATACCCGAAAATCATGAGTCTCAGTGGATTCCGGTTATGATTTTGATGCATGTATATACGATATGGACCGTTGAATATAATCAAGTGATCTGTCACATGTTGATGCCGAGAATAGGCTCTATACGGGTCCATCCATGGTAATGAGCGCCATATGAGAACATGCCCTGCGTGACTGAATTACGATGGCTTTCTGGTCATGATTGGAGTATTTTGTCCAGATTCGAGAATGGTAGCATCATAGATTTGGGGTATATTAACCCTTTAAGCCCTCGTTCGGAGTACCGTTTTCATGTGCTATTCTCTGCAGTACTGTACAATACTACCCATACTCCATCCATATATTCAGCTAAATCCACAACTCCAACTAAATCTAATCCAATTCAATCCAAGAAAGAGGAGAAGAAACCGAAACCGCCAGAAATCTACCCCTCCACCCCCCTCAAAGCCATCAAAATCAACCATGTCCCACCGGCCTCTCCCACTCCCACCCCAGTCTTGCTCGTCACCTTCAACCACCCCACAGAGGGGGAGTGAACTTTGAGATATTTGTGTGTTGTTTTGCTTTTGTCAATGGGGTGTGTATCAATAAGAGAGATGCTTTGGTTATTTATGTGATTATATTGCTGTGTAGTGAGTACTGTACATGATTTATATGCTTTGATGTATGAGTTAAATAGTCCGAGGGGATAACGCTGAATGAAACGCCGAAACAACATCATTGCGGCGGAATCCAGGCGCACGTCCGAGAATGACAAGACGTTGAAGAAGCTCTGCTCTAATTAGAACAGCAGACAAGATAGGAAGGGTAGAAAAGTGTCACTCACTCGAAAGGAACGAATTGATGTCCAGAATGCGCTGGCACCTCCTCTTCGATGAGGATTCTAAACTCATCAGTCAGCCTCAGAGGAACAGGTTTCAAAAGGTAGAACATACCATCTATATCCCTCACACTCCCCGTCTGAACGGAATCCAAAAGCGACGCCTGCAACTGCTCCGCCGCATCACTATCATTCCACTCCCCTCCTGTCCTCTCAGTCCTCTCATACCTCACCCCCGGAAACAAGCCCCCGTCCAACCTCACCCCCATCTCCTTCAAATACCCCTCTACATCTCGACAATCAAACCACTCTCCTCCAAGCCCATACGCCTGGAGCCGTCTCTCCTCTTCCTCGTCTTTTCCCCTCCGGTACTCTCCCCTCCTCTCACCACCAGCCCCTCCCCTCGCCAAACCCACCCCATCATCAACAGACAAACCCCCTAATACCCGTCTCGGCAGCCTCCGATTCACCGGATAAACCGCCCTCCCTGACCCATCCAACACGGGATAATGGGTCCCTGCGCCGCCAACACAATAGAACGGCAGCGTGTGTAGCTCGAGCGGCTCGTCGGTGCCTGCGCTGACCAGACGGCGAAAGTACGGGTCCATTTTACTTTTGTCGCGGATGCAGGGCACGAGGCGAAATACTTGGTAGATCTTGAGTGGAGGCGAGCGCGCGTCGCTGAAGAGGTGGAAGGCATGTTCAAGGCTGAGACGGTGGAGGTGGCGCGTGAATGTGCGTTCGTAGTGTGAGGAGCTGGAGGAGGTGGGGCTTTGGATGAGGGAGGGTGGGATAGTGTTGAAGGGATGGGTATGGGAATGAAGATGGGGATGTGAGGACATCAGGAGGCGGGTCATAGTGGTGTTTTCACGATGGCTCGGACTTTGGTCCTGATTTTCAGGAACCGAGCACACATCGTCGATACTCCAGCTGCTTTCCGATCTTTCTCTCGAGACGGAAGTGGCCTCATCCGACCCATCAGCTAACAGCGCATAGAGAGCATCCAATCTCCGCATAAGCGCGGGACTCGTCTCCTTGACGATGGGGTCTAGATTGTGCATCATGTCCGCAAAGGACGAGGACACGCGCCCTAATTTATTTTCGAGATCGACGACTCGCTGCTTGGTTTGCTGTAGCGTGGCCTCTTTTTTGAGGCGGTAGGTTCGCTGGGCGCGACGGACTTGTTGGCGTCGATCCTGCTTGAGGTTAAATCATATACAGGCTAATATGTTAAGTTCTTTTATTCGGAAGGGAATGGGTAATGAGTCAAATTCGAACTCAGTCTTGAGTCCGTGCATAGCTGAGACGAACAGGATTGCATAGGCAAATAACTCGAGTGCAGGTTGCCTTAAACAGTAAAGGATATCAAGATACACGCAAAGTAAGTATGTAGTAGAAATGCATACCTCCGATAGAACCGCTCCCCCGGCCTTGTCAAGACGCGGCCGTCCGGCTTTTCGAACTCCCCGTGACCCATTCATGTCCTGTTCTTGCGGCTCGGACTCGCGATCATAGTTCTCCTCTGTCGTTAATGGAGGTGAAGTCGCCGCAGGAGTCACAGTGATGGTGGGGACGTCGACATCAGCATTGTGATCGGCCAGGGCGAAGTGGCGGGCGGACAGAATATCGTGGAGATTCTGCGTATCCGACGGGGCCATGACTAGGCGACGCCGATTGATTTATTGGCTAGAAGAAGCTCGGTTATTGCGACGGGATAATAGAGTGTAGAGTAGCTAGCGTAGGTGATGGTTCTTGGGTCAAGAGAAGAAAAAGCAAGATGATGATTTTATCAGGATGATATTGTAATCCACGGAATCGGCCTCGGCACGACTGGAGATTCAATCGTTGGGGCCAACCAAGTGGGTCGACCTAAATTTTATTCGGTGGGTTTGTCTGCTCAACATCATCTCTTCTCTTCTTTCTCAGTGATTAAGATCTCACCATGTAAGATAGACGCTACTCCAATCCAAATATCCAAATCCTATCAAGTAAAATAATATACAGAGTAATCACCGCCACAACAGATCCGTATACCTCCCCAACACGCGACTCACGTCCGGATCAAACGAATTATGCACCGCATCCCAGCCCATCTTCAACTGTGCCGCTTCTAAATCTTTCTTCCGGCGCTGTTCAATCCCCTTCAACATTTCTTCCATACCCTCGTCCCCTTCTAAATGCCCGGGGTTTGGTAAAAGACCACAATTGATCAGCATCTCCCGCGGCTGAAACGTCTTCCCCGCCTGCTTAAACACGTATCTCGAGACCGCAGACGCGAAGACTTTTTTCTGCGCGTTTTCCTTGCCTCTAGTCTCGTCCTTCTCACTCCTGGCAGACCCAGACCCAGATGTAGAGGTATTCTTGGGAGGAGAATCCCCCTGCAAAACCCTCCCCCCAACACTAAACACCCCCCTCTCCACAAAATGCGAAACAATATAAACCCACTTCTCATCCCAGCTCATAACCCTCGACCAAACCTCATACCCCTGGTAGGGTTTAATCTCACGCCGAAATACGCACTGCACTCCACTTAGAATCATGACGGCGTGGTGCCGCGAAGGACGAAACGACAGTCCCTGGCTGAAGAGCAGCAGACTGAGGTTTCCGCGCGAGATGTCCAGGTCCGTGAAGTAAGTTGAGTTGGACTTGTGGATGTTGTAGTCGCATTCGGAGGCTGGGGAGCGGGTGCGGTGGATGGCGGGGAGGAAGAGGTGGGTTGGGTGGAGGTGGTGGTTGTGAATTGGGGAGATTAGGAGGCGGGTAGTGAGGGTGCGGAGGAAGCGGATCTAGGATTCCTTTGTTAGATTGATGGGCTAGATGAAGGAGGGAAGGATAGATAGATGGATGGACGTACAAGCCAGACAAAAGGGAGGTTCTTGTATGCGAGGATCAGGAGAAGGATCGGGATCCAGTTGTCAGAGAGGAAGGGTAGCATTTTCTCGCTATTCGAGAAGGAATAATTTTTTGATGCTATGTGATTCTTCTTTCATGGTCTTGATAGATAGGGCTCAGACTATTTATCTACTTGTACCCTGCCGGTCATATTTGTTGGGATTGCACATCTAGGGAATAATAAAAGACCTTGCGGCGGGTCAGATTTTGGTGGGAGATCTAGAGGTATGAAAGCTGTGGAGAAGCCAAGCCCACTATTCTCTGTCTTCTGGAAGCGTTCGATATTAGGACTGGCTTTAGTGACGGTGTGCAGCCTCGGTATCGGAGAGTTGTGTTGATGGTCCTCGTCAAAGCGTCTAGACTAGTCTACATGTCATCTTGCATGTACATCTAAATATCATTTTTAAATAGTAGAGAGATATCAACTGGCCGTTCAGCAATTCCAGTTGATGCGCCGCTGTTTGCAGTTTTGTGGATCTGATGTCGGCGTCTGATATCATAATCACCACTTTGATTATTTGATCTAGTTGAGCCCCAACGCTATTCAAATCTCCTCCAAATTTCACCCAAAAGGGCAATGGAAACTTTTGAAGCCCTGGAACCAATATTTCGATTTCACCATTTCTTACTAAACTACGAATTCACAGACATTAGTTTGTTGCCCACCATCAACAAGTTATGATTTCGGACAGACGTGAGGGAATGAGAAGAGGAATCAGAAGAATCGCTAGCAAACAAAGCCGGGCATATTTAGAGCTGAGTTTCTCTCCTCTTGTATCTCGCATTCTTATTAGATGAAACTGAAATCGTATTAATTACGGTTGAATAATTCAATTGTCTAACGGGGATCACTACAAACAAGAACGTAACCAAGCGACTAACCCCAAGTTTGAAGACACCTTTGTTCATTGGCCTATAACCTAAACTTAACGTCACAGTTCATGAAACCAAAATAATTGCGCCTGCCGTTTCATTCTTATTATGAAACAAAACCGGAATGGCCGAGACCCTCAACAGCCCTGACAACATTCCACAGAAGTCAGCAGGCATGCGTGATGAGAAAATTATAACATTGGTCTTCTTTCTCCCTTGACTGGACGTGGCATCTAGTTCTTCAATACTGAAGTTCTATCTATCCTGCGACGTCGCAACCTCATCTGTATGTCTTTAACCACTCATCTTCTAAAGGTGTTACTAATACCCATTGCATACAGATTCACTATGCATATCCTAGTCGTCCCGCTTCTACTCTGTCTGGCCACAGCGTTACCATCGAGAGAACAAGGTCAATGTTCCACCGAGGGCCAGGCGTGCTTTGCTAGTAGCGACATCTACCCGTGCTGTCCCGGGTTGACGTGCCGAGAAAGCAGAGGAGTCGGCGATAGCGTTCGAATGCCCGGTATTTGCGTTCCTTTGACCGGATGATTTGCGGGGGGAACAATAGGCGCAGACAAGTCGATGTCCGATGGGTGGTGTGACATCGGATTAGGCTGGAAGTCAATGGAAAGCGCGGGATGGAATTCGGAATAATGCATTGTCATGTACGAGAAAGACTTCCGTCAAATGATGTTGGGGCTTGGGTATCCTTGATATCGAGATCTGGATGACATGGGCCAACACCCTCAAGAGTCATCGGTAATATCATGGCAATCGGAAACCGCCCGATCTCAACCTCGGAAATAACACGCAGTGATCGTGTATGCAGCACCTTTCGAATTCGTCGTAGTGAGCTGTTTGTCCATGCAGAATATGGCTTGTTTGCTGCATCCAGTCCAATCGGACAATCGTGACCCGGTAACCAACAAGATCACAAGCTCGGCTCGATTCCATCCTTCAAGGCCAGACATCGCTGCCTAGTTACTATTCTGCATCAAGAGACTCTCATCACCTCATTCCCTTCCAAGGAATTGGCACTGTGGATCATTTCCAACCTGTTGGTGTGAGCTCGGGGAAACGTAGCCGTGGCCAGAAAACGCCGATGTGCCTCGTCACGAGGCACACGTAGATCTGGGGCGCGATGGCGACGGTCATGAATGAGGTCACCCAACGCGGAATCTTTGCGGGGAAGCGACATCTCGTTTGCGGAGAAATGAGTCTAGTCGGTTTTGGCAGGTTGCGGTTTATCGTAAGATGATTGCTCGCCATGCTGCACATGGTGCGCTGCGGCAGGGTATAGATATGGGCTTTCGACCGCCCGGGAGGGGTCTGCATGGGCACAGTTCTATGATTGTATTCTCTTTTCGCTTCTACTTCAGTTTTTTGGATTTGTGCTCTCGATAAAACATGACAGCTAGCTTGGATAGCGATATCAAAGCCGGCATCTCGTCGGCACAGATCGAGAATGCCGAAGACGCTCCACCCTCGTTCTCGCCCGAGGAGGAAAAGGCGCTCGTGAGGAAGATTGATCTCTACTTGCTGCCGATGATCTGGATCATGTATCTCCTTTCGTATATGGATCGCACCAAGTATGTCATTGTTACTCCTCGCTGGTATGAATCGGCATTGACAGCCACAGTATCGGGAATGCGAGGATCTCGGGCATGGAAGACGACCTAAACCTCTCGTCGAACGAATACTCCATTGCATTGGTTGTGTTCTTCGTGGGATATGTTGTTTTCGAGGTTCCCAGCAAGTAATTATACCTCACTCTTCCGTATGACGCTTCGATACTAACCTCCTCAGTCTCATCCTCAGTCGCTCGCGCCCATCCCTCTTCCTCCCCGGTATCATGGTCGTCTGGGGTGCTCTGACCTGCGTGATGGCCGCAATCAAAGACTTCAACCATCTCGTCGTCCTGCGCACCTTGCTCGGATGCATCGAGGCCGGATTCGCACCCGGCGTGCTGCTCGTGCTATCGAACTGGTATAAACGTACAGAACAATCGCGACGCTTCGGCGTGTACATCTCCGCTGCGATTCTCTCCGGCGCGTTCGGCGGTCTTCTGGCGGCTGTCATTACTGATGGACTGGAAGGTGCGCATGGAATCCGTGGATGGCGGTGGCTCTTCATTGTCGAAGGCGCAGCTACCATTGGCGTCGGCCTCGTTGCTATGTTCATCTTGCTAGACTTTCCTGCTACGTCGCGCAGCCTGTCCGAGCGAGAACGATACATCGCAGTGGCGCGACTCGCCAGCGAGAACGTCACTGCCATGACGGACGACAGCGAGCGATTGACCCATTGGGAAGCGATCGTGATTTCCGTCAAGGATTGGCGGACATGGATGTTCGTCGTTGGATATATGGTAAGTCCCCATTCACCCTTTCCCAAACCCACAGCATCATCATCTTAATCCCATGTCAAGGTCATCGTCGGCTCCAGCACCCTCTCCTACTTCTACCCCACTCTCGTCCAAGGCCTCTTCAAAACCTCCTCCACCAAACAAGTCAACTTCCTCACCGTCCCCATCTACGCCGTCGCCTTCATCTGCACCGCCATCACAGCCTACTACAGCGACCGGATCCCCCTCTGGCGCGGCCTCGTCATCGCCGCCTGGCTCTCCTTCTCCCTCGCCTGTTCCGTCGCCGTCTGCCTCGTCTACAACTTCACCGCCCGGTACGTCCTCCTCGTCCTCATGGCCGCGGGCTTGTGGGCCACGAACGGCGGATGTCTGGCCTACGCGTCGTCTGCGTTCGCGGGCCTCAGGCCCGAAGCGAGAGGCGTCAGTTTGGCGTTGGTGAATGCGCTAGGGAATCTGGCGCAGATCTACGGCTCGTATTTGTTTCCGGAGAAGGACGCGCCGAAGTATATCATGGGGTTTGCGGTTATTTCGGCGATGTTGGCGGTCGGGGTTGTTGTGTTTGTGGCGTTGCATGTTTGGTTGAGGAGGAGGGTTAAGCTGGGGGGGTGAAGTGTCGTAGCCTGTTGGACCTTTTCCTTGTGGTTAATTTTTGTAAATGCATTCTGTACTTCGTAGATGAGGTTGGTGTATTTGTTTTGGTTGTATGTTTGCTGCTGTAGTTGTTGGTTGATGGCTTGGTATGAGCGTTTTAGCTGTGTTTTAAGCCTTGTTTACAGAGACATTCGACATTCAGACCGAACACCAGCGCCTGTGAATAGGTCGATGTCAAGGCATAGCATACAGGGTAAAGTGTAATTATTCAGACGTTGATGTTGACCATCCGGGGTATATTCATTCAGTTGAAGGCCTACAGTGATCGCGGTGTCTAACAACTTATTCTAGAGATAAATGCCAGGCCCTATGACTATTAGTTTAGCAAGAATTCTATTTAGAACTGTACTGTACTATATTTCCACCGACTACATGGGATAGGCAATGTGTAGGATAAAAAGAAACCTATAATTTCGCGTTCCTCTCTGCCGCCAAAACACTCCAGATCATGTCATTTTCCCCTGTATCATCTTTCTTGGGAACACCGCTCTGCTTCGGCTTTTTCGGGTCGTAACCTGGGGGAGTGATGAAGTATGTTGGGATTATCCGCCCTCCCAGCACCGAGACCTCGTAGACGCTTCCGCCCTTATATTTCTCACTTTCGATCAACTCGAGTTCTGCTTCAGCAACTGCCCGCGCTGAGATCGCAAGTTTCGGGTTATATCCAAATTGTTTCCGCAGGTGTGGCTTTGTGTCCCAGAGCGGTGTGTCCACGATCCTACGCAATCAGTCCATGTCGGTAGAAAAGAAAAACGAAAGAAAGAAAAGGCCTACCCAGGGCAGATGGTAACCACTTTGACGCCCTCGTGGCTGTCCAGTTGGCCGACCGAGCGTGTAAACCCAACCAAGGCATGCTTAGTTGTACAGTACATTGTCGCTCCAAAATAGCCCTGGTATCCTGCCATCGAGGCCACGATCAGAACGACTCCCTTCTTGTTCTCTGAAAGTAGAGCTCGGATTGCAATCCGCGTGAGCTTCAGAGGGTGGTTCACGTTGATCTGGACAGAGCCGTACGACTCTGCTTCAGTGTCATCCCAGAAGTTTGACCAGGTCTATATGCATCGTTAGTGTTGAGGTTTCTGATCAAAGAGACAGACAAGACCTGGACAGCTATACGTACGGGCTCAAACACTGCCGCACCGGCAACATAGACGTCAGGAACATCGCCGAGAACCTTCTTGGAAACAACAACGATATTCTCGAGCTGCGGCCACTTGGCAACATCCGTCGAGACGTAAATCACGGTCTTCTCGTCAACAAGAGACTCCGCTTCTGGGGTGAGACGCAAGTCGGCGATCAGGACTTTAGCACCTTTCGAGAGTACCAGCTTGGCAAGCTCGAGGCCGATTCCTGGTTACGGTCAGCGGTTGCCGCCATGGCTCATACCCCAGTCGAAGAACAGCTCATACCAGAGGCTCCGCCGGTTATGGCGACAATCTTTCCGCTCACGTCAAATTCACCGACTGGGCCTTGAGTCATGTTGACTGACTGTTATTAGGAGTTGGCTATATGGATTGGGAAGGGGTTCAGGGGCATGCGGGGGCGAAATTCCGCCAGGACATCACGTGAATTGCTTACATCTTAGTCTCTGTGCTAGAATACGCCCCTACTAAGTAAGAATTGACCCTTTTTGGTAGAGCGGTAAAATTCCAGTATGATGGCAGGAGTCCTTTTTGTCCAGCTGGTTAGCTGCGGGATGTGATGAACGTAGACGGGCGTCGTCCCCGGAGCGTACCATTGATTGCATTTATAAAACGAAAGTTTGCGTGGCGTTAATGTAGGGTTTATTTCCATCATTTCCTCGTGAAGTAATAATCCCAGGTGCGATTAAGCTTGCCCTCGCGGTAGTCTTCCGGCTGCAGAGCGGTTAGTGAGGATCACCGCAGTGCCATCGAAGAAACAAACCAAATTGTTCACAAAATAATCCACCAATTCAATCTCATCCTGCAGCCACATTTTCTGTAGAGACGAAAGGTCATCTACCGGAAGAAGTTGGGCAGAGTCGAAATCTATCCATAGCACCCTATCTGGTTTACCGTCACGGCCCGGGCAGACCATTATATTTCAAGGGTCGGTGTCACCATGAAGAACCCCTGATTCGTGTATGTCGTGTAGAATACGTTCTAGTTGTGAGAGTCGCGTTTCCAAGAACGTAGATAGGTCCATTTGGTGCATGTTGTCAATATACTCCAAAAGAACTGCATTGAGAGGCCATCCGTCGTCAAAGAACGTAGAGATCTCCGGCCAGAGGCCAGACTGTATATGTGTCACGGTGCCGTAAAAATAAGGAATGGTACCTCTCTCGCAGAATCCCTTCTCTTTTAGCCGTCGATAGGCCGAAAATTCGCGAACGAAGGGGTTCATTTCGCGCTCTGGCGAATGATGCTGGGTTGGGAGTACACTTCGAAACTGTATGCGTTTTAGTAAGAGTCAGGTCACGAGCTGGTACACTGACTACTTTCATAACCCTGGTTTCGCTGCAGACAGTCACATTTAAGACGGTGGAGTATTTGGCCCTCCGGAGGATCTCGAGGACCTCCACATCTGATGGGCTGACTTCAAGCGTATCTGACATGTCTGAACGGGACGACGTAAAAAGGGAAGTTATTGAGATTCCTGTGGTGGCTCTGACCACCCGAGGTGCTTTGCAGCAGTCACAGTATGCAGTTGCGTGGCTGCAGTATATGTGCTCCGAAGTGTAACTGGCACAGATCTCCGTGCCACGGCTGGCCTTAGTGGAGAAACATTTGACGATGGGCAATCAGGATGAGCGTCTATCCCCACTACTAACCCATACTAGAGCAAGTAGGGCAGGTGGTCTTGGCGTCCATTGTTTTTCGCTGAGAATGAAGAGGTTTGTGCTGCACGCAAGACCCACCAACATCTCTCCTAAATTTTTTGTTAGTACCGTTGCATCCATGTCATTGCGTGTTGTTCTAGCCTTTCAGGTAACCCTTGTAGCTTTAGCTTAGGAGAAAGTGGCAGGGCAACGTCGACCAGAAAAATTCTCCGTAAATTTCCTTAGACTTACTCCGTACTTGCGGCCATTGTACTATTTTCCCCTATTGTTGGATTTTACGTCCGTGCCACCTATTCCAATATCCAAGTCCAACCCAATTGATCCAGATCCGCACGGACATTCTATCTATCCGCAATGGCATCCTTCGACCCCTTCCTCCTCACGCCGCTAGACCACTACCTCGTGGTCGGCGGCATCGGCGCATACGGATGCAACTACTTTACCTTCCAGACCCCCAACGCAGACGACGCCCTGGAGGCTCTCCACGCCGGCGTCGCGCGTCTGGTCCGTGAGCTGCCCTTCCTCGGCGGCGAGGTGGCGCCCCGCGACGGCGATCCCCGCCATCAGCTGGAGATCCGGCCCTCGGCGCCCGAGCGATTCGAGTCCCATCCCATGGTCGTCGTCCGGCACCTGCATAAGCCTCTCCCGGCGCTGTCGGAAATCGGTCACGCCATTGACGCGGACGGCGATAGTGCGTTTCGACCTCTCCCGAACAAGGGCCCCGAGGGATTCAAGCCCGTGTTGCGGTTCCAGGCGAACGTGTTCCACGGAGGTATCGTGCTCTGCTTCTGCTGGAACCATCTCCTGATCGACGGCCCGGCTGTCAGCAACATCATCAAGGCGTTCGCGCAATGCTGTCGTGACGGTGACGACGTGTCCTTGGCCGAGGAAAGACGGCAGAACGAGCTCGCCCGGGAGATGATCTTCGATATCATCAACCGTCCTGCCCCCGAGGCTTCGACTACGGCCGACGAGATCGAACTGCATGAGCTCGCGCCATTCTCGACCGAGGATATCCCACGGGAGACGTTCCTCCTGTCGCCGACGCTCATCGAGGAGCTGAAATTCACCTGTAATCAACACCTCGCCGAGTCCGGCCGGACGGACCAATACTGCGCCACTAACGATATCATCATGTCGCTGCTCTGGATCGCCACGGCGCGCGCATCCATCCCGCAGGAGAAGCGTTGCTACTCGATGCACTTTGCCGTGACCATGGGGAAGCGATCCCAGCCGCGCATCCCGGACTCGTACATGGGGTCGACGCTTTTCCTAGAAGGCGCGCAAATTGGACCGCAGGAGGTTGCTGACGCGTTGGTCTCCATCGACTCCTCCTCAGCATCTTCTCTTCCCGCCGCCTACATCCCCCTCCTCGCGACCTTGGCATCGCGTATCCGCGCTAGGATCCTCGCCACCGACGACGCGCATCTCACGCGGACTGTGCACGAACTATACAAGACGGCTGAGTGGGACGCGCAGCCGGGCAAACTGGGCGATATCCTGTTCAGCAATCTGTCGTTCAACACGTGCTACCAGCATGACTTTGGGTCGTGGTTGGGTCACGTTCAAGGATTTGAGCCGCGCACGGTGTATCCGAGCATTGCGTATTTGAAGCCTCGGAAGCCGGTGGAGGGGGGATTGGGGCCGTGGGAGATGACGGTGATGTTTGATAAGGAGAGGTTGGAGGTGGTGAAGAAGGATGCGTTGTTGGGGTGGGCGAGGGGGGATTTGTAACCTAGGTTTGGTGGTGTTGTGTTAGGTTTGTTGAAACTACTCGGGAGTATAGAGGGGCGGAAGTATATATAGATAGAGTCTAAATTAGATGATAGAATAGAATGTCCGTGTTCTGGCATAAGGATCACATTTTTTGTATTTAGTTCAATATGCTCAGTATTGAGTTTGACAGTTTACGGCATATCTACAATTCTAATTTTGTGTAATTGGCACAATTCCTCGCATTGACGTGATCTACTGTCTGTTGACAACTATACTTCTCTCAAGAGATGTAGAGATGATGTCATGGTAGGGCATGTGAACGGGTGCTTAGCTCAGCCGGCTACAGCGCCAATCACAGGCAGGTAATATGCCCGATCCCGTGACGCAGCCCTGGCAAGAAGTCACAGAGACAGATGATAGAAGAGATACCACAGAAAATGGAAAGAGAAGAAAAAAATTCTATATAATATTATCTGATAAAGTTCATATAATCCTCAATATCAATATGATGCGCTACATCAACCTGTGAATCTGTTAAAATCAATGTGCGTTCTGTGTGGGATCAGCCCGAAAAGAACAAGAATAGGGCTTCTTACCCGCCCGCCCCCATTGGCCCTGCCGGCCTCACCGCCCGACGGCCGGGTTAAGCGAGCTTGGCACAGAAAACCAAAGACACACCAAAATTGAAGCCCCAAACCTCCCTCCCCCTAACCCCAACATTCGCAGCATCTCGACAACTATACCGCCAACATGGGTCGCGTTCGCACCAAGACCGTCAAGAGGTCCGCTAAGGTCGTCATCGAGCGCTACTACCCCAAGCTCACCCTTGACTTCGAGGTCAACAAGAAGATCTGCGATGAGGTGGCCATCATCGCCAGCAAGAGGCTGAGGAACAAGGTATGGAGGACCTGACACCAGCGATTTGACGGGAGGATGGAAAATAAGGACCAGGCGATTAGAAAAATGGAAGGAATGAAGGACGAATAGCTAACATTTTTGATCTGATAGATCGCCGGATATGCCACGCACCTGTATGATTTTCCACCCGAGCCTCGATAATCCGACTCGTCCAGACTCCCAAGCAAAGAATCCTCGACTCTAACTGAAATCTCTTCACAGGATGCGCCGTATCCAGCGCGGTCCCGTCCGCGGTATCTCGTTCAAGCTTCAGGAGGAGGAGCGTGAGCGCAAGGATCAATACGTCCCCGAAGTCTCCGCCCTTGACTTCTCCCAGAACTCCGAGACTGGCAAGCTTGATGTTGACCAGGACACCAAGGATCTGCTTAAGAGCATTGGCGTATGTGTTTGATCGATTCGACACAGGAGGTTCAGCCAGGCTAACCAGAATACTTTTTTCTCGAACAGTTCGACTCCGTCCCCGTCAACGTCGTTGCCGTCGCCCAGCAGAACATTGCCGAGCGCCCCCGCCGCTTCGGTAACCGCCAGTAAACATCTCTTTTTTTAATCGCACCTGGGAATGAAAAAAAGAAAAGGATGATCCGGACGAAAGCTTGAGCGGATGGAAAGAAGACGTTGTGCTAGCGTTGACTTCGACCATGGAGGTGGTATACAATTCAAAAAGATGCTGCTTCTATTGATGGGTGATAAATGGCGTCAAGACTATTTTTTTTTTCAAAGGACATGGTTGTTTGCAAGAATAGGTTCGGGCATCTTTTTCTTTAGGATGAAAATAAAGGAAAAAATGGATACGCCAGGCCTTTTTGAAAGAAAAAAACCCCCTTCAGTCTCCCATCGATCGCGTTTAGCACTCGGGTGGAAAATTCTGTACTTCGCTGAATTTGAAGCCTAGATGAACCTATTCATGATCAATTGCACGATGATTCCACACTTTGTTTTGAACTGTCGCTCAGATGGATGACTTGGTGCATGTCGTTTCCAGGTCTGGCCGAAGTATGCCTGGACATGCTTCCATTCTCATCTATAAGACCGGATATGCGACGCAGCCATCGGCATTCAAACTCTGGAGATACCCTTGACCCAAACCAAGGAATCACTCTTGCACAACAACCGGAGCCAAGAACCAGACGAATGCACATGTAGACTTCCCCGTAAGCAAACGTTGAATCCGATATTCTTGACCAAGTGATACCTTCCAGACCCCACATAATCCAAGCAAGAGACCTCCATCTGTCTTATCAACATTCAATCCCTAAATCGTAAAATTCTAATACCCCACGAATTCGACGAGGAACCAACCTACCCACTTGCATGACCAAGTCTCAGCAGTTGATTGGCCAGGCCCATGCCTGATCCACCGGAATTCGCTTCTGTATTTAGAAGAGTAAAATGGTAGGTAGTCAAAGGCAGGAATGGGGGAACTTCTCTGGACTAAAATAAGCAAATCCAAAACCTGCAAGAAGGCTACTCCTTGCGCTCCCGGACACCCAGATAAATCCCGTTCCCGTCCGCCATAGCTGATGTTCACGTAGGTACTGATTCCATCCCCTAAATAAGAAAAACCGAAGCAATCCATCCATCCATCTATCGACTTGGTCAACACCTGTCTGGTTGTTCTCTCGGATTCAAACCTGGCCTTTGCTGACTGTGAATACGCTTCTTATAGTGAGAATCGAATGGACTATGTACTTGACAGCATGATATATCTGAACTTATACGGACTGGAATTTTCTAATACAATTAAGGATTTCTGTGAATATGCATTCATCTTATGTGTAACTTTTGAAGCGGATAGAGAATTGCGCCGACATAGCTTTCAGGCATGAGTCGCGCTATGGCCGAGGCCAGTTGCCTGCCCCAATCCAAACACCACCATCGCGAGCTGCATTGCCCTAGTACTACAGCATAATGAGCCAAAATGGCCAGTGACGCGGTATTCCTCTGCCGTAGCAGATCCATATAGTCAGTGTGGACGATATTCGGCCAGGCTAAGGGTCTCAAATGTCTCTTCAGACAAAAGCCAAGGCTCTCCTGAAAATCTTGAAGGGCTTTAGTGTTGATACCGCGAACAGCCGGTGAATCATCGGCGAGGTCAATCCAATGCTGCAGCTCTGCGACGGCAAAGTCCAGATCACGGTCCTCTGAAAGGCGCGCTGCGTCATCGAGAATATCACCATCCTCGAGCCATGATTTGAGATCTCGTGCTTTTCTCCAGGGCTTGGTGGTATCATGGATAGTGCCATTTCCCTTTATTAGAACCATGATACGAATCATTTCCTCTAATACCGTATCCTCGCTTTTATTTCCTCCCTGTAGCAACGGAAGTGCAAGAGCGTAGATAGATAGGAGAAATGGGAATTTGCCGACTGCGTGGCAATTGGCATCGTTGATGCACTCAGCTTCTTTTCGAAACGAGGCCATTGCATCCGAGCATCCGCTTAATATAAAGGCGTTATGGTTCTCGCTGAAAGATGGCGACTTAGTAATCCCCAGATGTAGTGCCGACAGCATGAGAATCATATGTAGTATGAATGGGTACCGCATGGCTTCCCGAACCCCCCGATCCTGCCAGCTACGATGGAAACCATGACTGACGGCAAAAGTGCCGGTGACATTGATGATCCAGTGATGAATTAACTCAAATTCCCACATAGTGAGGGCTGATTTGGGCGACTGGTGATCTGCACCAGCCGAGGATATTTGTGAGAGTATTGTCAACCCCCCATTCGGAGACTCGACTCCCGATGCATCAGGAAAGGTTGGAGTGGTTGAACTTTCCGTGGATTTAGTGCCAAGGCTGTTGCTGAAATCCACCTGTTGAGTTCCCGTAGATCTAGTAGTCCTCGTAGGCTTCAGAATACATGGCTGGTTGTATTTGGCACAGGCCCCACAGGTCGGGCGGACTTCATCGCATTTGAGGTGCTTGTCTCTGCATCGGAGACAGCCTAGGCGGGATTTGGTGTGTGGTCGCCGGCTGGCCATAAGGGAAAGAGAGAGGCAGAATGGATATAGGCTCCGTCATTGTGGATGAATGAAGGTGGATTCTCTAGTTATGTCCCAGTAGCAGGATTGGTGGATAACCGGAGAAAGGAGATACTGTATGTCCGCCAACATTAGTCATATATTTGAGTCTAACATAAATACAAATTGTGAGATAATCTCCTCAGCAGACTAAACCTCTGTGAGAGAGCAGAACATCCGTCCGACCATTTCCCTATCAGAACGGTGCTCGACATTGAAATGCCAGTACGCGTGCAGGAGAAACGGAGAAACTGGAAGGCCACTGACTATGCTAAGCTCTTCCAGAGAGTCGAAGAAGGGCCACAAGCAAGAGACCTATCTCAAGCAGACCCGACGCAAATAGAGCGCCAATGCCAAATACTACTAGATGTCGTTCAATCGGCGACTGACGCCCCAACCCCACGGGCGACCCTGTCGGCATGGTCAAACCCGGATTTCGACGACGAAACCAAGACCCTATGAAAAAGTTATGGAACATGAGATATAGATCATCCCTTATGTGCTCGCAGCTTTAGAAAGGAAGTTCTGTGACAGCTACTATGTTATTTATCGGGTAATATGTATTTCGAAGAACAAGTTCAGATATCACAGTAATAGTCAATCATTATCAATGTATCTTAGTACATCGATTCCAGACGAGGAAACAGAAATAATCAAATCACACAAAGATACATGTCTCAGCAATTCGTAGCAGTATCAGCCAGATCCACTTATCAGCCTTGACCAACTGACGATCGCTATAGAGCGCTCCGACGCTTATTGTTGAGTTATGCTCAGGCCTAACATACGGTAAACTGTGCGAACGAGCGTTGCTACCGTCGCCTGCTGAGAGTGGACGATGCCCTGCAATGTCTGCAGCGTGGACCACTCAGTCTCCGGTGGCGTCTCAGGCATTTTTCCGGGGTCGTTCTCCAAATACTCCCAAATCTCGTGGGCCTCTACTAGGCGTTGAAGCCGCTGGATCCATGGCCACCAGCCAGCTGCCGATCGGAGAACAACACCAACGGCCGTAGAAAAGGTGAAAGTGGTGGAGGTATCCATAGCAACGTCCTGGAAGTCGACGGACATCTTTTTGATGGATTTTCGTTAAGCCTGAGCAATTTTGATGGCGATGTGTGCACTTCGCGTGGCTGAATGAGGTTTTGTCGTTTTGAGTAAAATTGTGCGTGAAATGTCACCGACAACGGCTAATTTGCTGAATGTTGACGTCTCCGCAAGGGATTTCTAGAGAAAACCGTCTATATCGTGGCAGCCGGGAATATAAATATTGAATTCTGCTGAGGCCCAGCATACAATATGATGTGGGAAAGAGTAATGTTCTAATTGCCTAGGTACAGTAGCTTAAATCCCTAGTATGCGCCACTATTGATTGCCTAGACTAGGCAGCACCGTGAAGATGTTAACTATGAATCAATCAAAAGACACCCGTGGGCATCTGCAAGCCGACAGGTCTTTTACCGTATTTTGAGGTTACTGTGGGTTCCTGCCTGACTGCAGTGGCGCATTGGTAATCAATAGGCATGCATTACAAGCATAGATCCACGAGTGTGGACAATAACAGATAGAAGACTATGTAATTGATACCAATATGTCTATTCCCCAGATTTGCAATTATATGTGTCAATGGCTCTTTTCATGTATCTTTATTAGTTTATGCAAATTCCGCAAAAAAGAAAAAAAGGTCGCCATATCAATGAATAACGTGCCTGGACCTTATAAGGAGTAGAGTTCCCCACGGTTCCCACTGGCAAGTATGGAAATACGGGCATACGGGCACACGGGCACACGAGAATACGGGCATACGGGCATACGGAAATGTGGATATCCTTTCATAGTCTGTCATTGGTGGATCACCACTTCATCTACTGGATGTACTTACATCCGGCTTCTCCATGGTCCTCAGTAATCAGAATATAGGCAAATTCTTTATTTTCTTACTTTATACTCTTAGGAACCAACCCACATGTCTTACACAAAGTGCATCTAGGGCTCTCAAAGCACATTGAAGCTGCCTGACGATGGTTTTGGGTCCACTAATGCTTCATTCTTGGTAGAACCCATCCCGACCTAAAACCAAGTGCTGATCGTAAAAGGGGCTTTTCACTTCGCTTACCTTCTCGTTCCACTTATAAAATGTCCATCCTTCAGATAGACATCGCATGTTTAACTGCTACACAGATACTCAGCGACGGCTATTCCAAGTTTACACCAGAATTTATCTTTCGGCAATCATCTTTCGCCAAAAAGTCATCATGGCACCAACGGTCAAATATATGGGCATGTACGATTTTGTTCCCTCAAAAACAGCGGCAATTGTGTTTGCCATACTGTTCCTCATAACTACCCTCCTACACCTTTTCCAGCTCATCCGCAAAAGGACATGGTTCTACATCTCATTCCTCATCGGATGTATATGTAAGACCTGATGTTTAGCTTGGACGATACCAGGTAATCATTGTGCTAATTATTGCCCTTTAGTCGAAGTCATCGGATACGCTACAGTACGTTGTTATCTGAAAGGGTTTCACAACAGTCACTGACATGTTTGAGATAATTAGAGAGCCAAATCCGCAACACAGTATCCCGATTACGACCTCGGTCCTCAAGTCGTTCAATACATCCTAATTCTTGTTGCCCCTGCTTTGCTCGCTGCGAGTATATACATGGAATTTGGCCGACTGGTCATCATGACCGACGGAGACAGGTTTTGCATCATTCGCCGAACGTGGCTCACGAAGATCTTTGTCATCGGTGATATCATATCATTTCTGGCGCAATTCAGTGGTACACATAACCCCATCTCCCTATTGTGGCTCTTATTAGGCAAACGATTTGCTGAAACTAAACAGGTGGCGCAATGCTCGCGAACGATGACACTGCGAGCAAAGGGCAAACTATCATGAAAGTCGGCGTCGTTGTCCAACTCTTATTCTTCGGGGTCTTCCTCGCCACAATCATCGTTTTCAACATGCGGCTGTCTAAACAAGGCTCGAGGGCAAGGGACGTCGTACCCTGGAAGAGGCATATGGTCGCGCTATATAGCACTGGGATATTGATTTTGATCCGATCAATCTTTCGACTCATTGAGTTTGTGGAGAGCGCAGATGGCCCGCTAAGCAGGTATGAGTCGCTTTCGTATATATTCGATGCGGTTATAATCCTTTTATCGTGTGCGATATTGAATTATATTCACCCTGGTGAAATCAAGGGGTATATCAAGGTAGTCTAGTCCCCTATCGGGGGATTCGACATGCTGTTACGGACGGACCCTGCCACATGAGGGGCCGCAGCTTACAGATGGGCCACTGTATCAGGGGCCTCATATTAGATAGTTTGCACATAATAAATACACTCTCGATAGAATTTCTTTGATTAATATTTGATTATATAGTCGAGACTGGAAAATGGAAAAATTTCCGAAACATAGGTTGATAATAGGGCTATATAGAACAATGGTGGATGAATCGTAAAACAAAAATAGAATTATTCCAGTCTGTACATCTTAGACAAGCTTGAACCAGCTGATATTGAGCTATTCTAACATTCCCTACCTGCATCTACTTGTCCTTTTAGTCCAAATAAAAAGAAGCTTTTGCTTCAGGCCTCATCAATACCGATACTGGTATTATTAAAGTCTAAAGATTCAATTGTATTAAAGTCAATTATACAAGTATCGGAGTGCAAACCAAGTGGTATAGTCTAGTAAGCAATATTGGTATATTCATCAAATATCATATAAAACAAACAAGCAAATAAAAAAGCGAGCACCCGACTCATGATCCACACCCTGTACCATTCTCGCAATCCAAAACCTACCTACCTTTCTTATAAAACCAAGCCTCAATTGTATAAAAATCAAACATACCAAATCCAGATACTAATCAGACTCGATCCTGCCCCACGGCATCATATCCCTTAGACCCGTGCACCCAACCCCTTGCATCATCCCACAGACCCCTCATCTTCTCCCATCCGAGGGAATAGTACACCAGAGCCGACAAGGCAATCACGTATCCGATGACCTGCAACGCGCTGATCTGCGTGTGCCAGATCACCACGGAGGCGAAGATTAGGAGGATGTTTTTCGGGATGCTGACTAGCGTCATGGTTAGGCCAGAGGTTTTGCCGATCTAGCAATCCGGTTAGTCTCAGTCTGTCTTCGTTGGTTTCTTTCCATCACGCCAAGAACGAAAAGCCGAAAAAGGAGTAAGGTGTATCTCACGAGAACGAAAATTGAAACATTCAACATAAACCCCACAGCCGCATTCAAAACCAACGCGGCACAGGTATTCTGCGAGACCTCCCCGAACCGAAAACCCGCCCACTCGGTCCTCCAAGCGACCAGAAAATTCATGACCGCGCAGACCGGCGCCGAATAGTACAAGCTCACGAGGGGGTCCATGCGCTGGCCCTCATCCGACAGCAAGATCTGGATCATGACAAGGCGGTTGGCGTCGAAGACGAGACTGGCTAGTTGGAAGAGGAAGCCCAGCCAGGAGAACTGGATCTCACCGGCGACGGCGAGTCCGACGCTGGCGGCGATGACGAGAATGTTGAGGAGCACGGAGAGGGAGGGTTTCGCGACGCCCCAGGTCCAGCTGGTGAGGAGGGTTATGACCGGTCCGGCGGCCTTGGATGGATATTAGTGATTGTTGGAGGGAGGATATATCGAGGAGGAGGAAGAGGAAGCAATACCTTGATCATCTGGACGAAAGAGACGTTTAGGTAGAGGTAGACGACGTTGCTGCAAACCAGACTGCCGCTGTAGAGTAGTCCGATGGGAACGATGGCGCGTAGGTAGACTCGCGGTGTCATTTCGACGGTCCTGCGCGCGTCTAGCAGCGTGGTCGTATGTGCCATGATCTGCGTGACCAGTGTCGCAAAGACGAGATGCCATGTTGTGAGGATGACGGCTTTACGTTTTCCCTTCCTTAGCTTAGGACATGAAGTGTAGAAGTTTGATGGACTCACGGTAATCTGATGATGTTAGCAAATGTAGTCTTCAGACAATGATATGAGAAGAGGAAAAAGAAAATGTAGACATACGAAACTCAGTCGAGCTGATCACCCACTTATTGAACAATATCGTGAGATTCGACCAGAACACCCATGATCTGACACGCACACCTAAATCAGCCAACGACTCGGCACGGCCTGCAAGAATAGTCAGACAGATTACCTACAGCATACCCAATACGATACTCCAGTCATCATTCCCCTTCTGAAGTCTAGAGTAGATCATACTGAAATCAGGCCCCGTACTAGTGACGCCGGACAGCAAAAACGAGCAAAAGAACACAGAAAAAGAAAAAAAGACAATAGACGATTGCTACGACCAGCGAGAAAGAATCTACAGCCTATATGCGCCCGCTATGATCGGAAACCGGCTACCAGACCGGCAGGGCCTTGCTATCTGAATCAGCCAGCCCGGTTTGCTGTTTGGATGGTTCCGTAGTGTAACGTGAGGGCGCCACATTCCGAAGACAACCAGCGATCAGAGAGAAACTAGGACAGTTGAAACGTGGATCTGGGTCAGGTTCGTGGATTTGAGTTTAGACGAGTGCTATTTGCTTGCTTGCTGCGTTATCTCGCTTAGCAGATGTTTGCTATCTACTATTTGGACTGCGGATTATGGGAGTTGAGATGTTGTTTAAGGGGACTGGATCAAGGGATCTTACTAGTAGTGTTAATGTGTTGATAGAAGGGAAAGAAGAGAAATTATCCTAGACCCGTTTGCGTCGAGTGGGGATTTGATACAAGGTCATCTGTCAGGGGACGAATGCAACGCCTACAGATTAGGGCTCCACTGATATCCGAATGCGGCATGAAGATCGACATGGAGACTGCTATCCTGACTTGACCTGTTCATTCCAGGCCTTGATCTGCTTACTCATTCACATAGAAATCAGCAATTCTCGACCATTCATACAGTCCTAACCAATTCCATTTTACTCTATACACATTGAATTCGCAGAATTATAGTATCTTCAAACACCTCCAACGCCAGCCTAATCCCATTAAGTCACAATAGACCACCTCACCATGAATGCGTACAATAAGTGATAAAGTAGCTCGGCCACTCTTCAACATCAATCTCCCGTTTACACACCTCCGGATCAAACTCCGGATTGCCAAACGCAGCCAAACAAGCCTTCACATCGTCATCGACCCAACTAAACGGATAGATCTGCCGCTGGGGTAACAACACCAACGAGTCGTTGATCTCGGCATCGCAGAACAGCGACCAGCTCGGCTGTCTCTGCTGGATTTTCGCGCACACTTGCCGTCGCACCGCCCCGGGTCCCTGTTTCGTGTCCGCAAAGTACTTCTGGACCATGCGCTGCAGGGCCCCGGGGCCTGTGAGATCCTCGACGGACCCGTCGCCGCCGCTGTCGGCTCGCTCGAGCACGTGGAGCGCAGGGAGCAGCCAGAAGGGATGGCCCGGAGAAGAGGCCATCCAGCCGTTCGGCACGGCCGCGTTGCTGTTGAGGTCTGGGCTGCGGGACATGCGGCCGAGGAAGGCGCGTTGGGTTTGGGGGTGATTCTGGAGTGGTAGGGGAGGTGCTTTATTGAGGGAGATTTGATGAGAGAGGAGGGGAGTGTCGTGCGATAGGAATAGCGGTTCAACGGGACGAAGGGCTTCGGTGTCCACGTCTGCGTACATTCTGAGCATCATTCGTTAGCATACCAGTACCTGGTATGGCATATACCATATCAAGGAGCAAAAAAAAGAACATACCCTCCAACCAGATACATGTAAAAATTTCTCGCAACATCAGCCCTCAGAATCTCCTTCGGCAACTTATCGTACGTCTCCAGAAACCAAGGAAAATGCTGCTCCACGATCATGCGATCTGTCTCGTCGTCCCACAGCACGTACTCCCAGTCCGGGTTCTGCGCGCGCATAGTTTCCACCCAGACTTGGGCGCGCTCAGACATGTTGCTGCCGGCAGGGAACCATGTCTGGTGGATGAGTTTTGGAAGGGTCTTGAAATCGTGAGGGAGCGGACGAGCTAGGAGATCACGCGCCGATAGAGGCCGGGCTAATTTCTGGTTCTGGTCGCTCTCGTAGAGCGGATATACGACGGGAGGGAGAAGAAGCGTGCGGAATTCATATATGACGACCAAAATGACGAAGATAACGAAGAGATATGAGCACCGTCGACGGGAGGCTGGCAGAGCGAGCCATTTGGGGAGGGTGTCGGCCGTCATGGCTGCTGGATCTTGGCTGAGATAAGGATAGGGGTTTAGAAAAAAGTAGCGCAGCCGAAGAGCGGTGTTTTGGGGTGTTGAATCATTTTGAGACCGACTCCCAGCCTCCACTGGGTCGAGGGGGTCAAAATTGGAGTGAGATGCCACTTCATTAGGCTAGTTGGTTCCATGGATGACCGTTTCCAGGATGGATCCGAACCAGAATCGAAGTTGGCACAGTAGAAGAGCTTTCAATGCTACAAATAGAACGTGGCCAAATCAAGAGGGGCTCTGGGGCGTTGGAATGCTGGTCTGTTAGGGCATTCCCGATGCGGAAAAGAAGAATGTCCCACGCCCCGGAAGGGGAAATGGATCGGACCTGACTTGCATTCGTGGGATCGCATAGCGGTGACTAATATGAATCAACTGATGATGAGTGCGAATCGAACGTGGTAACCTTGGAATCTGGCGTTAATTTGGCTCTTGTGCAGGGGCAGGGGAAGTTGGATGTCTTGGAGAGTTCGGGGCCGGATTGGGGGGGGGGGGTTGCGATAATTGGACTTTGAGGCCTGATTCAGATAAGTCAGCAATTGTTTAACTGTTGGAACTTGCTAAAAATTCAAATTTCATTTATTTTCCGATTCCAGCAGGCTGATATTCTCATCGGAGTTGATAGTTTTCTTCGTGGATCCAGCCCTAATCAGATGCCCTAACTCGGATGCTCTAAGGATTATAATCGACGCTTCGGCTGATCCAATGATTAGTACTAAATAGCAAGCCTGCTTTTATCTTTTGAGAGATAATAAATGCTTTCACAAGATCAAATCGTAAAGCATACTAATCTAAAATGACTCCTGCCTTAAGTGCAACAAGCACTATAGACGCCGACCACCCTCGGCTCCCCGATTACAATATCTCGGCCAACGCTCAACGTCCCAACACATGCAGTCACGATGGTTTGGATACTTAAATAACCTTCAGGAATCCAGCTCATTTGTAGCTGTTCAATGAAGCTGACCATATTATAACAATGACACCAAATCAACTCACCCTCCTAGCAGCAGGCGTTGCGCTCTACCTAGCCCTAGCCCGATATCTGCGCTATCAACGTCGTGATGCCATCAAAGCGCGCTTCAATAACCGTCCTCTCTCAAGCATGACGATTCCCGAAGCACACGAAATCATTCGCGAGCTGCGCGAGCTCGAATTCCCATATACAATGCACACGGCGATGAAGATCTCCTTACTTAAAGTCCGTCTTAGCTCCTATGCCTCATCGCAGCCCCTAGAACTGTACATACTGATGCAAAAGCTAATTTTCAAGACCGGCTCCATCCCAACAATGACCAAACTCTTCGTCGCAACAGGCCAACTCAACGAACGCAACGCCTCCAAACGCGCCGCCGACACCGAAGTCGTTCTTTCAGAAGTCCACGACCGTCTACCCGGTTCCGATCCACATTTACTAGGCATAGCGCGCATGAACTACCTACACGCTCGATTCCGGAAGGCTGGCAAGATCCTCGACGAGGATATGCTGCACACGCTAGGCTCCGCGGTCGTGGATATCGTGCGGTGCGTGGACCGCTACGAGTGGCGGGATCTGACGGAGGTTGAGAAATGCGCGGTCGGCGTGTTTCATAAGACGTTGGGGGATGCGATGGAGATTCCTTTCACGGGGTTCTTGCCGAGTGCGGCCCGGAAGGAGGGGTGGCGTGATGGAGCGCATTTTGTGGATGAGATCTGTGAGTGGACGTTGGGGTATGAGAGGCAGATGGCGAAGACGACGGAGTCGACGACGACGATTGGAAGACGGTTGTTGGATCTGGCGACGTTTAATATCCCGGGTTGTTTGAGGAGTGTTGTGGAGGGGGTGGTTGTTACGAAGCTGGATGAGCATATTCGGTTGAGTATGGGGTATGTTTTCCCTCCTTGAATTGTAGATTTCTGTGTTGGTGGGAAAGAGGCAGGGCTAATTGACCTGGTCAGATTCAAGAAACCAAGCATATTCATATCGACCTTCGCGCATGGCATCATGGCCCTCCGCAAGCGAGTTCTTCGCTATCTGAGTCTCCCTCGCCCAGGGTCTATGCGCGTGCGAGTTCTGAACGACAAGCCCGACAAGACTACGGGTTTGTACACGACGAGTTTGTGGATCGCGCATCCATGGTACGTACAGCCTACATTTATGCGTCGGTGGGGACCGAAGGCGTGGTTTATCCGGCTGTTCGGTAGCGGTGCAGTTCCGACAACAGAGGGGAAGTATCGCGAGAGTGGATATGATTTATGGTCGATTGGACCGGCGGCGCAGGAGAAGAAAGGCAAGGAAGAAATGCAGGCGCTGTTTGAGGGTTTGAAGCAGAGCGGGTATGCTGAAGGATGTCCGTTTCATCGCTAGATGCTCGGCCCTAGACATTGGGGAGATTTGGGGTTGGCGATTGGGAGAATTCAGTTCACAATGAAAAGGAGGTATGAAAGTTATGAAATGATATGATTAAGGTTGTCATAAATAAAGACCAAGAACTTATTAGGCGAGGTAGAATCATGACTGTCACACCCAGTCTTTGATCCTTCTTTCTTCTTTCCTTTTGTCAAAAGCTATACATCTATGTGTACTCTATGCCCAGTGCCCTAAGCAATCAATAACATCTACCACAGACCTATCCAATACCATTACTACCCACCCTTTCCTCATACGCGTACCAGCCCTATATTATACCTCAATCAAGACTTAAAAATCCACCCCTTCACCTCCCTCCTCACCCCATTCACAGCGGTCCAAATCTCTCTCCACCCATCATATACCGGATACACAACGACAGCCAAAAAGGCCAGGAACTGCCACGCAATTGCGACGGTCGTCCAGCCCGCAAAGAACGGCTTCGTGAACACATAGTCGCGGTACAGTGGCATCGGCCAGACCACGAACGTGAGCAGCACGAGCACGACCCATGTGATCCAGGAGATGCGGTACCATTTGTGGAGTTGGTTGAGGGTGGGTTGGTCAAATGGGTGGTGGAGGTTGTCGAGAGATTCAGGTTGGGATGCAGATGGGGGCTGGGGAGGCGAGGAGGTTGAGACGACGGGGACTTTTTCGGAGGTGTCTGTAGGGGTAGTAGTTCCTGTGTTATCAGGGTCAGGAGTGTCGACAAGTTCGATGCGCAAGAAATGTCGCCAGTCGAACTTGTACGGCTTATAGAAAGATATGAGGATTGAGTAGACGGCCGGCGAGAAGCACGCGGCGATAGAACCATACAGACACGGTGCTTCCTCCATGGTCGTAGTGAGGTTGACGGTGCCGTACAGCGACTTAGCCGTACCCAGCCAGATCGCCAGACCAGAGCCAAAGCCCAGAATAGGGGCCCAGATGGCGGCGAGACGGGTCTGGCCTGACCAGCAGAGCGTGAAAATGAGCGGGACAATGCCCGACGAGGTGAGGATAGGTCGGAAGTAGCCGATCCAGGTCATGTTGGCGCCACCATAGTTGAGGATAATGGAGAAGGCGGTGATGAATATGGCATGGAAGACGACCGACAAGTGGCTGACGCGGATGATTCGCTTGTCGGAGGCCCGAGGGTTGATGTAGGTTTTGTAAAGGTCGAAGGAGAGAATGCTGCTGACAGCGATCATAGACGAGGAGACGGTGCTGGTGAGGGCCATGAAGAGCATGACCACGAAGGCGATCACTCCCTTCTCGCCGATGCAGGCTTGAATAGCGTACGGCATCACGAAGCCAGTCAGGACCTCCGACTCGGTGAATTCGCCGGGATACGTGGGGAAGAGAGGCGTGTCGTGGAGGACTCGTGCAGCGAGCCCAATCACAGTGCCCAGGCCCCAGGGGACGCCGAAGATGGCGACGGCGGCGATGTTGTATCCTGGCACGGTGGCTTTGACTTCGGTAGCGAACGACTTCTGCCAGAACGCGGTATCCTAGATATAATCAGGTGGAAGGTCAGAGAGGGGTCGATAGACATACCATCACGACGAGAGCAAGGTTGCCGAACTTCAGAATCAATCCCCACATGATAGCATCGTGCGACTTCATGGTTAACAGAGAGCCCTTGAAATTTCCCGGGATGAAGTTGTCATCGGACAGAGCCTGGACCTTGTCGTAAAGCCCATAAAGACCACCGATTGCATCGTGCGTGAGAATGGCGATCGTGAAGTAAATGATCAGAATCAGAGCGATAGCTGTGTGTAGATAATCTGTCAAGAACGTAGCCTTGAGGCCTCCGACAGCAGTATACATTACCACTAAAATAGTCAGTACCAGGCTCATAGCACATGAATTGGTAGACCTACCTCCCAGAGGAATAAGAATCGTAGCTGCCACGAAATGAATCCCGGCAATGCCATGAATCAGCTGAGAACCGGTCAAGATCATCGACGCGCAACCAAAGATATTGCAAAAAAGATTCAGCACTAGAAACACCACATGGGCGATCTTGCCGTATCTCTGGCGAATAATCTCCAGCGACGTATGAGCATATGGGACTCGCAACTTGGCCAAAACACCCAGTATCGCCATCAGGGCAATCTGAAAACATAGACCCGAGCCATACCACTGCCCTCGTCAGCATCTTCTTCGTCATTAATCGTACAACAGAACATACCATCGGCGCCGCAAGGCCAAAGCGATAACAGTTGACCGCTGAGAATACTGTCTCGTTGATCCACATCCACGACGAAAACACCGCCGACGCCGTCAATCCCGTCCCGACCGTTCGGTTGGCAACCATAAACATCTCCGACTTGCCCGAGTCTTCATCCAGATAGGCCTTTTGGATCTTCACGGCGATCAGGATCACGCCGCAGAAGAGAATCCCGAGGCCAATGAGGAGTCCATACCCAGTCCCTTGCGAGACCAGGGTGACTCCTGCGGTGGTAATCTGAGCCATGGTAGATTATGACACCTAAGGGTATTTTGACAGGAAGGTCACGCAAAGGGATTGGGAAGGTGGTGGCCCCTCTGCTTAAATATGTGTCCCGTTTCGTCCATCTCGGACTTCTAGACGAGGAAGTCATTGCGACCTAGAGGAGACGTATGGCGTTATACATTAGCTTCGACCCGTCTTGATATCCCGCACGGCAGTGCCCCGACAGGAATACAATCGGCAAAGGGAGGGCCAGTCAAGGGGAAGATAAAAGTGGAGGATATTATTGTGTTGGGGTTGCGCGCTAGACAATTGCGTGCTGGAGGTGCCGGATTGCAAAGATGCACCACACAACTTCCCTGTCGGTTTCATTAATACACAGACCAATGAAGATAGAATCACTGTAATCTGGATTATTTGTTTAATTATTTTAGCAAGGTCGCGACCTCAGATAGGGGCACGACATGAAACCGTAAGTAAGGCTGAAGATGGTGTGCCGTATCCTATAAGCCTATCCAGACCCTTTACTTATCTAATATCTACCTATATCAAGATTTATATGTCAAGTTGGAGCTGTTGGAGAAATAGTGGATTTGTCTCGGGTTATCTCCAGTCATCAAGGCCACGCTTTTCACAAGCCGTGGACTTATACAGCGAAGCTAATAGCGATAACTTGGCAGGTTGCTCGTGCTCGCTCGCTTAATGAAGAATGAGGAGCTATTTGACAGATCCCGATGGAGTGTTTGCCACTGGCATCTTTATGGGTAGACAGTAGCTTGTTCATGTGTGCATTGGTAATTTGCTCGCTCTTGTTTGCATTCTTGTCGCACTTCAGTCACCTGTATCATCATGGTTCTAGAAGTCAAGTTAACTGGGGATGGTAGAGAAGAATAAGAAAACGGATTTGAGGGTTCCAAAAGAATCAAGTCTTCCAGATCCAAAACATGAAATGAAATGGAAAATAAGGAAAAAGCTACTTAAAGAACCTCATCATCCAGAAAACCATGGTCTCTTCACCTAAAACGGTGCTGTGTACTGAAGTGTCACGACACAATTCTACGCGTATTACTATCCAAGGAACCAGCCCCAGTTGAAAATAGATATTTATTGGATACAAATCAGCTTTCCGCAACAGCATAAAGTGTTCATCCAAAATTGAGGCCGTAATGGAATGGGCATACCAAAACCCCATCAGTTGCATTAATCTAATCTTCCGGCTACGCTAACCGAACCAAGGATCTCAGGATTTAAGCATAATACCGTAGGATTCCGGGGCTAAGTCACTTGACCGTGAACAACCGCTGGCAGGATCTTTCCATCTGGTACTGGATATCAAACACGCTTTATTTTTATTTTATTCTTTCATCTTTCCACGGGCTCAAAGTCGCTGCTGCCGCTCACTGGGCCAGATAGTAGCTAGTTTATTCTTCCCCTCTCTGTAGACGCTGTAGTAGCTCAGAATATTATTCTCCATATGTATCCTTTTATGGAGTCGTATACACCCTTTGTTGTCCCTTTTGAGATCCGGAATGCGAGCTTGGTGACGATCGTACATTTGTTTCATGAGAGCTGCGCATATCGCAGTGCTAAATCGTGTGTTGTCGATGTCTAAGAAATAGATAGACTCTGCCTGTCTTGAAGCCCACATATAACAACTGATTCTCTTGGTTTCGGTGGCTGACCTAGCTGCCTTAATCGCTTCGATCTGGGCTCGTTCCACAAAAAGCCTGTACTGATCAGATAGAGCTGCTTGATGACCAGTCCAGTACCTGCAGCTCCACGGTGCCGAGAGGCTTGTCGGCAGGCCTGTTCGCCATTCTCTTTGAATCCACAACACGCCTCGTCGCTTTTTATGTTCGGCTGCCGCGTCATTTCCTTTCCTTTCGCGCTTGGTACGAACGGATAACTACTCTTCATCATGCATCGGGTGAATGTAGGATGCCTCAATCTGAGAGACAATGAATGGATACCTATAATCCGGGCCAATTCTTGCCATAATAAGTTCTTTGTCATCTTCAATCAACAAATATGCAGTATAGGACGCAACTTGTCATTCCTTGCCAATTGAATACTTTGACAAACTAGGTCATGATCAGGATGGTGGTGGACGAGCGAAGGTTGTTGAAATCGGCCGCGATTTGTGCCCGGTCGTCCATGCTGGTTCCAGATCTGATGGTCTTGTATGCCAGCCCTAACACGTCCACAAACATCTCCAAGAGACACACAGTCACGGGCCACTGGGGAATAGTATGAAGCGTAAATGCTCCGCCATGGACTCGAACATGTTTCCTTGCTTGAAGATTTTTGCGATCATTTTTAGCTTCGGGGAGTCGAAGGCAAGGTAGTGGCTGGTATCGGGTTCGCTAGGTCTCCTGTCGTCTTCGCCCAGTACCAGCTGAACCCGAGGTCGGGCTTACTGAACTGATCTACCAGACGTTTGGCTTTGGTCTGATTCTTCCCCTTGCAACCCTCGGCGTTTTTTATCAAGGGCTCCATGCCGGTGCTAAGCGAGAGAAGTCCAAGTCTCCGTAAGATTTTCCAATTACGGAAACCGACCGATCCGTCGGGCAAGGGCTTATCACCACTGATGGAGACTCTCCGACGCCGGTGTAACTCGTTTGAATCACTGGCCCATCTAGAAGATGTCAGCGATCTGGGAGTCGCAGGACTCAGTGGCGGTATACACGGACAAAAATGACGCCTACAGGCTGAGAAAGAAATTCCATGATGAAAATGAACGATATAGACGATCGTATTGATAGAACCTCGATTCCTGAGATAGTTGTTGTTAGAAAACAAGACGTGAGCTGCCCGGTATGTCAAGACCCATTCCCATCGCGCCTTCCCCTCTCGCCACATCGGCTCGGAAAGACGTTATCCCCCGCCACAGCAATTCCCTTCTCCTAGTTTCGGGTTATAACCCAAAAATTGGGCCATCCCCGTTGCGAAACAACGACACGTCTGGATGCATGAGTTTTCTCCAGTATCAAGACACCGACTTGACTTGTTGTCCGCTGTCTTGCAGTTGACGATGCGGAAATTGTAAGATATCTGCGCTTCACCCGGGTATGAAATGGCTTCTATTCCGTCGTAAAGTGTTTCGCCAGATCCGTCACAGTGTGTTTCTTATATCGGTGTTGGCAAGACGGAGAAGCAACCTGCAGAATATATGATATAAACTACCATATCTTCCTTAGGAACCGCAACCATGAGCTGGTTGTTCTTCTCGTATCCGTGTCCGTATTTCGGAGTGTGTTATTTGCTTGAAGCGTGACTTTTCCAGGAACGCAGAACCTGACTTAGAGGCTGTAGATATGCAGTTCCTAGACGGGGCATTGAAGGAGTTTTCTCTGCCAAGGCAAGGGAAAGTTTACGTTCCCCACGCGATCATTCAACATGGTTCTTCAAGCACATTTTTTGACGTTCATTTTTGTTCGCAGAACCGGTGATTTTGGAGAGTTTGATTGAAGATTTCTCCTTGGCCCGAAAGACAGAATAGAGTGTGAAATATGTTCGAGGAGGAATCCTACTTGGTCAGTCAGATTTGCATATTGCTCGTAGCGCATGAGCAATATCTCAGTAGCAGAGTGAACGCGCTTGAGTGGGAAGGGCTTCTTGTATGATGGGATGTTGTCCGTAGGAATGCCTGAAGGAGACAGATGTGGGAAGAAGGCGAGTGCATGCGTGGTTATATTTTCAGGGATATTCACCTCCCCAAGATCTAGCAGGTGAATAGGGCAGATGGAAGACAGTGGATCGATAAAGCATGCTAACCCTAGCATATCTATTATACGAAGATGAATAGAGAGAAGGATATGTTGCTAGGTTACTCCCACACAGGCCGAAAGAGATGATATCATTCAATGTAAATTTTCCGAGCATTCACATCGCCATGGTCACATCTTGAACAATGCGTTCCAGGTGGGTAACAATGAAGCATTCAATAAGAGAACCGCCGGAATACTGCAGAACTGGGGAAATGACATCTCCAGAGTAATTCACTACCCTCTTCCATCATAGCCGACTCAATAATTAGTTAGTTCGTGGCTTCAACTACTCTTTCCAACTGGAACGGCGTCATACCACCCCTCTAATATAGCCCAGACCCCAAATTCGAATAATTTACACGCTATACCCCCAGAGCGGGTCTCGGCATTTGCAGCAGGCAAGCTGACCCGGGAAGCCAGTGGTTCAAGTTACCCGATTGAGAACGAACGAGCGATCTTCTGCAGAAAGCGGGCGCTTTTCTTCAGTCTACACCACCCCACAACTTTTCTTCTCCGCATTTCCCCGCAAATGTAGGCTTGGCGGAAAAGCAGGGATATTCTTTTTTACTGCAGCTGCCAACGAGAGATTCCTTGATCTTCTTCGGGAGGGAAGGAATACCCACTGATTTTACTGCTGGCTGCTGGGTGTGATTTTTTCACGGGCTGGTTCCGACGGCGTGGGTTTACATGGATGGTCTCAATTTGATGAGGTGTTTGTTTTTGCCGAGTTGATCGGATCTATTGTGTAAAGGTGGGAGGATAGTATGGCGTAGGGCTGGTAAGGTATAAGAACCTTCAACGTTCCGGTTCGTCTCTAGATCTTCAATCATCGTTTCCCAACCACTACTCCTCGGTGCTAAGTCGCCAACATGACTCCTTTCGCCTTCCTCCTGGTATACCTCTGCGTAGGGCTCCAGCCCGTCGCTGCCCTAGACCGTGACTTTCTCTCCTACCCCACCAAACCCCGAGTCTTTGTCCTGTCCGATATCGCCAATGAGCCGGACGATGCGATGTCCCTTGTTCGGTATCTCGTGCACAGTAATCAATTCAAAACAGAAGGTATAGTTGCTACCACATCGGTATGGCTCAGGAATGAGACCCATGCCGAAGATATGATTGAGATCATCGACGCGTACGGCAAGGTCGTGGATAACCTTAATCGTCATGCACCGAAGGACTCCCCGTTTCCCTCGGCGGAGTTTTTCCATGGAATTGTGAAGAATGGGTCCTCAGTATGTTTCTCGCAAGTGTTCTTGTTGGGCTGAGTTGGGGTAGCCGCGGGTAAGCGAATGTGAGCTAACGTATGTATGTGGTCTAGGAATATGGTATGGCTGCGGTTGGCGATGATATTCCGCTCAGTGACGGCGCGAAGCTACTCCTCGAGCGTTTGGAAGAAGACTCGGAGCATCCGCTCTGGGTAACTGCCTGGGGCGGTACCAACAACCTAGCGCAGGTGTTGTATAAAATCCACAAGGACTATTCGTCCGAGAAGGCCGCGGAGCTGCGGTCGCGGCTTCGCGTGTATACCGTCTCCGATCAGGACGACACGGGCGCTTGGATCCGACACAACTGGCCCGACATCTTCTATATTGCATCCGTGCACGCCTGGAACCAATACTCCCTGGCTACCTGGACTGGCATGTCCGGTGACATCCTGGATACTTACGACAAAGGCGGGCCCGACCTCTCGAAATTCACCCGCGAATGGATCCGGCAGAACATCCAGGTCGGGCCTCTGGGCAAGGTGTACCCGGATTACGAGTACACTGTCGAAGGCGACACACCGACGTTCTTGTATCTGATCCAGAACGGACTGGGTGACCCCCAGCATCCCGAGTACGGGTCCTGGGGCGGCCGATATGCCCTAGTGAACCCCAGCACCCACGGGCTGAAGTTCAACCACTACGCAGACATTCAGGATACCGTGGTTGGCAAGAACAACGAGACGTTCACTTCCAACCATGCAACGATCTGGCGCTGGCGCAGCGCTTTCCAGAATGACTTCGCAGCCCGCATGCAGTGGACCCTCACGGCGAATGCTAGCCAGGTGAACCACCACCCCGTGCTCTCAGTCAACGGGTCGAGCGAGTTGGCTCCCGTATCGGTGAACGCGACGGCCGGCTCGACGCTGACCCTCGATGCCAGCGCCAGCTACGACCCCGACGGAGACCGCTTGAAGTTCCGCTGGTTTCAGTACAAAGAGGCCTCGGTGAGCGAGGAGGTTCGTGCGGCGGACGTAGCAACTATCGACATCAAGCCATTCGGCAAGGGGGGTCAAAGTGTGAAGGTCCGAATCCCGCCCGCCAACTCGTCTTGTCGGACCACCCCAGAGATTACCTCGGATCATTGCCAAACCCTGCACTTGGTTCTGGAGGTCACTGATTCTGGAAGTCCGGCACTGACGACCTATCAGCGCGTGTTGCTTCAAGTGGTCAGGTAATTGGAGTGGCTTTGGCCGCTGGTTTTGTAAATAGCGAGTTGTATGTAAGAGAGGTTGTCACGCAATTATTCGCGTGCGCCAAACAACAGGATGGCAAGAGACAGAGTTCATGCTGTACAACCCCAAACCAACAAAGATCTAGCTCACTTTTATGCCTTCCGGACCAGCCATCTCCTCTAGGGGTAGCTCATTCCTCGCAGCAGTCCTCAAGGTCGAGGCGAGATCGAGTTCGGCCCCTTGCGTGTTTCCCTCGACAAGACCTCGAAGCAGAAAACCTGAATTCGACCAAAGCTAGTGGTAAGAAGATGCCATGAAAAGAAGACAGCACGTGGCTGATCACGAGGGAGTCTAAGGGTCAAGGGTTGGTCTGCCACTGCTAGATGAACTAGTACATAATAGTACAAGGTGATGATCATGTCGGATGCGGTCAAGAGTTTGAGATCCCAAACACACCGCTGATTGCTCAATTTCGGGCGCGTTAACATCCGCTAGCCCGGTAGTCTGCATAGTCTAAAAGATAGGCAGTACATACTCCGTACACCGTACACTGTGTAGACCCATGATCTAGAGTGAGACTGCAGTGCTGCTCTGCACGCGGTAAATCTCCGTATTGGGTGTGTATGACTCAGTTGGGCCATTTCCTTGTAAGAAATCCATTGATGACGACATTCGGTCATCCATGCAAGCCTCGGGACACCGCGAGGACCGCTGAGGCGTTCTTAGCGTCCGAAGTTATTGGAGCTGGCGGGATCGCGTGATTTAAAAGTTGGAATACGAGATGCCATTCGTGCCCGACCTTGCGAAGGATTACCCACGGACTGATAGCAGGGATACTGCATCGAGTTATCTCCGAAGGGGCCAATGATGCAGTGTGTTTGCATGAGATAGATGTACATACAAGCGTTGTCCCGGTTGGCGAGTGATTGACAGAAGGCAGATAGGTGACAACGTCTGATTAACGTGAGCTGTCATAGCTTCGGATGAGAGAAGTCGAGGGACTGATCATCTGCTTCCTACAAGGATGATCAGCAGCAAGGAATCCGATGACCGGGAGGGCCAAGTCAGACATGACGAATCCGGGGATAGCATCGACGTGTAAAAGCTGCACGTGTGCATCACGGATGGCATCTCTGGCGTGTAGATCGTACAGACTACAAACCTTAGTGACTTGAGACTTCGCAGGTACTTGCGCCCGTCGGCTTTCGTGCGGGGCTGACAAGGTACCCTGGAAGTTCCTCAACTCAACCGTCCCGCCGTCCACCGCCTTCTCGAACCTCCACCTTTTTTTCTTCCTTCTGTTCCACTCAAGACACTTAGTTGAGTTTTCGTGCCATCAAGAATATATTACTGGCCTCTTTCCCCTGTCTTTCCCCTTACCTCTTCCGTTTCCCCCCTCTGGTTTTTCTTTCTACTCATCACTATGCCCCCTGGCCAGATGCCGAGTCAGTCCGCCGCGATCTCGGGATAGAAGGGTGGCTGAAATGCTTTGCGCTCTAGATTCGCTTTTTCTTTTTGGTTTCTCTATCTGAGCCGTTATTTTGAAGAAGATCTTTATCAATCCACTGAAAATTTTGGATGTGAGTGCCCTGTGCCCCCAGAGCCATCTCCCTGTTAGGTTGAGTCTATAGGACTGTCGCTAACCGCGAATTCTCCGACAGAACCCTACCACAACACCCTAGAGTCCCCTGCATCGCCTGACTAAATCCGGTACAATGGCCGAATCGCCTGACAATGAGCGCAAACCGCCAGGTGGCGGATGGAGGAAATGGTTCGGAGCTTCATCCAATCGACACTCGGGCGACGCCGATGCGGAAAACGAAAGCTATAGATCGAAGTCGACGCTAGGTATCTTGAGCGATAAGCAGACTGACGAGGTCCCTGGTACGGCCCTCCACTTGCCGATAGACATCCGACTAGATGTGCTTGCTGACCGTTTTCGTCTCATCCGCAGGAACGGTCCTTCTGTTATCCTCCAACCGTAACGAGCCGTTAGGCATGAGACATCAGCCTCGACGCGCGTCCGCCTCGTCCTTACCCTCTCCGTACCCGCCGTCTCGATCCTCGTCGGTCCAATCCAGGCTTGCGCACAAGAAGACGGCCGATGGACAGATCGTGTTGAATCCTCAGCCAGACGACTCCGTTAACGATCCGTTGAACTGGCCGATGTGGCGACGGGATGCGGCCTTGGTTTCCTTGGGATTCTATTCCCTCATGGGCGGCGGGATGACGCCCGTGTTGGCCGCTGGGTTCAACGAAGTCGCTGCGAGCTACAATGTGGATACCCAGAAGGTGGCCTTCACCACCGGTCTCTACATGCTGGGACTGGGGGTGGGATCGGTGATCATGTCGCCCACCGCGATCCTCTACGGAAAGCGCCCCATCTATTTACTCGGTGCCACGCTGTTCATTATATCCGCGGTCTGGTGCGCCCTGTCGCCGAACTATCCCAGTCTGGTCGTGGCGCGCGTCTTCCAGGGCATTGCCGTCAGTCCCGTGGAGTGTCTTCCGTCGGCGACCATCGCCGAGATATATTTTCTGCATGAACGTGCGTACCGCGTCGGCATCTATACGCTGCTTCTTCTGGGCGGCAAAAACCTAGTACCGCTGGTGAGTGCCGCCATTATCGGAAGTATGGGGTGGCGCTGGGTGTTCTGGATCGTGGCGATCATCGCCGGGGGCTGTCTCGTGTGCATCTTCTTTTTCCTACCGGAGACGTTCTGGGATCGGACGCCGCGGCCGCGACGCTCCGGAAAACACAGTAACTTGTATAACACCATGTCTAATCTTGTTTCGCATGGTCTTCGGGGCCGGTCGACCCACGCGCACCTGCATGACGAGGACACTGCGCCCGAGAAAAGCACCGACACTGTGGTCCCGAAGAAGCCGAAAAAGGGCCGTGTTGGATTCGCAGAAGACCCCGAGGAGGAGCGTGAGATCGAGGTTGAAAACGAGAAGGACGAAGTCCCGGAAAATCACCAGCATTCCGCGATCCCCAGCTCGGCCGTCACCGAGCGCCCTACGCCCGAGAACTTGTCCAGCCTGGCGCTGGAAACGCCCGACCACGGACATGACCTGGAAACCGGCAGACAACCGGGCGTCTCCCCGGCACGCAGCGAATCGCTCGACCCCGGCGCACCCGCCAACCCGTCCGTGCGCTACACGAATCAACTGCGAGAGAAGCCCCTGATGCCATTTCTCCACTACCTGCGACCCTGGCACGGGCGCATTTCGCAAGACAGCTGGATCCGCGTCGCCGTGCGGCCATTCATCCTCTTCGCGTATCCGGCCGTGCTCTGGTCCGCCGTCGTCTACGCCCTTTCGGTGGGCTGGCTCATCGTCGTCTCAGAAAGTGTCGCACACATGTACCAAGGGCGGGCGAATTACAATTTTACCGCCCTCCAGACCGGACTGGTCTATATTTCGCCGTTCGTGGGCGGTCTGCTGGGCACGGTCGTCGCCGGGCGGGTGTCCGACGTGATCGTGAAATTCATGACGCGGCGGAACGGCGGTGTGTACGAGCCGGAGTTCCGACTCGTCATGGCGATTCCGATCGCGTTGTCGACGACCATCGGGTTGATGGCGTTCGGATGGAGTGCGGAGGTGAAGGACGCGTGGATCGTGCCGACGATATTCTTCGGAATGATCTCGTTCGGGTGCTGTTTGGGCAGCACAACGGCGATTACGTTCTGCGTGGACAGTTATCGCCAGTATGCGGGGGAGGCGCTGGTGACGTTGAATTGGAGCAAGAGTGAGTCGCTCGTCCTGAGATTGATGGGACAAATTGCTAACGACGACGGTAGACGTGTTCCACGGTTTGGTGTTCTCCCTGTTCATCGTCGACTGGCTGGACGCGCAGGGCTCGCGGACAGTCTTTCTTGCTCTAGGCGGCATCCAGCTTGGATGTCTTCTGTTCTCGATCCCCATGTATATATATGGCAAGCGGGCACGGATGTGGACGGTGCGAGTGAAATTGATGGAACGATTCTGATCGAATGCAAGACGATAGACGTCGGAATATATAATGCTATCTTGGCGAGAACTTGCGAGCTGATAACTGATGAAATGCAACGGCGTATAAAAAAAAAAAAGCAATGACCTAGCAGCTAGCACCGTAGACAACCCATATACCTACCTATCCGGATGCCTAGTACACACGAGCATACCTAGCAGGGCAATAATTGAAGCCCAGCGAACGGAGCCAACAGTCAACACGGCCAAGTCTAGATCGCTTAGTCACCGACCGAGGACCGTTTGCGATGGAGATGATTGCCACACGATCTTCATGCACGGGAAATCAGCCCATCGATGATGAAATGGGAGGATTGATGATATGATTATATCGAGGTCGGGGAGGCGAACCGCCCTACGAGGTACGGAGGAGAGTTATGAATCATAGGAAGACCGGGGGGGACAGGCAGAAAGAATGAGATAATCTTCCTGAAAATAAAAAAACAAGAAATCCGAAGCTAGACCGGGCCCTCCCCGATTCGAACGGCAAAAAGTGGCTCCTGCAGGCGGCAAGGCCCAAGAAGCAGTGTGATTGGTGGCTTGGGCGGCCGAAACTGGGAAGGGGCGCAGGACGGGCTGCCGCTCGCTAGTCCGGGAAGGGGTTAGCGGGGCTGGCAAAACCGGTCCTGCCTTGAATTTTGAAGTTTCGACCCTTTTTGAGAAGCGACAATGCTTCCCCCCTGCACTTTGACGTACTCAGTTCATCCGCGAGTTTGGAGGAAGTTGGTAGGGGAAAAGCGCGACATCGTCACCGGGGGATCGAGGTGCCTTTAATGGATCTCTGGCATGATGGCATCTCGACCCGGTTCCTGTCCGATCGGCTGGATCTGGTGCAAGAAGGACACTAACCTGGCATGCAGCGAGTTTAGTTGGTGCAATGGCGTCCCACCAATAACGACACACCCAGCCGGACGGCATTTCCGGACCGTCGAATAATAATCATGGAGAGAGGCGTGGCTGATTCCGTCCCTGTCACCCTCGCCGTCGCCACACCTAATCTGATGGCTTTGCGGCGTCCGCGTCGTCGTCATGCGTCCCTGATCCCCATCTTTTGCCCGTTCGGGACAAGCCAGACATTCGAGTCATTAATTAATTGTTGGAAGTTGAAAACTCAAATCAAAAATAATTATGATTACCACACATTCCAATAAAAGAGATGCACCTCCTCCATTCCCATGTTTCGGCCTTGATTCGATCTACCCTGACCTCCCCCTCCTCTTTCCTCGCTTCGTGCCTCGTCTCCTAGACTCATCGGCAATTTCGTCCTCCCCCCCCCCCACACTCCCTCGTCTACCGTCTCCTTCTTCTAGGCCCTTCGTGCTGCTTCATATCTCGTGTGTGGCTGACCATTTTTTGCATCGCTTCCTGGTCCGTCCACCGCCGCCACACTTTGTTCCAACATCCCACCGCAGGGGTAGAAAATAATGGCGCAGTATTGAGGCAAAACCACCTTATCATTTTTATGCCCCCATATTGAATACACCTTTTATCTTGTTCCTTCTCTCTACTCCCTACTCCCCTCTACGTCCTCCCCCCTCTCATATCATCTCGGGGAATCACATCACATTAGGAGGATCATGGAACCGCCAAAGAGAGACGATGAACACATCGACGGCCGCCGTGCCCGTGAACTCTACCGATTTTTCCATCCCGAACGTCCACCTTTGAGGAGCGTCAAGAAGTCTTTTTCGAGCGAAGCCTACTCGCCGCCAGTGAGCAACGCAGATGGATCCCTCCCGGCGCCCGTGTCACCGGCATTGCTGCCTCAACCCGCATCACCCGCCAACTTCGGTCCTGTTTCCTCGTTGCTACCGGAGGGATTGACCCTCGGAGACCCTAACACAACTCTAACGTCTTTTGCGCATCTAGCGGCTCTGCGACTGAACGTAGAGCGTGTATTAATCAGGTAGGTTCTCCGTCTTTACAATCTCCCGCCCCCGTTGGAGCTCGCACTCACGCAAAGACCCCCAGTGTGTCCGATCGCTCCTCGCAATTCATCATAGCGCAATCAACTCAATGCTTCCGTAAACCCTGCGATTTCGAATCGCTGGGGGATGGTGTGTGGGATGGTTGTTTCACACTGTCCTCGAGCTCCTGGAAGATGTGCAAGGTATGGCTTCCCCTTCCCTCTTCGGGACACTTTTGTCTGTTAAATACGTGGTCCTAACCCAACAATCTCTACTGGCAGGAAACCGTCGATCTTCCGCCCTCTGACAAAGACTCCGGAGAATACAACTTCGTCGTGGTTAACGATCTAAGTAAAGATAAACGATACCAAAACCTCTCCTTCGTCAACGGAGACCCCCACTTTCGATTCTATGCGGGAACTCCTCTGACAACGGACACCAAAATCAACATTGGCTCGTTCTTCGTTCTCGACAAGAAACCCCGGGACGGGCTGGATGACTCGGAGAAAGAAATTTTGGGCTCGTTAGGGATGTTGATCATGGACTACCTCCGGGTAAGCCGGCAAGCGTCTGAAGGTCGCCGTGCCGCGAGACTGTCTCGCGGGCTGAGCTGCTTTGTCGAAGGGAGCTCCAGCTTCGTCGAGACGCCCCAGCCGTCTTACGCAGGTAGCGGCGTTCCCGGCACGCCGTCCTCTTCCGTATTGAGGGCTCACCACCTGTCGGTCGGATCATTGAATAGCTTTGAGCTTCCCTCGCAGCGGTCACAGAGCAATGATGCGCGCTCCTTCAGCTCCGCCTCCGATTACAGAGCCGACCAGTGCGCTTCCTCCGGACCGGATACGCAGTTGCCGGACTGGTGGGCGGGCAGTCGCCACAAGGTACAGGAGGAGTCTCACAGCAATACCTGGGCCTTTCGGCGGGCGGCCAATCTGCTGCGTGAGAGTCTGGAGCTCGAAACTGATGGTGGCGTGATGTTTCTTGAGGCTAACAATAGTCCCGTGACGAGCGATATCGAAACCGGCAGCGACTGCTCGGGGATCGGGGAAGGTAGCAACCCGGCCCCCGTGCTGGCAATCTCGACTACCGAGGAGCCTTTTGCTCCGTGTCCGGGTTCGACGGTGCTGTACCCAGCGACCAACCTCGAGGGTGCCTTCTTACAGCAACTGCTTCGGCGGTATTCCAAGGGGAAGCTGTGGTCTTTTCATCGCGATGGGCTGCTAACCAGTTCGGACGATGAAAAACCACGCAGGGTGCGCTCTCGTGTGACAAAATCTCCGGATTTGTCCCGGGGAAGTAGCAAAAAATGGCGGGCCTATGAAAACTCGATGTTGAACATCTACTTCCCCAATGCCACCCAGGTGATGTTTGTGCCTCTGTGGAATGCGGCCAACTCTCAATGGTTTGGCGGTTGTTTCTGCTGGAGTACGGTGGAGACGCGCGTTTTTAGTCCGTCGGTCGAGCTCAGCTCGATTCTCGGCTTCGGGTCCTCGGTTATGGCGGAGTGCAATCGAGTCGAATCTCTCATATCTGATCGCCAGAAGGGCGACTTCATCGGCAGCATCTCGTAAGTTTCCCAAGCTGGCAGCCCACTAAACGCAGTACTAATGATTTACAGACATGAACTACGAAGTCCTCTTCACGGCATTCTTGCTGCCGCCGAGTTTCTCAGCGCTACGCAGCTCGACGAATTCCAGGGATCACTTTTGGAAACGATCAATGCATGCGGCCGAACTTTGCTGGACACAATGAACCAAGTACTCGATTTCAGCAAAATTGTCTCGTTAGAAAAATCATGGCGGCACATGAGACGGGGTCGCACCGCCCCGGACTCCAAGCCCCTGGAGAAAGTATCCGCTCATCTGGATACGTATATGGCAACCGATATTGCGCTACTCGCCGAGGAAGTGGTGGAAGGGGTGTGTCTAGGCCATTCTTATGGCCAAAAATCCGCCGCCACGTACGACCAATCTGTGCTGCTCTCAAATGCCGCGACTTTGCAGGCCAATCTCTCCAAGGAAGCCGCGACCCAGCCTCGCTCGGATGTGGAGGTAATCGTGGACATCGCTCCGAACGACTGGACGTATCTATCTCAGCCGGGAGCCTTGCGACGTATCATCATGAATTTGTTCGGTAACGCGATGAAATACACGGAGGCCGGTCGCGTTTCCTTGCACTTGGAGGTGACCGAAATGTCGGACAGTCGCTCGCGTCGACAGGGCGGGGATGATTTGGTGACTTTGACGGTGTCCGACACCGGCAAGGGAATTTCGGAAGAGTTCCTGCGTGGACGCTTGTATACGCCGTTTGCTCAAGAAGATACCTTGGCAGTCGGGACAGGATTGGGACTGTCGATTGTGCGAAGTTTGGTTCGGTCCTTGAACGGCAGCATCAATATCCACAGTCAGCCCGGGGAAGGGACCATTGTGAAAGTGTCTCTTCCGCTGTCGCGCATTGAGGCGGGAGATCCATTCGATCCTACCATAGATACGCGCACCCCTTCTCCCCGCGAGAAGGAAGGAATATGTGAAAGTCTCGCCCTACGCGACGCCCACGCCGGCCGACGGGCAGCAATTTTCGGAGTCGGCCTCGAGGCCGCCGCACAACACACTCTCTGGTCCACTATCTCCCGCTACCTCACCGACTGGTATGGCCTCGAGCTGATCTCCTGGCCGTCCCGCACGCCCTCCGATATTGTCCTTGTCGACGATGCGGCCTTGTCGGCCAATACCTGTCAAACCCTCTATAACCTCCGCCACTCGGTCCCCGCACTTCTCGTTCTCTGCAATCAGTCGATCGATCACAAACAAATACAAGGTCAATATGCATCGCTAGCCAAAGTCGTGAAGATTATCCACCGCCCCTGCGGGCCACAGAAGCTCGCTCAAAGCATCCGTCGATGTCTGGAATCGCAGTCGGGCTCGTCGACAACCACACCAGAGCAAATTACCCTCCCGAGACGGCCGCACCCATGCACATTCATACCTTCTCACGATCCCGAAAAAGCCACGTCCGAGGCCAAGATCTCGAATTCTTCGGACAGCGTCACCGACCTGACCCCGGACTCGGGTAGTTCGGGCGCGTCTTCATCACTGGGGACGCAGTCACCGCGCCAAGAGTTCGAGCAGCCGTTAGCCACCATCGTCTCACCGCCGTCTCCTTTCCAAGAGTCACCGCAACATCCAGAATTGGCGTCTGAGTCACCTTCGTTTGAGGATGAAAAGTCTGAACCCGCGGTGACAGCCGTAGAGTCATTCGAGCCCCGGCGGGCGCGAGTCCTCGTGGTCGACGACAATTCCATCAACTTGAAACTGATGCTCACATTCATGAAGAAGCGGAATCTGGAGACCTTGGACGCGGCGGAGAATGGAGAGTTAGCGGTGGAGGCGGTGGAACGATTTGCCGAGGGATATGATTTGATCTTCATGGGTGAGTTTTCACAATCCGTAATCCTACTTCAATACTTGGAACCTAGGCTAACCTTTCCTCAGACATGTCGATGCCTGTCATGGACGGGTTCGAAGCTACACGAGCCATCCGCTCTCTTGAAAAAGAGCGAGATGGCGAGTCTGCTATAATCATCGCCTTGACGGGGCTCAGCAGTTCCCGCGATGAGTCCGACGCGCTTGCATCAGGGGTGGATCTATTCCTGACCAAACCGGTGTCGTTCAAGGAAGTGTCGAGACTGTTAGAGGAGTGGGAAGGGAACGGGCTACGGCAACGATGCACGTAGTCCTCTCCTCCTTATCTCGTCTTCATAATCTCACAATCCTCACTACTATCTATCACTCTTTTATCTCGACAGACACCACGATCCATTCGGATGGTCTCTGCTATTGATTTGATGTTTTCCATCTCTCCTACTCGGTTTTTGTTGGTCTCTTTTTTGGTCACCAGGTTGCTGGCCACTTGGTTGGTTACGATAAGATGATATCCCATTTGGTTTGGTTTTTCTTTTTTTTTTTTTTTTTTTTTTTTCCCCACGTTTCATTTACATTGATATGACCTAAAATTTACGACATGGTTCTCGCCTGACTATAGCACTGGGTTGGGTAGGGCAGGCAAGCCAAGGAGCAAGGTGTTTTGGCGTTTTGGGACATATAAACAGTTTTGGGATTTCATCTGCCATACTAGTCATGGCATGGCATGGCATAAATAGGTGAGGGTTGCTCCGCACACGGACTACATGAGTGATACCCTTTGGCGTTGCATTACATTACATTACATATCCTATTAGATATTATCTATCATGAAATAATTGACCTTACATCTATTCTCGAGGAAGTATAAGGGTGAACCCCTAAGAAATTTGCAGTTTAGCCATCTATCCAAATGTTGGAAGTACGTGGGTAGCAAGTAGACGTCTGACTGCAAATTAGAACCGAGAATTAGTACGATGAAATCAAAGCTCCAGTGGTTCACGACACGAAGGGCTTATAGCTCGGCATGGTCACAGATTCTGACCATGACAAGCTAATCCCCCTGACACGAACAGACCATAGACCCATTAATTATATTACCAAAATCTTGCTTTATAGTAACTAAGTACTCTATATATACCACCGTTCTCATCATATAGGTAGGTAGGTAGGTAGGCAGACAGATAGATAGATGATATGTTCCGTTCCCCCATATCTATAACTATATCCATCCACCTTAACTCACCCCCTTCCCCCCTCTCTATCATCCAAAAACAGCCAGATTCACAAAACCCAGCCCCAAACCCCTCTCAGGTGAAAGAGACAGACAGACAGACAGGGAGACAGACAGACAGGGAGACAGACAGACAGACAGAGAGAGAGAGAGAGAGAGAGAGAGAGAGAGAGAGATTAATACCTCTCAACCAACCACCTCCTCTGCTCCTCCTCCCCGCCAAGACTCTCCAGCTTCTGCGCTTCCAATCTCTTCACGATGAGGTAGTTCGCGACGAGTTCCTTGCCGAGGATATCCTGCATTTCGGTGTCGGTTCCTAACGCGACGAGACTCTCAGAGAGGGATTTCGGAAGTTGCGTTGTTATGCCGAGGTCTGTGCGTGATGTGGGGGTGAGGGTTGCTGGGTCGTCTGGTTTGGGGTTCTGTTAGTTTGGGCTTGGCGATGGAGGAGGGGTGTTTGGGGATTAAGTATCCTCAAGATGTTCTCCCTGAGATGGGAAAGACGTAACAAGTAGAGGAAAACGAAAAGCAACGAGAGGGAAAGGGGGAAGAAACCTACACAAACAATCCTTCATCCCCAACACCTCTTCACCCCTCAGACCCGCCAACCCGGCCCCCAACAGCGCCGCCACGGCCAGATACATATTCGCAAGCCCATCAAGACTTTTAACCTCCCAATGCCCCGGAGAAATCTTCCGCACGGGCGTTTCCCGATTCTGCGATCCCCACGCGACCCACTCGCTCCCGGCCCACAGACCCGACTGGACGCGGTTATAGCTGGCAGCCTGCGAGAGCGTGAACGCCACCACCGCAGGGTAATGTTTGAGCATACCCGCGAGGAACGAGTCTTCCTGCGTGGCTGGGGAGATGGAGATGTGCGCGTGTGCGGCAGTGCCCGCGGCGTCTGGGATGGGGCGAGGGTGGAGCGTTGCGCGGAGACCGTGCTGCTCCGCGACGTGTGTGATGATCTGGCGGGCTTGCAGGAGCGTGTCGACGGCGAGGAGGGGCGGGCCTGGCGGGAGAATGAATTCGAATTGTCCCGGGGCGGACTCGGCGTGGAACTGTTCCGGGTGGATGTCGACGGAGTCGAGGGTTTCGACGATCTCTTCGAGGATGGGGAGTAGGGAGCGCGTGTCGGGGGTCATTTGGGACCAGGAGTGGTTGGAGACACTGGGGGTGAAGGAGGACTCGGAGCCGCAGTCGGTGGGGGTGGCTTTGAGGAAGATGACTTCGATTTCAAAGCCACAGGTGACGGTGACGTTGTGGGATTGCTGCAGGGTGGTGGTGATGTCGTGGAGGAGGGAGCGAGGACAGCCGGGGATGTGTTCGTCGTGGTTGGTTTCGGATTGCCAGGAGGTCATGACGGAGGCGGAGGGCGAGGAGAGTCCCGCGTTGCGTCGCAGAGTGTTCAGGTCGGGCTGCATGTAGAATTGCCCCGTCACGGAGCCTTCGGGCGCCACGCAGTCGGTCTGGATCATTAGTTGCGTGGCCAGGCAGATGCCGATGCGGCGCTGGCGGGCGACGATCTTGCGGAACTCGCGCACGGGGAACATGCGCACGCGCGTGGTGGCCGTGTAGTCGAGGAATTGCATCCAGATGTATTTGATATCGGGGTTGTCACGTAGGAAGAGGTCTAGCTGCGCGGTGGATGGGGAAGAGGAAGAGGGCCGGACGGGAAGAGAGAGGCTATCCGAGGACAGGCTCTCATTCAAAGCATATGCCCGGTTCGAGTTATGGAACAAGATATCAGCCGCGGCCGAGCGCGCCTGCTGGAGCGAGAAATCGCCATGCTGCACATAGTCCACCAGTACCGTCTCCAGCGCATCGCGGAACTGCACGTTGGCCAGCCAAAAGGTCTCGGGGAAGAAGTGCCCGTCGGTACTCCACAGCAGGCGATTCGTCGGCACGATCTCCAGCGCCTGTCGCACGATCGCCTCCTGGGCGTCGCGGCTCACCATCGGGAACACCTCGCCTAGATCCAGATACACGTTGTCGTAGACGCAGGCCAGATAGCCCGCCTCGCGCGTGTACGGATACGCCGAATGCAGCAGCACAAAGTCGGCGCCGGGGAACCGCGCCACCAACGGCTGCAGGTACGCCGGGTTGGACAGCACCAGGTCAATATCGTTGTCGCCTAGTCCCGTATGCAGCTGCAGGGGTTTGCGCACGCCCGCGGCCTGCACGAGCGTCAGCAGCAGGCGCACCAGCCAGTCGTTGAGCGGCTTAGCCTCGACGCGCGGGGGCCCCTCACGTTGCAGACAGCGCGAGAACGCATTGACAACGACGGCGTCATCGGGATCATCGTGAGCCTGCACGTTCAGACCCGTCCGGTAGCACACGACAGATTTGAAGCCCACGACGGCGTCGTCGGCAATAGCCTCGGAGATCTGACGTTCGACGCCATGTCGGAATTTCAGCCACGCATCACGCATGACCGCCTCGTCGTCGAAATCCGTCACGCCATCCCGCAGCGTGCCGAGCGTCTGCGCCGCCAGCGCTTCAATACGCACGATGCGACGGGTGCGCGCGGCAGCGAACCGGTCATGCCACCCGTAGAGCTCGATATCTTGGTCAGTGAGCAGGTCGTCGAGCAGCAGCGCGTGCGTGCCCTGCAGACACCGCCGCACAAGCCCATCGTAGTCGTGGCGGACATATTCATCGCGGGCCCGTTTCACGGCATCCCAGTCGGCCGAGGCACAGCCGTACAGGCGCTGTAACTGGGCGGCAGCGCGCCATAAAGGCAAACTTGCGGGGGCATTTTGTAGAGCCGTGCCCTGGGCCTCGGAGGTGATCTGTTCGAAGGGGTATTTGGCGTAATTACAAGCGGCGGATTGCGTCAACAGATTATGGGCGTGGTTGTCAATGAGGGGGTGTGACTGGATGAGGTGGCGGAGAGACGAGAGATCCATGATGAGGAGAGTTGGAGAGGTGGAGAGTGAGATAAGATTGGTAAGGTAGGGAGAGGAAGAGGGGGGGAGAGAGAGGCGAGGATGAGAGGATGGAAAATCCTCACATCGAGCAGCACAGCCAAAGGCAGACGGCCAACACGTCGCAAATGTTGGACAGCCCGAATAGGCAGCTCGTTACCAGATCGGCTGCAGCATTCAAGTAAAGGAAGCGTCCACGAGATGCTGCAGCAAGGAGCAATTGCCCCATTTATGCCGGCTAGGCCGGAAGAGGTAACTTCCACGAGCTGATTCAGCGGCTGACTCACTCCCGATCGGATCAGATCGCCTGGAAAGGGCTTAGCGGATGTGCGGGCCCACCCGCCCTAACTATATTTAGATGCGCCTTGCCGGATTCCGATTGTACACCCTAACGGAGTATATTATCCCATAGCTATCCTATCCTATCCTATCCTATACCTATACCTATCCTATATCTTATACCTTATGTCCTATACCTCCGCACTCACAGTCAATGTCCCCGTCTTCGTCACCAAATACTCCTCCACCGCCACCCCCCGTCCGCTCTCCTTGCCGTACCCCGACTCCTTCATCCCGCCAAACGGCGACTCCGCCGCCGACGAGTTACCGGTGTTCATCCCGATCATGCCCGCCTCCAGATTCTCCAGCAGCCGCCACATACGATCGACGTTCTTCGTGAACGCATAGCTCGCCAACCCCATGCTGGTATCGTTGGCAAGCTGCACCGCCTCCGCCTCCGTCTCGAACCGATAAAGCGCCGCCACCGGCGCAAACGTCTCCTCGCGCGACACCAGCATCTCGCGCGTCATGCCCGTCAGGATGGTCGGCGCGAAGAAGTACCCGCGGGAGCCTTCCACACGATTTCCGCCTAGGATCACATCCGCGCCTAGCCGACGCGCATCCTCCACCTGATCCAGCGCCTTATCAACACCGCGGGGCGTCGTCAACGGCCCCATCGTCGTCCCCTCCGTCGCGCCATGCCCCACCACCAACTTCTGCGTGCGCTCCTTCAGCAACTGCGCGAACTTATCATACACACCCGCCTGCACATACACGCGATTCGCCGTAATACACGCCTGGCCAGCATGGCGCCACTTCAGCCCCATCAGCTGCTCCAACGCCTGGTCCAGATCCGCATCATCAAAGACCAAGAACGGACAATTCCCACCCAACTCCAACGTCACCTTCTTTAAACCATCCGCACAATGCCTTGCAATCAGCTTCCCAACCCTCGTCGATCCCGTAAACGTCACCTTCTTGACCAAGTCATGCCGACAAAGCGCCTCGCTCAGCGCCGGCGTGTTCTCCAAATCCGTCGTCAGCACGTTCAGCGCCCCAGCAGGGAACCCAGCCCTTCTTGCCAACTCGGCCAACACCAGCGTCGACACAGGCGTCTCAGGACTCGGCTTCACGATCATCGTACACCCCGCGGCCAGCGCCGCCCCAGCCTTACGCAAGACCATCGCGATAGGAAAGTTCCAGGGCACTAACGCAGCGGCGACACCGAGGGGCTGTTTCACCGTAAAGACACGCCGACCCGGCACCGACGACATGCTCACACTACCGTGCACGCGCTCAGCCTCGCCCGCGAACCACCACGTGAAGCTCGTCGCGTAATCGATTTCGCCGTGGGCTTCGGCGAGCGGTTTCCCGGTCTCGTGGGTGATGATCTGCGCGAGGTCGGGCTTTGCGGCGCGGATGAGAGTGTCCCACTCTAGGAGCCATTTTGCGCGTTGGCGGGGCGTCGTGTGTCGGTAGCTTTGGAATGCGGTGTGGGCGGCGTGCACGGCGGCGTCGACGTCGGAGGCGGTGTTGTTGGGACAGCTGGCCCAGGGGATGTCGGTTCCGGGGTCTGATTTTCTTGTTAGTTTAGGTTATACTGTAGTATGCTTTTTTGAGCGGGATGGGTTGGCGTAGAATGGGGTGTAGAGGGAGAGAATTCTACCTAGCACTTCGAACCGTTGACCGGACTGGGCCTGCACCCAGTTGTTACTGACGAAGGAATCGAAGTGCAGGATGTCTGGGTTTTCAAGCTGTAGAAATCAATCGTAGACAGTTAGTGTCGATCTATTTCTCGATAGAGACAGGGTGAGTTAAGTATACCTCAAAGGGAAGCTGGTATTGGGCCATGATGTCGTAAGCTTGCAATGATAACAACACTACAAATCAACAAGACGGATACAAACACTGATTAACAGTATCAGATAAAAGAGAGAAGTGAAGAGAAGATAAAAGACCCGAAAGACGTAGAGATAAATCGAGCCACGTTGATCAACCCCGCATTTACCCTCGGCTGTCGGTTGCACGCCGCATCATCGTGCATGGCTTGTCCTACACTGCTTACCTCCTTGGGGTTCGGGGTTCACGGCGAAGTCGATTCACTCGCTGTAGTAATATAGTAGGTTGCTCATCTCCTCAACATCCTTGTCCACCACCCTCTCTCTTGACCGTCCCTCCTCTCCCTCTCCTCATTCTCTTCCTCTTCAAACTGCCTCCGATCACTGACCAGATCCATCTCCATCCCTTCCACTCTTCGCGTCCGACGAACAATCTTCCATGTGATGATATTCCCCAGATAGACTACAATCCCCAAATAGCACGTCAGAAAAGACGACAGCGTAAATTCGGGTATGAACGCGTTGTAACCTAGAACCTCTGGATTAGCAACTATACTCCAACACGTCGAGCCAGGTAATCCAACGAACCATTGAAAAACGTAATCAAGATAGTCATAACCAGAGCAAACCACGCTCCATAAGGCTGAAGCCAATTGCGATACGGCATCTGCGAGCGATCGATCCCCTGCACTTGCATCCCACGGTAGAAGCACAGATAAGAAACAAGGATGTTAATCCAGTTAATCGTCCCCAGCACCGTGACCAGATTGACGAGGTATCCGAAGACTGTGGAAGCGCCCTCGGTCACGTTCATGTACGCCAGGAGGCAGAACAGAGAGGTCGCTGCGACGCCGTAGATCGGGACGCCGCGTTTCGTGGTGCGCATGAAGATTCGAGGGGCTTGGCCGTCCCGCGCGAGGGAGTAGAGGGTGCGTGCGCCTACGTAAATGTCTTGGAATGAGAGGTATTAGCTATGATTTGTTCTTTGATAATGAATAGATGAAGGTGGGGAGGTACCGGTATTCGCAGCGCTGATCACAAAGATCAACAACACCGCATTGATGATATCCGGCAAGACCCCGATCCCGGCGAGTTGCATTGCGATCACATAAGGCGAGGCTGCGGCGCTCGTCTTCGCGTTAGTCGCCCCAACGAGTCGGTCGTCATTATACGGAACAGTCATCCCCAACAGAAGAACTCCCAGGATGTAAAAGACACAGATCCGCCACAACGTGTGACTGACTGCGCGCGGAATGTTGCGACGGGGGTTTGGTGTCTCGGCGAAAGCTGCCCCGACAACTTCAGTGCCGGTGTAGGCAAAGCATGCCTGAACCATGCAGGCCCAAAAGCCGAGGAATCGACCCAGAGAGCCGGTGTAGATGTACTCGGCAAATGCGCCGGGCTCGTTCCAGTAGCGGAATCCTATTCGGTCGTGCTTGGGCCCACCCCCGAGAGTGATGACAAGACAACTCAGCATGGCTACCACAAGACCTATGATCTTGAGGGAAGATAGTATGAATTCGGACTCGCCGAAGCTGCCGACATGTAGGACCTAGTCTCGAGTCACAATTGCACTCCAACATGATAGGACGAGGCAAGAACATACGTTGATTGAAATCACGAGGACCGCAAAAACAGTGACCCAAATGCCAACATTCAAGTCCGGTCGCCAATACTGAATAATCAAACCAGCAGCGGTAAGATTATTAGCCAGGACCATGGCATATTTGAAGAAATAATTCCAACCTGTAGCAAATCTGCGACTTATGAGACTAACCCTCAATCAAGACCATGAAACTCACCCTAGTGCAGGATCCACAAAACGCGACGCATAGCCGTTAAACACTCGGTCCATGGGCAAGAACGCCGCCATTTCCCCCAATGCTGTCATGACGAAAAATATGACCGAGCCGGTGACCATGTACGCGATGAGCAGACTGGCAGGGCCCCCTCGCGAAAGACCGGTGCCGGAACCGATTATGAGCCCTGTCCCGAGTGCTCCGGCAATCGCCAGCATACTGACTTGTCGTGACTTGAAATCGCGTCGGAGGTGTCGGCACGAAGTCTCTTCCATGACCCCTGCCTCTGCATCGCAAGTAGGCTCGGTGTCCTTGCCTTTTGACGCGTTGCTATCCCCCATATTGTTAAATGATGAAGTGAAGATAAATAAGTTACTGGAAAATGTTGCCCGAAAATTGAAGGATGCCAATGAGTTCCAGATTGTATAGGCATGAACTGTACCATCATGAATGCCCGGTTTCAGTGGTTATATAGATATCAAACGTCGTCACTAGTCCTTCGCTCCATGCCTACGGGTGGAGGCCCAGATAAGATAAAGCTGATACGAATCCCGCTTCGGAGGAAGAAGTCCGCGCTTATCACCATAACATAATAGCTATGGAAGGCGCTGATTGGATTGGCAGTGGGGACGCCAACCGAACGGCGTGTCTATCAATGCACGAAAGCGTGCCGATTGGCGAATCACGGAATCCGGGGTAATGCTCTCGACGGAGTGGCAACTGCGCTGTATGCCCGAGCACACTGACAAACGGTAGACATGGCGCCGGAGAAGAGACTATATCTTGAGAAGTATTTCAGGTCCAGAGCATGATCCTTATCTTCGATTCAAGCCCAGCAGAGATTTCTTTTCTTCTGTTAGAATCACGCGATCGATAACCTTCAAAATGAGTCCCCATGTTACCAACGGGTCCCTAAAAGACGACAGGGAAAGTGTCAGATTCACAGATGACAGATTCGCATCGACCAACTCCGTTGAAATGGAGAAATTCCGAGCCCTAGTCCCGGCAGTTACCCGTGATGACATTACCTACCTGAATGCATCGTTTCAGCCTCCCATGAATCTGAGAGTGCGCGCAGCTCTAGACAACTTTCTAGAGCAGGCTGTACACGGGACCCATCCTAAACCAGGCTGGCAAGAAATTGCACAAAAGGCGCAGGCAGGTCTGGCTGGCTACCTGAATGTCCCAACAGACTCGGTCGTCTTTACGCGCGATACAACCGAGGGGCTAAACCTCTTTCAACGATCTATCCCGTTTCAACCCGGCGACAACGTGGTGGTCTTGGATTCTGAGCACCCGAACCATGTCTATGGATGGCTTGGCTTGAGGGACCAGGGATTAGAGGTCCGTCGTGTCGAAACCCAGGGAGATACTTTTGCCAATGCAGAATCATATGCGCCGCTAGTCGACAGCCGGACTCTTGCGATTGGTCTGTCGTCTGTGATGTTCCACTCGGGTCAGATGAACGACATTAAGGATATATGCGACCGCTTCAGACCCCAGGGAATTCATGTGTTAGTCGATATTACTCAACACGTTGGGGTCGCACCGATTGATCTGAGCGGCTGGGGAGTATCGGCTGCTGCCTTTGGTCTGCATAAAGGAATGGGCTGTCCCAGTGGTCTTGGTGGACTCTATATCGATCCCGATGTCTTGCGTTCGTTGAAAAGCTCTCCGCCAATCGTTGGTGCTGGGAGCATCGCCAATGTGTCACCATCTCTCCTTGCCAATCCAGATGTCCAATATCATCCCAGCACCCAAAGATTTGGGCATTTGAATTTGTCACTCATCTCTGCCTGTGCTTTGAGCGCCTCGTTGAAGCTTCTTGTGGAGGAGATTGGAATTCAGCGAGTTGAGGGCCATCTTCGCAGTCTGGGCCGAGAATTGGCTATTCGGCTGCAGCCTTCGGGTGTGAAGATTGTAGGGAGCGAGCGGGCTGATCGGCGAGCCCCTCATCTCTATATCTTACAGCTTCTTCACTCGGACTGGGTCGATCATTTTCGCAAGGAAAACATCATCGTCTCACATTACCGGCTTGGTGTTCGTGTGTCTTTTGGTTTCTATAACAATCTGTCTGATGTCCGCAGCTTGGTAGCATCCATTGAGCGCGGGCTGAAGAATGGTCTTCCTTTGAATTAGCCTTGTCGATGACTGGCGTAGGAGCCGTGAATCTGACCTATTTGAGTTTTTCAATTGGAATTTCGAAGTATCAGCTGTATTTTGCAGGTTGTTAGCCCTCTATAGTAGATATCTGTAATTTGCGCGACGCAATATGCCGAACAAATGCTTGATTGCTGTTTCAACATCAAGAACTGTCACCCAATGAGAACCATCCCCGGAAGTCACCAGTCATGTCGCAAATATTGGGAAGGCCCTCCCAATCCAACAAGTCAGGGCCTTGACCAAGAAGTAGCGAGTCCATTACATTGGAATCAAGAGGCATTGGTAAATCGCTCATGTCGCTCGCCAAGGGGTCTGATAGCGGTTGCCATGCGGGCAGGTTGAAAGAATTGTTCAGCTGCAAATCTTGCTCCGTATTCTGTATGAATGGTAGAGTCTGCAACTCTTCGTATTGAGCCTGCCTGTTATCACCCAGACCTTCTGTCCCATTGGCCGGCAACACAGAGTTTTGAACGGGTCTTCTGGTGGCCAAAACAGTATGATTTGAAGCAGTGTCCTTTCTCGTGGAAGAGGTGCGGATCCGCGCATTCAATCTTGAATACGCTTCGGCGGCAATTTTGTAGGTATGAGAACATTCCGATAATGTTTTCAGTAAAAAGGTGTACCGCGGGTCTTGAGGAGTAGAATCTATGAGTTTGTTAGGCATTGCCTTGCCGCATATTTGATGGCATACCTATCATCTTATCGAGAGTGATCAAAGTCATGACCAAAGCATATACTAAGATGAGTGGAGATGCCCTTATGCGACGCTGGTTGCGAGCTTGCCGAATCATTGCTATAACCGAGTTACAGGATGACTCGCAGATAGATTTTGAGGACTCCCGAAATGAGGCGTCGCTTCCTTGGAGAATAAAATGCCTATTGAGCGAAAGGCAAACACTATGATAAGTCAAGCTAAGAAGCGGTTGTTAGAATCAAGCTATGTATTGCGAAAGTGCATGGCCAAACTGACTGAAGAATAACGATATGTTGCTGTAAAGGTTGGTCTTGAGCAGTCCATTGGCTCCATTGAAGGGCAAGAGGTAGGTCGACGATCCATCGATTCAGACGAACATTCAAATCATTTAGGCGCTGACTACGAGAGTCAAGCCCATCTCGGGGTTCTTTTACAGAGAAGATATCAGCCACCGTGTCTTGAAATATGTTGCCCAGGGCCACCATATGTTTGAAGGCGGCTGTCAACCGTGGTCGTTGAGCGGGACTTAGTTCTGAATTTTTGGCCGCAAGATCTGACAGACCAAACCATCGATGTTCTGAGGAAAAGTCCCTATTAGCCCACAACAATCAGTAAGTAATTTTGTTTCTCTGGCTGGCATCTTACGGAAGTGGCTCGCTTGGCTGTACAGCGGCGTCTTTCTCATTAAGATAAACAGGCCGTCCCAGGTATAGGCTTATGAACCTAAGTCAATTAGCATGGGCTTTAGATATCGGGCTTGTTATCATACTTGTCCGCAATGTAACAGCCCCAGTAGATTCTGCGTCTTATCTCGATATCTTCAGGTGTAGCAATCGTCTGGTCTTGAGACACCCAGTGTATAGGATCTCGGTGAAATCCAATATCCTGGCCCATTCGAAATGACATGCCTAACTCATTAGAACCAAACGAGTCATTATTGTCAGATAACGTACCAGCGAAAAGCCATCCTTTGGAAGCATGCCCCTGCCCAATCTCATAGAATGCTAGACAAAGAAGTGCCTGGATAGTCGTTGGATGCGATCGCGCCAGTTCATAAGTGACAATGATCTCTTCAGCACACTTAGCCAAAACGGAAGCTTTGTTACGAACCGACGCGTCCGTTGAATGGGCAGCGCCGAGAGCGCAGATAGCATACAGCAAAGGATATGACCAATACTTTCCGTCGCGTGCGTGCTCAAAATAATCGCTGAGGAAGGCTTCACGATAGACGAACATCATCTGGGGATATTGATAGAGGAAGAAAAGTGGCAGACAAGCATGGATTAAACCATTGTCGATTCCTAATGTCAAGGCTAGGCGCATCTTGCTCCCATCATCAATATGAGCGATGGCGCTGTTTGTTGTCATTCGCTTCCGGCATTTAGTCGTCTCGTCCACGTACATACTGGTCGGTCCGTGGTATTGCAAGGTGTCTATAATAATCAGAATCGATACAGGAACACTATCAGATGGAATGTCGTACCCGACTGTTCAGATGTAATCAGCATACTATTGTGAGCTGGTTGTTCCACAGTTGAAGGTGTAAACATGTCACCCCCGGCATGGTTTTCGCAGGAAACCTCCCGGAGAAGAACATCTCGCTCCGAGTCCGAGCTCGATTTCAGCTTCTGAACAAATGCCTCGTACCAGGCTAATCGAGTCTCCAAGGCTTCCAGATACCGGTGAGGTACCGGAGGCCGACGCGTGTCATTGTTGCGATATTCACATTGATGACGAGAATGCGAGCAATTTCCACATGGCTGTCTCCGATTACATTTGATCTGGGTTGTTAATCGAGGGCAATAGTCATCTCTTGATTAAGGACTCACCTTGCGAGCTTGGCACCGTTTGCACCTGACAGTTCGTTAGTCAATTGTCAACGAGAGAAAAGTTTCCACACACGAGAGTCGCTTGAGAGTTTCCATTGAGTCCTTGGAAGCTCTAGAGTCACCTGGCAAAATGAATGACTTGTACTGGCCTAGGCTATGTTGAGCATCGAGTGTTGCTAGAAACGAAGAGGAAGAAAGGAAGGATGGATGGACCAGATGGGAAGTTGTCTGGAGAAGCGGGGACTGACTAACTTAATCAAGTAACTAGTTATCTGTTCTGCTTACCTGACCTAACCTAGGCATCATTCAACCGATCTTAAATGCCATCAATTGTTTTTTGCTATACTAACTGTTCTCACTACCATGATAATTTTATAATCTTTGCTGAATGGCCGTCATAGAAAAACAGACAAATATGCGTTTAGTATTGCCAGGACTAAGAGATGCAGATGACTTGTTTCCGGTTTCACCACTTCGCAGGTATATCGATAAGACTTATACTACAAGGTCCGTCGTTGGATGTGGCATGACAACTAGCAATCCAAAGATCTCACGATTTCAGGCACTCATTCAACAAGTCAGAACCCGATTTCCACTCCATAGCATTCATCTCAAAATTCCAAAACATAAAAGGTATTATCTTTCAAATCTTTACATTCTTCCAACTAAATAGTGACGATCGGATGTAACTCTATGCAAGTAGCGAGGATATCTGTTAGGGGCCAGATAAGTTGCTCAAAGACTAAAGCCAGCTAGAAAGGCTCAATTATTCTACGTAGGTCCTGATGTTTTCCTAGCTGTATTATGTCCCCGATGGAAAGTCAAGCCGCTTGAGACTATCACTCTAAGTAAGCCGCTGGATGGATGAGGCAAAGGGGCAAAATGGGAGGGAGAAGAAAGAAAAGACAGAAAACTTCCACTCACATTGCACGACCAACCAACATTCTATCGCTTGGTAAAATCGTCCCGTAGGGTTTCATAGTACGAGTTGTGTTGGCAAGATCCAGATCAACGCCGATCATGCACTCTGGACCAACGACGAACCATTGGTTTAGACCGAGGTCCAATTCCGCACCCCTTATTGCACCAGACCTAAACGGCCCGTATCGGCTCGTGAGGACCATGCTGGTATTGAACAGCCGAGAACGACGGTCCTGAATATCTGCCACATTACCGTAGTCACCCCGCATGAACTCGTCTGGCTGCTTCGGGGAGCCAATTCCCACATCCAAGTCGTATTTATCAGACAGTTCATCAGGCATCTCAGTGTCAGTGGAAATTTTCACATAGAGAAGGACTTGATATGTTGCAGGCGGTATATTTGTCAAGAGAATGCGATATGCCTGTCTTTCAATGGGTAGAGAGATAGGGAATTGACCATTCTGATTAATTGGCGGCATAAAGCAGGGTGTGACGAGAGATAGGCTTCTAGAGGAAACCCTATGTCCAGGTGTATGCTGTCGAACACTGAAACCGAAACTAGATTTCATGCCACACCATTTATGGAAGTCGATATCACTGCATTGGTCACAAGCCATCATCCATGTGTTGGTGATTGGCTTATTGCAATAGTCACAGGTAAAGAAATTGGAAGCCTCCACCATCGCGTAAGCTCCTAAGACGCAACTAGGAACGGGTTCAGAAGACGCATCTGTGCGCTGTGATTCGGTGGGCGACCCACGAGACCCAGACGATGCGCACACGGTGCCTGGAAGACTTTGTTCAGAAATGACTGGATCCATGTATAGGCTTGTCTGATAGAAATGCATGGGTCCTGCCTCGGTATCACCGTTACTTAGGGAGGAAGACATCGTAGTTTGATCAGTATTCTCGAAGACCGTGAACGCGGGGGAAATGCAGGAACTGCCACTATCCGTATATTGCCCTTGCACAGAGCTCTGAGGACTCCTTGCCGAGCCCTCTTGGGAAGACACCATGTTCTTCTCCCTATATGCCATCAGACGAGTGGCTGGGGAAGGGGCCAGGTCTGTTCGGGTGCCATGTGTTCCATTGTGCACCTCCGTGGCATTTCTTAGGTCGTTTTTGATCCATTGGGATACCCAAGGGTAGCAGCTTCCTTGGCCTCGCTTCAGCTTCACCATAGTTGAATGATCGCCCGCAACATTTTGCACGTGTACTTCCTTTTTGTGGCTCAGTACCGCAGACGAATAGGAGACCATGTGAACCTCGTCGCCCTCACGCACCCATTGCCCTGCACTGTTCTGTTTTCAATGTTAGAACTGCCTATAGTTCATCATTAATATCGTACCTTTATGACTGTCTTCGTTTTTTGAGACTCGTAAAGGGAATGGACGACGAAGGAAGCTTCTTCCAGTACCTCCGTAAAGCGCCTAGTCAAGCGGATGATGGTAGGGGAGTCTCTATTTCAACTCATTGACTAAGACCTGAGGAGGGCTTCCATGTGTCATGCTAGGAAGTGTACCATTGGTGTCTAACCCTCGATGTGGAACACCAAAAAAGATCAGTGAGCGTATTGGCAGGCGATGGCGAACGTCCTCCGTTATGTTGCTGATTGCCTGTAATTATGAATACACACCCATTTTGTAGGCTAGTTTAAACATACCTCCTTGATGATCAATCCTCCTAGACTATGTCCCTAGGGAACGTCAATACCCGAAATACCAGGCCCCGAGATACTTACGATGAGCACGAGAGGTCGATTCTGACACTGTGATAGGTTAGGTGGTATTGCGATGTTGAGGTAGAATAGGACTTACCTCAGGATTGTCCCTCATCGTCAACAGGTCATTCATGAATGTATCGGCGTGATGCGTCAGAATGCTTGTGGACTGGTGGTTTCCTTGAACTTGGGATCTGTAGCCGTAGACCAGAACTCGTGCGTTTGGTATAGTGGATGGAAGAAAGTCACGCAGCCACATACGGTCGGGCCTGTCAGCCCAGGAACCATACGCGTGGCCTGCGAGGCCAGTCACAGCAATGATACTTTTCGGAACGAGGTCAACACCATGTGCAAGAATTTGGTTTCATCTGGCATCGAGAACCTACTCGCCTATGACATCTTTCTTCGGATTGTTCAAAGGTGTAAAGCCACTGAATTCTTTATCCAGTTCCAGATCGGCCTCACAGGTACTGTCCAAGACAGGCTCTTCCAAGATAACAGGGCGGAAGAGCACAGTGGCTGTCAAAGTGTCGGTTCCATCTGCGTTTTCCGGCCAGTAGTTCATCACATCGGGTGCTAAGCTCTTCACCACGATGTCGGCTCGCTGAGAGTCGATAAAGGCATTTTTCAAGCGTGTCTCATTCCAATCTTGAGGTATACCCTGTACTCGATATGTCCACGGTCGGGGACGCGGGAGTCCGGCTGCTGGCATAGTTGAAGATTGCACCTGTTGAGTGATAGCATAAGGTAGGAGTTGGTTACAACAAACGCAGATCTGGAAATAGGAGATGTCTCCGATGCGTGAAAGTCCAAAGAATGCGCGAATGCGATGGTGTCTTAATGACTGGATGGATGCCCAAATCGTACGTGTTCGCTTCGGTCATTTGTTAATTTGATACGTCCGTTTCGGGCCCGAGGAAGAGACATACTCCCCACTCCATTGATCGGCAAGCTGGACAAATTATACGGATTGACCTGTACAATTCTTCGCTTCGTTCCAATCAAAGCTCTCATGGGATACGTGGTCGTGCATCAGAGGGTCCGCCTGACCGCAAGAAACCAATTGTATGTACCCCCTCTGACCTGTATATTGCGCATGTCCGCAAATATGCACTAGGTCAGGACTTGCTCTTTATACTGTGAGAAATGTAGATACATCATAGAAATAGAGATCAAGTCTGAGTACCCATTAATTTGGATACTGCATAATTGGCGGTATTCAATTATCTTCACACTCGGAATCTTTGCGATGTGAAGGCCAGAGAGATGTTTCTGGTGCCAGACTTGACTTGCAGAGGGTACAGAGTAGAAAGAAAGAAATAGACTGACAGAAGTAGTTAGTTACTTTGAAGCAGTGATGGTTTATTGTGAACTATGACATGTCACCACATAGAATAATACTATTCTCCACTGTCCGGGCTATTCACCCCGGCCCTGTTGACTTGTTCGCAGCGGGCCGCTACAAGCTCATCACAGATCTACGGAGTGCGGAGTGCGGAGCCCCTTTTACAAGTAAATTCCACCTTGTTATCTTCTTGTGGCTCACTTATAATCTTAAACACTGCTTCAATTCCCGCCATTGAGTCCTTCCTCCAATGGTGTATCCTCGGGTAAAGTGAATTGTTTCAATCATTACCGGGAGGTTTTCAGACCCAGAGGACCCAGGCTTCATGGATCGCCAATTTTTGGTGAGTTGTGTTAAGCTTTATGTAAGTTTTCTCTAATCCTAACTCTGATGGTAGCTATCCCCGCCCTTTTCCAGAGCTACATCGTCGGAATTGGCAGGCCCGAAGGAGGCTTGGAATCCCATCACGCCAGCAACATTTCACGGAAACAGCCATCGCATAGTTCGTGTATCCGATCGAGAAGTGAAGGCGTTCTTGATGGCTGACCTAGACGTCTCTCGCCTGAATGCGTTGCACTCGCATCTATGGTACGCGGGTCGAGCAAGATGCTGTCGAGCGCTTCATCGGCAGCGAATGATTGACCGACAAATCGTCATTACAGAACAGGCCGATCTACACATGGTCTGGTATGAATCGCGCATCCTCGTGAAACCTCTGCCTGAATATCTCTTGGATCATCAGTTCTGGGACATGCATATTCGAGATGTTCATCTCCACGCCTCTGCCTGTGGCTTTCTTCTCTCTTATACATGGCTAATGAGCCACCCAAGTGACCTGCACATTGCACATGAGCTAAAATTGGTCCCGGCCGAGGTCTCATGGCAGGCGTGGACCGCGTTTGTCGACGATCTCCTATCCAGAGTCGACTTTGAGCACTATACCAATGTCAACAAGCGTTATCGATATGGCGAGCTCCGGCTCCATCGTTTAAGTACCATCTACCGGCTCACCCACTTATCATTTCATGGCTTGCTCCGGGGGTATTTATACTTGCATGACCAATACTCCGTCTTCTTCGGACGGAAACTCGCTTGGTCGTTGGTGGCCTTCTTATATGTGAGTACGTTGCTCGCTGCTTTACAACTCTGTCTGGCCACCGAACGTTTTCAGCATAACCAGGACATGCAAACCGCCTCTGTGGTGTTCGGTGTTTTCTCGATCTTCTTACCGGCCGCGGTGGCGGGGTTAGCCTTTTGTTTCTTTGTTGTGATCTACATTATGAATTTCATGCGGGCGCTCGGATTTGGGAAGAGTTGGAGAGATGTACAGTGACGAACCACAGAGGTGATGTTTGTAATTATATAGGTCAACGTTCTCGTTCATACCCCGTAGACCTACGAATCGCGCTCGGAAGACCGCTATCATAGATAACGCACTGATCCATGGCTGGGTAGTGGTGCATACATGACCAACAGGCTCCCTATGACTCGTCACTTTTTCCCCGATCGGTCTTTCTTCCCGAATCTGGGGTTGGCTCCACGTCACGCGTGAAGTTAAATAGAACGATGAAAGGAGAGGTTACACTGGGCCAAGCAATCCCGTTACACGGATTTCCAATGGGCAGGGAAGACGATACCGGATTTAGTTACTAGAATGAGAGCACGGCGAACCGGGATTGGGAAGCAACCCTAAATGCTGATGCTATGGTACAGAACAAGATATATAAGAAAAGCGTATGCCAGTGTCTGGTCGTGCTTGCATCTTAGTATATTCATTGACTCCTTTATCGAAGAATAGCTCTCACTTGTACCAAGGACTTCAATTCAAGGTGATAAACTCTTCTATCATCCTTTCACCATTCACACTAACGCCATCAAAGATTAAGAAAACATACCAGTACCAGAGCAATCATGTCGGCCTCTACCCCTTCGCAGTCTAGCGTTCGACCCTTCGTGCTCAGCAAACAGCAAATCGACGCGCTCCCCTTCGAGAACTTCGGAGGAGACAGAAAGAAGGCCACGGGCGGCTGGCGAAACATCTTCTCGAGCCCCCAATCTCCCACGGACGGTCTCACGCTAGGTATTGCCACATTCCCGCCACGCACTGCGGACGAGGAGTCTTTTGAAGCCCTGCACAGACACGCGCAGGCCGAGTTTTATTACATTCTTTCTGGGCACGCAGTCGTGAAGATCGAGGGTGTCGACCATGAGGTGACTAATGGACATGCGTTGTTTATTCCCGGCGATGCGGAGCATGGGTTTTGGAATACAAGTAGCGAGGAGGAGTTGGTGTTTCTTTGGGGTTTCGGGATTGATGGTTTTGGGGAGGTTGTGTACCGGTTTTCTCATGAGTGAGGGTGTGCATTTGGTCCTATGGCTGAGAACAATTTGGCCAATTGTTTAGAAGGAGCTATCATTGCTTTAGGTGTCTGACGTTGGATCAAGGGATTAATCAATTTTAGTTGACCCCGGAGTACATGTCCGTAAACCTGACCCAAAATAGGCCAAGTACGGGGAGAACTATATATTGTAACAGTGATGTTCGGGGCTGGATCAACAACAAATACATGTTATGCGTTTAAACACAGATAGCCTGAACTCAACGTCTAGAAACATACAAAATACAAGTTTCTTGCTTCTGCGTAGCTTAGAGAAAGAAAATAAAAGCAAGAAAGAAAACGAAGCATCAAGATTCAAAAGCAAAAAGAGCATGCAAACAAACCAGCCAGGCGACCGACCTTCCAAGATTTCCGCTTCTCTGCTCGCCGCAAAGCAAGGCCACTAAACCAACACTAATAAGAACGTTACTGTTACCCAAGCAAAAAGAGAAAAAGAAAAAAAGATGGACTCTAAGGGAATCGAACCCCTGACCTCCCGCATGCAAAGCGGGCGCACTACCAACTGTGCTAAAAGCCCAGATGATGACTGAGCACCACAATTGGCGTTAAGACCAGCCATGCGCGGGTAAGACCCCACGTGACCTCACCGGCAAAACAAACAAACACAGACTGGACTTGGTAGTTAACTAGACAGACGGACTCTCCCCGAGCGCATCGCATCGCATCGCATCGCAGCGCGTCCCTGCCATTCTATCCTCATCTCAATTCAACAACCACCGCAGAAAATGGACCCAACCGAAGACCCCCAACGACTGGAAGAGTCACTAGATACCGACATTGCGTCCATCCGCGCAGAGAGTCCGTCCTTCACCCCAATCCATATCCCCATCCCCCCAACCAACCAAACCCAACCTAACAAAACTCCAGTCCGAACCCTCGAACGCCGCAAACGGTTCCTAGCCAGCAGCATCCTCTCGTCCTGTCGAATCCAAAAACACCTAAAAGCCCTCCCCCCATCAACCCTCACCACCCTAACGGAAAAAATATCCCCCCTGGTCCACGACGCCGAGAAACACACCGAAGCAAACCACCACCGCATCGCCTTCTCGGCTACCACGTTCCCATTCAAAGATCCCTCGCCGAATACAGACGATCCGAACCTCCTGGGCGTCAGGATCGATCTGTGTAAACGGGATGGGCGATTTGCGAGGCCGTATTACTTGTTGCTGAAGCGGGTGGCTGCGACCGCGACTGCGGCTAAGGGGAGGAAGGACGGGGGTGGAGGGGAGAGGGGAGGGTTGAAGGTGCATAGGCATACGATTCCGGCGTTTATTCCGATGGAGGGGTTGGAGAGGGTTTATTTGCCTGCCGCGGCGAACAACGAACCAGAGGAGGGACAACAACAAGAAGAAGAGGCGGCGGCGCTGAAGCCGTGGAAGAAGAAGCCAAGGAAACAAGATCTGCAAGGCCTGGTTCGGGAATTGCGACGCCAGCTGGTGGCGTGGCAGTTGCGGATGGATGCGATTGGACTGTTGAGGGAGAAGCTGGGGGTTGTGCGGCGCGGGGTGGACGACTATCAAGACGACGATGGGGTGTGGGAGCGGAGCTTCCTGGATCAGAAGGAGACGAAGCTGGCGGCGAATGAATGGGGGATTGTGTCGTTGGGACCGACGGCGCTGGAGGCTGTGTATGTGCGCGTGGAATGGGCCAACGGGCAGGTGGGACGATTCAAGATCTCGAATTCGGGTACCGTGGAGCGGGCGGTGGTTATTGGGGAAAATGGGAGGGATAAAACGTTGGAAGTGGCGCTGACGGGTGGGAATGGGAGAGTGGAAACTGTTCTTGACCGGTTGAAGAAACATGCAGAGGCTAAGGAGTGAGTGTTGATTTGAGATAATTGTCGGAGTTTACTGGGCTGGCTTGATTATGATGCGATGATACCCCCAAAGCCTACTGCCAATTCTACTTATACTATTTTCAAATAATCTAATTGCATTGATCTGTAATCTATATAAACCCCAGTGTCCAAAGCAAAAGGGTAATAAGTAATATGCACATGAATTCAAACCAGAAGTCCGCCGGAATGTATATATAATGCCCGCTCCAAAGGCACAGCAGAAAGTGGAACTAAAGATGATTACAAAATGTAGTATGTCTGCCAACCTTGGCTTGGGGGCGAGAAAGAAAGAAGTATTATGCCAGGAAGGAAAGAGTGTGGACGATGTAAGTAATATGCAGGATCAATATGTAGGGTAAAGGCAACGATGTATGAAGGCTTATGAGAAACCGCAGAAAGAGGAGAAATGGAAAACGGGGGGTATCACTTAGGAGAGACATCAAATCATTATTTCAAAGCACCGATCCCTCTCTCTTCTGGTGCGTTTGTTCCTCATCGCCGCTGCTCGACTCGGTGTTATCGGTGACGCAAATGGCCGAGTCCCGCGTGTCGTAGTGCGAGTCGCTGAAGGACAGCGGAGGGAGCGGACCGTAGGGCTGCTTGTGTTGCACTTCGAGCTTCTTTCTCAAAATGGCTTCCTCGAGGTTCCACCGATGCTGTAATCGTGTTTTCCTGGCGTCAAAGGCCTGCATCACGGCCATTTCCTCCTGTTGGTGCCCGCTCTGGAGCCGGGCAAATCCTAGGGCATGTTTGTCGATGAGATCGTCCAGTTCCCGTTCCATGCGAGCGATCGCTTCCCGGAGTCGGATCTCCTGTCGGTCCCGGAGGACTTTGATCTTCGATTCGTGGAGTTGGTCCATGGAGTCTCGGTCCCGGTATTCCTGGGCCAGCTGGGCTTTGTGCTGCGCCGTGAACTGGCGGGTGGGTGGTGAGGGCATGTCGGGTGCAGACGAAGGTCCTGCTTGAGGTGACGAAGGAGGGCTGGCGTTGTTAAAGAATCCCTCCATATATTTAATCCGCGTGCGTGAATTGACTTTGGCGCGTTCAAACTCCCGCATCTGGTCCATCTCGACGGTAAGTTGTCTTTCTTCCATTCGAACGGCGGCCTCGGAATTCTATGACAGAATCAGTAATCTGGACAAAGTGACATGAACACCGAAGCAAATGCTCACCTTTTCACGTTTTTCTTCTTCTAGCTTCTTATTTGCTGACAACGAGTCGGCGACGGTCGTCTGCTGTTTCTGTCGCAGCTGACGCATAAACATGTCCTGAAAAGCAAGGTGACGATTCATCTCCGTCTGGTGGGCATCGCGCATCTGTTGCAACTCTTCGCTGTCAAGACTCCTCTGCAGCGACTCGTTGTCGAACACCGGAATCTCCAACTTCAGCACTTTATTCTCGTCCTCGGCCCGCGGCGTATCGGGTTTGGCCTCCACGTAGACTCGATTCTTCCTGTCGTTTTCCGCGACCGTCACATGCGCCGGGGGCGGCAGAAGCACAGCCGAGGGCGACCGCCTCTTTCGAAACTGGATTTTATCGATGGCGGACCTGATGCTCGATTTCCTGCGCTCCCTCTTCTCGCCAGACCCGACGCTAAGAAAGGAGTGTCGCTGGCCCGCCGTCCGGCCGGCAAGGCTCTCCAACCCATGCGCCAGCCTCCCTTCACTCGAGCTAAAGGACGTCGGGCGGGTAGACAGCGAAGCGATCGATCGGGTGCTGCCGCATTTGGCGGGATCGGAGGACAGGGTGAACTCGGACAATGAGGCGGCGACGTGGTCGAGAGGCGGAGGGGATTCGTGGATGGGCGTGCTCTCGCAGACGGAGTTGCGATCGGTCGACGAACCCGAGGACAGGATCGGGGAGGAGAGATCGGCCATACCGGAGGCAATCGAGGCGGTTAACGATGCCACGACCTCGACCTCGGGCACTTGCAATCCGAGCTGGCGCGCTTCATCGACCAATTTCTGTTCCTGCGATGACTCGGCTTCCTCGGAGGGTAGGCCGAGGACGTCATTGCGGTATTGACCATCATCGAACTCGAGGGTCTTGACCGACTCCATAGTCATAATGCAATTGTATTACCGTTCCCCCAGCGCACATGGAGCGCATGAATCAGACGGATAGAGGGACAATATGTATAACAAGGATACGAGCCGGGATGAGGTCCCCGAGAAGATATTAAAACCAATCACACAGGAAACAAATAAAGAAAGCGAAGAAAAAAAAAAAAAAAAAAAAAAAAAACCAAGGTGGGAAAAAAAGACAAATGAAATCAGGGGCACGTGTCGAAGGATAAGAATAATAGACTCGTCCACGGTACTTGAAGCACGGTGGACGAGAAGAAGGAGCTCAAGAGCAGCATCCGACTTGCGGGGAGGGAAAGCGCGCTGGGTGAAAAAAAGAAGGAAAGGAGAAGGAAGTGGAGGAGATGAAGCGCCAGGACAACCTGATTTGGGCCTTGATATTGCGACCCACGACCCGCCTGACCGAATCATTATTATTAACATTAACTAAGAGGGGGGGGACTAAGTGTCTAACCATGGGGCCATGATTAATCAGAATCCTCCGTCATGGTAATCCTCCAGAGGGCAGGACAATAATTCTGATACAGAGTCTGCTGTCAATCGGTCGATCATACTCGGTGTAGTCCTGAGGTGAAACACAGTCGACAGTCGACAGGAGTTGACAACCGTCAACAATCAACATTCACTCCCGGAGTACCACAGTAGGGACAACTCCTTTGGGCGATTAGGGTCTAGGGCAGGACAGCCCCGGACCGACCCGGCGTTGAGACTTGAGGAAAGCCGTGGTTTCACAACTGCTTCACCACCGGTTGGCTTCAGGCACCGCCGCCTCATGTGGAATGAATGAGGATTGTCGCTGGCCCACTGTTCCTCACGTTGTCAGTGGATTGATCTTCAGGGTATTTCGCTGACGGTTGACCGTTCTTCTGACTTGTACTGGATAGTCTACAGTCTACACTGGAAGTGATACTATGCTGTGTACTGTGCTCCGTATTATCTCTAGTTCCCAGCCCTCGATTGGCGACCAGGATTCAACTAGTCGCAGAGACCGTTAAATGACTCGCAGCCTCACACGATCAGTCCGGATCTACTCCGTACACCGTAGAGGCATGGGGGGTGAATTTATCATTCACCGCAACTTTCGTCAAGTGGAGAAGTGGTGGAGAATAGGAGGAGGCAAAAAGAAAAACAAAAGAAGCCTCAAGAACAAAGAAAAATTGAAAGTGGAACAACTAAAAGGGAAAATAAACGATACAACGGTGAAGAACAAGGTCTTTCTAGCGCGACAACATGCTAATGGCCAAAGCATACGCATTCTCTTTGGCTTCCCCCTGGACGGTCCCCGGCGCCGCCCTTTTATCCCAACCGTGGTTACACCCTCGCATCCTTTGACACACCACATGGCGACCGGGTTCTTGTTCTATTTTGGCCGCCAACTCCTCGGCTTCTCCCGCCAGGCTGTCACCGCCCGCCGTGATGACTAGAACGCGATCCGGGAACCACTCTGGCTGCGCGTAGGACGGCGAAATCCGCGGATCCCTGGCATCCACCGAGGAGGGAATGTAGCAACTGTTGAATAACCGAGCCGCCAATGGGGGTATGGGTTTCCCCTCGGTGTCTGGAAACGTTTTCTCGGCCGGATCAGTGTACAAGTCCAGGGGAGGATAGAAGGCGAGAACGGATCGGAAAGTGTCTCGCGGGAAAAGAGTCGCCGACGCCCCCAGTGCCAGGTTTCCGCCCGCGCTGAATCCAGAAATGGCTACTCGCGATAAATCAAATACCTCCGGACGCTGCAGCACCCAGTTGACGACGTCCTCGACGTCGTTGACTGCCGCGGGGAACGGATTTTCGGGCGCCAGTCGGTACTGAATGTCGAGCACGGTATAGGGCGTTGCGCGACTCACTTGTCGACAGAATTCATCGTCGCTACCATGCTGCGGGATGATAAACCCGGATCCATGGAAATTGAGGAGTACAGGAGACGGGCTTGGTGCTGATGTCGATCTATAGACGTGCGCTTTGATCGTTCTCTCGGCGTCGCGGGACTGGATTTGGAAGACGTCATTAGGATTGGCCACCAACTGTCGCCGAACGAGAGCTCTGATAAGCACGGCAAATAGCTTCTGCCAGAGGTAGGAAAACGAAAACATGATAGGTCAGTGTACAGAGTCCGCCGGTAGTTAGGACTCACACAGTAGGATTTGATATGCCAACTGCGCACGGGTCCCGAAAAAGGGGGAGGCGAGGGATTCAGAATGATTGATTGTCAACGGCTTTTCTGGAATCCACGAGGATTTCCTGAGGAGTGCAGACAACCGAGTTTCACATCGGCCGATCGAAGGCGATGACGCTCCAATCGAGCGATTTATCTTCCGGCACAGTGGATTGTCGCCTGTTTAGGGCGAGACTAGGAGTCGTAGTCAATCCGAAACTAATTTGGGGTCCACTCAACGCGTGGAAAATAAGGTCCGCAGTTATCGAAGGCTGAACCACTGAACCATCAACCCGTGGGCATCATCGTGGAGATAGGAGAATGATAGTCATTGTTAGTCTCTGGTGGCTCCGCATTGCGTGCATATCGAATTTCGGCAGTCGGACGGCCATTTCACGGCTTGATGTGCCGAGAGGAAGCTGCCGGTGTGTACGCCGTATAGAATAACTAGAGCCAGCATCACTGTCAGCGACTGAACTCTCGTGCGCTTCCCCTTTCCTCGAACTCGGATCAATGTACTTTGTACAAGTGCTTTCGTCATTGATTGACATCGCCTAGCTCCACCAACTCGTTCCCTGCAAAACTGTTGGTCGCATGTGGCTCCCGTGCGATCCCAGCTTCGGCTGACGTATGGAGTACTGTCCTGCTTTTACGGAGTACGGAGTACGGACTAGGACTATCATCCTTTGACTGAAGCTGTTTCTCCGGCTTTTGGGCTGTCGAGAAAGCTTTTCTCAGCCGGCCAGAGCTGGAGCTTGTCCTGGAGTCAACTCTTCGCATGTCTACCTGCGCCCGAGCGATTTTATGTAAGCGTTATTGAATATTTTGATGCGATATTCACCGAAAATGCACTACCTATTCCAAACCAATAGCCTGTTTTGGACGGGGCTGGCATCGGGTTAATCAATACAGGTCATGTGTGTTGGATATAGCCTGCCAACTGACTGGCTCTCAGACCCGGCCCCCTGCGCCATGGAGACCGATTTGCTAGTAGTTCTGAAGCTACCCCAGATTAGCATGATGAGGTCTAAGCAATATTCTATGACCGTCCCGCGTGACTGATTCAGCTGGGTTTCTCGCTCTCTTTGCGCGTGGCTCTTTCACACGCCTAATCGATCGGAAAAGTTTCATGAAAATCGCCACAAGTAAAGCCCCATATCGATAAGGTCGATCGAGAAGTGATAGGAATTGAAAGCAACTGATTAGACTTGAAAGTGTCCATTACAATCCAACGGAGTGTTAGGGCTTCTATACAGACCATGAGCTAGTACACGTTACACTAGATGATATAGATCGAGACGGCTCAATCACGTTGCATTGGACGTGACTCCACAGATACATCTCAACCATCCTACATGTGAGCCCCTGCTTCTTGATTGTGTTTCTCGCGATACAATACTCATCGTTCTGACATGGCTGTCAACAACTGCTTGTCAGCTGTCGTTCATGTCAATATCCTGCAGCTGAACAATAAATCAATAAGACCCAGCAAGGGCAAAGTCGATTGACCACATACAGATCCATTGAAAATGTGATATGTCGGTTCGATCCGTCTCCTTCGTCAAATCGTCTCGAATACAACCGATAACCTCGGACGGATTTTTCTTTTTTCTTCATGGTCCTTCAGCCTCCCCGTCCAAATTCAAATCTCACTCTCGTTAGTTGCTGTACCTTGAGCCCCTCCGGCTCTTCCGCACAGTGTAGGTTCATCCTATCATGGCCAACAGAGTAAATGCGGTGTTACTGAACAGGCATCGCGCCTGCCACACTAGTCCAGTGAAAGCCCCGAAGATCATTGTCACTATGCATGATGGCACTGGCACAAGGACAGTTCGGACCCACAGGGATTTCTATTGCATTCAAATCACCTTTTCTTGGACCTGGAAGGTTATCGATAGCGGTGTGATGTGCTTGAGATGTAACTCGTACTGCTTGCGACCTGTTCTAGTGACTGACCTTAGGAGTGCCTCGAGCCTGATTCTCCCAATTTCCAGCAGAAACTCAACCTCTCGCGTTGTTGTTGATGCCATCATCCACCTCTTCTCGGATTCATTCACCTACATCCTCTGTCCATCGTGTCTTCTTTTTTCTCTTCCGATCTTCGCGTCGCTCGATAGTCACGAGTCGTCGGATTCGACTAACAAATTTTGCCATCCCCATGGACGTGAAACCCTCAAATTGGGATCACAATGGGGATGCCGAGTTCCAACCCATCTCAGCCTTTCCCAACAAGCTCGCCGTGCTATTCATTGGATTGTTGGTTCCATTGGCCATCGTAATTGTTCAGGGACGTTGGAAATTCCCACCCTCGCGGCCAACTGATGTCCCCTTTCCAGGCAATAAGGACGGCTTTGCCTCGTGGATCTGGAAATGCTACCGGGGGTGGCCCTTTCTCTCGCTGAATTTACAAGAAGGATACGACAAGGTAACGTCAACATCCTCTCACAGTAGAACACTATGGCCCCTGTAATACTAATGGGACACGAGTCCAGTTCAATCGTCACGATCGGCCGTTTCTTTTCCCGAACTTTTCCTTACGGCCTCAGGTTATCCTGCCAGCCAAGGATCTCGACTGGCTCATCCGACTACCCGATACGGTCGCTTCGTCACCCGAAAGCCAGAACGAGAATGTAGGACTGGCGCACATTTCTCCTCTCATGCGCCCACTCCCCGGTGAGAAGGTCCTCATGACTGCAATCCACACCCACCTGAATCGCCACACGAGCCGCATCCAAGCGGACATTTACGACGAGCTGAGGGTGAGCATCGACCGGGAGTTCGGCACAGACTGTTCGCAATGGCGCGAAGTGCCGATCTTGAAAGCAATGGGCAGTGTGACCCAGCGCGTTGGCGCGCGGGTCGTCTTTGGTCTGCCGGTGTGTCGCGACGAACAGTGGCTCGCTTCGGCGGAACGAACGGTGAGTTTTCTCGGTGCGGCGATGATCAGTGCGCAGTTGATGCCCTGGTTCATTCAGCCGATTGTTAGTCCCTTTATCAAATTTGTCTGCGACACGGTCCGCATGCGGTGCTTTAACTCTACCAGACTGATCTTCGAGACCTGGTATGATAAGATCCTGCAAGAGCAGAGAGACGGGGCTTGTGATCCAAGTGTGCCATACAACTTCGCGACATCGATGATGCGGACTTCTTTGAAGGCCAGTGATGACAAACGCGCGAGTGTGTCCATGATGTTTACCACGCTTCTGATGACGGTGAGTTTAGTTGAAGCATGTCCCAATCTTGAGGAACCTTGCATCTAAACAGCGTAATGACATCAGAATGAAATAGGCCCTTCTCCCATTTAACAGTTCTGCGCTTGCCTTCACCGCCACAATGCTCGATATCGCCAGCTCAGCCTCAGAGGAAGAGGTCCTTAAAACCCTCCGAGAGGAAGCCACCAAGCATGTACAGTCCGACGAAAACTGGACCAACCTGGCCTCGTTCTCCAATATGCCATACACCGAAAGCGTAGTGAAGGAGTCCCTGCGTCTAAGCCCCTCACAAGCAAGAGGCCTAAACAAGGAAGTCATGCAGGAATCAGGCCTGACTTTACCGAGCGGACACAACCTGTCGAAAGGGACCTGGCTGGGAGCCGCAAACCTGGGAATCCATCTCGATGACCGATTCTACCCCGACGGCAAGACATACAAGCCCTTCCGATTTGTCAAGCAGGGGTCGGAACCCAGCCGCTGTGATGTCGCGGCCACGGTGGGAGACGAAGAAGGCGTGGGTTCAGTGAGGCTAGGGGCCCAGGACCGATTTGACTCTCGAGTGCCTTTTCTCTCGTTCGGCGCGGGCCGACACCGCTGGTTAGTTATTTCCCTTTTTCTATTCTCTGCCGTCTGTCGCTACGTTTGGAGTGACTTGTATAGCTGACCCTAGTGTTCTGGATCATTGTAGCCCAGGACAAGCGTTTGCGCTGCATCTAAACAAACTTCTCGTGTCGTATGTTGCGACGCACTATGATATCGAGCCATTGGATGCTAGACCAGCGAACTGGGAACTTGGAGATAATATAATTCCGCCCCAGAATGCGACTATTAGGGTCCGTCGTGTTGCTGGGAAATAATTGCGGATATCTAAATTAAAAGAGTCCGAGCTAGACATAAAGTGGAGTAAACACAGTTCACTAGAATTGAAATATGGCAGTCATATTCTATGCGGCCTAGATATATGGGTAGTATTGAGAGATGAGGGAAGCGCGAAGAGAGGCTAGTTAAGAAACCTACCCAGAGTGCCTTGTGCTTACTGCCCCTTCCAAGCAAACGTTTCAGGAACAGATAGATACTGCCAAGTCTCAACACGATGCGACACAGAGTGGACTCGATGCTCCAGTTTGAGTTCTGTACCTGGCTCTTCCGGTCTCTCAAGGGATCAGTGATCCCACCGGACCTGGTTACCACGACCATTGCTGAGCTAGCTGTTTCCTTAGCTGTCAAAAGTCCCTTGACTGGCTTTCAGGGGTACGGAGTGATGATTTTGTCATTTTGACGAGCACCTATTCCACTGCGAAAACGTCAAAGTTCTACAAAGGTTTTTGTCAATGGGGAATAACAATCACAGTTGAGAAGAAGCAGAATAGGAAGAAAGCGTATAGTGTTTGGGTAGCGGAGAGCCCTAGTCTGCGAGATGTGTTTCTTGTAGCGTGCCTGTCATTGTATGCATGGTAGATCGTAAAAGCTTTATTAGCATTGATTTATTCATTTGTTCGTTTTCGAAATCACTGGAAAATTGATGTATCCGAAATTTCAAATACGACCCCTTGCGTCTGAAGCATAGTTTTCCCCCACCTTTCTTCCTGCCCCGTATGTATGTTAATGGGGTACGAAATAATATGTACAGAGGACTCTGTAGTCGGTGAAAAATTACCGTGAAACCTAACATGATGGAGAATACTCATGACAGTGGATCCAGACGCAGATGAAAGGCAAAAGGAACCTGGTGGAATGCGATCCCTTATATACTATCGAAGAAGGGTTTCAGCGTCTGTCCGAGCCCCCGTCTAGATTCATGTAGATAGTGCGAAATCCCGGAATTTTCTAGTCCTTGCTCATTCTTTTTGGACAGAATTAAACAATATACGCACGTGAAAGTGCCTCCAAACAGGATGCCGAATAAGAAGCAAAGCCGAAACAGCGATGACACTATGAGATCCGGGCCACCAGCTGAGCGCGGCCTTCGGATTCTGGCTCATCATTGCAACATTATGTGCGATGAGCATTCTCAGCGCCCTCGAAAACACGGTTGTGACCACCTATTTGCCTATTATTACACGAAGCTTGAACTTAGGAGAGAACTATGTCTGGGTGAGCAATGTGTTCTTCTTGACCAAGTAAGTTTATGATTAGCATCTTGCTTCACGCGATTCTTGAGCTTCTTTTGACTGAAGGGGCTGATGACAGTGCAGCGGTGCAACCGCTTTTTGGCCAAATCGCGAACACCTTCGATCGCCGATGGATCACCATGGTTGTTGTCGCCTTCTTCACTTTACCCTGGAGAGGGAGTACCGAGCATACATATTTGGTTTCATTGCAGAGTATAGAAACGTGAACATAGCCGCGTCTCTGTCACATCTGTCACAGTGTTCTTGTTCTAATTAGGTATATGATATGGATATAGTGCATAAGAGGTAGCACTGCAGTTGGCAGAAACAGGAAATATGGGCTTGGAATTTTGGTATGAAGAAGATAGTAAGCGACCGTGTCCTTGGTCTGACTATAAAGAACCCTGTTAAGTCGATGTATGTGGCCGGATGAAGGCACTGTGTTGGTTCCGACGAGAATATTGTATAAACCCCGATCCAAATGGTATAGGGGCCTAGGATGTCCCTACATAATAAAGATAGAATAAGTAAAGGATCGTGTCTTTTTTTAATTGGGAATTATGTGGTAAAGGGGCGTGACATGTACGATGGTATCCCTTACTTTACCCCCTCTGGCCTGCATATTGCAAAGTCTCCGAGTGCCAAGATAATTAAACATACTGCTATTTAGGTAGTATTCGAGTTATTAGGTACTGGGACTAGGATAAGATTACCGTTAATCCTGAATTTGGGGTTCATGGAATGCTGTCCTTTACGTTATTAGTTTCTATCATCGTACTGTTCTATATGAATTTGCATATCTATTTACAACCACGCAGCAATAATTGTCCACGCTCACTGCGCAAGCTTCGCCTCCAGCTTCAGCAAAGACTCAGCCGTATCTTTGATACTCTCTTCCAAAGAGCGAAACTCAATGCCCAGCACTGTCTTGGCCTTCTCATTCGAAACAGCATATCCGCCCAATTGCGCCTCCTTCGCAGCCGGAACCTTCTCCGCACCCACCCCCGGCACACGCGTGCGCAGAACGTCGCACATCTGCTCGTAAGCGAACTTGCCCGCGGTAGTGAAGAAGCGCTGGTTAGCGGCGACCTCGGACGCAAAGGCACGTAGATGCGCCTCGGCCACGTCCCGCACATCCACCCACGTCGGGAACCCAGTGGGAGGGATCTCAGTTGTGCTGCCATTCATGAAGCGGTACACGTCGGCTGCGCTCTCGTTGAGACGATCCATGCTCGCGACGTGGTGTTCCACGGGCCCGTACACCATGGGCGGGCAGATGGTGGCGATAGCGAAAGCGGGCTTCTCGCGCTCCAGGAACTCCCACGCCGCCTTTTCGGCGAGCACCTTGGATGCGCAGTATGCCGTGGCCCCGTCGGCTGTCTTGGCCTGCTCGTAGGTCACAGGGTTCCAGTCCGCTTCGGTGTAGGTGTGTTCGGGCCACGAGCCCTTGCTGAGGTTAATCATGGCAGCGAAGGAAGAGGTGATGACGATGCGGCGGACCTCGGGGGCGTGGCGGTGGGCCGCTTCGAGGAGCTCGGAGGTGCCGCGGATGGCTGGGAGGAGAAGGTCGCGCTCTTGGTCTTCAATGGCGAATTGGAAGGGGGAGGCCGTGTGGATGATCTTTAGTCGTTGGTTAGTTTTTACGGGCGTTAGGGTGTCTTGGTTCAGTGGGGATAACTCACGCCTTGAACGCCCTTCACGGCCTCATTGAATGCGCCTGGCTCAGCGATATCCTTGACGATCGCAAACGACAGCTTCTCGGCATACTGCGGAAAGATCTCGCGCACGTTGTTGGCGGTTTGCTCGGAACGGACGGTTCCCCGGACGAGATAGCCACGCTGCAAAAAGGCACGGACAACGTGCGTGGCCACGAACCCGGAGGCTCCGGTGATTAGGATGGTCTGATTCTCAACGCCGGACATCTTGGTGGCTTTTTAGGGGAGCGTTTCTTCGTGAATGACTTTTGGTATGAACTCGAGGGCACCTTCGGCCCTCAAACCGCGGGGGATTAGGCGATAGTTAAGTAATTGCACCTTACCGCTACCCCTATTCGAATCCAGTTTCGGAGGGGCATCATTCGGGACTAACATTCACGTCACTGAAGCCGCTGGAGCCGTTGGAGATGCTAGTCGTTACCGTTGTGGAGACCGTCCCGTCCGAATGCCCCTCTATCAGGCGCAAACTTCAGACAATTAGAAGATTACGGAGCATTTACACCAAACAGATTCATAATGACTAAAGTCACTTCAATTGTTAAGTTAACAGTGATTGCTAAATACATGTGAGATATCTCTGGATCTCTTCGCCTTAGCTGTAGTATACTGTGAGTTATATTTATATTCAAATGATCCATAACTAACAGACACACCCATGTACTTACGATGTTGCTTTTTCAAGTAGGATGTTACTCAAACACTCATGACTCATAGCCGCATGACGATGTACTCCATAAGAACGTGAATGACAAAAAATAACACTAAGCCCTAATGATCCCGTTTTCGGCATTTCCTTGGTTTTCTCGGAAGAGGCGGGATTGAAAGGGATCGGCGTACCACGTGTGGGACCGGGCAGGATCGTCGAGACTATCCGTTCGGAGACTTCGAGAATCAAGGGACATGATGAACGGAGACTTTTGTTTGTTTTTATTTTTTTAATTACAAATTCATAATCCCCGTAAACCGCATCTTAGCGCTGTCCCAGTTTGCCCCGTGTAATCCCGATGCGGTAACGTGTGGTGGGTTACGGAGTTTGAGCGATTGATTACATGGCGATAGGAGATAAGATGTCATCACCTCCTTAGTAGAGACGGGACCGGTAACACAATAAACTATCTCCGTTCGAATGATTCTAGGGCTGTTGCCAATTGGTGTTGAACTATGACTACCTAGTAAAAGGAGACTTCGTGCTAGCAATACGAGTACAAATGACCTATACCCTTAACAACTACGATAGAGCACAAGGTAAGAAATTGTATAGGTGATTGCTCGCGGCTAGTATGTTGACAAGTTAGGTGTTTATGTGACTGAACCTGTTTGTTGAAGATTCATACTTGATTTTGATCGAGTTTAGATCTCTCTGCCAAGTATTATTTCCTCTGTAGAGAGAACCCTTATCATAGTAAAGGGATACGATAGACTTAACCCGTCATGCGAAGCAGGATTTGATAAGTAAAATTCACCATTCAACTAAAAGTAGCACTTGGATACGGCTATCTAAGACATTGAATCATGCAAGACGAGAGGATAGCAATAACCTTGCTTATGATTCCCAGAAACCAAGCTTCTAAGTATGTGAAACACGTTGACTATACTTTATCGATAACAGAGCAGTAGCCCAAATCAGACAACGACAGCTAAAGCCACTACGTCCAGAAATTCGATCTCATATACCAGTCTCTCGGAATCGAACGGGACTTGGGTAGTATCTCTTCACCATTGTAACAAATAATCCCGATGTTCTAGATTGTATGTCATTACATCATCGCAACCGAAACAATCGTAACCGCAACTATAACTAGAATCTCTCCGTTGCTTCATATACTAACTTCCAATGTCGACATCATCAGATTCACCCAGTGCTTCGGCCGAACTTCGCCTACTTATGCGTGGTAATGCAAGAGACAGGAGCTCTGATGTAATAGAATTGGTGAAAAAGGCCTATAAGTTACGATTTCACAGTTAAGAATTCTATATGACCTAACGGACGAATGGCCTTAAACAGAAAGCCCAATGCAACGTATGACACCAACTTCATTCCGTTTGCAGATGCGGCATTTTCTTTGCTTATTTGAGCGCCGATACTTAAAGCCTAGTAATTTACCAGCTCTACTACAATATGTGTGCATATCATCTTGTCAGCAACTCTCTTGCCCCTAGCAGCCTCTCCTCTTTTTTCTTGTTTGCTGTGCTACCACACAATTAAATAGTATTTCTTTACCTTTCCTACAATGGGCTGGTTTAACTCTATTATCCAGGGTGCTGGCTCGGCCGTGACCTGGGCTGTCAATAATGCCGGCACGATCAAAGATTTGTTTAACACAATCTTCATTGTATCTCAGCTCGGCGAGGAACCAAGCACCCGCCTTAAAAGAGGACCTGACTCAAAGGCAGAAATTTTCCAAAACTACAAAGACAGTGAAGACTATATGATTAAAAAGGCGAAGGAAGCGCTCCGTCATACCTTCGAGGAAAAGCAAAAGAAAGGTTGGGATCCTCCAAAGAAAAGATACAGCGACACAGGTCTTGTCACTGCTCTATCTGGGGTTTGGACGGGCCCAAGTTCCTTTAACGACCAGGACGACGAGCTCCCGGAGATGTATCGGGACATTGCAAAGATGCTAGCGGAGAACGATTTGCCCACAGTCATCAAAAAGGATAAAGAGGAAAAGGACTTGGCCGAATATATCGCCCAAGTAATCTTCTCCAATGATCCTACTCCACCATCTTTGGTTTCCACGCTTGACGAAGATGACCCGGCTGTCTTTCCCCGACCTACTTTCGCAGACAGGGATGACGATAACACCTATCAAATCTACTGCTCCCACGCTTACTACGCTATACCAATGGGTAAAGGGGCACCCGAAAACGTCTGGCACGGCGCGATCTGCCTGAAAGCCCTCGTGGCTTCGGACCTAACCAAGAAAGAGGTAGAGGAGTTCAAGTTCATGAGTACAATTGAGCCATCTGCCTTGGATGCGTGGTTGGTCACTCTGCAGTTTTCATGGAAAACAGTAAAGCTCGCTCGTCGGGCATACAAGACTCTGAAGGCGCATCTCAACAAAAAAGACCCCGATAAGGACCCCAAACAAGGATTCGAGGTAACATACAACTTCCTTGATAGTCAGGTGCAAACGGTGAAAATCACGACCCCAACCGGCGCATCCCCATCTAAGACACGGTACTTCCTCCAGGAAGCGGTAGCACAGTCTCTAGTGTTATTGGATACGCCTGGTATCCCTTCGGACGAGCTAAAGAGAGGGCAAGAACAGTTGAAGCACCGAAAGTTGTGGTCCAAAATGCAACCCCCCTTTCTCCAGGCTCAAAGGATATTTTGTGTCTGTGATTTCCACCAAAGGCCCAAGAGGGTGGCAAACAAACTTTCGTCTTGCTCCGGCATAATTATCTGATATCGTGTGTTTCTTTTGTGTGATATTACGAGGCGTGTTGATGTGGCATTTGCCCCTGGTGGTTAATGAGGCGTTCCCAAATGTTTTAATCAAATATGCCATGCTATCCAGGATCTAAATTGAATGAACAATGCAGACTGATTTTATGCACTCCGGTAGTAAATAACTGTTGCAGTTGATTCGGCATACTGACTGAGAGATTTGCCCCGCGAAAGCCGTGATTGAGAAATATAATAGAGACAATGCAAAAAGTGTACATCATTACTGTAATGAGGGAGCCGGATTCTCGATAGTTTTTGCATACAGTACGTGTTATCGATTACTTCAATCCTAAATTATATTTGTATCTCGTAGAAGGTTCGGGGATATATCTGTGTGGTTCCCTGGATATATATAATTTTGATTTTAGAGTTTATTAAAGACCTATAATATACTAATAAGTAATTCTTTCTCATTTTAAGTTGATTTATAACTATTGGCACATATTTCTAAGTATATAGATATATCACGTAATTGTCTGCGAAGGATTGTTTCAGAGACATTATATATATAAGCTGCTTTACAAATACTTGAGATTTCTGATTTTTCAGAGCAGAAATAGCAAGTAGAATTTTCCCCTCCTGTTTAGCTGAATTTCTTGATTTTTGACGCGCTTCTGGAGGCATGGTGGGTGGTTGAATTGAGCGAGGTTTTCGATCGCGGTTAAAACGCGTTAGGTGCCACACTCGCTTGTGAAATACGTTATAAGCGAGAGGAAATTGCTAATTAATAACGGAGACCAATTTGCGTTGTGATAGATGTCCAGGAGTCTGGGTAGTGCTTTCCTTTAATGCCGAGGTTGGTGTTGGCGGATATAGCGTTTATATGCTTCTGAACAAGAATACCGGCGAGAAAGTGGAGGCAGACAAATGTAATTGCGTACAGATGGGAAGTGTGCCCGGGCAAGGACGCGATCGGATAAAGGATCTATCTAGGGAGAACGGGTACAGTTTTGATAGTTTCTAGCAGGATCAAAAGGATCAAAATGAGATGGGGAGGGGATGTTGATGGACGAGGAAAATACACTAGCAGCTTAAAGTGCGAAAGCCGAGACACTTCCAGAATCATTAGTAATGTTTTTAGATGAGCCGCTTCTCTGTTATTGATTGACCGACATAACTAACAAGTTTCCGAGAATGAAATCTTACTCTGAGAGTAGAAGTACCGCGTACAAATATCTAGCTGTCTGTTGATGTACTCCATCTGGACTCTCGCTAGCATGCTCTATGCGGTTTGAACCTAGTACCGACTCGACAATCTTTGCAGCCTTAGCAACGGCCCGCTGCTGGCGTAGGCTCTTGGTAGCAGTATAGGCTTTCAGTTTATCGGATCACCGACCGGATTTTGGTTCTGAGGCCATGTGCCGTAGACCGCATACTTTCCCGCCTAGCCGAAGGTCACTGCATGCTAAGATGGTCTCACCACGTTTATTAATGTTCAACCATCTTGTTCTTGTCCAGGGGCTGAGTTTGAAATTAATCTGGATCCTGAACAAAGGACGTCATCTCTCCGTGCAGACCCGAAGCTGCACCCGAAAATAAGCAGCAACTATACAAACAGATCCTCGAAACAGCTCCCAGAAACGGGCGTCTCAAGCTCCCAGAACCTTCCAATAGCTCCTCTCCATCCTCATATCCTTCATCAACCACTCCTGCCCGCCCTCCTCCCTCGTCCACGTCTCATAGTAATGCCCTCCCCCAGTCCCATGCACCCCCCCATCCATGCCCCTAGGTCCCGCATGATAGGTCATTGTCCAAACAGCCTTCACTTCGTTCGGACCAACCTGCTCCAGCTCCCCCGGCCCGACGACATGAATCGTCTGCAGCACCTTAAACGCCTCGCGGAAGTATGCGGCGAACTCGGCCCGGGAGTTGAACTTAAAGTCGACGCCGTTTTCGCAGACCAGGGACCCTTCGGTGTCGTAGAACTCGAATCGCGCGTCCGCGGCGAGGAGGGTGTCCATCTTTTCCCAGTTGTTTGTGTCGGCGAAGCGGCAGTATTGGGATTTTTTGAGCCGGATTTGTTCGGCGACTTCTGGGGAGAGAGAGGGGGGCATTTTGGTGGGGCTTCCTTTTGAAGGGTGGGCAGTGGTTTATTTGAGGGGGGATTAGAAGAGTGGAGGATGAATAGATGACACGTTCGGTGGAAATGTGGATAAATATGTGAGGAGGGGCATGGCGTTTATATAGTGCTCCTTGGTTCGGGTAGAAAGTGGGTCCTACAGGTTCACAACGGAATAATATATCCATGCAGGTTTACCATCACATGACAAGATGAGTACATAAAGAACCGGGAGCTAGACTCAAGAAACCGGATTCTGAACCAAGAATGATATATTCAAGATCACGGATTATAAATAATGTGCCTTTCCTTGCCAGCAGTTTCTGGGCCACAATCACCTGTACTGGTGAAGGGTCTTCTAGACCGACAGCTGGTTAATATCTACCGCGACAGAGGAATACTATAGCAGAACTTCTATCACCCCATTTATGCAGCCAAGTCTCTTAGTGGTGGAGAAAATGACGACGGAACGAGGGACTGCGGAATCAGCTAATCAACCCAGGACACTTTCTTCCCATGATGATAATGAGGATGGAAGAATAACTGTGAAAGCCGAGTTTACCACATACAAGTGGAGGGTGTTGGATAGGAGAAAGGAGATCGAGACGATAAAACGAAAAGGGGTAAAGAGAATTTAGACATTTCTCCACGAAAAGTCAATGTACGAAAGAAACGGTATGTACTATTCGCTAACCACTACTTCACATCTAATTCTTCACCGAAGAATCCCATCCTGCATCCACAGCGTCCACACCACGATACTCGAAGAACTTGTTCCACTCAGGATCATCAATGAGCGTTTGCGCCAGGCTCTTCTCATACGCAAGAGAGAACTCGGGTCCTTCATCTGACTCAGGCCCTCCCTTGCGCGGTGGGTAGATAATCATCACACCCTGAGAAACACTGTCCATCAAATGGCGATATGTGATTGGCGTTGCAAAGCCAAAGTCCGCGGCAGTGATGTTCGCATCGCGGTGGTCCGTCTGCAGGATGGAGAGAGGTGGGTACGAGTTGATCCGGATGTTCATGGTGGTCTTGTCACGAACAAGCGCCACAGCACTCAGAGCCTCGTCGAGGTTCTCTTGCGTCACGCTGTTGGTGAGCTTGCGGATGAACGAAGCAAGTTGCGGCAAAGACCACTCGGAGATGACCTCGGCGAGGGTGGGCTGGGGAACTGGTGCGGACGGAGAAAAGGCGGCGAACATGATGTTGCCTTGGAGGCGTGGGTGGACCTTGGGGCCGTGGAAGCGTCGACGCATGTCGACTGCCTCGGACCAGAAAATGGGCTGAGAGAGATCTGCATTGAAGACTGGGGCTCGGAGACGGGAGAATGTGCGCCAGATGTAGGCCGAAAAGGCATCGTAGGTCGAGATCCAGGAACCATCTGTGGGAGAAGCCAGTTTCTTCAACTCGGCTGCTTTGCTCTTGGGCAGGTGGAACAGTAGAGACACAGACTCTGTATGAGCTGGGTGCATCTCGGGCTGAGGAGGTCCATTGATCTTCTTCTCCTCGGGGGGTTCGGGCTTCAAGAGACGCGATCGATCAAGGAGGGTCGGATCCCATGGCGGAGGAGTCGTATTGTTAACAATGGCCTTGCAATGCTCGGCTAGTTGATGGGTGTATGCAGCCCAGCCCATGACATCGTTCGCATAGTGATGATGGTGCATGTTGAAGACCAATCCCCCACGTACGAAATTGGCCTTGAAAGCAGACACCACCGGACTAGAGTCGGGATGGGCTTCTGCCTTCTCCCCATATGTCATGGGAGACACACTCCAGTCCTTGAGGTCGCCCAAAGGGACGGCGGTGAAATTAGTCTTCTGGATCTCATCGAAAGACGGGTATTTGTCGTCTTCCTCCAAGTGCTGCACGAAGAAACGAACGGTGCTGTCCTTCTTTTTCACAAAGGAATGTCCACCGGTGGAATCTCTCTCGATCGTTCCACATAGGTGTCGCACTTGGCTGAGCATGCGCTCCAAGCCCTCTTTCAAGACCTCAATGGTCCTGCTCTTTTCGGCATCGTCTAGTCGGAAGAATAGGGCATAGTTGTTGTACGTGCAAGCGGTCAGGTAATCGAGGGTCGAGGATTTGAATCTCTCTTCCTCGGGATTGTTCTCCCAGCCGGTCGGATGGAGATGGTAAATTTCTTGCTGCGGCATGATTAGGATCGATTGTGGCAAGAAACGAGATGCTCAAGCAAGACGAGAAGGGTAGAACCACGAGGCTCGAGAGCTTTATGCGGGGTTCAACGGCAACAGGGACAGGGGCATGATAGCAAGGAACTTTTGACAGGTGCCAAGAGCCATCTACTGCCTGAACAGACCCCTCCGAGACTGGAACGGTGCACAGTCGGACAAGCGTGCGCTAGTTACTGCTGACCAGCCTTGTCAGCAAAGAGCGATGGCATACGCATGTGAACCAAAGGGATGTGCTAGAAAACCACCCCAGTCGGTTAGGGAAGATGGACCATCTTTTCCCGTCATTACTCCGTAGTACATCGGAGTGGTAAGAGTGATGCTGCAGGGATTGTCGGACATACGTGGCGAGATCATCAACTCTGACTTTCCGGAGACCAGAGTACTCGAGACTCGAGAGGGCCAAATCAGGAAAGAGATAGCAGTCGCACGATACATTGGTCATTGACTGCACAGAACCTTGAAATGGACTCCGTAGTGTGGGCCCACAAGAGGCACTGGGTGAACCCACAGACGGTGCCAATCTGCCATCTGCAAGGCCAGTGGGAGTCGGTGTTTGAAGTTGGAAGTGAGGCCGTCTTCATTGGCGGCCCGTCAGGCACTCAGGCTCCACTGCACGTGCCGAGAGCGGGTGCCTCTTGGCCCCAGGCATCAACCGACAATCCTGAGAATCCTTCGCAGCTCCACTTGGATGAAGATTCCGCGGAGGTTTCTATCGAGAATTGGTGAACACCAGCAATGATAGTGCATTTGGCTCCAATACGGAGTACACTGTACAGTTTCCAAGATCATTTACACGATTTACGAGCAACAAGTTGACAGTCTGAGTCAGCACTCTAAGGACAACAAGACCTGGTGTTGAGGGCGAAAAAGGAGGGATTAGAGACCAACGGGCCAGAGAACCGACTAAGCTGCACCTAAATCCTTCTGGACATGGGGTTTTACCTTGGAACAAAGGGCAAGGCGTTCTGGAGAATGCCAGGCCACGCAGACGAGAGACCTGGCCAGCGGTCGAAAGGCGACTCCTTTTACATTAGTCTGCAGATAGTATGAGGAATCCCTGTAAGTGGCGTTGAATAATAGCATTGTTAAGCTGGAAAGCTACGGAGAACAAGGTTAGGGAATTGGAACCCCCGAGGAGCCGTTTGTAATACCAAGCTCTTTAAATAAGGGAGAGCTAAGAGCTAGGGGTACAGTTATTAATCTATTCTCACAGGGTAGATCGTTATACTCGACACGCTATTAATAGTCGACAACAAATACGAGATACCGATTGACCGTTAAGGAATGCTCAGATCGAAGTGAGATGGTCGGCCTTGCCCCAACGATCGAGTGAACGATCAAATTGATCTCGATAGTACCCCGTAGAGTGTGTTGGGTGGTGTTCTGGCCAAAGCGAACAGCGACCCAGAGACAGACCATCACACCATTGGACTCGAGGGGTAGAAGTAGGCAGGAAGCGCGTAGATCACTGCCATTCCTCGGCTTTCAATCCAGTGGGTATCGTGCCTGGCCTGCATGCTGTCAGTGGCGTTGACTTTCATTTCCGGCAGAGAGCCCGCGGCACGTTCACGCCCAAAGGACTCGAATCCCTGTCATGGCTGGGAAACTACTAGTTTGACAGCGGACTCCGTCTGTTCTTGGCGAGCGCCCGAGGTTGTGGTCGACGCTCCGTAGAACCTTTCATGGCCAAATGGTCAAGACTTGGTTCTCCTGACGATCCTGTTTGGCATGCTAAACATGGGCTGGAGGAACAATACCAATGTGATCTCGGAGTCTTGTGATGTAGATAAAACCATACTCATACGCATGTAGCAGCTCACGCCCATTCTGAGAACTCCTGCTCGTTTCCCCGAACTCTGCATCGATATGGATCTTGACGGACCAGCTCTGGCACCTCCCAAGGGTGTCAAGCCCAATTTCGACAACCCCCCGAATCAGAATGGAATGGCACAGGCTATATTGGCGGTTTGTGCGGCCGTAGCCACCGTGTGCCTTTTCCTACGTGCCTATGCAAGAGTGTACTTGTTGAGAAAGGTTCAAGTTGAGGAAAGTACGTGCATGAAATAAGCTCTAACCTTGCTTCGGACGATTGAAAGCCCTACAAATTCCACTTCTACTAATACTGGAGTTCGTTTAGTCCTAGCAATTTGCGCCTTTGTTCGTATTCCTCGTTGATAGCAATCATACACCAATTGACAATTTCTCGTCTAGGGATGTTTCTGGGGGGCAATATGGGCTACTTTTGCCATGGTCAAAACCCCTGGATATTTTGTCCACCAGTGGAATATCCGCCTTCGAGACACTGACGACGTCAACTACGTGAGTCCCGCGGTACCGTATGACCCTGACCCTTTTGACTAATAGAGATTACACCAGTATGTTCTAGTCTTCGGTGTCTGCTATTCAATCGTATTGCCTACGCTCAAAATCGCTATTCTGGTCGAGTGGTGTCGCATGTTTGCTCCTCGAGGCCGTCAATCTGAGGGTTATTTCTGGTGGGGTTGTGCTATTGTCATCTTTGTTCAAATTACCTCGTGCATTGCTATCGTGATTGCCTTGAACACGCAATGCATTCCTCATAAGGCGATCTACAACCTCGCCATCCAGGGAAAATGCTTCGATCTGTATAAGCTGGAAGTCAGTTCGGCGACTATTCAGCTGGCATCGGACATTGCCATCATGTTGCTGCCGCAGCGGGTGATTTGGACTTTGAAAATGACATGGCGCAAGCGGATGGGTGTTTCTGTGATTTTTGGTTTGGGCTTGTTGTAAGTGTCTCCCTATCATTAACCCTTTAACTCTGTCTCCGGCTAACGTCTCCTCTACAGAGCTTGCGTCTCCGCCGCCTTCCGACTAGCCGTGACAGTCCAACACAGCGAAGCCCTGGACTCAATCTACCATCTCGGTCCCCTCGTCTTCTGGGCCACGGCTGAAATGTCGTGCGGCTTCTTCATTGTTTGCCTGCCTTGTATCCCTAAGATTCTGAAAGAGACTGGAGTCAGCCGGAACATCAAGCGAGCATTCGGGATGAAGACCTCGGGTACCAATTCTAAGGGAATAGAGCACTACGGGGTTTCCGGTCGGTCGACCGACCACGCCAAGGGAGCTTCGGTTTCGAACACTTATTACAAAATAGATGAAGATGGGGTGCCGCTGGGGGCATTGAAGGGATCAGAGTCCACAGAGCATTTGAATGCGGGTATTACTCGCACGACTAGGATCACTGTCACGCAGGATCCTCGCACCGTTAGTGATGATGGGAGTCGTGGGATTCTCTATCCATAGATAGAGTGTTCATTAGCATGGGTTTAGAGAATTATGGGAGGATTTCAGAACGCGCTTTTCATTTGTACAGTAGAGTCAGAGCATATCCCACATGTCTACCTGTATCTCTTCTTGGGGTTTGCTGTACGCAGATAAAACAAAAAGTGGGGAGCAGTTAGACCAATGCATGAGCTGACGGGATTAATTTTTCAATGCCGGCCTCCCTAGAGTTCCGACACATATTTCACAAGAAGTATCGAGAAAGCCTGATTTCTATCAATCCTTCAGCCAATATGCGGTTTTTATGTTTGCATGGCAGGGGAACGTGTGCCAAGGTATGTTTGCAGCTTTACCACATCCAAGATCCGGAATAAACACATATCTAGAAACTGTACTGAAGATGTTGGTAGATACTTGAATTTCAAACAGGTAAATACCTCGCAAATAAGGCTTACAATATATAAAGTCCTAACTGCAAATAGCCCGACTCCGAGAGGAGCTCGATGACCACGAATTTGTCTTTATCGACGGCACTGTGCCCACGGAGCCCAGTGAAGGTATGACCACCTCTCTCGATCCCTTCAAAATCATACCACGACACTAAATTCAACGCAAAACGAAAAGGAAGCTCGCTTGTAGCAGAACAAACCTACGGCTTTCTTCCCACCCCACTCACCCCCTCCTCAGCCAGATCCGCTCTCACCGACGTAATCGAGTACATTCAAGACGCCGGTCCCTTCGACGCATTGCTCGGCTTTTCTGAAGGCGGAATCTTAGCAGCGACCCTCCTCGCCGAGGACGCGCACCACCCCTTCGCTCATTTCAAATGCGGTGTGTTCTTGAGCTCCGCGACACCGTTAGATCCCGATGTGCTCCACACCGACGGTGACATTAGCAGGGATGGGGAGGGACTGCAGTTACGAGCCCTCGATCCAGCCGTCGACGGAGTGGTGATCCGGGTCCCGACGGCGCATGTGCTCGAGGAGGATCTGAATCGGCTCAGGAGATTGTCGCCGATGGCTCCGCTATGGGATCGAGAGGGGACGAAGGATCTGCAGGAAGGGCTGGTGGAGATCTGTGACGCGAAGGTCGTGGAGACGGTGAGGCATGCATTGGGGCATACTGTGCCTGGGGCAAAAGGCGAGGTTGATTTGGGGCAGGTGGTCAGGGCTATTGAGAGGACGGTTGAGAGGGCTTTGGAGTAATCTCTATATACAATGTATTGTTTACGTGCCAAAATGGGTATCGAATCAACTAATCGATGTTCAGGAATACAGGGAAGTCCAGCTAAAACGCGTTGGGAAAATGGACCTTTGGCTTTCCAGGTCTACTAGCCGGTAGAAGCCTCCATGAGACACTGTCGGCTCAAACTGACGCTAGTCTGCTTGATCATTTGGATGGCTGACGGATCTCTAATCCGCGGTCTGTAATACTCACTGTATAGTTAGTTAACTAGTTACAAAGACCAAGTTAGTCATTGTCTGGCCCGTCTAGATGTCCATAGCCAAGACAGCTATACTCTGTGCTCCATAGCAGACGCCAATAACACCATGTGGGACGTTGTCTCCACAAGCTAGGGAATCCCGTCTCCCAATTCGATGCAATTTCCGTAGCACAACATGACATGTCCATCTCCTTCCTGAACAGTATAGGACAAAAGTTTGTATGACGGGATGGAGCGAGAGCTCCGGCGCTATCTGTTCTTTAGACCCTACAGAGTACCGTGTAATAAATAATAATATCATAGTATAGGAAACATCCACATCTTACACCGTACAGAGTAAGCGAAGCCCGGTACTGGACAACGGGAAAAGCCGCGTAGTGGGTCGATTCGGTAGAGTGAGGTGGACCTGGGGCCAATAAATTGTTACTGGGTAATTACCCTGTATACCCAGGTCTTTGGTAATAGCCTAAATTGCAGATGGATTGGAAGGAATGCCGTGGTTCAGAACAGGCCAGGGAACGGTCTGAAGGCCAACTGGGTAAATTAATTGGAGGGGGCATTCGGTAGTTGCGATGCGTGAGTCGGGGAAATACTGCAGACATAGATACTTTATCCATTGAAATCCGAATCATGACTCGATAATCAGCCCACATTAGGTCCTGCGGAAACGTACCTAGGTCTGGGCGTACGGAGTAGCTGGTTTGGGTCCCCGAGGTTGTCAATGAAGTGGCGTCGGAACCAGGATCGGGGGATCCCCGGGAGATTAAATTATTAGTTTCTCGGTCAGTGTCATTGCATGAACTCAGCGGCCGTGTTGAAACCTGTTCTGTAGTATTTGAGTTGACGTTTGAGTCTATTGCCGGAAATAAATAAGTTAACTCAAACTCCCAGGATGAATTTAGAGATATCTGAATAAAGTTAGGTCTGAACCTTGACACTAAATCGTAATCAAGGGGGTCCGCACACTGGAATAAATCACTCTCATGGGATAAATGATTTAATGCTGGAATTATTGCAATTTGTCTCTATATAGTGCAGGCGTCTTTCTGTGTTTTGGCGAAAAATGGCCTCATCTCGAATGCGTAATATGTTAGACAGCAGAAGCCTCGTCCGACCTTCTGGAGTTGAACATGAGCAGCCACGCCTGGGCCGTCAGCTTGAACGCAATGAGGAACGTCACATTCCTTGAGATGTTTCATGATTAAATCCAGAGGCTATCGTAATGCGCTAGGAACTTTTTGAATGGCCTAGAAAATTCGGAGCATGGACCCCACTCGGCAGCAACACGTTGATACAGGATGAAGGATTACAATGGAAAGTTTGTTGATATGAAGATTGGACATTTTTCAATATAATTTCGTGTCGGTTGTTAACGAAAACCGGCAAATCTTACCGCTTCTTCGCTGGGGCCTAGAGTTCGTTGTGGATACCAGAGCCATACCATTGTCTCAAGATCTGGATAAGCCACCGTGATCAAGATTACAGAGGAAGCCGGGCTTGCTCAAGCTTGTCTTCTTCCAGTAAGCCCGGCTCGTACAAAAGCCAATCTAGACCCAGGAGAATGGAAAGTCTCATTGACTAAAGCTAGACGACGATCTTTGTCATTTGCGATCAGCTATGAGGAAGCCTACAGACGCAGCGTCTTCCGCCATGGGTGCAGGGATAGCAGGTCCTGATGATATTGCCATCGTGGGGTATTCCTTCAAGCTTCCGCAGGATGTGGATGACGACTCCAGTTTCTGGGAGCTTCTTCATAAGCGAAGAAACTTGATGACCGAATGGCCACAGTCACGAATCAATGCTCAGAGCTTTACGGACAGCACCAACACTAAGGTAGGATTCGAGGAAGATGTCAAGGCTCCTTTGAACTGACAAGACTTTAGTTTCGTGCTACAGGCGGTCATTTCATCAATGAAGATGTGCGCGCTTTCGACGCTCCATTTTTCTCGGTCACGGCGAAAGAAGCTGCCGCAATGGATCCGATTCAGCGATGGACCTTGGAGGTCTCATATCGGGCTTTCGAGAAATGTAGGAAGCACATATTACGAACGAAGAGGCGAGAAAACCTATGCTAATTACTATTACACAGCTGGAATCCCAGTGGAGAGCCTAAAAGGTTCGCGGACGGCAGTCTTTTCTGCCACTATGATCGAAGACTATTCAAACATGGTGGCTATGGATCCTGACAATGCCGAGCGCACGGCTGTAACTGGAAGTGCGGTTCCTTGTATCATTCCGAATCGCATCAGCTGGTATTTTGATTTGCGGGGCCCAAGTATCCATGTGAACACGGCCTGTTCGAGCAGTTTAGCAGCTGTAGACATGGCCTGCAAGACGTTGACAAGCGGTGATGCTTCCTGTGTGAGTGATGAGGTCCTTTAGGTCTTCAAATACCACGTGCTGACTCGACAGGCTATCGTCACGGGATCCAACCTTCTTCTCGACCCTGCCGTTTTTCAGATGTTGTCCACCCAAAACTTCTTGTCTTCCGACAGCAAGTGCTACAGCTTCGACCATCGTGCTAATGGGTACGCCAGAGGAGAAGGTATCCTTGCTATCGTACTGAAGCCAGTCTCTGCGGCGGTACGAGACAGAGACATGATTCGTGCAGTCATCCGTTCGACGGGCTCGAACCAAGATGGACGCACTCCAGTTCTTACCCAGCCAAGTCCTCAGTCGCAGGAGGATCTGATTCGGCATGTCTATAAGCAGGCTGATCTTTCGTTTGAGCAGACAAGATATGTCGAAGCTCATGGTAAGTCGGCACGCTATTGTTCGCTCCAGTAAAACATGTCCTAATGAGACATGTTCAGGAACTGGGACACCAGTCGGAGACCCGATTGAGATGAGAGCAATTGGTCGAGTGTTCCGCAAAAGTCGGTCGCCAGAATATCCTCTCTACGTGTAAGTGAGAAATGGTTAAAATCAGGACTAGCTTTTATTGAAAAAGACTAATGGTAAAATAGGGGCTCGGTCAAGGCAAATATAGGACATTTGGAGGCAGCAAGCGCTTTGGCCAGCATCGTCAAGGCAATCTGTAAGTCCTGTCTGCAAAGAAATTTCTACCTCGTGTTTGAAAGCTAACTAGTATTGACTATGACAGTAATGCTTGAAAAGGGTGTCATTCTGCCAAATGCCCTTTTCGAAAAGGTCAATCCTGCCATCGATGTTGACTTTTATAATATCAAGGCTCGTTCTCCAGGCTACGTACACCTCATGATTACGTCCATATTTCAGCTAATATCCGGCGTAGGTCCCCACCGAGAGCATACTATGGCCAAACCCTGGGATCCGTCGGGTGTCGGTAAATTCGTTTGGGTTTGGAGGTTCAAACTCACACGTCATTCTTGATGACGCATTCTATTACTTACAGGATCGGGGTTTGATAGCGAATCATTGTACTAATTCCGATAAAGAGGCTATATGCCCCGCCTTGCTTCCTGTCAACGGCATCACCCGTCTCAATGGAGAAGCACACACCAACGAGCGCGGTGTGACGAATGGAAACGCGCAACATAATGGGCTATTCGCTAATGGTGATCATCTTGCGAACATGAATGGCACTACCCACATCATCGACAAGATAACCAGCAACGGGTTCAGAAGAGCTCTTGCCAATGGAAGCTCTCGATGCAATGGCGGGCTAAATGGTGTCAACGGCAATCATGGAGTGCCAAGTCAAATCGTTAAAACGAAGGTGCTGGTGTTTTCCGCTGCTGACGAGAAAAGCGTTACGCGGATGATGGAAGACTACACCCGATTCTACAAAGATACGATTGTCGGCGATGCCCTCAGACTCGAGAAATTATCCTTCACTCTTGCCGCCCGGCGAAGTCATATGCTATGGAGAGTTTTTGCCATAGCCATGGATCCGTCAGGTAGTGAAGAGCAGCATGGCCTATCAATGGCTAAGCCATTGCGAAGCTCGACTGAGGCAGGTCTGGCTTTTGTGTTCACGGGTCAAGGAGCACAATACGTGGATATGGGCTGGAACCTTATCCAGTTTCCTGTATTTGCGGACACCCTGAGGCAAATTGACAATCTTTATGGTGAGCTTGGATGCTCATGGTCATTATTTGGTGCGTGGAATTGCTGCAAAAAGCTGAAAAGTCAAAGTGGGCTCATTGACCATGACCAATTACAGATGCGCTGCGAGACATAGAAACAATCGACAATCCAGAATATAGCCAACCGCTATCCACGGCTATCCAAATTGCCCTGGTAGAATTGTTACGGAGCTTTGGCATCATGCCTAAGGCCGTGGTCGGTCATTCTTCCGGCGAGATTGCTGCCGCGTGAGTTTGGCTGCTTCATCTTCTAAGTGGTTTGTAAATGCGACTAATTATGTTCCGGTACCCGTAGGTATACTATCGGGGCCTTGTCACTGTTGTCAGCTTGCAAAGTCGCTTATTTCCGAGGGATGCTAACAGGGGAATTGAGGAACACCAACTTGTCTTCCCCAGGCGCCATGATATCGGTCAATCTGTCCGAGGAAGAGATTACCGGATACCTTGCAGATATTGAAGACAAAAGTATCATCACCTCTGTCAACATTGCTTGTGTTAACAGTCCCACAAACTGCACCCTCTCCGGCCTCGAACAATCTATCGACGTTGTCAAGAGGAGAACGGACGAGGATGGTATTTTTGCGCTTAAGCTTAAGACTGGGGTTGCATATCACTCTTCCTCAATGCAAACCATCGCAGCGAAGTACCTGTCGCTTATGGGCAACCTCGAAGGGGTTGATCGTCGAGATCCAAAAGCGACCGCGGCAGTTCCGATGGTTTCTTCAGTGACAGGCAAGGTCGTCCGTCCTGCTGTGTTGGCCACGGCCCAGTATTGGGTAGATAACATGGTGCTTCCTGTTCGATTCAGCGATGCCGTTCAAACTCTAACCCAGGCATCGTCAACACTCAAGGTTGGGTTGGGCAACATCACTGACCTAGTTGAGGTTGGTCCGCACCCAGCCTTACGCCGACCATTACAAGACACGGTAGGCCAAGAAAAGAATCGCAATAAACAGATACGATACGCAAGTGTTGTACACCGATCACAACCGGCCATTCAATCCACATTGGGTCTCGCCGGACGGTTATTTTGCTTGGGGCATCCGGTCAATATCACAGTGGTCAACCAACAAGATGCTGGCAAACCAAAGCCCTTTCTGGTTGACTGTCCTGAATACCCTTTCGATCGGTCTCAGCATTATTGGACCGAGTCCCGGCTGAGTCGGGACTCCAGGCTCCGTGGAACAGTCAAGGGAGAAACACTTGGAGTACGGGCGTCCGATTGGAACCCATTGGAGCCGCGGTGGAGAAATTTCCTGAGCGTTGAGTCGTCGTCTTGGGTTGGACATCATGTGGTATGTTTCCATTGAAATGCAAATCTTTGGATCTTGGTACTAACATTTAACCGTGTAGATCAGTGATACGGTAATTTATCCAGCAGCAGGCATGCTTGTCATGGCTATTGAGGCTGTACAGCAAATGGTGCCGGAAGACCGAACGGCGGCTGGCTATTTGGTCAAAAAGGCTGTTTTCACAAGCCCGATTATAGTCCCAGAATCGTGGGAGGATCGGATAGAAACGCAAACGCGTCTGCGGTCGGCCAAATGGCAGCAACAGGATGAAAATCTGAGCTTATTCGACGTTGCTATATTCACGTTTTCCCGAGACAAATGGGCTGAATGCTTCCGCGCTGAAATTGGTGTGGATTACGAAAGTCAATCGCGCGATGACGAGGATTTCGAAAAGCGACTGGCAGATGAAAAAGCCAGAGACCAATTCAGACGAGCCGCGCAATTATGCGACCATCCCGTTGACTCTCTCGTATTGTATTGCGATGCTAACGTGCACGGCTTACAATATGGTGATTGGTTCCAACTAATGCAAGATGTCTCTTGGGATGGCGAAGCGAACGCGGTGGCATATGTCGATGTGTCCAGGGAAAGGTATCGAAGCAGCAGCTTGGTTCATCCTGCAGTATTGGACCAAGCATTCCATGTGCTGCGCGTGTGCTCCGGGCAGCAGCCTGCGGCCAACGTTCCTGTTAGCCTAGAGGGTGCCTGGTTTGCATCTTCTGGGTGGCAGCACCCACATACGAATTCAATCCACTGGCTGGGAACTTCGACATCGAGTGGAAAACGTGGATTCAACTTTGGTGAGCAAGGTTTTCTTCAGGCTCTGGCCGACGATGGAACTGTTTTATGCACAATTCGGAAAGCCGTCACAGCAGCGGTAACAGCAGATGCGCCTACCATCGCGAATGAGAAAGAAAAGAAACTCCTATACGGCATAGAGTGGAAACCACAGCTTAGTCTGCTGGATCCTGAGCAGGTGTCAAAGATGCTTGCCCGGGACACTTTCGCCAGGCATGAGAATGCCCAGGTCACCAGTTATGTAAAATTGCGCTATATATTGAGTATCATGACTGTCCGTGTATTGCGATCTATGGACACTGCAAACGTGCCCGACAGCTTATTGCGGCATGTCTCGTGGATGAACCATCATGTCAACAAATTGTCCCAATTGATGCACGAATACGCAGAAATCGCTAGCGTGGCGGACATTGAGCATCTGCTATGTGAAGTCGAAAATCTGCTTCCAACTTGGCAGTTATACATAGCCTGCGCGCGGAGCCTACCAGACATCTTAGCCGGGGAGGTTGATCCTCTTGAAATTGTTTTCGGATCTGATTTGGCCGATACCTTTTACGCTGATTTATTCCAGAGTCTTTGTGCCGATGGTCGACTCTCCACTATTCTTGACTTGGCTTCTCACGAGAATCCAGGGATGCGCATCCTTGAAGTCGGTGCTGGGACAGGCGCCATGACAGGACATGTTATGACAGCGCTTCAGGAGCGTGAGAAGCGGACAGGGACGCTCAGCTTTGCCGAGTATGATTATACCGATATCTCGCCTTCTTTCTTCACTCGAGCAAGCGAACGATGGTCCGACTTGCAGGCTGAGGGTCGAATGAATTTCAAGATACTGGACCTGGGCCGAGCTATCGACAGTCAGGGATTCGAGCCAGGCTATTATGATTTGGTGATCGCAGCCAGCGTTCTGCATGCTACGCCCTACCTGGAGGCAACCATACAAAACGTTCGACGCGCCTTGAAGCCAGGAGGCCGACTTGTGCTACTGGAGGTCGTCAAGCCCGACGATATTCTGACAAACTTCATGGCGGGACTGGTGCCCGGCTGGTGGGTGGCCCGCGAGGACTGGCGGCCTCATTCTCCTGCGGTGTCAGAACGCTTGTGGGATCAGTGTTTAAGGGACAACGGCTTCTCTGGAAACGATTTAGTGCTCCGTGATTATGAAGCTAGAGAATGCCATATCACCAGCATTATAATCAGTTCAGCAGTTGAAAGCACAAAACCACTCAGCTCAGCCGAGGCACGTCGTTTAGTCTTACTCGTCGACCAAGATCAATCGAATCAGCAGATGCACTTTGCAAGCTTGGTTCGATGTCAAGTCGATTCCGACAACAAGTCGGCGGCACAAATTTGCGCGTTCGGCTCAGAACATTTTCAGAGTGTGCTTCCAACGTTAAGCAAAGAAGACATCGTCTGTTGCGTGGCCGAGGTCAATAACAGACCGTTTCTCACGCAGCTGTCGGAGGAAACCTTCAAGGCCCTGCAACAGTTGACTAAGTTTGCGCCTCATTTGCTATGGGTCACAGCTTCGAGCATTGACGACTCTGGCTTTCCTGATTATGGCGCGATTCAGGGTTTCTTACGATCTATACGCGCTGAGCAACCTGACAGCCACTTCGTCACTCTAGCGCTCGACGGAGATATGGATGACAACGAGAATGCAAACTTCATAGCGAAAGTATTCCGTGCAGCATTCGAAACTCCATTGTCAAGCGAAGTAGAATACATCGTCAGGGATGGATTCCTTATGACAGGTCGAGCTGTCGAAGACACAGCTGGAAATAAAGCGATTCGACCTCTCCTGTCTCCGCAGCTGAAGCAAAAGCCATGGGCCGAAGGGCAAAATTTGAAACTCTCTAGCAGGGTACGTGGCGATATCGACTCTCTATGCTTTGTTCAAGAAGAAAATGTTGGAAATGACATTGGGCCTCATGAAATTGAGATTGAGAGTCACGTTTGGGGGGTTAGCCATCGAGTCGTCCAAGCTGTTCTAGGCCGCTCGGACGATGACCCTGACCATCTGCCAGGGGATTGTGCGGGTATAGTCACGCGAGTTGGCAAGGAATGTGGCCAATCAATTCAACTGGGTGACCGTGTTTGTATGTTGGCCAGAGGCTGCATGCGCAAATATCCTCAAGCCAACGAGAATTATGTGATGAAGATACCGGATGCTTTGTCGACAGAGGTTACCATCGCAAATCTCGTTCCTACTATGACCGCCTTTCATGCACTCTTAGAAGTTGCTCGACTGGAACACGTTGACTCTGTTCTAATCCATTCGGCTGCCAGTGCCGTTGGTCAGGCAGCGGTTCGTCTCGCTAGAGGGCAAAGAGCAGATATCTTTGCTACGGCATCTTCACCGGAAGAGAAGCAATTTTTGGTGGATTCGTTGGGAGTCCCTGAGAATCACATTTTCTCCAACCGAAAGGACTCGTTCTTCCAAGGACTCATGCGTGTCACGAATGGATACGGAGTCGATGTTTTTTTGAACTCGCTTCCAGCCGAGGAAATGCTACAAGCTTCGTATAAGTGCCTTGCTCCTGGTGGGCGATTTGTTGATATCAGCCGTGCGAAGATTGGATCCAATACAGTTCTGCCTTTCGACGCGTTCGCTCCAAACGTCACATTCTCGGTGGTTGATGTTTTGGAGCTTCCGCGAAGAAAACTCGCTACGGTGCTAAACCAGGCGATACATATACTAGCTGAAGAGAAAGTCCCATCTTGTCAACCATTGCGAATATTCAATGCATCGGAGATTCAACAGGTCTTCCAACATATCCAGGTAGAAGAGATCATCGGTCGCATTGTTATTCGTCTTAGACCTGAAGATGTGGTTCCGGTAAGTTTGATTCATACCAAGTTGCTTTTCTGTTCAGTCAACTGATGTATCCAACAGCATTTCGGTCATGAGAAGCCAACTTGGACTTTCGATGGGAACGCATCTTACTTGATCGCTGGAGGTACTGGTGGTCTAGGTCGGGCAATTATGCAGTGGATGGCTGATCGCGGAGCGAAACATCTCATTGCGTTGTCCCGATCGGGTCCTACTTCAAAGGCTGCTACCGAAAGGGTATCTGAGCTCACTGCGCGTGGTGTCAAGATATTCGCCCCTAAATGCGATGTCTCCTCAGAAGCAAGCTTTCGCCGGGTCCTAGAAGATTGCAAGCTCACCCTGCCACCAATAAAGGGATGTATCAACGCCAGCATGGTTCTTCAGGACGCTATTTTCCAGGATAGCATGACATTTGAGCAATGGGAACTGACGACGCGTTCCAAGGTGCAAACATCGTGGAACTTGCATCGATTCCTTCCGGACGATCTTGACTTTTTCATTCTTTTTGCGTCCCTTGCCGGGGTGGTTGGTCAGATGGCCAGCGCCAACTATGCGAGCGGGTGCACCTTCCAGGATTCTCTTGCCCAATATCGTGTCTCTCGTGGCCAAAAAGCTCTCTCGCTTGATCTCGGATGGATGCGGAATATCGGCATCATCGCTGAAACGAGCGCATATCAGAGACAGCGTGAGGGAGCCGACGACATGAACCCGATCGATGATACTGAGCTTTTCGCTTTATTGGATCTATATTGCGACCCGAGCAATCCAGTCCCTGTGCCGAACCAAGACCGAGGACAGGTGTTGTTTGGGCTGCGCACACCAGCCGATGTCCTGAGGGGGGGACGAGCTCCGCCAGCCCTGCTCGAGCGACCTCTGCTTTCCACATTCTCGTACATAACCGACAATAGCATGAGTAAAAACACAGACGGAGCACGAGCAGTAAATGCCGCGGTTCTGTTCTCCCAATCGAATGACTCATCCGAGCGGATTCGAATTGTCCTTCGCGCTCTGGCAGTCAAATTAGCTCGTGCTATGTCTATTTCACCGGATGATGTCGAACCGAGCAAGCCTTTATCGGCTTACGGTGTTGACTCATTGATGGCGGTGAAACTGAGAAACTGGGCTGGAAGGGAATTCGGGACTACTGTCGCCGTGTTTGATTTCATGGGCGGCGTTTCTATTGCCCATTTTGCTGATTTGATCGTTGCGAAGAGCAGTCTGAGTAAGGATGTGGCTTGATTTTAGTAGTCAATGCAAATTGTAGACATTATTGAGCAGGAGAAGTCAATTATAATGCTGGCTAGGGCGCAGAGAAATTCAATATCCGCGTTTATACGTCTAGCAGAAAGGTAGATGTATATGCCTTCATCCGAATCCGCACATATCGGAAGATCCCGCGGTTGCTGATACTCAGCACAAATGAGTCTATATTTGAAAATAGTCAGCGGGATCCTTGGATCATACATGCGCCCTTCCGTAAACCGAATCTTCTAAGCTTCAGCCCAGGGTAGCTTTTATAGCATCCGCTGTCGAGGCCAGCTATACAACAAACATCGCCAAGCCGGAAGGAGAAGGCGGGGGGCAAGTTTCCAAACCTCAAGGCATCTTCAACATCCAAGTGCCTCGTAAAAAGCAGTTACCCAGAGAGCCAGAGCACCCGAGTGGACAATCAGGGGTTCTCGGCGCTCTCAAGCAGTAACTTTGGGGGGATCCGTTCCGTTTGCTTGCTTACGGAACTAAAAAGAGCATCGCCAGGAAAGCAAGAGACGAGCAGAGACGAAGCAGAGAGGATAAGGAAATCTGGCCACCTCACGATCTGACGTGAACGACGAAGGATAAAATCTGTCCTCACCCTAGATCTGTCTCCTGTTCTCTACGGCCTCATCCTCTCCATGCTTTTCCGCCCTCGTGTCTTCCCCTTACGTGGCCCACAATTTGGCCCCACGACTAGTAGTGGCACTTTGGGCATCGCTTGGAAAACTCGCCAAGCCTCTGTCAAGGGGTCATCATCATCGCCTGGTTGCATTTTCGTCCGTCGACTATCAGCGCGACCGTTCGCGATGGATGCCAATCGCCCGCAGTCGCCACGCAATGGGTAAGATACCACATCCCGTGCAAGGAAACCTCGCTAATACTTCGCAGCCCCTTTTCCCAGCTGCCCCAGGACTGCTTAGTAAATATCCTGGACCACCTCAGCTTAGATGATTCCTTGTCCTTGTCGGCCAGCTGCAACGACTTGCAGGCGTCGTCCACGCCGTTTTTTCTGCGGGACCTCAAGATAGACTGGACCAGTAGGCCCCGACGGCAGATGTTGCAGCTGTTGCGGATGATCTTCAAGGACCCCGAATGCGCGTCGTATGTCCAGCATGTGAGCATTATGGCGTCCGGCTACCCGTGGGAGGACAGGGACCCAGTAGACTGGGAACGGGATCAGCGCGACTTCGAGGACGTGCTAGACCCGGCGATGGACCTGGTGCGACGAGCGGATGTCCCAAACCTCGATGATTGGCATCTGGGGATCTACGGGGGAAATATCTATACGTTGGCGACAGTGTTCCTCTCGCAGCTACCGAATATCAAGTCCCTGCGCCTGGATTATTCGTTTGTCTGGTGGGACGGATGGCCCGGTAATATGCTAAAACAGGCGTTACTACATCCTAACGGGGTATTTTCAACATTCGAACAGCTGGAATGGGTCGAGTACGGTGCGAATGTGCCTATCGCGCAGACCGCGTTCCCCGATGACGATCAGGTACCTGACGGATACCCGGCATATAACCCGCGCCAATTCATGGCCTGGTTCTGCCTGCCCTCGTTACGTCACCTGAATATCTGGCTGCGCGATATCGAAGGCCTCGAGGAAGCCAAGCCGGACCTGGATCTTAGCAATTTGGAAACGCTTGTCATGCCCAGGGCCACGGCCACAGAACATCACATGTATTACCTTCTGTCACGAGCGCCGAACCTCAAATCCCTCCATGTTGCACTAGCCTTCTCGTGGGTAAACGAACCAATTCTAGCGGACGGTCCTATCTTCGCGCAGGCATTGGAGGCCGTCAGCCCGGTGTTGGAGAAGCTCTCTCTGGGAGTGGAATACTACCCGGGTACCCTCGGCGACTACGAGTGGCGCGAAGAGGACGACTATGCCTTCGACCCGTTCCACCAGTTCTTCACCGGCTTTACAAACCTCCAAGAGGCCGAGATTCCGCTGGCAATGCTGTTGGGATGGTTTTTGGACGAGTCAGCCGAGCTTGGCCCCCTTCTGCCTGAATCAGTCACGCATGTATGCCTACGAGAGGACTTGATCGGCTTTTCTGGTTACGACTGGACGGAAGAACGGGCGATCCTGCTGATCGAATCCTTTGTCCGAGATGGAAAGTGGAGAGAATGTACGCCGTCCTTGAAGCGCATCACGTTGCGTCTTTGGGATCAGAACTATACCGGTTATTTTCGCGGCCAGGAGGATCGCTTGAGAGGTGTTGCCGACAAGGCTAGGATTGAGTTTAATGTTGTGGTGGATGATCTGGGTACAGGCTTGTGGGCTTTGGGTCGTTCTTCAGTTTGATATCAGCGTTGATGCAAGTCGCAGATTCTGTCTTAATTTTCCTTTCTTCGTTTGTAAATGACATACCATCAATCACATCGAGCCCTGTCAGTGGCATGAGGTCATTTTTGGATAGGGACTTGAGATCGCATAATATCGGGAGGCCAAGATTAATAAGTCGTACTGGGGGTTTAGAACGATGTACGATGGAGTGATCCTTGGATTTCTTGCGTAGTTATACCACTGATTATATGTTGATCTGACTGGATATACCTACAAGTCCAACCAATATTGTATCATACACTAAACCACACTACCAGCTATTGCACCCCTATACCGTGGCATGTCTTTCGCTGAGGCTCTTATTTCCCCCCTTTCTTTCCTCCCTTCTTGGAGTCCTTCTTGGGGTCCTTCTTGGTATCCTTCGGCGGCTGAGCGGGCTGTTTGGGAGGCTGAGCGGGCTGTTTGGGAGGCTGGGCCGGCTGCTTCGGAGGTTGTGCAGGCTGCTTGGGATCCTTAGGCTTAGTAGCAGGTCCAGGCTGGCCATTTTCGCCCTGAGAAGGTGTAGTAGTCTTCTTCTTGAGGGTGGGCGAGGGTAAATCCGCCTGTGCGGACTTGAACTGCGGGAATGCCTTATCTGCAACATCAATCGCCCTGGTCTTGGCGGGAACAACATCGAAGTCCATGCCCTTGGGACCGGTAAAGGCACCACAACCCCAGCTAATACCGCAAGAGTCCTCGTCGACTAGAGTGCGGCCTTTCTCGCAGGGGGTGCGGATCTTGCCGACGCCATTTTGGACACTCCACGCGACAATGGTAGGCTGAGGCTTCTTGTTCCGGAGCGTCTCGGTCTTATGCACCATGCGGTAGCGCAGGGAAGCCATGACCTCGCCACAGTTAGCGTCGTTCTTGTGCTGGAAGGTCGTCTGACTGTTTGACTTGAGTTCCTGGGACGCTCTGCCGGGGTTGGTTCTGGAGGAGCCCTTGTTGTCGTTCTGCTTCCCCTTGCCGCCCTGCGTGGAGGTACGAGAAGGCTGCTGCGAGTTGGACTGGGGGTTCTTGTGGTCGAGTTCGCGCGACCTCTCACGCAGATCGTCCAGGGTGTCCTTAATATCGGGGGCGTTCTGCTTGAGCACGTCGGTGAAAGCGCCGTAGCCGTCCTCGGGGACGGCCTCGTCCTTGTTGGGCTTGTTGGCGAGAGGCTGTTCCTGCATGTTGTAGATGTAGACACCGCCGCCGCCCTTCATGTTGGAGGAAAGGAAGACCTCGTTGCCAACCTTGAGAGCCGTCATCACGTTGGGAAGGTTCCTGTTGTGGGGCTCCATGGCATACATCTCCTCGTAGGCGGCCTTGGCGAGGCCGGCGAGGTGCTCGTTCTCAACCTTGGCGTTGTTGTCGAAGGTCAGGTAAGAGCCGAATGCGAACCATGGGTTCCTGGTGCCAGATTGGATGGTCTGTTTCTTGAGTCCGAGGGACGGCGCCGGCGTGCGCTGCTCCAGAGCAACTGGAGAAGCGACGACCAGGCTCAGAAAGAAGGCGAATAACAAATAGCACACTTTGGAAATCATCTTGGCGATTCCCTATTCCAGTAGGGTCTAAATGAAAGAAAATATTAAGAGTACAGGCTTGGTGCAGAATTCAAATGAGCGACAGAAAGACACGAATGAAAAGAAAGGAGTGACTGATGATTCCAAAGAATGACTGCTCTGGAAAGAAGCCTCTACTGTACAGGAAATCAGCTTTATTTATATTTGATCCGCATCATTCGACTCTATCCAAAAACCATTCTCATAGACTACAGAATAGGTAAGTAAGCAGGGTTCGCTCAGGGAATCGGCCCCCGAGACCCATAACTGACGCCGTTAACTAGTTCGGGTCGGACCTGGGGGCCGTTGGCTCTAACAAACCGCTCTAGAATGAACCTCGCGACGAAAATCAGGGGACTAGCCGCAAATCCTCAGAGATGCTCCCCACATAGCGCCGCTGTCAGGGACTCTCTGGATCCCTAGACGAGTAAAGTCGATGTTAAACGTGTTTCAGCTCATGGTCTAGGCGGTACTACTTCCTGCGCTAACGAGACCCTGAACTCGCTACGAGCCTCCTCGGGAATGAGAGATTTTCATATTCGGCCCCTAGAATGGGGCCAGAAGAAACCTCATTGGATGAGGTGTCGTACATTTTGTCTTTCGTCGAGGCTGTGCTGGATATATCGGGTCTACACACTGAGTAAGATTCTAGGGTGTGACGACTCCAGCATGTGCAAACATACCACCCGAGTGAGCATTGGTGTATTACGGAATGATCGGAAGAGCGAAAGTCTTGGATGCATGAGAGCGAGCCCGCTCATTATGGGTCTGTTTGATTACTCGTGGTCGTTTTGGGGCTTATGGTCTAAGACCTCTCGCTCTTTGTGGTGACAATTCCTACATGACCCGGACTGTGGTAGGAATAAAGCATAGCACAAATGTGTTTGGTCAATCATCTGCTATACTCCGTCTATTCTTACCCAAGCGCTTGATAATTTTGATGTTGCTGCCGTGAGGGGGCCAAATAAGTCGTTCGTATTCTGTCAGCATGTCCAGTTTCTCACAGCTTCCGACTACACCAAAAAGCCTCAGTTGGGCAGTGAGCAGTCCTTGCGATGCGATGATATACGCCAACATATTCTAATGAAGGATAAATCCTAAATCCACCTAATCTTCCATTCTTAACATCTCCTGTCAGCTAAGACAGTCATTTCCTGTGTCTGTAGCCTGCTCTCCTTGACCGGCACTATAAGAAAGATATTGGGAAGGAGAGAACTGCAAAGTTCTTACGGAGCGCATTCATAAAGTAACGAGAAAGAGCATTTCGAGATAGAAAAATAGTCAATAGAAACTAACTATCCAAAAGGACGCATTAGAGAGTCCTTAGCAAAAGGTAATATGAAGGCTGTAAAACCGATCATATGACTAGAATATGTTCATCTTTGTCTCGAACAGAAAGGAAAATTTGGCACCAGTAGCAATATAAGATGACCAGATTCTACAACTGCTTCCGTGTATCTATTTTATTCATTCTACTATGGTTATTGAAGGAACCCGCAAGTTACTCCACGCATTCCGCGTAGGGGTCGGAATCTCTGTTGTTGCAGATTGAGGTTAGGGCATATTCCCATGGAGTGCTCTATAAACGCCGCGAAATACACTCCTGTTACTGTTCAAGTATGGACTCCAAAGATATTTTTACTCTGCATGCCATGTTTTTTCACGCGGTTGACCAGCCAGAATTAGAACGGATCATAGCTTGTCTCTTCAAATGATCTCTGCTAAGGCTGTGGGAGCCAAGTGCTTTACTGCCTTACGAGGATGATTCAGGTCCTCGTATGGAGCAACCATAAACATGCCTATATCACACATGATAGCATCTATCAATTCATTTCTAGGATATCATGAGTATGGCTCCCACATGGGTAGCCACTATCATACTTGATAAAGCTGATGTTTTTATGGGGGCTCGTGATACGGTCAACTTGAAAAGGGACGAGCAGGTTTCAATGTTCCCGCGTCTGTTGGAGTATTATGAGGTAATTCATGCCCCGAATGTTGACTTATAATGAGACTCAGGGCATACCGTTTCTCGTATCCAATCGGAATGAGCATATCGATCTTGCTTTTGAGTCACAAATTCACGTTCCCATGCGCGATCCAGAGCTCACAGCACAGTTAAGACGCTTGATCTGGCGTCAATTAATTGTTAGTAAGAATCTTCGGCCGTTTCCGGACGATGAACTTGATCATCTCTCCAGTTATGGCCTGAATGGCAGGCAAATCAAATATTCCCTAGGACAGCGTGTTTACTGGCGTAGGAGTAGATTTCGGTCTTGAAATATGAGTATGTTCAGGTGAAGGGCTGAAGACGGGGCGGCACAGACTAAACAAATCACCAAAATAATGAATGAACAAAAACATATAACAGCCGTCGCCGTCGCGCGAGCTCCCTGGGTACGCTTTAGATGGAAAAAGAATCTACTAAATTATTAGTCTTAGTTATACTCAACATATAACTATATAAGTTATAAGGAATAAGAGATATATGGATTCTTAGATTAAAAGTAAGATAATTGTATGTTATATTTAATTTTACACATCCAGAATAACATCCCGGCGTCGATGCCTTTACACGGTTTAAGAAAATATGAGCAATTTGTGTCGACCTTTATCCATCCCAAGACCTCCTGATCCATCTTGGAATGAAACTTTGTTAAAGGGTCGGGTGTGAGAAGTGGGGGGGGAGGGAGATCCAATAGCTCTCAAAATTCGTGTTTAATTAGTTAGGCAGCATTGCGAGAACAACGTTTCGTTTCGCACTCTACGCCTGCTTGCGAAACAGAAGTTACATTTCCACTAGGATATCATGGCTATGTTGTCCTGTCAAGCGCATGGACTGATGCACGTAGTACCAGTAGCTCATCGTAGTAAAGAGAACTATTGGATAGTCGGCACAAACCGCTTCTGAGCATTTAAATCACGTCAACATAGTGGTTTCAGCTGCCCACAAAGTAAAAGTTGATAAACATTGCCTTCACATTCTATCTTCGCATCGCATCCTTGGTTTGCTTCCTGAAAATGTCAGTAAACATTGCTAGATATTCTCAAGCCATGTCTTGCTCTCACTTTTCTTTTCCCAAAAGCTGCTATGACCATTGACAAGCGAAATGACATTACACCTATCGATATCTGATAGGCTCAGACAGCAATCAAAAGTATTTGTCATTGAGAGCAGGGATGCAGGAACAGACACACGAGGTATATTGCTAAGACAAGCCAATGCTACCTTCCCCTCACTAATATACTATATCGTTTTTGTTTGCCCGGGCCCAGCCCCCGATCAAAATGACCCGGTGCATCCATCACGCCGCTAGGAGAGACCGCTGACAGCCCACTCGTGGCTCGGGCTAACTTGTGGGCCTCCCTTACGCAGGATCCTTTGACAAATATAGTGAGAGCGGGTGGTTGACGCCGGCGCTGCAGGGGTCGTAGGGCGCAATTCTTGCTCTCGGGCCCCCGTGGCTGATTTTGATTTAGGGACTGACCGCCGTATGATAAGCAAAAAGAAAATGTGAATGCCAGGTACCCCTACCTTCCACACGGCCAAGTTAGATGCTTTTCAACCAACGTAGGTAGATATGCCGACAACAAATGATAATTTCATTCCATTTCATCTTTTGTCGCCCTCGTAGCCCGAGTATGCTGAACAGTGTCGTAATACGAAAGTGAATGTTCCACCTCTTGGGTTCTCTAGGGATCCATAAAGGTGGTAAAAATGGGCTCAAAAATATGCTCGGGAATGGGATATAGGAGTGTCTCATTCTGAACCAAATACATTGAGCAACTCATTGGTCGAGAGTGCTGTTCTAGCTGGGGAGAGTCTTAGCCACCTCAATTTGAACGACGATGCAGAATCGGTGCCTGAACTATCTCCCCCTTCAAGATCCGCGCTTGGATCATCCGATGATGACAACATCGATCCTCCCACCACAATCCCAATTGAATGCTCACGAAACGAAAAACCAATCTTGGGACAGCGTTTGATCATGCCGGCAACATCAGCAACGGCATCGCCAGTAGCATCGCCCAATGTCAACTCGACCGCCGTCGAGAGTATGCAACCATCTAAGGGTCACGTCCTCTATCCTAGGATCCCTCCCGTCGCATATCCCATCTCTCCAATGAAGGTCGTGGCGCATGAAACCAAGGAGAATGAGAATGGATTGGCAGATATTCTTGGAAACTCGGAGACTTTTTGATTGCATGATTCAATTGCGATGACACCGTCTCGTAATCCTAATGCTCTTTAATATCGTTTGTATCTTTGCTTGTCTGCTTGGATTTATGTATTGGTAGATTGAGTTGTAAGTTTGCTATTTGTGGTATATGAAACAAAACCATTATTGCTGAGGTATCATCGTCACCGAAATTGACGCCATCTATGGTATCATTTTGAATAATCATGCCTGGCCCGAGGACCAAAAGCATAACATTGTCTGACATTATAGATCCTGCAGCTGTCGCTCCCATAGTGGAAGACACAGCTGAAACCATACACAAGACCTGCCCCCAGTATCATCTCTTCGTTGAGGAAACCCCACTTCTTAGCATGTGGTGGGGCTTGCACATGCCTTCGAGGGACTCCAAAGCATCGTCGCTCAACATCCACTCAACCTTGCCGTTGCAGTCTCTCTCTACATAAGGCCCCCGCCGCACCCAATCTATCCATTTTTTTGTCACCTCCACCGCTAAATCCACGCTTAGTCCCTCAAACCACTCAATGTGTGCCTTGTTGCATCCCATGCATTTGGGTTCCTTTCGGCGATAATATCCCAATTCAGTATGGATCAACTTTTCCACGCGCCAGACATGTTGCAATGGCAGGCCTTTCTCGGATTCTTTCGGAAAATGGAGATAGAGCTTTCTCTTGCACTGAGTCTCCCATGCCTTCAATCGCCTGATGATATCATTTGAATATCCTATCTTCATGCGCCCAAACCCCTCTGGAGACCAGTAGATGTAAATGAAGCCAGCATCATGGTCTTGCTTATTCGTTAAAGAAGAAACGCAGGTTCTATGGAGAATCCGCTCAAGTTCCTTGCTCTCATGTACCAATGAGTGATAACGTACTAGTTCCTGAGTCGTGGCTTTTGGCTTGACAGGAACACTAACTTGGCCATCTTCAGCCTTGGTATTAGATCCTGCGAGGAGACCTAAGGTTTTGATACCGGCTTGGAGCTCCTGAATCCAACTGACAAGTACAGGAAGACGGGGATCCTCGATGTTGTTTGGGGTAGGATTTAGGTCCGGGAGGATACTCCTCCAGCACTCCCAGTCTTTACCTGCGAGCTTGGTGTGCTGAGAGCACAAGATTGAGTTCAGCAAACCGTTTATGCATGAGCTTGCATCGCCGACATCAATACTGACGAACCGGTGAAGTTGCGCAGAGACCGTAAGGGGATCTCCTCTATGTTTTCTGCTGCATCTTTCGGTTGGCCGGGTCCGATTGAACGCAGTGCATCTTGAAATGTCATCAATAAGTAGCTGTCCAATTTTGCGCGGTAGGATGGACCCGAGAGACTTCTCCGTAAAACTGTATTTCCGCATGTGTTCCTCCGGTGCGTTACGAAGTTGGGCACTTGCGTTGTGTGGCTCATCGGCATAGAGAAAATTAATTTCAGGGATCGTAGCGAATGAAAGTCGAATACTGTGGCTCGATCTTGACTGGAACACATCGATCTCTGATTGAGTCGCACCCTCGAGATTGGGTCTGGTGTATTCATCACTGTGTACCTCAGGGATTTCTGAGGATACAGGTGAGATACTATTGTGAACCCGAGAACGAGGTCTGCCCCGAGGGGAACTCATCAGCCTCCTGGAATTAACGCCAAGGGTATGTTTTCTCGGTCCGTTATTGCCACGTGCGCCCAACAGCCTTACTTCAGCTTCATTCTTCCTCGATTGCGTCTCGAACGACACCGCCGAAGTATCGAATTCGAACGGAAGGCTTTCCGTCTTCTTAACGTCGACAAGGTACGAGCCAGCGGAGGGTAGAGCTCTAGTATCATCGGCCTCATTTGGTGATGGCAATGACAGGGAGGGCTCAGTATCTGGCGTATCGGTGGCTGAGAGCGAGGTTTCACCGAGCTTAGAGCCAATATAGCGTTCTTGTTGCTCTGAGACCAGCTCACTCAGGCTCTGGGACCTTGGCTTTCCATGTTGTGTTGTTCCCAAGCGGCCCGGATCGAAGTCGACCCGTCCCAGGCTGACGGAGCGTCGGATTATATTATGCGATGCGTGGATGGAATATCTGGCTGCCGTATCTTTGAATTCAAGCTTCTGACCAGGTTGTCGCGAACAGTCTCCGGTCGAAGGGCTTGAAAGCCCAGAGAGGCGACTTACACTATCCGTTGAACTGGTATGCAGATTACTGTAGCCATCTTCAGTTTTCAGACAGTGAGGAAGATAAAGAGACGGGAATGGGAGCACTGGTGTTCCGAAGCGGAGGTCTGGCTTTCTGGTGGGAGTATCATGACTGACGTCTGGTGATGATGGAGGAGTTGAGTCTGGTGAGAAGGTATCAGAAGAAGAAAACGAAGTGTCCTCCATTGCTGCCATCATTAGCAATCTGTTGCTGAATCAAGTCAATTTCTAAAGGGAGCATTTCCAATTTATGGGATTGAGCGGTATAGCGTTAGTGACGCCTAGCTCCCCAGCCTCGTCGGGAGATTGCTTAGGATCGACTTCACACCACCGTCAGCGTTCACCTGGTCCGTATCTTTGGCCGGTCCACTTAGTTACCCAGAGCGATGATCACATCTCGGTTAGATGCATCTTGACTGCGCCGCAGCCTAGTGACTAGAATAGCGCCAGGGGAAGCGCCCGAGCCATCTCATTACCCTGAATTGGGCTATAACAGGTATGTTAGTAAAGCCACCTAAGAAAATAGGGATGGGTTAATCAAAAGTCCTTTAGCTTCACCAAGGGCGACCTTCCACGTTACATCCAGCATTCGGATTGCTTGAACGGGCATCTTTTCGCCTATCGGAAGTTATGCTGTATACAGCAGCATAGCACGACATTTTAATATCGGTGTAAAAGCTGTAAAGTGCATGGCCAAAATTCGATGTATGTGGTAGCTTTGATGCGCGGATATCATCCGCGTGATAGTGACCCCCTGCGGTGGAGTCTTGGAGTTAACGTCCGCGTGCAACGGCATGAAACAGTCGAAAAGTAAGCCCTGTCAAAGTGCCTTAGCTTCCTACTAGCGCTTACGACCCCTCATTTGATAATTCCCTCTCCTGTCACGCTGCTCAGAGCCATCAGCAGTTTCGATTCTCCGCCAATCGTTCCCAAGTGACATTCGATTCTACCCTTGAGACGGCATTGCACACCTACGCCATGTAATTGTGGCAGGCAGTAGCCAGAGCGCCTTGTCTCGTATAGCCACGGAGCGGTACGAATGAGGTACTGTTCAGTCACCCACAAAGCCTTTCTGATAGTACACCAGAGATTTTGTAAGCTATGATATAGTACGATTCCACTTTGCATGGCCGTCATTTGTATTGCGTTGGTAGGTCTATATGCACAGGAAGCCTTATGAACTTCTTAATGAAGCGCACCAGAATCCTAACGAGATTATCTGATGGACGGTATACAAAAGAAGAAACATGATATTATAATCAATAGTATGGTGATAGATCTTCAATTATCTCTTGACTGTGCTTTATGAGAGCCTTTCTATCAGTGTTCTTCTAAACAGGTGTGGTATCATTTAAATATTATCTTCATACCATTTTCTTTATTTCTCAGGCCTCCCATTTCCACAATCACATGGATGTCGACCCCCCGTTTACCGCAGAATTCACATCTTCATACTCAAATTTCTCCCTCGAAACGAGATAGGAAAATTTGTTAGACAGCCTTTGGCGATCGTTTAATTAGCTACTCTTCAGCTTTTGTGTTCAATCTTTACATCCCAAGATAGCATTCGCTCTCTCAGAAGCGACCTCTTGACCCGTTCAAACAGCCCATCGCCCGTTTTCCCTCCTTCGATAAGTCGTATTCCGTTCTTCAGTCCAGGTGCTCGCTTTCCCCCATACCTTCTGGGAAACAAGGCGGAGGAAGACATTTGTAGAAATGCTCTCGCCAGTCACTCAGATAGATGTTATTTACCTTATCGTGGAGCACAGAAAACATCAACTATAAAGAGACAATGTTTGGAAATAGCCGATCATTCTTGACCCTTTCTAAAGTCTATAACCAGACTATTCCATTCGCCCTCCCCCTTCGGAGATTGCAGATGCCAAGCCCCTGCCTGGTACTTCGTAGATGAAGCCCTAAAATATATCCCAGTTAGTTTCCTATATACAAGAATCGTATCAAGCCGTATAAGTTTACACATGCTATTTCCGTCCAAGCGACTACTAAATTAGGAACTTTCCTTCTACGTTAGATATCATCCACGGTAGCGCCAATGCCAATGCCCGCTTTTCTACCCGTGGAGAGACCTGATTATGAATGACGAGGGTAGGGCCGTAGTAGCCAGCGTGAATATAGTGATTGTACTTGTTGCGGTCTCAGACATATAGATGTTCTTTAGAGGGGACAACAAGTCCTGCAGATTGTCCGTGGCTGACAACAGTCCAGGGACTAGATTAAGGACTGCTTTCACTTAGTGATCGATAAGATGTGCGTTCTTCTAGACAAGCATTTTCGTTAAGCGCACTCTAAGTACACAGGAGATAAAATAGTATGTGACTCTAACTACTATCCATATCTAGCCGGTACTGGTCGATCCGGGGGTAGACGCACCTTGTTCTCTCCGGGTGGTTTGACAGTTTCGCCTTCAACCAAAGGCCGAATGTCAAAGACATGCAAATCTCTGTAAAGGATGAACCGCAAGTGATGCTGGAAAGTTTCTAGTCCATTGATACCTTGTAGTGGTCCTCGGTCTCGTTCTGGATCATATCCCGCAGATAAAACACCAAGTAGTCATATTCGAATCGAGATGTGCTCCAGTTAATTCCAGCATCATATATAAGAAATAATAAAACCTAAAGATACACATTAAGAGACTGATGTATCTAGGTCCTCAAAATAGTAATATTTTCGCTATAAATCAAATCGACTAACTTATGGCTTAGGCAAGATTTCTATCTTTCCTACGGTAACGCTTGCCGCTCTATCCTGTCTAGGAATATTAATTATATAAAGCTCCCCGACTCTTTATATAGGCTTAATGAGATAATTTTAGCTCTCAAGGTAGACCCAGGTCAAGAGAGCGACCAGTGGAATTTGCCCCCGGTCAGTCTGCCAAACAGCATAAAGGAAAAGGACTTATAGAGAGTTTACGATCTTAATATTTCTACTAAAAAGGTCGATAAGAAGCTCAAGGATCGTCACTGGTATAGCATTAAGCCCTACTTTTGGCGGATTGCGTTCAAGGTGAAAATTGTGGTTAGGCCTATCGATCTATCCCTTTAGCTATAGTCTAAGGATAAGAGGGATTCACAACGGCAAGCATAAACTTATTACAGTAAGTTAGATGCCGGCACAGGATCAAGAATCTTGACCGTCTAGGCAATATCATCGGTTGTATATACAGTCGTAAGAACAAGCTTGTTGAGCAAAGAAAACATCAACTACAGCGACACAACTTTAATAAACAGCCAATTATTGTCAACCTTTGCCGCAGACTGTATCAATGCTATCTTTTCTCAAGAGTCAAAATTTCTGATCAAAAACTTGGAGGGAGTTGGCATTCGAAGCCGCAGGATAGCGCGACTTGCTATATAGGCTCCTTTAGCAATAAAACTACATTGTATGTGATAGTTCTTCCAACCACGTGGATCACTAGCTGGAGGGGCGCTTAAACAGAGAAGTGCTCCAGGAAACTACTAGGCTGTTTAATAAACGTGTCAAGTTTGCTAGGTATTAACAAAGTTCGCAGGGTCTCCGGTCTACAACCAAGTCAACGCTGAATTCGTTCGCTCTCGTCTATCCACAACCAAGCGGCCTAGGGGCTTCAGATTTATGATTTGGTCTCGAAGAGGAAATTTAGAGACATCGCCTGCTGAGAAATGTGGCAGCTACTACGCATTACTCATAAAAGGATACCATACATTCTTGGCATACATATTCGAAATTTGCCAGTATGCAAGCCAGTCAGACCCCCACCCCCTGCTTTCAGCCTTGTCTTGCGCCCTCTATTTATTCCTCGCGTTTTTCTTTCGGGTCGCCGACGCTCTTTGTTTTCATGTCGCATGTTCATGTTCTAAATTAGGCTATTCGATTGTGAACCATGAAGCAGCTCACTTTCCTCCTGGCAACCCTTCAGCTCGCCTCGTCCTCGTCGGCCGATGAAACCACCTGCTATAGACCTAATGGACGCAAGTCCCCCAACCATGACGCGAAGAAGTGCAACGGCGTGGAGGGTGCCGTGAGCATGTGCTGCGCTCAGTCCGATGAATGTCTCAAAAATGGCCTCTGCAAGGTCACAGGCGATAAGTCCTCGAACACCTCCGCGATATATTGGCGTGACACGTGCTCGTTATCGTCCTGGCCTGACGTGGGCTGTTTGAAAGTTTGTGCGGTACGTCGGTATATTCGTTGGGTCTGGATTGGAACTGCGTCTCTTTCTCAGCCTTGGCACGGGAACGGAATGCTAATAAATAACATGGCTTCCAGGATGGCGATTTAGAATCTGAAAACACACGAATGACCCCCTGCGATGGCACGGATTATTCCGAGAAGTGGTGCTGTGGTATAACGGCCGATTGCTGCGGAACTGAAGACGAGGTGTCTGTCCCGAGGAACATTTACATATCCTCATCCCCAACGAGCACACTATCCAAACCTATGTCCACGCAAACAAGTGCACACTCTCAAACTTCGTTCACGTCAGCCAGGGCTAATCCTAGCTCATCGTTGAGTTCAAGTCAATTTTCCGAGTCCGAATCGTCGGAACCCAAATCGTCGTCAGATCTTTCTACAGGTGGAAAAGCGGGCATTGGCGTTGGCGTTGCTGTGGGTGCCGTCGCGGTGATCGGATTGTTGACTTTCTTCTTTCGTCGAAAGCACAAGAGCGAACACCCTGCTGTGACGGTTCCTACGATAGATGTACCAAGCTATTGCGATGCACGTGAACTGGACGCGGCTTCTGTCTATGAGAAATCTGCTGGGACCGAGGACTCGAGGCATGAACTACCAGGTGATTCGCCACCTACAACAACCAGGCCGTAGATTGCAATATATGACCTTCCACTTCGGATGTTCCATCTTCACGACGGGAGAGAAAGAAGCTTTATACCCCTTCTTATTATACAATGGTTGTTTATCAGATATCAGATATCGCATGTCCTAAAATTTAATTGTTGAAGCAGACCACACACTAACGCGTAAATCACAATGAGTATCAAGGATCAGCTGAGAATACTGATTTCTTTGTTCGCAAGGTAATTCTCCTCTCTAGCTGTTCATATAACGGACTGAAAACAGAGAACAAGAACGGCAGAGCGGTTGACTATTCTAAATGAGGCCTCGGTGTGCAGCATGCCTGTCACATATAGACGCACTACTTAATAGATCGGGGCATATAATTATATTCCAATGATTTGTGCCATGGCACAAGTGCCTCAAGGCTTCCTTTGTAGACTTTCAGCCCGACATGACCTTGTATGGTTACATCAAGTCCCCCGTATCCCAGCCGCGAGAAAGAAATATTCATGCAGGAAACCCAGCCAAGTCATCCAATATAGTCTGTGAGGTCATGGCTAACATAGCAAAGTGTCATTTGACTGGGAAGGTTTCGTGTGCGACTACAGTACTTTACTACAATTACACTGTCGACACGCTCCGCCGATATCTAGCACTCCAAGATGCAATTATCCAAGCCTGGAACACAACAACATGATGGATAACTTCGTAGAATCGCCACAAATTCGCGAATTTTGTCTTCAAGATGTAAGACTATCAATATTGATCCCTAGTACCGCACCATCGCCCCATTTCCACTTCCAAGCACCCATCCAAAAAGAAGCAGATGTCACAGAACCTGACTGAGAACAACGCTTCGAACAATCAATCACGCTTTTCCTACCGCACCATTCGGCTCCCACCCTAGATTAGCCATCTCAAACCCCTTAAACTCAAACCCGGGTGCCACTGAGCATCCAACAAGCGTCCAGTCTCCTAAAGATTGTGCATGTTGCCATTCTCCCCGCTCGATCACAATTTGAGGCCTCTGGGTTTTCCAAAGATCCGGGCCCAGAACCAGGTTGCGGACAGGCTTGCCATCGTCCCAAGACAGTGAGAGCTGCAAGGGTGCGCCAGCATAGTAATGCCAAGCCTCAACGGCGTCGATCACACGGTGCCAATGCGAGAGGCCAGATTCGCCTTCGAGGAGATAGTAGATATAGGTACCGCATGAGCGGCCTTCGGCTGATTCGTTTTGATCGCGGAATGTCTCGATGTAGTAGCCCTTCTCTGGATGAGGGGCAAGATTGAGGGCATGGATGACGTCCTGGGCTGTGTGAATGGACTCCATTGTGGCCTCTTTTTCTGGTGGTAAGGGGGTAGATCTTTCGGCCTTCAAAAAAGTCAGACCGGCTTTTGCTAGATGGGTGCAGTTAACATGTTCAAGAGTCTTCGGAGAATTCAGGGGAACTTGTGCATTCCCCGCGGTTCTTATAAGTTTTTTCTTGCTAGGGGGGGCCAAAGTTCCAACGAGAGCTGGCACTATTGAGGACTAAAATTCCCCAAACAAAGGAATGCTGATGTGGCATGGGAGGGGCATGACACCAAGAAAAGCCACTTGTGAAATGTGCAGGGTTTCCTTGTCTTATCACTACCTGATAAAATACTGATAGGGACTCATGCACTCCATTTCAGTGTCACTTGCTGTTATTAAGTTTGCTAGTTAAAATACGAACCCAACCGGGAAGTACGCAGCACAGTCTGTTATATGTCAATCCCAATGGCTGTCTTTCCGGAGGTCAAGATCATTAATTTTTAGCCATCGCTGTGGCCATGACTATTTCTATGGTTTTAGTTTGACAATGTGGTAATGGTTGCATGTGTCCAAGTTGAACGCTTCAAGAGTCCAGAGTGCCCAAATAGCATAGGGAATCAGACCCAAATATGAACGAGCTCTAACATGAAGAGGAACCCTACCAACCTGTATTCCCTTCGTTTAATTTCATCTCTATGCAAGAACTCCAGCTAATCAATTATAATACCTTATGCTACCTTAGCTTTTATAACACTCCCTTTTGTAGATCGTGACAAGTTGTTGATCAACTTTCACCGTGCCCCGTCCATATCTATATCCACATCTGCGTATACCCCTGGCCTCTTTGTGCTGTTCTCCTTTCCTCGCAAGCAAATCCCATACTTAAGCTTGAACACACCAAAAGTTCGATGATGTCCGCGTTCATATCTTTGCACAGCGGAGAAAATTATTTTACCTCACTGTATGCTCGATCTTATGACCTCCAGATGTTTGCTGTTGAAGCAAGGTATCAAGAACTGTTATTGCATATGGGAGACAGGGATGTGCAGGTTCTGCTGGGTATGTTAGGTGGGCAAACAAGATGGGTAAGCAGCCACCAAATGTGACCTCCCAAACTCGGTGAGGATGTGCAATCCCCTTGGAGGTTGCATCTGTAAATTGGCTGGTAGCAAGTAAAGCCCCGCATGATATAACCCATTTGATAGGGCCGATTGAATTAGAAATAGCTGTGCCGCGCAGCCGCGCCTGTCTCCCATTCTTTCAGATTCCGAACAGTAACTTCTCTCCACAAACATTATAGAGCTTAATCTTTTAATATAGACGCGAATTCAGCAAGATCCAAAAGAAAAGGCATAAACTTCCTAATATGAGCGATATCAAACAAGACCTACCCCCTGTCCATGATAATGGCCGCTTTTACGGGCATATCATGGTACATAGGGGTTGCCATCAACGTATCTCTTTTCCTGCTCTTCAAGCGCCGTCGCGGATCATACTTCTGGTCGTGCGCACTCATCTCGTGGGCGGTTGTCTTACAGTCTCTATTTATTAAACTCGCAGACTTTGGTGTCTGGACAGATTTGTTACCATCCATAATCATGATCTATCTGACGTGGGTAATTATGGTAGTCCCGCAAAGTTGGGTCCTATACTCGCGACTACATCTGCTTAGGTGTACCGCAAAAACACTAAAGATTATCAAACGTGTTATTATATTCAATTCAATTGCATTTACAATACCTACCATCATCATCGGTACTGTAGCCGAGGAAACTCATCCCCGTGTGGATACCAGGCATATGCATGGGGAACTTTGTGCCAACACGGAGTCTCTTCGGTGTCTGTTCCTACTTGCTGGGAGAAATCCGCTAAACCGGGCTAACGAGTTTCTTTGTTCTGCCCCTAAGTCCCAACCCGAGGTAACCGAACAAGGCTGAGCTTGATCCTTCGCCTTCTTTTCGTTGTCCGTACCTTGAGTCTATTTTTAAGAACTAGTTCTTATTTGAGCCAATTCGGCTCCGTTAACTTCACACTTCCTACATCTTTTTTTTTTCTCATCCATACTTAGGAAACAACATCGATATCACCAAGATGTCTGCCAGCAACTTCAGTATTACGGAGCACATTATCCCCGCCGGTCATATTCGAGAATATGCCAGCAGTACGGCTAATAGCCAAGAGGAGGTTCTGCACCTCCATGTGAAGCGATATACACCCTTGGAGCAATCGACGCCGCTTTCATCTAACGCGGTGATAATAATTACGGCTTACCTATGAAACAGTTTGTGCATTGTTGGTAATTCGGAGAATTCTGTCTATGAATACTTACATCCTTCTTCAGAACTGTACCATAAATCCTTCTTTGCCGACGACGAAATTATCTTTGATCTTGTATTCGTTGTGCCCACCCATGCCGACATGTCCCATGCCCGGTGCAATCCTCACATCATACAGCAAAAGTGCCCTTGCAAGCCAACCCCTAGTTCCAAAAAAGCCACATTTCTCCTAATGCAGACACGCGAGCCCAAGCTGAACGAGATGAATGCTTCCTTTTGTTGCAAGAATTTCTGCGCTGACGTCTTCCACGCCTTGACAGGCCGGATCGCCACGAAGCAGCCATCGACTAGGGTTGCACACAAATGGATCGTCAAAGTATGTCTCGCCATGATGGAGAGTGTAAGTGGGCACACTGACCATAGCACCGGATGGGAAATAGTGGTTCATCACTCGGAGTCCGCGCGGCTGGACCTCTCGGGAAATATCCATGGGGATAGGAGGGCACAGTCGCATGCTTTCGTTCAGACAGGCACGTAGATATACCATCTGCTGCAAACGATGGCCGGAGAGTATGTCCTTCACGTCCGAAAATGTGTCTCTGATTTCATCCAAAAGTCGATTGAGGACTGCTGGGTGTTTGCAGAGGAAGTAAAACGTTGCGGCTAGGGCCGTGTTGGCGGTATCAAAGCCTATATAAATCAAACATATGCGATTAGAATCCAATGAAAAAAATTGTTTAACTTGGTGAGAGAGAGCTCGGATTACCTGCTCCTAACAGTAAAATTGTCTCTGGAATCAACTCTGGTTGTGAGTATGCCTCGCCTGTCTCAAGGTCGCGAGCCTTCTGCAATTAATGGATGATGTCTCTCCGTTGAGACATCTCCGGATTGACTGCAAGCCTGTGCCCTAGCTGTTTCCGCGAAGATTTAATCTTTCTCTCACGGTTCGCCGCAGTACCTCGACAAAGATACGTTTTCAGCCCTAGACTTCGCAGGATAGGCATTTGGCCGCATATATTCAAGATGCGTACATCCAGCGCCATCAGCGGGTAAAAGAAATGGTTCTCCTTTCTCAGGGAAGTCTCGAAGCTCCCTCCGAAACATATCTCCCCTAGCACGTCAAAGACCATGCAGACGCTCCAATGTGCCATGTCCTTTGACCAGGCTTCATGATGAACCCTTCCGTTACCGAGTCACCGACACTGGGGATAAGTTTGCAGACAGAGTGCGCCGCTCTATGCTATCCCCAACCTCCGTGCTATCCCCAACAACAAATATGAATTCATCTCACCCGTCCATGTCAATAATGCCCTCCTCGGAGCTCGCCCTCACCCAGAAATACCCCACTACAGCCTACACCGTACTCAGAGCTTCTACAGGGTCATCGAAGCCACTCAGGACAGGCTGCGCCAAAAGCAAAATGTGAGCCAGTATCTATCGTTCACGAATATCTCGCCCGAAGAATACAAGAATATCGACAACTACCGAGAACAACGGCGCAGCCATGTTGTGTTCACCTACTATCCGGATATTCAGACACTCATTGTCAGGATCCCCACCAGCGAGACCGAATCTGCACACTTTTTATCAGTGCAGTACTCGTAAATTAATTCTACGCCATGAAGATGAGCCGCATCATAGCACACTTCACGCCCCTCCGCGCCAGCACCAGGGTGGGACCCACCGGCTCGGAAAACGAGGCCGCCAGCTCATATAAATACTCTCGTCTGCGACCTTGGCAAGAGGACTAGCCGATGTGGGTGATCGAATGTTCTGGGTCCATGGACCGTCTGCGGCAGGACGCGGCATGGTGGATCGCCAACTCCGAGGGACAGGTCCGCATTGTTCTGTTGATCGAGGTGACGGTGGAGACCAAATGCATGGTTATTGAACAGTACGTGCTCGATGTTCGGACTCGTCCAAACACGAGAGCTCAGGCGTCGGCGCCGAGCTTTCGGCCTGCCCTGGTCTCCACCACAGTGGTGAACCACGGAGTCAGGTCGCCCTTCATTCGAGGTCCCCCGGTCAGGCTTGAATTCGAGCGTGTGGTGGGCAGACCACCTGTACCTCCTGAACGAGATATTCAACTCGATTCCGACGAATTGCTGCAAGATGATCATTCAAAGAATCTTCAACATGTGTTGCTCTCTTTGCTTTAGTTCTTAGGCGGTGGTGTGAACTGCCGGTGTAGTTAATCATTTTCATACCCAATATCAATCAATATGATGAATACTATATCTTGAAACGCTAGGCTATACAGGTGTCTTGCCGGATGAAATATAATCTTCTGTCCGTAAGCCGTAATCCCACGAATGTAGTGCACAAACCAAAAAGGCATACACAACTAAAGCAGCTCACCACACGCCTACAGCGTGCCTATCGCTCCTCAAGGCGCTGTAATCTTCTCTCGCTTCGCTCTATTCTAAAGTCTCTTATAGAATCCGCTCATCACAGCACCTGATCAAGACCCTGACCTGTTGCTTCTCCTCGTTCAACTGGGAGAAACTGAATTGCTGCAGTCGACTTGTCTAATGTATGCATGAATACAGTAATGCGCCTTCGGATCTGTTATCACTGCGTCAGAGTCCTGTTCATGCCCACACAGTCTCTTGTTTAAGTCGGGGTTTTTATACTCGATATTAGGTAGTAATCACTTGTTTTACCGCCCAAAATTATATCTGTGCTTTGAACAGGCCAAAAAGGGAGATATAAGCCACTAATGCAAAAATATTTCGAAAGAAAGTGGCTTTCACAAATAATATAATTACGTGTCTCTGATTGGCAGTCTTCTATTCATAAAACTCATCCATCTGACACTCGCTTTTCTCTCAAGAACCACTCAATTTATTACACAATATCTCGCATAACGTCACCGATAGCCTCAGCCCCGCCACCACCACCGAGCAACTTCTCATTCGTTACCTGAATAATAACCCGGCGATAGCTGATCAGAGCCGGAGACCCGTTATCTTTCACTTCGAGGATAAGATGCAGCAGCTGACCTTTGGCAATAGCCTCCCGACTGATCAACTCCACACAGCACTTCTCCGGCGGAGGGATCTTGACCTCCACTTTGCTGCTGGTATCGTTGAGCGGCTTAATCTCCAGCTCACCCACCTCGTGGTGAGCAGACCATTGTGTTGCGCTGGGGTCTCGGTACTGGTACCATTTGAAAGTGAGTGTATCGTTGGGATCGGGATCATACGATGCAGAAGCATCCAGCTGGAAGGAGGTACCGGCCTCCAACTCAAAGTGAAGCGGTTCTAGACCCTTGTTTCCATTGATCTCGATAACAGGGTGATGGTTTGCTTTCCCCAGGTCTGGCGAAAGAGACCACTGCATCCGAGCGGCGAAGTCCGTCTGGAAAGCGTCACGCCAACGCCAGATAGTTGCGTGGTTGGATTTGTGTTTCCGGCCATCAAGACCCACGACTTCGTCCACCGTGTCGCTGAAGTGACCATTAGGAACTCCGCTGCCACTGATATCCGTGGAAATGTATCGACCACCCCAGGAGCCGTATCCCGGGTGTTCCGGCACGCCGAGACCGTTTTGAATGATGTATAGGAACGTTGGGGTATCGCCCTCGGGAATGAACATATAGTCTGGGTATGTGGACCCTAGCGGGCCGATCTGGATATTCTCCTTGATCCATTCCTTGCTGATCTTGGAGGGATCCGGACCACCCTTGTCGAAGCCGTACCAGCCGTCGCCAGAGATGCCGCACCAAGCGGCCATACCGTACTGGTTCCATCCATGAACGGAGCAGATGTAGAAGATATCAGGGAAGTGGTGCCGAATCCAAGCACCCGTGTCGTCTTGGTCCGAAATTGTATAGACGCGTATTTTTGAGCGGAGTTTGGCGGCGTCGGCGGCGGAGTGGGTGTTTTGGATCTTGAGGAGGACAGAGGCAAGTACATTTGTTCCGCCCCAGCACAGTACCCATAGGGGATTTTCAGAGGGTGCTTCGATGCGGTCCAGGAGAAGCTGGCCGCCTTCGCTGAGGGGGATGTTTTCCCCTACTGCTGTCATGCCATATGTCTGCGAGTGTTGAGTTAGAAGGTTAAATTCCAAGTGTCTGGCTGAAAGTATGGGCTTACCTCTGCGCCCTTCTTGATTAAAGACCTCAAATACTGGGCGGTCGGATATGGGTCATTGGGATGTGCGTGGGCGTTGAGATTGTCGACCACCTTCTCGTAGCCGTCGACAATTTTGTGCATGTCTTGCGGGCAGACTTTGTTCTTCATCCAGGTGGATGTGCACGCAACCAACCCCTCCGTCTGGAATTCATTGGAGTAGAGGAGGTAGCGCACCAAAGACTCGGCATCGTCAGGCTCATTGGAGATGTCACTGAGAATGAAGACACGCGGTTTGGTCGGAAAGGTCTGAAGCTGTGTGGGAGAGGCCATGACGAACGAGGGATGATGAAGATGGCTTTTCCAGCCACGGTGACGACGGCCATATTTGAATGCCTAGGCTCCCATGAATCGCGCTGCCCCAGAAATCGCAACTCGAGCCACGCACGCCCCAAAGCAGACGAGTGGGGTGATCGTGATTGTGGGGGAAGGGAGAAGGAATTGCCGGCATAATTTGGCCGATGTTCTGCCGGTAGCCCCGGACGGCGGAGGGCAGTTGCAACCGCCAGACATTGACAGCATCATGATCAGGCCAGCCTTGCTCCACCACTGCCGAAACCCACGAATTCCCCATACTATCGCAACATTTGGTCTGAGGCACCCATGAGCCATGCCGGCTCGATTGCGGGGCCCCCAGGTTTAGGAGCTGCTTCCCTTCGATGCCATTCACGCTGCAAGCGAGGCATCTTTAAACGCCATGTACTAAACCATATAAATAAGCCCCGTCGCCGGCGAGGGGAAAAAGCAGGATGTCACTCACCTCCGGCTTTGGTGAAGACATTCCTGTTACTTCCTCAAAATGTTTGATTCGATCAAGCAATCAGTGCTCTACCAGGAGCTGAGTCTCCGCTTGGTCTTCATTGGGTGCTTCGTCTCCCTGGGAGCCATGGGCTTCGGATTCGACAATTCTTGGTGGGGAGGTGCACTGGGCCTGTCGCCATTTGGCGAGAAATACGGTGTATGGGATGAGGCCCAGAATGACTGGGCTGTCCCGTCCGAGAAGCAGTCCGCAGGAACAGGTACAGGGTCTGCCGGTATTATTCTCGGCTGTCTGGCCGCCCCGTGGTTGTGTTCGAATCTGGGTCGCCGACCCACTCTGCTAGTCATGGCAGGCCTTCTCATTGTGGGTATTATCCTGGAGGCCACTGCTTTGACCTCCTTCTGGCAGCTAGTTGTGGGTCGCATCGTCGTCTATTCCGGTATTGGCCTGGCCTCTAATGTGGTGCCCATGTATCAATCGGAGTGTGCACCGGCTAAGATCCGAGGTGCGTTGCAATTTTTCCTCTATTGAATGTTCGATCAGCACTCATGTCATATAGGCGCTTTTCTCGCTGCTTACTCGTTCTGGAACACCTTTGGTGGTTTCATGGCGACGCTAGTCGTGTACTTGTGTCAGAGAATCACAAGTCAATGGGCCTATCTGTAAGAACTGAACCTTCCATTCTGATTATGACGAGCCCTGACAGCATTTTCCTAGTACCGTGATTCTTTGTCAGCTCACGGTTCCTATCGGCATTCTCCTCTCTTACCATTTCCTTCCCGAAACGCCGCAATTCCTGGTCTACCGTGGGCGGTTTGAAGAAGCCGAAGCTGCCATCAAAGATCTATATGGTCCCAACTACAACGCAGCCGAAGAAGTGCAGCTTCTACGACTACAAGTCGAAGAGCAGCGTGAGCTCCACAAAGCGACCAGCATCATGGACTGTTTCAAAGGCACCAATCTGCGGCGCACAATCATCGCCGCAGGGGTTCAAATCCTGCAGCAAGCTCAGGGTATCTCCTTCATTAACAACTTCATCGTGACCTTCATGAAGCAGCTCGGATTCTCCGACCCTCTGAAATACAACGTGATCGTCATTGCCTGTGGCTTGATCGCTAATATGATCTCTTTCTACACGTTCGACAAGATCGGTCGGCGATCGAACATGTTCTGGGGTGCGTTCCTCATGGCGGCGATGATGCTCGGTGTTGGCGGCACAACAGCCAATGGCTACAATGTTCTTTCCCCGATGACGCAGAACGGCTGCATCGCCATGCTGGTTCTTTGGTATTTCTTCTACGGCCTCTCCTGGGGACCGGGCGTGTGGATCCTGGGTGGAGAGATCGGAACCGGTCAACTCCGTGAGCACACTTTGCTTTTGTCCACTCTGGGCAGTTTCGTCACTTCGGTGCCCATCAATTTCGTGAATCCGTACGTTCAGGCCGCCATTGGTGGTCGAACGGCTATCATCTATGGTAGCTTCTCAGTTGCCGCGATAGCATTTGTCTACTTCTTGCTCCCCGAGACGAAGGATCGATCTTTGGAGGAACTGGATGAAATGTTCCAGCAGAAGGTTCCGACGCGGCAGTTCAAGCATTATGTCTGCACTGGGTTGGGTGCCCAGATCAGAAACCTGGAGAACAAGGACGATGTCGCCGAGAAGAAGATCAAGGATATTGAGCATATTGAAGCTGCTATTTAAATGTTTGTTAATCGGTATAATGGTTCGGACTATGTGTTAGAACAATATTATTTAGGCGCCAGTGTATAGAAATCAATAGCAACTTTTGAATTATGGAAGTACTTACCATCGAGCTTTCCGAGACCTAATTCACAGGCTTGGCGCCAAATCTTGAAAGGCCATCGCGATGGCTCGAGATCCTTCGCGGCCCTTAACATGGCGAGCCAATACGAAGAGCAGATATGCTTTATCCCCGTGTGTTAGCTCTGCAAGCCAAGCTGGATCTACACTATGTCGAGCAGCTATATAGGCTAAAAACGCCAACATCAGCCTGTTTGAGCGGGGTAAATGCGTACCTCATATAGCCTGGCTTCTCATCTAGGCAGATAGTGTATTCACATCACCATTCAATCAGACTGAGAAGTTACATTCATTATTCTTACTGAGCCCATCTTCTGAGAAACTCTTCCCAATCAAAGAAAGTCGCTATGTCAATCTCAAGTGACCAATACACTTTCCAAGATGCACTTCACTCTATCCAGAATGGAAAGGAAAGTTTACCGGACGCAACAGCTCGTCTACTCTCCCAACTAACTCAGTCCGAGCGGTTGTGGCTTCTTGACGGCGACGAAGCTTTCTGGCCTGGACTGGGACAGATGATGTTAGATCGTTATAACCGTCACCCCTATGTGCATGGAGCTGTTCCTCGTCTATCCATCCCGGGAGTCCGTTTCACAGATGGACCACGAGGGGTGGTCTTGGAAGAGTCGACTACATTCCCAATTTCGATGGCTAGAGGAGCGACTTGGGATACATCCCTTGAGCGAAGAATCGGACAGGCAATTGGACTAGAAGCAAAGGCTCAGGGGGCCAACTTCTTCGCTGGAGTCTGTGTCAACCTGCCTCGCCATCCTGCTTGGGGCAGAATCCAGGAAACATACAGCGAAGATCCCTTACTATTGGGCGACTTTGGGCTGGCTCTCACACAAGGCGTGCAAGATCATGTTATGGCATGCGTCAAACATTATGCGCTGAACTCGATGGAGAACGCGCGATTCCGAGTCGATGTTAAGATTGACGAGGATGTGCTGCACGAGGTTTTCCTAGCCCATTTCCGAAAGATCATCGAGGGTGGAGCCGCGTCCGTGATGTCATCCTATAATTCGGTCAATGGCGAATGGGCTGGACAAAACCATGATCTCCTGACAGACATTCTGCGTGAGAAATGGGGGTTTGACGGATTTGTGATGTCCGATTTCATGTTTGGTTTGCGAGATTCGGCAAAATCCGTCAAGAATGGTCTGGACATCGAAGCACCTTTCCGTCAGCAGAGAGCTATGCACCTCGAGAATGCCCTTGCTGCAGGCGATCTAGATTGGTCTCATGTGGATCGATCGTGCGAGAGAATCTTACGCAAGCAACTCGAATTTACCCTTCGTACCGCAGAAAGCCAGCCAGATCGATCCGTCGTTTTTTGCAAGGAACACAGAGCACTATCGCGCGAGGCAGCGGCTCGCTCGATGGTTCTTCTAAAGAATGAGGTCGTTGAGGGCCAATGTATCCTCCCCTTGAAGCCCGAGTCTATATCAAAAATTGCCGTTGTCGGCCGTTTGGCGAATATTGCCAACACCGGTGACAAGGGGTCTTCGCAAACATTCTCGCCTCATGTTGTTACTCCACTCGAAGGAGTACGAAGAGCCTTTCCAAATGCTGAAGTTACCCATGCAGTTTCCTTAAAGGAAGCAAAACACGCTGCTTCTCAAGCTGACGTCGTCATCTGTGTGGTGGGATTTGACCATGAAGATGAAGGCGAGTATTGCATTCCAGCTCTGCGCGAAAATCCAAGCCTCCGAACAGTATTCCCTCCAACCAACAGCCCCGAAGATGAGCGAATCAAAGAAATGTATGAAAAGGAGGGAGACGACCAGGGAACTGGAATGACGACCGGTGTCGGTGGCGACCGTAAATCTTTGCGGCTTCGCTCATCCGAAGAAGAGCTCATTAAGGAGGTGACGAAAAGTAACCCTCAAACCATTGTGTCGGTCATTGCCGCTGGAACGGTGATGATGGAATCCTGGAGACAATCCCCTCCGTCCATACTGCTTAGCTGGTATAGTGGATGTGAAGGTGGACACGCACTTGCAGATGTTTTGCAGGGCAAGATAGATGCCAGTGGTCGATTGCCATTCGCTATCCCAACAGACGAAGCCCATCTACCTTTCTTCGATCGGGACGCATCCGAGATTCGCTATGATCGCTGGTTTGGACAACATCTCTTAGACAAGCTTGAGGTCTCTCCTGCATTCCCATTCGGATTCGGACTCTCCTACACCGAGTTCAGTATACGGAACGTCACATGTGAGAAGGAAGCAGACAACGGGGAGGAGTTTGAAGTCATACTTCAAGTGAGAAACGTAGGGAACGTACAGGGACGATTTGTGGCACAAGTATACGGTCTTCCTGGCGTTCCAGACCTCCCTACTCGCATTTTGCTTGGCTTCACTCCCAAAGATATTAAGCCGGCTGAGCAGGTGATCGTACGGGTGACTGCATCTTTGCGTCCTCTCCAGAAATGGGTCGCCGGGAGATTCGTTCTCCCCAAAGGGAAGGTCGCAATCGAGGTCGGGCAGTTTTCTGGCGACAGATTGGGGGGAAAGACTGCCTTGACCCTGGACTGAGATAATGACCACGATAATTAGCATATGATTTCTCCATTGCCCTTATGATGAACGTGCTGGGCTTGTTGTTGATGCATTCTGGTGATTTCGTCTTTGTCCTCCCTGATCCTTGTAGGGAGCTAGTCACGTTGCCATTGCCAGGCCACAGTTTGCCCAAATGACTGTTGATGACATACTGGATTCAAAGTCTCTGTATGAAAGGATGCTTGAAAGAACTCAACTAGAATAGAGTGCAAGGAGAAATTGTTGGATGTCGTCCACCAGTGTGGTTGTGTACTCCGCTGGGCTGGCAAACAAAGGAATGCCGATGGGTCGTGTGCCTACCAACCCAACAATGACGAGTTAATTACGACAGTCTAGGCAGCATTCTAGAGCTTGGGATCATCTCTCTTACTGCACTTCCTCTCGGTACACTATCAGCCACACCTTCTATGACTAGAAAGATACACCTATTCATAATGATCCCTTTGCACCTTCGAATCGAAGAGCGCTACATTGCCTAAGTAAAATCCAGGGTTCGCTGCTAAATCTTGGTGGCGGAGTCCTCACCGATGAGAAAGCTGAACAACTCAGTATCGACTTCCACTATTTGGATATTGATACTGGTGCGACTCGGTGACTCCTTACTTTCTCCCACGCACATCATTCCCTAGCTGTCGTGACATGAGCAGGGACCTTCATTACATCTTGCTTCCCCAGGGACAGAACCCAAGCGGGGACCATCGATGGAGTATTGAGCAGCCGAAAGAACGGTTGATACATTTTCCACAGTGCTTCATGCAGGCATACTTTGATTATGCTTCTGAAATGGATTATGATCGATTGTGGAGGGTTCAGGGTTCCAAGTAAGTCTATTCCTATGCTCATCTCCAGGTCGCTATCTAGTATCAACTCATGCCATATCGGTTGCTAACCAACAAGGTAAAGTTACGACACATGGTTGGGTGACCGACGGGTGAGTACTTCAATTTTTATATGAAAAATAGGCTGAAAATATACGCTAATTCCCAGCTAAGCAAAGATTATTGTCCGTCGACTGTTCGAATTACATCTTTCCTTCACCTTTCTTACCACAGAAACTCGATTTGCGACCGATGTTTCGATCTATGAGTATGTTTTCAAAAAGTCAAGATAATGAAGTTACTTTTGGTGCCTTTTATCAAAAGATGCGCAACAATGTTGCAGATGACAAAGAATTGCACTACCTCAGCGAGCTTATCCCGTCTTTCCAGTCTCTAAGCCATGGCATGGCCGATGTTGAAGTTAGGGATTGCCATAATGACTCACCATCAGTCAACGCGATTCTACATTCAATGAGAGCACAGATAATGGAACTACGAGAGATGAGCTTTGGGCAGAGTTCGCGTTCGCCTATCTTCAACCATATTCTGCCGGTGAGCAGTGTCGCTATCCATTTCACAAAGAGTCCACCAATGATAGAACTTGAAGATTAGTCCGACTCTTCGATGACCATGGATATTGCCGCGTGCTCTAAGCCTACTTCGATGGTAGGAGGTTGAAGGTTCAATTTACCAAGCTTCTGGATTTCACACAATTAGCGGTCGAACGCCCAGCTGGAATGACCTACCTTGATTTTATTGACTTATCTAAACACTATGGCATGATGGATAAACTACTAAAATGGGCATGGCCGGTTGTGCAGGGAGATACTAGTGAAAATGGAATCAAACATACTACCTAGCCGGTGACCATTCTGGATTGAGAAACAAACCCGGACCTTGCTTCGGGGTAGGACTGCATTATTCTTAACCTGACAGACTTGAACTTATTGCTTCTAGTATACCAAGAAGCCTAGAATTTTATCTTTGTGTTGTTAACATCAAAACACATTTGCTATAAGTTCATAGGTGTAAACAATGACATGGCATATGGCAGCCTGAGGCACCGAGGTCTCCACAATGGAGAGTTCTCACGTGCCTGACTTGTATGAGCCGTGGAAATAGTAGGAGAAGAAGCAATATTTCCACTCTGCGCTAGAGCTGTCAGGCAGTATTGCATATTGCAACGCACCGCCAGCGACATCACGGCGACATCACGGCGCGTTCCGTCACTTCGTCTTTATCAACCCCATCCAATCGGTTATCTATTCGGGACAATTTCCATCCTCCGAGCTGCCTCAAATTAATCTCGAAGCTTATAGGGTTGATTCGGACTTTAAAGAAATAATAATCATCTGCTACCCTGTATCATTCTAATTGATTAACCCCCAAACTGCACCTGCCACTGCGTGGACAGTGAAAGAACCGCCACAACATGACTTCGCTCAATAAGTCGGGCGATACCCAATTCACGGTCTTCATCCGCCTTCCTTTCCCTCGGGGAGAATTTGTTGACCCTCCTCCTGTAAAATCCCATCTTGGGCTGCCCTTAATTGAGAGCGCGGACTGACGCCAACAGGTCGAATGGAACGCTGCCAAGGACCAAGCTCTCTGGGATCTCCTATCGCGTCCGTCCAAGGGAGATGATATAGACTGTAGGAACTGATCCCCTGAAGTAATTCCAATCATTACTAATACAAATACAGGGAAGGCATTGTACGCAGATTGCTCCTAGTACTACAAACCCCCATGCGCGAGTTAACGTGTTTGTTGTTACAGAGCGGAGAGCTTTGACGTTACCCTGCAATTCCTCCTGCAGCAGGCAGCATGGCTGTATGATCGACAGCTCGCCCAAGTTCGCGCACAAATGCGCAAAGTCCCAAACACGCAGTCGAATTCGCCGTCTCCCGCCCCTGGTTCTGTCTCTGGGAGCACGGCTCTGGGGAACCCTCCGGCTAGTAAAGGGGCGCCCACCGCCAGTGCCGGTATGCAGCTTTGGCCTTCACCCCATTCATCGCTGACATCCTTTTCAGGCTCCAGACCGCCGAATCGGTTGACGCTACAACAGAAGGATAATGTTCCTCCGCGTGGTAAGTTTCATCTTTCCGACATGACGCGTCACCGCCTGTCTCACTTACAGTATTCTCCAGGCATCACTTCACGGCGCACCAGCTCCACAACTACTGTGAACCAGATCAAAGTCCCTCGAGAGTCACCGCGTAATGAAACCCCGGGTGGCGAGCCGAAAGACCCCAGACGCGAAGGCTTTGGTCGACGTCCATCGACAGGCCGCCGAGAACAAACGCCCAACATTCCAGTCCACAGGTCGCCAACGCTCGAAGAAGAAGACCTCACGTCAAGCTCCTCCGAGTCTGAATCCGACGACGACGGAATCATGGCCAGTCGGCGGGGTCCTCGATTCCGGCGATTTGGCAAATTTTCCATGCATCGTCCTGGATTGCGGGACGAGGACGAAGATGAGGATGAATCCCCGGCGTTCGTCCCTCTCTCTCCCGAGCCGGAGCTGGCGCCTCGCAATCCGTCCGCCCAGGATCTCAACGCCACCCTTCGCGACGAGCCTGCCGATGCGCGACGGCGGACTGTGAATCCAAATCAGGTTGCAAGACAGCCGATCACGACAGAATCGTCCGCGAGTTCGATTAGCTCAGGGAATCCGGCCACGTTGCCCGCGGGCGACCGACGCCGACGTGCAAACCAGATGGGCGGGCCGTTGAGCCCCCGGCGGACAGAATTGGGGTATAGCCCGCGACGGTCCGTTACGTCTGGAAGAGAGACTAGCGACGGCACTCCCAGCATGGGAAGTAGCTTCAGTGATCTAGATGGTGAGTGTATCCGTTGATTGTCACCCTGACATCAGGTTTGTCGCTAACATATTTGGACCAGATGCAAGCGTCACTCAGTCTGCACTCGAGGAGGCTCTCATGAGTAACATGCAACATGGCGGAATGGCCAGTAGAATGAGTACGATCAGCCAAGCTCTACGGAGTCGGTATTTGTGAGTAGGCAAGGATATCCACAGTAGTACAGATTGAAAGGGGGTCAGTTTCGTGGTTGCCTGGTACGGATATATATCGTGGTCGTTGTCAGTTTCGTCATCAACGCCCTTGAACAAGCGAGGGGAGAGAAAACGATCCGACGCCAATGATCACCACTCCCAAGGCCAATTTTAGTGAGTTCAATAGTCATCTAGCAAGTCTAGTAGTCCACGAATGCGCATCCTTATTTAAATGAAATGAACCATATTTCTCCTCCACTCTTGTAAAGAATCACGTGGGTCTCCGCTGTCCCGAAGGCGGTGAGCAGCTCACCGGTGCCCCTCGGCTTCTTCTGGGGCGGGCGCTGCAATGCCGAGTCGCTCGACAGCTTCCCCCATCCTCAACAATTCAACAGTCCTCCTGTTTCTCCTCCTGTAAGCCGGTTTACCTTGGATATATCTTCCGCTCGGCTGAGACTGTCAATTGAAGTTCCTTGTCCTTCTGTGGTGAACCCAGGAACCCAGCAGGTACTCCTACTACTAATAGTAATACCCCGCGGGGTTGCGAGCTTACGCTTTGACTGACCCGGAATTCTAACGGTTTTCGAGAAACGGATTCGCTTTGCTAGATTTTCTTTTTCTCTTCTTGTTTATACCTTCCGGTCGTTCATTTGTCTATTTAAGCGTCTGCAAAACGACAGACATCCATCTATACAGTGAATTGATAGATACACTGCTCAAGAATCCCTCCCTACTACCGGGACCAGACCCGCATTGAAAATGGCGACGTCCGAAATGAACGCCGACGCCGAGTCGGTCTACTTCAACAACTTCCCTCCTCCCAAATCCCTACCGAAACACGAAGCCCTCGCGCGAGCCTTCATCGACTACCATGTGGAAGCCAACCGGCGCGTCGTGCTCGTCACGTCCGGCGGAACCACCGTGCCGCTAGAGAACCAGACCGTGCGATTCATCGATAACTTCTCCGCCGGAACGCGAGGCGCTACGTCAGCGGAGTATTTCCTGCAGGAGGGCTACGCCGTGATCTTCCTGCACCGGCAGTTCAGTCTGCTACCGTACTCGCGACACTACAGCCACTCGACCAATTGTTTCTTAGACTTCATGGACGAAGCGCCCCCCTCGGAGTCTACGGGGTCGGACCACGGGCCCGTCGTGGTGCGCAGCGAATACCAGGACGAGATGCGGGACGTGTTGCGGAAGTACCGGTATGCGAAGAAGAACAATCTCCTGCTGCTGCTGCCGTTCACTACGATCGCCGAGTACCTGTTCGAACTGCGGTCGCTGTCTCAATTGATGAGACCGCTGGGCCCCAACGCGCTCTTCTACCTGGCCGCCGCGGTCAGCGACTTCTTCATCCCCCGCGATCGCATGTCCGAGCACAAGATCCAATCGTCCGAGCTGCCCCCGGAATTCAGCAAGAAGGAGGAAGCGGTCGATTCGTCGGATATCTACACGGGCGGACTCGACGCCGCGGCCCCCGGCAATAGCAAGAAACTGGTCATCGATCTGGATCCGGTGCCAAAGTTCCTGCATCGGTTGGTAGACGGCTGGGCCCCCGAAGGCAGCATGATCGTTTCGTTCAAGCTAGAGACGGATCCCAATCTGCTGGTGTACAAGGCGCAGACGGCGCTCAAGCGGTACTCACATCACCTGGTGATCGGGAATATGCTTTCGACTCGCAAGTGGGAGGTGGTTTTCGTTACGCCCGACGCGCCGTACGAGCGATGGATCCGCGTGCCTAAATCCCGACGCAGCAAGAGTATCTCGGGTGCAGAGGACCAGGTTGGACTGGCGGAAGCCAAGCGGGCAGAAAACGCGGCGGACGGTCATCCCGGGGATAACGGCGAGGCGCGACAGGCCGACAGCGGTCCGGAGGGAGTCGAGATTGAGAATATGATCATCCCCGAGTTGGTCAAGTTACACACGAAGAAGATCAACACGCATAACAGCAAGGCATGAGGGAGGTAGATTGGGAGGGATTATAAAACGGGATAATAAGGAACGGTCAGGGGAAGGCTCTACGAAGAGCGTTAAGAACAGATGGTCTTTTAGTATTGGCGTTTATTCCACGATCCTTGAGCCATGAAAATAAATATGAGAATAAACATGAGACCGGCAGCAGATTGAATTCTTATTGCAGGTGGAGAAGGGGTTGTCGTCATCCCGCGGCAAGACTGGACGATCGGTATTGACTAGTAACCGGAGGTACCTGCACTTTGGTACGGCAGTCTACTGTGGCCCAAGTACCTCCTGTGTGTACTGTATGCCTGTAACGGTGTATGTTCGTCTGACATTCTTCAGGGGCTGCAGTCATTCTGGATTCTTTCTGCGGTATGTTTCTACTTGCTAGAAACCTTCTAAGTGTCTCTGAGGACTGCACGGAGTATGCGTTGTGAACTGTCTGCATGGACAGGTGGACACTAAGTCACTAACCACCACTAACTCTACCCCAAGCCTCCCGCATATCCATCATGGTCACACCTAATCTTCTCTTCTTTACTACTCCGTACTTCTTTTTTCCCCTTCACTTTTTCATCCTTCCTGTACCAAAGGACACGGCCCAACGCCTGACCCCAACGTACCAGATAACCAGCGACAGGGAACTGGGGGCCAGGTTTCACTTTGACGTCTGGCGCTCTTTAGCCGCCGTGTCCATTTCGTTCCCATTCCGAAACTAACGCGTCATCGACGACTGTTCAGATCGCCATGGAGAGTGGGCCGATCGTCCTCTCGTCTGTCTACATACGTCCTCCTCGTCTGGCTTCGCCGCTTAGCCAAAAAAACGTGCAAACTGCGGTGCCTGCGTCGATCGCTTTTGACCCCCGTCATCCTTTTTCCCTTTTTCCCCCTCTCCTCGCCGTCTCCTTCTTTCTCTTTCGCTTTCTCTTTCTCCTCTCTCTTCAGTCTCACTCCTACGTCTGCTCACCCACCACCCCCTCCTTCGCTTCATCTCCTCGAGCACCATCCTTGTCCCGAATTCTGTCCCGCGGTTTTGATTGAACGGAACTCGAAGAACTAAGCAATTATCCTCCGAACCAATCACACGAGTGACGAGACACTTCCAGCTGACGGGAGGAACGAACCGACCAACTAAGGCATTTGGGGGATAAAAAAAAACAACCAAAAACAAAAAATGGTGACAGTCGGTTCCATCATTTGGGAGGATCGGTCATAATTTCACATTGTTTCATTTCCAATTGCTCTGCGTGGTGGCCACTTTGAACAAGCCACGACTTAAATCCAACTGCCACACAACCGCCCGCCCTGCTCGAAGCTCCCCGCAAAAACTAGGATGATTCCCACACGTCCGTTCCGCCGTCGCACCACCTTCCTCGCCGCCCTCCTCGGCCTCTTCCTCCTCTACCACTTCCTCACAATCCGATCCGAGCTACAACCTCCTCATGAGCGACGACGAGTCGACTGTCCGCCCTTACCGGGCATGGAGGACGTGCTGGTGGTGCTGAAAACCGGGGTGACCGAGGCGATGGAAAAAATCCCGATCCACTTCCAGACCACGCTGCGCTGCGTGCCACACTATGTGGTCTTTTCCGACTTCGAGGAGGAAGTCGGGGGCATTCGCGTCTATGATGCGCTGCAGAACATGGACCCGGAGGTGAAGCGCACGGTGCCGGATTTCGACATCTACAACCGCCTGCAGCGTCAGGGCCGAGCGGGTCTCGCGACTGACGACTTCGCCGACGAGGCCAACTCGGCCATCGGGAAGCCCAACAACCCAGGGTGGAAGCTGGACAAGTGGAAGTTCCTGCCCATGGTGCAGGAGTCCCTCAAATACAAACCCGACGCCAAGTGGTTCGTGTTCATGGAAGCGGACACGTATTTCTCCTGGGGCACCCTCATGGAGTGGCTGTCGCATTTCGACGCCTCCAAACCATACTACATCGGCACCGAGACGCAGATCGCGGACGTGATTTTCGCTCACGGCGGCTCGGGCTTCGTCGTCTCCCGACCGGCCATGCAGCTCGTCAACGACGACTACAACACCCGTTCCGTGTTGCTGAACGAGTACACGGACGGCCACTGGGCCGGCGACTGCGTGCTGGGCAAGGTGCTCGCTGACAACGGCGTCAATCTGCACTACTCGTGGCCTATCCTACAGAACTCCAACGTCGGCGAACTCGACGAGTTCACCACCGGCTTCTACCGCGAGCCGTGGTGTTTCCCGGCCGCGGCATTCCATCACGTCGGAGCATCCGATATCCAAGACCTGGCGCAATTCGAAATGCACCGCTGGCGACTAGTAAGAACTTCCCCCTTGCATTATTATCCACCCAACACAACCGAACAACCCACTAACCAAATCCTCTTGAATCAACAGTCCCAAAAAACCACCCTCCTCCACAAAGACGTCTTCCAAGAACTCATCTACCCCGAAATCTCCAACGTCCGCGACAACTGGGACAATCTATCCGAAGACGAGCAACTCGTCGTCTCCTCCTTCCACGAATGCAAATCCATCTGCACCAACGACCCCGACTGCGTGCAGTTCGTCTACCGCGCCGAAAAGTGCTTCACAGGGAAGACGCCCCGGCTGGGCGTGCGGAACCCCGAGGCCCGTGCGGGTTGGATCGTGCGTCGCGTCGAGAAGATGGTCGATAAGGCATCGTCGTGTTCGAAGACGAATTGGGGTGCTTAATTCTTATATTTTCATGTGATACTCTACGGAGTACTTTTCTTTGAGATGGGTTTTATGATTGGATTGTCTTGGTTTGGTTGGGTTTGGATTTGATCGCGGGTCGATGAAAATGGAAAACGCTTCTTCTTCTTCTTTTATGTTCTAATATTCTTATAGACTTGTTTTGTCTTTGCTTCTTCTTTGGTCTTTGGGTTCTTGCCTATTGCTTCTGCTTGTTTTCTTCCATTTTCATTCTTATTTTTATCGTTGTGTGTCTGCTTGTTTTCTTGCTTGCCTGTTTTTTTCTCATTATTTTACACGGTGAAAGGCGTCTTTGTCAAGGGTGCTGCTTTACTATGCATTGGGCTCAGGAGTTCTATACGCTGACTTGACTCGATTCTGGATTTTCCGTCTTTATCTTTATCATGTCCCCCATTTTTCTTTTTGGCTCTAACCATACCGTGATTGCAGACAGACTAATCATGTCCTGCGTTATCAAGAAACAACAAACAAACAATAAAATACAATGAATCAATCAACCAGACTTTCCTACGCTACAAGCCATCCAGTTCTTGACCAAGTGACTGACAGACCGTGCAATCCACCCATCAAACCAAAAGCTCAAACGAGTTTCGGGCTCGCAGGATCCCCCAAACACTGATCGACTCTCATAACCTTAAACCCCATCCTCTTGACCCCCCTGATCACATCCACCAAATACCCCACAGTACTCTCGCTCACAAAGTGCACGACGGCCAAATTCCCTCCCCTGCGCACGTCCCGGTAGAATGCCTCGAGCTGACGCTCCGGGGTGCTGGTATTCGCCCACAGCCAGTCCTCGATGTCGACGCTCCAATTGATAATTTGGGGGTTAGTGAGATGGGTTGCGAGGCGCTGGCGGGTGCGCGCACCGATGGTGCCGTAAGGGGGACGGAAGTATCGTGCTGGTTCTGTCTGTTAGTTGGGTATGTTCTGGTAGGTCAGAAGAGGAGTAGACGAGAGAGGGGTACGTGCATTCGATACCCAAATGGTCCTCCAAGGCGTAGATATTGCGCGTGATTTCGGCGTCGATTTCATCGGTCGATGAGAGGGATTCGAGTCTAGATGGCCAGGAAGAGTAGGTATCAGTTGCTCTGATCATATCACCTCCATCCCAACCACCAGCTCTGCCCCTCCGGTACAGGCAGGACAAACAGAACCAACAGAGAGGGCAAGAGAAACCTACTTCCGATGCGTCTCGGAATGCAACGCAATCTGATGCCCCCTAGCTTTCATCTCGCGATACACAGCTGAGAAATTCGTCTCTGGATCCTTGATCCCCATGCCCACCACAAAGAACGTCACCAAGATGCCCTCATCCTCCAGGATCTGCATCACCCTCTTCGCAAGACCTGGTTTCCCATCGTCGATGCCAAACGCAAACGAGTTCGGCACGGTGCATCGCATATGGAGCGTCCCGCTAGGAAGTTTCCTCGGGACGCGGAAGGAACGAGGCACGTCGGTCCTAGTGACGAGGTCCACGCGGTAGAGGGTGATCGGGCCGGAGGTATAGAAGCCGCTGAACCCGACAGATACGACGCGGTGGTGGTCGATATTGAAGTGGCTGAGGGGGATGTAGGCTTCTCTGGTGCTGTACGCGGCGGTTCTGAAGGCCTGATAGCGCGCCGCTTCAACGGTGTCCCATGTCTCTGGGTATGGGTGGATAGAGGGATCGCAGGCGTAGTTGTGCTGGGTTAAGGAGATGCTGAAGGTCGCGGGCCCGGAGAAGACGACGTGGAGGTAGCGGTCCTGGTAGGGCGTGAGGTTGAAGCATTGGGCGTGACTGAGCTGCGTGTGATAGGCTTGATCGGAGTCGCTCGGATACAGGGTGATTGAGCCTGGAGAGGTAGTGAAAGGAAGGCCTTCGAGAGTTCCGTGCCAGTGTCCCAGGGCGTTCGTTTGGTTGTTGGAGAAGGTGTCGATGGTGAGAGGGCCGGTGTAGCTTGGTGGCTGGGAGAAGGTGGTAAATTGGGAGGGAGAAGGGGAGGAAGAAGAGGAAGGTAGGAATATAGCAAGAATTAAAGCTGCAGAAGCGAAATACATTTTGTTTTCTTTGTTTCTTGAACAATCAGTGCAGTGGGAGAACCAGGATCATATCCAAAGTGAGATGTTACGTTGTTTACTACCTACAGCTCCTACAATCGGAAGGAGCGAGGCTCATCTTCCAAAAGCGCATAGTAAAAACTTATGGATGATTTGACTTCTTAAAGACGCCCATACAAAGTCACAGCTAGTCATCCTTCCGCACTAAATACCCCCAACTCTCCAGTAGCAAGTGATACCCAGTTCTGGGAAAGTCAACCGGCCCGTAGTCAATGTAGGGTCAACCCTCTCCGAAGTCGGGACAGGACATGTAGGAGTCATAGAGCCAGCTCTGATAGAAAAACGGAAACAAACAAGTACCGGGTGGATGGTTTGAACGGCAATGAGGTGATTTCCACTAGACAGTCCAAAGCCACCGGCAGAGAAAGTGACTACTCCCAGCCAGCAACCGGGGCAGGGGCAGCATCATCGGACGCGTCCATTGGAATGCCACCCCAAGCTGCGCCGGTGTCGTTGTCTCCGCCATCGTTGACACCGTCTGCCTCGTCATCGGTATCATCATCAAAGGTGATCTTCTCATCGGTAGGCCTGTACGACTCCAGGAAGTTTGGAATCCTCTGCTTGCTCTCAACCAGGATCTTGACAAGTTCCGGAGCGAGATCACTATCACGGTCATTGTAGAATGAGGTAGCGAGTCCTTCGTTGCCAATACGTGCAGTACGCCCTGTTCATTATTAGTACTCATAATTACATATGAAGAAGACAAGAAACTGACCGATACGGTGGATATACTCGGTAATGCCGCCGTGGGCCATACGAGGAAGGTTGAAGTTGATGACGTGCATCACGTTCTTGATATCAAGACCACGGGCAGAAACACCGGTAGCCACGAGGATAGGACATTTGGCAGTCCGGAAGGCGCGCCTGCGGTAGGTTAGACAAAACTCTCACTCAGGATGGACATAATACTGACAAAGCATCTTCACGCTCACGCTGAGTACGGTCAGAGTGAATTGAAGTGCTTGGCAAGCCCATGTTGTAAAGGTAGTCATCGAGTAAATCGGCATCCTTCTTGAAGTTCACAAAGATCAAGGTACGGGAAGGCGGCATAGAAAGAAGCAAGTCGTAGAGGCACTGTTTCTTGAGATGATCCTCCGCATAGACAATCTAAAAGGTGTCAGTCGTAACTCGGACATCGGTCGGCACGAGCCTTACATTCTGGTCAACATTTATGTGAGTGCTTCCCGGACGCCCAATACGAATGCGGACGTGGTCATCGGCCAGGTATTTACGAGCCAACTCGCGGCAGGATTTGTTGAAGGTAGCAGAGAACATCATGTATCTGTGGTCCGCATCCTCGTTGACGTCTGCACCTGTTAGCATAGATGTTATCAAACCAGCAAGAAAGAGAAGTTTACCTCCACCAGACATGATCTTGACAAAATCAGATTCCCAGTCCGACAGGAGAAGTTCGTCAGCCTCGTCAATGATGGTGTACCTGAAGAACATTTTAGCAATTGCCCAACCACTAGCTCGGCGGGCCTACTTCACACGACGAAGCGACAGGACGTGAGGCTTGTCCATAAAGTCCATCAGGCGACCGGGGGTCCCAATGAGAATATCACATCCCTTCGCCAGTTCCTCACGCTGGTCACGCACAGGAGCGCCGCCATAGACAACGCAGGGACGCAGCATAGATCTGTAGCACAGACGACGCGCCTCGTCGAAGATCTGGGTTGAAAGCTCTCTGGTGGGAGCAACAATCAAGACCAATGGCTCAGCACGGACGGCGTCAACGGTTGGATCGTATCCTTCGACCAGGTTGGGGCGTTTGGCTGCCAACTTCTTCGCCTTTCCCATCAGCTGCGAAAGCACGGGAATCAGGAATGCCGCAGTTTTTCCAGAACCTACCCTGTCAGCTAGATATGTCACTGAACGACGATCACGGGGAGCACTTACCAGTTTGCGCAATAGCAATGAGATCATGTCCAGTCAGGACGGCGGGAATAGAATATGCCTGAATCGGAGTAGGGTACTCGTAGTGGCAAAGACGAATGTTCTCGCGCACAATCGGGTGCAATCCGGCGTCGTCAAACTTCAATCTTGTTAGCAGCTTCGTTGATGAGATGACACTTGATAGAGGACTTACATCTCTGACGGGTTTCGGACGCTCGTGGCTCTCAGCAATGACATCGATGTTCTGCAGGCTTGAAGAAATCAGCCAACGAAGGTTAAGTCATGTAGGAAGGCATCTTGTACGTACTTGCCAAGCTTCAGGCCCGCCCTGTTGATGTACTCGCTGCGGAACAACATCTCCTCAAGCTCAGGACTCTTCGGGCCGACATCGCCATACTCGTCTTTCCACTCGTATTTGGCAGCATTGGCTGCCCACTCAGGAAGTTCGAGCTGGGGTTCTTCTTCGGAGGGCTTGGGAATGGGGGGCAAGTTACCACCATACTTTGTATAGTCGTAGCTCTCCGGCTTACTCCAGCCCTTTTCCTGGGCAGCAGTGACCTTGTCTTGGACATTGGTCAAGTCGTGGAGGGCAGTCTCCATTTCGGTGGTAGAGAAGCTATCCATGATGCCTTCAAAACACGAAGGAGTGCACGTGTTGAGGGGCAAAGATAAAAACGTGACGGGAAAGGTTCGGGAACTGAAGACAGGCAGCCCACGAAGAGATTATCGATCAACAGAGTTGGAAGATGGTCTCAAGTGAGAAGATGATTGAAACAGGAAAGGTCAAGCAAAGCACGACACTAAATAAATAAGAAAGAAGAAACACCAAGGGGGTTGGAGACGGGTTGATGGAAAGAAAGAGGGAGAGAGGAAGAGGACGAAGGAGGAGGAAGGTGGGCGGGAGAAAGGAAACAGAAGAGGGCGAGGGAGAGGGAGAGGAGTGAATATAAACAAAGCACTCAGCTCCCCCGGTGACCGTCCACGGTACTGTCAACACTCTAGCAGAGACCTCACTTGCGATTGAAGGCTCGAAGAGCGTCTGCCCTACAGAATAAACGTAGAAGGGCAAAGAAGACCTATCAGTCCGCGACCTGAGAGGAGGACGAACTGGTTGAAATTCCGTAGAAGCAAGCCATGTCTCAGAGGATTGGGCAACATTCCGAGCTCTGCAGGAACCTTCACTCTACAGGTCGTTTCACTTCACCTCTGATTCAATGAGAGGAGTATAAGGGCAATAAATCCGGCACTTTGGTGTTCTGGAAAGCCATGGAAACAAGGAGGATGCAAGTATCCGGACTGTGTGGCTGTTGACGAAGCCTCCGTGCCTGAATTAGAAATTTGATCCAGAAAGCTGCAATCTTTCTTTGTTTGACGCTTTAGCTGTGGTAGTATTCTTTTTTTTTTTCATTCTTTTTTAATCTGGCTTTTCCTTCTCTCAACTTCCATATTGCCTTGTTTACTATGAGGGTGGGCGGAGTATAGAGAGAAAGATGCAGGACTTTACTATATTTATTATTTTGGCCACTGGGATTTTGTAGCTTGAAATTGATTGTCCAATCTTTTGCAAGAAGAATACCTGAGATGGGTAAGTAAAATCACCTGGCTGATCGCGCACAGAGTGACTCTGCTCTATACTTTGCTTCGTAGTGAATGTAGTCCGTGGGTGCCTTAAGCCCTACGGTTCATGCCTTTCTGCCTTACTGCCTTATTGCCCTGTTGCCTTGTTGCCTGACACGGCTGCCTGACAGCCTCAGGAGGCGAGGACGTCACGCGAGGCGAGTCGAGTGAGGCCGTCAACGTCAACATCAAACATGGAACTGCCGACTCTCCTTGCGTCCCGACATCCTGGTATCCTGGTATCCTGGCACGGGCAAATCCTCGAATTCCCCTCTTCAGCACCGTGCATCTATCGCCTCTCTGCGAAAGGATGACGGGACTCCTCCAGCGGTTCCACCGCGACCGCTCAACGAAAGCGGGCAGAAGGAGATATACGCCGTAGGGACCATCACGGCCATCCCCATTGATCCGGCCTGGAGATTCGCCCCGGTCGCTCGGAAGTCCCTTAATCCTCGTTCTCGTTCTCGATGTTATCAGATCGATCCGCTTCTTTCCTCTCTCCTCCACATTCCTCCTCATCTCCAGTGTCCAACCATGTCATCCTCAAGTCCTGATCCCGCCCGCAGCGGTGTTCGGCTGGACCGAGCTATCTTCAATCCCGGTGCCGTCAAGATCAACGTTAAAGGGGCCTTCATCGTCGATGAGGATCCTCGGTCCAAGAGCCCCGTCAGGACCGATGGCGTTCACTACGAAGGTCACGATATTCGTCTGCCTCAGCACAACGGTCTAGTGAGCCATGTCGCCGTTGATGTACGTTTCTCACCTGTCTACTTTTTTTTTTCTGCTTCCGCTGTTCCCCGCACATTTTCCACCCCGCAATCCTTCTCAGCCATCGCCCTCTTGTTTTCTTCACCAGCGCACAACGTCGCATCATTGAGACTAACCACTCTTTCAACCACTCTAGATTGGCGGCTCGCTGGCGAAATTGGTCTACTTTACTCGGGAGCTGGACTCCCCGGACAATGGCGGCCGATTGAACTTTATCAACTTCGAGACCCACCGCATAGACCTGTGCATTGATTTCATCAAAGAGCTAAAGGAGGAACATGAGAAGGCCAATGGCCCGTCTCCGGATCAACTTTGCGTAGTCGCCACCGGAGGAGGTGCCTATAAATACTACGACAAACTGAAGGAGGCGTTGCAAGTGAACATTATCCGCGAAGACGAGATGGAATGCTTGATCACCGGTGCGTCGAACTCCCGGCTCAAGGAGGAATGCAACTAACGATATCGCCAATAGGCCTCGACTTCTTCATTACCGAAATCCCCAACGAAATCTTCACCTACAGCGAAATCGACCCGATGCAGTTTGCCGAGGCCCGACCGGACGTCTACCCGTATTTATTAGTCAACATCGGCTCCGGTGTTTCCATGATCAAGGTGTCCGGCCCCAAACAATACCAGCGCGTGGGAGGAACCCATCTGGGTGGTGGAACGTTCTGGGGGATCATGTCCCTGTTGACCGGGGCTCGGACCTTCGACGAGATGTTAGCGATGGCCGATCAGGGCGACAACAGCGGCGTTGACATGCTGGTCGGGGACATCTACGGAATGGACTACAACAAAATCGGGTTGAAAAGTACGGCAATTGCCAGCACGTTTGGAAAGGTGTTCCGTTTGAAGAGTGCTGCCGAACAGGAATCGGGTTCCGAAGGCGATGAGGCGCAGGAGGAAAGCGACCAGACGAATGGGGATGTCAAATTCAAGAATGAGGACATGAGCCGCAGTCTACTTTATGCGATCAGGTAAGTTGGCAGCCGCGCGCGACTGGGCAATATGGATGGCTAACGAAACCCAGTAACAACATTGGACAAATTGCCTACCTCCAGTCGGAGAAGCAGCAAGTCAAGCACATCTATTTCGGCGGCTCCTTTATCCGCGGTCACCGACAGACCATGAACACGCTGTCTTACGCCATCCGATTCTGGTCCAAGGGCGAGAAGCAAGCCTATTTCCTACGCCACGAAGGATACATCGGTGCCGTCGGCGCCTTTCTACGCAGAAAGCCCGTTAATTGGGGCCGTCGCAACAGCATCGACGGTGCCTCTTCCTGATTTCCTGAAACCCAATCATCCTTAATAGAAGCGACCATGACTGCATGCCCAATCTCCATGCGTTTGTGAATCACTCCAGGGCCGGTCCGACTCCCTGGCCCAATGATACCCGTTGAAGTTCAACAATCTGGTGCACATTAGACCCAAAATATTGTCATCTTGTCTGGTTGGATGTCTGTTATTACGGCCTGAAACACGAGCGTGTGCCAGCTATCATATTTTGAGCGTTTTGTACATTTACGAGATCATATTACCTTTCATCTAATTCTTTTCTTTATATGTTTCCAAGTGTTTCGTGGTCATCTATGCCAAGGAGCCACCAATGCTACATAGATTTGTCTTGACTCCCACGAATGCAACATATACGGGAAAGTGGCTATGCTGACCGACACAATGTCTAGGTTCCATCCATCGTAGCCATGCACATTGGGTATTGCGCAGCGCAATTGTTTTGGATGGCTGCGGCGTCGACATAGCGGTCTGCACTGCCCAATCCGTCGGTCTACCGGCACTCCACTTCTACTACTGGCTGTTCGCCCGATTTTTTTCATGCCCTCCGGGTGCACAGCGTACAACTGAAGGATAGGATATCATGGCCCGACACCCGGTGATATTCCCTGCTGAATCTCTCGCCAAGCAGAGAGCTACTTACCCAATGGGGAACAGCTGCATCTGCGCCTTTCTACTAGCGCGTCGCCAATTGTCGCCAATTGTCTTGATCGCTACTGGCGGTTCCAGAGACTCTCGTTTGCCTGCTGAATCTCTCAGGCATTATTGAATACCCGGCACTGCGCAATCTCTCCCTGTCTCATCTCCCAGAATTCGGGCCATCGCCAACATGCGCGGCCGGTAAGCGATGCCCCTTCGATTCACATCACTATCCTCTAACGTTGACGAAAACCAGTCAACCCGACCCCATCAGACTCATCCAGTCGGAATCCGACGACGAGCGCAAACCTTCTTTGTCGCCCGATTCCCCAGACCCCGCATCCACAATGGTTGTCGCGCAATCTCCACCCATCTTCGGACCCGACCGGCCTTTCCCCTCTCACATTATCGATCTTCTCAAGGAGTATCATCGACATAATGGACCTCGGCCGCCGCAGTTCGCATACAAGGGCCGACCGTCCTCCCCGTCCAAAGTGTTTGATCGGCAGGGCAAGGAAGTTGACCTGTCGCTGTTTTCTATCGTCGAGCCCTGCCTGTACAGGGTTCTGGTGCTTCATCGACCGGGGGTACGGGACAACTTGGTGACTTGCCATCTGCCATACGCTTCAAAATATGGGACATATTTGATGGCGTGGTTGGGGGTTGAGAAGGGGTATGAGACAGATTGCTGCGCCGTGAGGATTTTCAATCGCGATCTCAATGCGATTCGGTTTTCACATCAGGTGTGGACGGCGCTGGATGAGATGAGGATGAAGTCGCAGGGCGTGACGCAGGCGACGGATACTACGCTCAAGAACAAGAGGGTCGAGACGCCGCGGTCGACCAGGGCGACCAGGGCGAATGGTGCTGCGAATGACAGAAGTGCCAACACCAGCACGAGTCGCAACACCGGCGCAGCCAACAAAACTCCCACCTCAATGAGCAGTGGAAACGGCCACGCAGATACCAATTCCGGCAGCGAATACGAAACATATTCTGGCACTGACGACAGCTCGGAAGAGGAGACGTCGGATGAAGAGGAGGTTGTATCATTACCTCCCGCGAAAAAGGTCAAGACTGCACCAGAGACACCCACTGCGCGATCGACTCAGGGCTCGGCTGTCTTCAAGCTGGTCTCCTACAAGTCCGGAGCCATTCGGTGCTTCCCTCTAGAGGAATGCAAGACGGGCAAGGACCTGTTCCAGAAAGCGCGCGATTTTTTTCGTCTGTTTGACCGGAAAGTGGATGTGAAGATTCTGTCCTGTCAGATCTCATCGCGACCAGAACAGCATTATTTATTTGAGGGTAGCGAGGGAGAATTTGCGTTGCTTGTCGAGCAGGTCAAGGGGTCACAGGCAGGGGGGAGGTGCACTGTTGAAATTGGACATGTTTTATCTTGTTGATTTTTATTCTTCTTTTTTTTTTTTTCTTTTTTGGTATAATCACAATTGATATCTCCGTATACGATAATGATAGAATGACAATAGAGCATACGCATTTACCCAGAGAACTTCTACTCCCCGTTCATACTTCTGTTGATTCCCGAAACCGACTTAGCGTCTTGGCTAGTGCCATCCCATCCATCGTCATTTACTCTCTCCCATCTCCATCTTATCCTCCTCCCGATCAATAGCATTCGCCATGCCTCACACATGAATCCGCGTCTGCTCGATGCCTTCGTTGTCCGACTCGCCTCCGCCCGTCCCCCCGCCCGTCCCCGTCGAAACCCATCCCTACCGGACCGTCGGCCACCAATCTCCCGCGCAGCAGCGCGCCCTGCCCGACCCGACCCGCCTCGCCCCTGAAGACGCCTACTATACGCAGTCGTTGACACGTACGCGATCGGCCGCCGACGGTTCCGGCACCGGCGACTACGATGACTCGGTCGGCGTGTTGAACGGCGCCGCGGCGTCCGTGGCGGCGTTGCGACCGCTGCCTGCGCCGGGGCGAAAGGATGCCCGTAAAGTGCGAGGCACAAGCAGACGCAGACGGAAGGGGGCGTGGAAGAAGCTTCTCTGGGTGAAGCAGTCTTGTAGGTGGTTGCATTGTCCGGTTCATTTGACTCAGGGGGGGCCGGCCCTGTCTGAATGGGAAATGAAATGGGAGAGGCTAATTGGCATTGGCATTGGTTCTTTAGATCCTGATAATTACACCGACACCGAAACCTTCCTGGATCATCTCCAGCGCAACCCGCGCGTGCGGCCCTACGATTTCTGGCCCCTAGTCGCCGACTCGACCGTCATTGTGCAGCATGTCTGCTCCGTCATTATATTTGTGTGCTGTTTCGTCGGCATCGTGCAGGGGCGCGTCAGCCCCGTTTCGGTCGTCTGCTGGGGCAGCGTCGGGTCGGCGTTTGGTTGGATTCTCTGGGATTCGTGGATGCTACGGGAACAGGGGGAGGGGTTTCAGGGGGCAGATGGGTCCTTGGAAGGAGATGACGGGTCGAGTTCTAGCTCGATGACTAGCTCGGGGAATCCGTCCGGGTGGTCGCACGGACAGAAGGACGCCCAGGTGCATGGGTTGGGGTTGACCATGAATGAGACGGATGGGGGGGACAGTGCCCAGGAGCAGCAGGCGCAGCAGCAACAGACTACGAGCCAAGCGACGGCGTTTGTCGGTCGGGTTGAGACTGGGAAGTCGTCGTTGCTGTCGGCAAGGAATCGCCAACGGCTGTCGACGGTGAAGTCGGCGTTTTTGATCTACTGTGCGCTACTGGGTCTTAGTCCGATACTGAAATCGCTGACGAAATCTACGGCCAGTGACTCAATCTGGACGCTGAGCTGCTGGCTGCTGATGATTAACATCTTCTCGTTTGACTACGGCAGCGGAGAGGGCGCCGGGGCTACCAACTTCCCAGCCTCGTTGTCCACCAACGCGGCGGTGATGGCGTCGACGGTGCTGGCGTCGCGTCTGCCGTCCACAACGCACGTGTTTAGTCTCATGCTCTTCTCCATGGAGGTGTTCGGACTGTTCCCCATCTTTCGTCGACAGCTGCGTCACATCTCGTGGACGGGGCATGTGTTTCTCACGCTCGTCCTGGTCATCGTTGCCGGGGGTGCGGTGGGGATCACGCTGCGCGGCGGATGGATGGCGGCCGTGGTAGGATCGATCCTAGGCAGCATGCTGACGGCGCTAGCAATGGGCGGGTGCAGCTGGTGGCTGATCAGCCTACAGAAGTATAAGAACGTGGTGATCGGACCCTGGGATCCAGCACGACCGATCATTCGGCGATGGGACTGACCGGTTGACATGGACGGGACAGGCATGGGGAGAATCCCTGCAGCCAAGTCGGAAAACCCTTGTCTGGGGAGATATTTTTACCTCTAGCACAGCGTCAATCATAGAGCTTTTTTGTTTGAATATGTGCCAGGAATGGTGGCTGATTTGAATATTTTGGACCCGGTATGCGAGGCTGGAATGTGGAAGCCATCGTTATCCCTTTTATCTCAGCTGGGTTTTGGACCTGTCGAAGTAGCACAGGAGACCGTCTTGCTGGAACACGGTGTTACTGATCTGTGACAGCAGCATTCTTTGTATCTTTGTGTGGGCCAGGACCATAATAAATATGTGATTTGGGGATAAATAGAGGTGTACGTCGCGTCGAGTCTTCCAACTTCTTGACAAAACAGCACCGACTAACCCTCTTGCACTGTACAGAGACGGCCAGATCGAGTCCTCGACTCGAGCCATTCATTCTTTTCTTTGTCTTTCACTTTCTATCCTAGAAAACAAAGCAAAAACCTCCAAAATGAAGCTCGCCATGAATCCCCTACTCCTCCTCCCCCTCCTCACCCCCATGATAACCGCTCTCCGCTTCGCCATGTACGTCGACCAATACCACACCGTGGGCCTACCGGGCACCGAAAAGACCAGCGCGATCACCCACGCCATTATGGCCTTTGCGGAGGCGAAGCTGTTCAACTCCGACTCCGAGCCGACCTACACGCCGTTTGAGAGCGTGGACACCTTCCGTGCTCGCTTTGCGCCAGGAACGAAGATCATGTTTGCGATTGGCGGCTGGGGCGACACGAGTGGTTTTGCGAATGGCGCGAAGGATGAGGCTTCGAGACAGCGGTATGCGAAGAACGTTGCTGCTGTCGTGGAGAAGGGGGGATTTGATGGTATTGGTTAGTTTCACCCCCGGAGGGATCTCGCTCGCTCACTGCTTCACTCTACACATGCCCCTACTCGAGATTACCTATATGCATCCTTTACGGGAATGAAGACTAACAACCTAGACATCGACTGGGAATACCCCGGCGGCAACGGCGACGACTACAAGAAAACGCCCAACAGCGAGAAAACCGGCGAGATCGAAACCTACCCTCTCTTCCTCGCCGCGCTGCGCGAAGCCCTCGGCCCCAACAAACTCCTGTCCATCGCCGTCCCGGGCAAACGCATCGACATGATCGCATTCACTCCCGAGCAAGGGCCCAAGATCTTCGAATCCGTGGACATGGTCAACGTGATGTCGTACGATCTCATGAACCGACGGAACAACGTCACCGTGCACCACAGCAGCGTCGTCGACTCGTTGGACACGGTGCACGCGTACCAGGAGGTCGGACTGTCCGCGGACAAGATCAACCTGGGAGTCGCGTATTATGCGAAGTGGTTCACCACGAAGGGCGAGTGTGACGCGCAGCATCCGATCGGGTGTGAGGTCGAGCCGCTGGAGACGGCAGATGGTGGCGATACAGGCAAATCGGGGGTCTTGACCTTCGAGGCGAGTACGATGGCCGAGGCGCCGAGCGATCTGAAGGAAAGTACCGATATGACGTGTGGGTTTAACGCGGGGACGTTTTGTCGGGCGGGGACGTGTTGTAGTCAATATGGGAACTGGTATGTCTGCCCTCCCCCCTCTCGCCTTACTCCCTCAACTCCCCTTTGATGCGCGCCACCAGCATGATGCTAACGCGAACAACAGCGGCACCGGCGACGACTTCTGCCAAACGGGCTGTCTCAGCGACTACGGCGAGTGCAAGGGCCTCTCGGTGCTGGACAGCTGGCGCGAGGCACTGGCCGAGGGCACGACGGACGAAGAAGCCGGCGGACAGTATTACCTCGACACAGACAACCATCTGTTCTGGACGTGGGACACGCCGGAGACGATCGCGCGCAAGTTCCGGGATATCGTGGACGCGGAGAAGTTGGGGGGTGTGATGGCGTGGAGTTTGGGGGAGGATACGCTGAAGTGGGAGCATGTTGATGCGATGAGTGAGGGGGTTAAGGAGAGGTCTTAGGCAAATTTTTGTGTCTAGATCTTTGTTCTGGTATCTTTGTTGTGGTCGAGGAACTAAAGAGGTTGGGTGTTGATGAAAGGTGGGAAATGGAAAAGAGGGAGATGAAAGAGGAATAACATCTGGTGTACTAAACTCCCTTCATCTTTGAAGAACAGGAGACAACTGGACAGACAATAAACCGATTGAATGTCCTGTGAACGCAGTCTAGACCCTGGATAAAGCATCTCAATAAAGCGCAACAAGACACATGTGGCAACCATTGGCCCAGAAACCCCGAGGATCTTCCTCATTAAACTACTTAAAGTCGAGGAACTAATCAGACGAGTGCATTTCTGCATGCAAACAGGGATCTTTTCATTGCAATAAATCTTAGACAATAAACTAAGCAACAACAACCAATCCGCAAGCGGCATCGCGCACGGGGGAGAACTTCTGGACGGAAGCAGCACTTTGTTTGTGATGCTGGAACAGGAGAGCAGGAGAACATAAATAATAGACTGTAGGATTACAGGACTAGAATAGATTGTTCTTATCCCTCTGCAAAATGTGACAACAGTGCCCAACAGTCTGAATCAAAACACACACGATGAAGAAATCCCTCCTCTTGTTCCACTTCCTCCCTTTATTCGTCTTGGGAAGACCCCTTCCGACCGGACAGGATGCAACTGAACAGACCTCCTCCATCTCACCCACCAACGTTAACAATATCGAACATATCATAAACCATGACAATGACCAACATCAACAACGACCCCTATCTCCTCCCCCTCACCCCTCAGGAGCCTCACCGAAAACCATAACTACGCAACCCCCACCGTCTCCACCCTCCTCCAACGAAGAAGAAGAAGAAGAAGAATCCCCGTGGAAATGGAACCTGTCCGACGGAACGACGCCACCAGAGGTACTACCAGAGTCAGAGTTAGGCTCAGGGACCACGGCAAACCCCGAATTGGAATCCGAGCCACGTCCACAGCCCGAGTCTGAACCAGATTTTGAAGAAACAGGGCCCGCCGTTCCATCCACCACTCCTCCAGCAGAAATCAAACCCACAGATTCTATTATCAATGACAATGTCACCACGAATGCCAATAATGATAATGAGATCCACGAGTACGATACCGAACTCGGAGAACACACCCAGAGGGAAACGGGACACGGCCAATTCCTCCCTCCCCCTCCCCACAATAACAACACCATCACGAATAATCGAAATCTAAACCATCCCACGCCCTCTCCATCCTCGACCCAGAACCCAGACCCAGACTCAGACTCCTCCCCAGCAAAAGAAGAGCCTAGTACTATTTCCGTTCGAAAAACCTACTTCCGCCATCTCCGACGCGCAGACACCGAGGTCCCCACACCCGTTAAAAGATCCAATGCCCTCTTAAACGCACACGCGAATCGTATCGCCGTGATCGGCGTGCTGGTGCTCGTCCCTGTTTCTGTGCTTGTGGTGTGGATGGGCGAGTTTGTTTCTAGGGTGTGGGAGGAGAGGATGAGAGGACGGAGGAGGTATAGATCTTTATCTTTATCAATTCCTAGAGGGAGAGGGAGAGGTAATGGGGGTGTTTGGTTGGGTTAACTAAATAACTACTGCACTTAGTTAGCTTAGCTTGGTTTCATTGTTTGGGTGTTTTTCTTTTTTTTTGTTTTTTGTTTTTCTTTCTGGATTGTTTGGAGTGGAGTGGAATATTTTGATTTGGATGTTTGGCTGAGATACCTTTGGGATTGGATTGGATTTATTGGTATGGAGTGGTATTCTTAATTTCATATTGTCATTATTGATTCGAATTCCTAGAAGCATTCAAATATTCATTGACTTAGACTTTTCTTCCTTGTGATTGTACGTAGTGTCTACAATATGAACAGTTGATTGAATTGATTGATTCATCATTCAAGACCCTCCAGGGTGTCTTGTATCTTTTCGTATCGTTCGCTTCAGTTGCGCTTTGCTCGCTCGCTCGCTCGCTAAGTCCAGAACCATCAGCATGTATGTGTAACGGAGTCATCGGATCTCATCCTCATCCTGTAAAAAAGTGCGTATATACTGGAATCCAATCATCAAGGTAGACAATAAACCACCCGAAAAAAAAAAAAAACAACGACAAAAAAATGAAACACCATCCCATAACCTAAACCAAACTAGACCAGACAATTAATATGATAGAAGACAGAGCAAGGCGGCTAGGCATGCTCCTTCTGCTCGACCGCCCCCTTCTCCGCCGTGCGCATCGCCACCTCCACCTCGGCGGCTTCGCCCTGAGGGAGATGCTTGGCCATGGACACAATGTCCCAGCAGGTCGGGGCGTCGCGGAACACGTGGTTCAGGGCCTCCAGGTTGCGGTTCATGGTCTCCGGGTAGAAGAGGTACACGCTGATAGGGATGAAGGCCGAGATGACGGCGTACACGATGTAGTACTGGTATCCGATGGTGTCCAGCGCGACGGGGGTGATCATGACGACGACAAAGTTCCACAGCCAGTGGTTACCCGTGGAAATGGCGGACATGGCCACACGGAGACGCATGGGCGCGACCTCGGTGCAGTAGAGGAAGTTGGCGCCCAGGAAGCCGACAGGGTAGAAAGAGTTGAAGAGGAAGATGAAGACGGCCGAGACGATCGAGGCTTGCTGGTTGCCCTTGCCGAAGGAGTTGGTGATAGCCAGCACGATCATGCACACGCACATGCCGCAGCCCGAGAACATGAAGACGGCGCGACGACCGAGACGGTCGATTGCGAAGAAGGCAATGAAACTGCACAGGAACTTCCAGGTCATGGCGCACGCGGCAAGGATCTTGGCCAGATCGGTGCTCATGTCCAGGTTATCCTCGAAGATGGTGGAGACGTAGACGGAGATCAGGTTGCCACCGCACATCTGCTGGAAGAACTGGAGCATGATGCACAGACAGAAGCGGTACAGCAGGCGCTCGTCGTCCTTGCCGGCGAACATCTCCTTCAGGGAGACGGACTGGCTCGAGGTCTCGAGGGAGTTCTCGACACCGGCAATTTCCAGACGCACGCTCTCGTCGTCGTCCGACACACCCTTATAGGCAGCCAGGGACCGGGTGGCCTCCTCGATGCGGCCGACGCGAACCAACCAACGGGGGGATTCAGGGAGCAGGAAGACGGCGGCCATGATGATGATGTTGAAGAAGAATGAGATGGCAAGAGGAATACGCCATTGCAGGTCACCCGAGACCTTGGTGAGACCAAAGTCGATCCAGTTGCAGAGAACATAACCGAGACAGATACAGATACCGTCGACAACGACGTGCTGACCACGGTGTTTAGCGGAGGTGCACTCGGACTGCCAGACGGGGACGACGGCACTGAACTGGCCGATACCGAAACCCAGAATGACACGACCGACAGCGAACTGGGCGATGTCGTAGGCGGCGGTCTGCAGCAGCGATCCGATGATGGCCAGGATGCCACCCAGGAAGATGGTCTTGCGGCGGCCCAGGCGTTCACCCAGGTAGGTGCAGCTCAGGGCGCCGAACAGGGCACCGATCTGGAAGGCGGCGATGACGGCACCCTTGCGAGTGGAGTTGGTGGACTTTTCGGCGCCCTCGGTGTTGACGGTGTCGATAGAGGGAAACAGTTCAACCCATGTCTGCAACGTGGCCAGAGGGCCAACTCCGGCCTGGTTGTAACCGAAGAGGATGAAGGCAGGTGCTACGATGAGCAACGCCTGTGCCAGACGAAGGGTCTTTCCAAAGAACATGATGACAATTGGCGAGACGGGGGGAAAGAAATCGTCTAGTCGTATCAATTGTCAAGTCGTCTGTAAGAAGAAGAAAGAGAAAGAGAAAAAAAAAAAAAAAGAAAAAGGGAAGGAGGTGAGAGGATTTATATGTGGGATGAGCTGGAAAATCTCCGAGGAACAATAGAAAAAACCCCCCCGGCGTGGAGACCCCGCATCATACACCGAAAGTCCTATGGGGCGAAAGGGGGGGAGGATGACTATCACCGGTGCTCCGATTGAGGGAGAAGCAGGTCGAAGCAGGATGAGAAAAGGTAAGTATGCCGCATGGCGTTGGAGCATCGTCCGGGTCTGGATGATTCATGACGACCCACAAAATCGGACCGGGGCCGAAAGACAACCGCTACAGTGATTGGTTTACGTAGTAAATGCTTAGTGGAACTTGGAACGGGACTAAATTAGACTTGTGGACTTGCTTGACAGGGCTTGTTGGGAAGATCTTTGTCCGGAAGCAGGAAGAGGGAGAAAATTCTGTCGAGTTAAGACTTTTAGGGCTACGGGGGAACACATGTCCGAAGCTTAGCCATCTCCGGGTTGTGCGGAGTCCGGAGTTTTGATCTTTCAGGTTGACCACTACCTACTTTTACAGAGTAAAAACTTGTTGTTCAAGATAAAGTATGTACGGAGTATTTAGGAAAATATAAGCATATCCGTATTAAGAGCGCAACTGCTCCACCACCGCCGCGGTCACATCCTTCGTCGACGCCGTCCCTCCCAGATCCGCCGTAAGAATGCCTCGCTCACACACCGTCTCCACCACCTCCATCAACCGCTGCGCAGCTGCCGTCTCGCCCAACCATTCCAACATCTCCGCCGCCGTCCAGAAGGTGGCCACCGGGTTAGCCACGCCCTTGCCCGTGATGTCGAACGCCGACCCGTGAATCGGCTCGAACATGCTGGGATTCTGCCGCGTCGGGTCCAGATTCGACGTCGGCGCGATGCCAATGGAGCCTGCCAGGGCTGCGGCTAAATCGGAGAGGATATCGGCGTGCTATTAGATTAGAGATTAGCAATCTTTCGTGGGTGTATATTGAGTGTGCCCCTCTTTTCTTTTTTTTTCTGGTCAGACGGACAACTTCCAGTTTCAGAGATTGCATTGGCATTATCAATGCTTTTTGCATATCCTTTCCTGTCTCACTTGCCCCCAACCAATTACCAACGTTGGATTCGGGATAAACATCGGATGATGCAACCCTTCCAGAGGAAAAAAAGAGGGTAAAAAATTAGGGTAAAATAAAAACACCACCATCCTAAACAGGCAAAACAGGCCGGCCACAAGGACCATACCCCCCCTAGGGGAAAGGAAGAAAACTCACCAAATTACTCGCCACAATCGTATCCAAACTCTCCGGCTTCAGCACCATCCTCGTAGTCATCGCATCAACCAACATCTTATCGACCGTCACGTCGGGAAACTCCTTCGCCAAGCTCGCGGCGACCTCATCCCACAACACCATGCCGTTGCGCTGGGCATTGCTCTTCGACACGACGGTTAGCAGCTTACGGGGCCGCGAGCGCGCCGTCTCGAAGCCGAAGCGCAGGATCCGCTCGACGCCGACGCGGCTGAAGATGGCCGTCTCGGTGGCCACTTCCCACGGGAGGCCGCGGTGCGAGCGCCCGCCTTGCCCGGCATACTCGCCCTCGCTGTTCTCGCGCACGATCACCCAGTCGAGGCTGCCGGAGGGGCAGTTGCGGAGGGGCGAGCTGGTGCCGCGGAGCACTCGGGTCGGGCGCACGTTAGCGTATTGTTGGAAGGGTTGGCAGATGGCGAGACGGAGGCCCCAGAGGGAGATGTGGTCGGGGACGTCTATTCATTTGTGATTAGCTTGGTGAGGTCGGGTTTCGGAGTTCGGAATGGTGTTAGGGACACGATGTGATGCATAGTAACTGAACTTGTGCTTGTGCATCAGTCGGTTGGGATTAGTGATGGCGAGGATGTGATTTGTGCTGCCCTCCTGCATGGCTACTGCCCTCCAGCAGGGGGTTGTTCTATCGCCGTGGACCGTCCGATGGAACTACCCTCTAGCTGGACAAGCTTATGTGCCCTTATGCATGACGCACGCTTATGTCCGAAGCAACGAAGATAAGGCAGTGTAACCCCGGGAAGCCGTAGCGTGGGCGTAGCCTCGTCCTAGTGTGCTAGCGCAGCACAGACACCTTCACTTGCCGTGACTGTAGAAAATGGCACAAGAAGAAGAGGAAGAAGGGAAAAAGAAAAAAAGATCGGAAAGCAAGGAAAGAAAAGATATCTGTAGAAACATACCAGGAGCACCAACCGCCCCAAACAGAATCGCATCATGCTTCTTCAACTCCTCCAATCCGCCATCCGGAATGTACTTCCCGGTCGCCTTATACGTCTCGGAGCTCCAGTCAAAGTGCGAAAAGTCCAAGCCGAAGGATCCCAGCGTCTCACTGAGCGTCTGCAGCACCTCGACGCCGGCCGAGATGACCTCTGGGCCGATGCCGTCGGCTGGGATGGTGGCGATCTTGTAGGTTTTCATCGTTGCAATTCAAAAAATTGTGATCGGGTTCTGTGTCTGCAGGTTTTCTGGATCGTGATATCTCGTTTACTCTACGAATTTCCCCCCTGTCTGGTCTACATGTTTAAGTAGAGAGGGGAAGCCCGCCCCTCCGGAGGTACTCATGTCCGGTGGACGGAAAACTTAGCGGCGGACATTGATTGTCCGGCAAGCTGGGAAAAGTCGGAGGTTCGTTTCACCGGCGGCGATCGGTTGCCACGCTGACATACCTGATACGCAAACCAACAGCAATTGAAGTCCGATGGGGGGAGAAAAAAAAAGGTTACTCTCATGTTACAGGTCATTATAATCCCTCCAAGCGACTCAGACTCAAACCCAGAGCGTCAAAAAAGATGCCGATCCCTATCATACCACCCGCCTCTCCCCGTACCCCGACCCGACTCCAACCCCATCCCCCATCCTGCCCGCGTTCCGATGTTCTCGTATCCCTTCCGTCCACGTTTTCTAGTCGCAACTCTAGCCCCGACTGGCCAACTCCGGTCCTCTACGGTTTATCCCGTGAAGTGATGAAAACTGCTCACATCGTAACTCTCCTGGATCAACCATGGCGCATCCGCCACACTCCACAGATCCAGATTCTCCACCTCCCCCAGAAGAAAAGGCAGCCCCTCGGAAGAATTAGGAATCCCCAGCGCTGCCTCCCCGAATATCGACTGCTCGACCGTGGGGCCCTCGATATCTAGCCCCAGTGGGGGTTGAGTTTGATTCGTCCCCCCGGGCGTTTGATTCGTCGTCCCCGGCCCTGCTTGTCCCGCATGATGTAACGCGCTCTGCTGGGATGGCAACACATGGAGGAGCGGGTTTGGATGGCTAGGCGCGTTGAGCGTGTGGTTCTGGTTCGGAAGCTGCGCGTTCTGGATATATGGCGGGTGGAGATGGACGTAGGGTGCGTGATCAGGGGGCTGCTCGCTCAGCGCGGCTTCCAATGCCCGGATCGCTTCGATGCACGTCTGCGGCCAGGTGCTGCCTCGGTGGGACAGGTTCTGAAGGATGAGTAGACCGGTTTGGGCATATCTACCTCGCTCCGTTAGCTTCTTGGCTGGTTTTTGCTTCATTTCTTTTTGCCTCGCCTTGACTGTAACTGAGTGTACTAGCTGGCTTGGCCAAGGGTTGGCCAAGAGAGTAGGCAAATAGAGAGGGAAGGTATACCTACCTCGCCGCCGCAGGAATAGGAAACTCCCCCTCCCATGCGGCATAAACTAGGATCAAACAGCTCATCCAGACCCCCCAGGTGAATGATGGCCACACCAGCGGCACTTCGGCCCCCCGCAGTGCCGTCAGCAGCGACCGCGACGACTCGATGCAGATCTGCAGTGCGGTGCGGTACTCCGGAGACGAAGACTCCGCCGCCAGCAAAGGCCGGTTAAGCGAGATGATGGATTCGTGGCGTAGGACGGTGAGGAGTAGCCGATGGAGCGGTGCCAGACGCGGCGTTGTTGATGCCGTTGTTGTTGTGTCCTCATCGCCGGGGTAAACATCATCATAGACTTGATTCCACCAGTGCGTTAATTCGCCGGTAACATGAGTTGCCGTGGTGGAGGACTCTTGGCTGTGTAGGATGGATTTGTTGCGGAGTTCGATGACCAGCCCGCGCACACAGGAGAACCGCGCCAGATGTGTGATGAGATGGAGACGGGGGTCTACAGAAGTTAGCTCGTCCGGTAGATAGTAAAGGATTCCAATAGCAAAATTGAGAGACAATCATACCATCAACGCTCTCCCCATGTCTCTCCATCCCCGGGTAACAGACATCCACGTCGTCATCCCGAATGCCCAAGGGAATCCCCAGCGCCTGCGACAGGTATCTCTCGAGACAATAAATCGACCAAAACAGTCTGCGCCGCAGCGCCTCGTCTCCGGGCCCGAAGCACGGAAATCTTGCCGGACAGCGATGCAAGCCCAAATGAAAGGCGGTGCGCGCAATGACGCCGGCAATGCGCGACGCGGCGTTCAACCGCAGCACCGACGCCAGGAACAGCTCGACGCCGAACGCAGCCTGCAGGATGGCGATGGTGGGTGGATCGCAGAACAACGCGTGCAGGCTCTCCATAGCCTGCGCGACCGTGCGAAAGACCAGTGCCGCGGGCACTGGCGGTGGTGATTGCTTTCCCCGCGCGCTCATTTGTCGTCGGTCCATCAGGGCGATGGACACGACGGACCGCACGAGGATGACGTCCGGCGTCGAGATCCCGTTCAGTCCGACCAGGCTGATTTTCTCCAGGGTTGCCAGTAATGACGGACCCAGAATAAAGGGGAACATGGGATGCCAATTGTCGAAATAGTTGCGTGTCCATTGCACGAGGTGGTCGAATGGCGGCTTGACTTTTCCCGTTGTCGTGGGCCGGTGATCCAATTCATGTGGCATCCACAACTCATTCTTCAAGGATGCAGCATCCGCAAGGGGACTCGAGGCCAGCTGGTCATCTTCCCCAGGAACAAGTGTTGTTGTTTGCGAATGCGACTGGTTCTGATTCAGATGGGCCGAGCGTCGCGCGAAAGCGTCGTAAACGATGCGGATAAAATGCACGCCGCTGGAACTGCCCAAAAATGTGGCGGAATTATCGACCGACGATTTTCTCATCACCCCAATCTCCCGAGGACTCGGTTTCCGGCGTTTAGTCGGGGGTTCCTCGAGGGAATCCATGGTGCCTGTGTTGAGCCGGGGGAGTGTCCGGAGTAGAAGATGTGGAGAGGAAGAGAAAAAGGAAAGGGCAGGAAAGTGTGGAGAGAGATCGTCATGCCAAGTTCGATGACATTTCCCCTGCGAGATCTACCAGATGCCACAACTGCGTTACTGCAGGCAGCAGGGCTGTCAGGCTTGTCTTGCAACTAATGTTCTCCACACGAACTCAATTCTTCTTTAGATTGTGAAAAGCTACTAAGCCATCGCCTTCCAAACAGTCAAATTATCCACCGGCGCCACCTCCCGAATGCCCTCCCACAACGCATCCAACCTTTCCACCACCCATTCTTCCAACGGTCCCTGATCCAAATCCGCCAATGTGTTTTTTAACTGATGTGGTCCGTTTGCGCCCAGCAGTACCGTATCGCCCAGTTCTCCTCTCAGCGCCGAATTGTATCGCACCCAGCGATACGCCAAGCCTGCCTGCGAGCCGCCGCTCGCCTCGACCAGTTGGATATACTCGCGCAGGAAATTCAGCAGTTCAGGTTTCCCATATAGTCCTTGCAGGAGCTTCCCCTCGACAGTTGACGGGTTCCATCTCCCTTTCTGTTGCTCGATGTCTTCGGGTTTCTTGACCAGGAATCCCGACGCGATGGGCGAGTAGACCTGGATCGAGAAGCCGAGGTCGCGCAGCGCAGGGAAGAGATCGACCTCGTTGTTTCGCGCAACCAAATTGTAGATACTCTGGTAGACAGTGGGCAACACGTATCCTTTTGATTTGTTGTATTCGTAGACTTCGCGGATCTGGGGAAGCGAGAAATTAGAAAGACCGAACTATTCCTCCGTTATTATATATTGCACCGAACGCTCCGAGGAAATCTCGAAGATCTCACCCGCTCAAATGCCCCCTTCAAATACAACTCCTGCACACCATCCAATGTTTCAGAAAACGGAACCGACTCGTCCGGCCCGTGCAGCAAGTAAATTGGCACTTTGGACGTGTTCAACGCCTCCAGACTGAGCGTGCCGTTCTGAATAATCGCTGACTTGGTCGCCGAGTTTGGTAGGAATCCCGTAGGTGCTTTGGTGGTGATTTCGAATTCCGAGGCGACATTGCGTTGTCCGAGGAAGGACTCGGAGATTCCTTGGCCCTGTTTTGTTCGTTAGCGACCGGTATTATTTAGATGCGATGGTCGGAGAGCATACGTAGAGTCTGGCCGTGTCGATAGCAGTGATGCCGTGAGTGCGTGCGATCTGGAGCATTTCATCTTGCTGGGGGTGGTCGGACGGCGAGAGGGTCCAAGCTGCGGTGCCCAAGGAGAGGGAGGGAGGAGACATGTTGATTCGATTAGTATCGGTGGATGTGTATTGGAGATGGTGTTGGGCGGTGATGGTAGTTGCTTGGTCAAACTGTCAAAGTAGTTGTGTTGTTTATGTTATCTTTTTTAGGTATCTGTTTATGTCTATATATATTCCTAAATGCCCATACCAGAAAAATCTGGAATATACTCGTCAACCGCATGACAAATTCGGCTGAGAAATCCGTGCTGACTCCGTATCCACAAATGCCTTTAATCTATTACGTCGGTTACAAGATCATGTCTTCGTTAGACTCGTGATTTTGCAAGAGTGACTGGTGGAATGCGAACTGTGGCGCCGACCGGTACCTTTGGGTGGCTGACAGATTAGAAATCATACGCTGCAGCCAGAATTATATGCTAAAGTGTATAAATGAGCTCGCTGAGCGTTAATTCAAAGTATGTTTACATTAATAACAATATTCAAATGCAGCCTGCAGGAGTAAGAGTAACTGAATTAAGAGCAAGTACGGCAAGAGAACGAACCCCTAACAAGAACATGTTTATTGGGCCCGTCTATTAACTAAGAATCGACAAAATCAAGGTATACAAAAGAAGAAAGTGATTGCAAAACAGAAAGCGAAAGTGAACCATACCTGACTAAGAAATGAATTTCAAAACAGTGAATAGCGATGGAGCCATAGTGAATCCATGAGATGACGGACCATCAAACTTCCATGTCACCATGACGCGGATCCCCGTATGTAGTTTCTTCTATCATCCCTCTTCCTCACTTCTCCACACATCGCCTATCTTGAACATCCATCAAGTTGTCCTATCAGAGAGATACCATCACTGAAAATTCAAAATGCCTCTTTCGAAACCCGAGCCGGACAAAGCGCTTGTTCTCCCTGAGCTCCTAGAAGCAATCCTGCTCCAGATCGACCAGTGTACCCTCCTCCTGTCTCAAAGAGTCTGTCGTCGTTGGAAAGACGTGATAGAAAACTCCAATCAGCTTCAAATCAAGCTGTATCTCAAACCGTTGAGACTCAAATGGTTTGACGACGACGACTGGGATTTATATCACAAGCGTAACCCGATGATTACAACTTTGATATGGCCCATGATACTCGAATACTATCGCAATCGAACAGTTAAGTTCTGTCGCCAACGAGGAGTTGATGTGAACAAGCTCCCTAAGTTGGATTCAAAAAACAAGACGCCTTTATGAGAAAAGAAGCGAGTTGGCGTCGCATGTTCCTTCATCAGCCCCCCTGCGTGAGAGGAGCAAACTTCCTCGTGAAAGTTATCGACAATAGCCCGTTCTCGCAGGCTGACTTTGAAGGCCGTGACAACTTTCTGAGATTCGGAAATTTGGAGATCGCTGTTCTTGAAGGCAAAGTCGAACCGAGAGGTTAGGATCTAACATTTTGGGTTCAGGATCCAGTTTCTGAAGGGAGGCGCCACGAGATCGATATGATGTTTGGTGGCTTCAAATATAATCATGAGCGTTGTGATGGAGAATGTTTAGGCGGGGGGAATGTCCACTGTGTGCGAGAGTGTCATTATCGATATCTAGAGGGTTCTTGAGAAGTCAGGAGGGGGCCCATCTCGAGAATGGTTATCATGGCCTGGAGCGGGACGGAATGGTTTTCACGGCGGATCTTCAAACTGAGAGGTCGCGCATGTTTCTAACATGATGGACTTCAATTGAATCCCTTTACTCATTCCCACCTCCTACACCACCCCAGTAGATCAGAAATAAACCCCGGCCTCCCCTCTCGCCAACTCCTCCGCCTTTCCCTCCCTCTCTCTAACTTCCTCCTGACCCCCTCCATCCTCTCTACTTCCCACCCCCAACACCGCAGTCTGCGTCTGAGCAGCATCCCCTACCAACCCCTCGGAGTAACCAATCACCCCTCCCCTCCGTTCCGCCCACCACCGCTCTAAACCCCCGCGCGCATTGAGCGGAAGACGCTCCCACTCGGCCATCTTCGCGACCCGCGTCTGCGACCGACTCGGCTGCTGCTCGCCTAGTCCCTCCGGGATCTCTGTGTGCAGGCCCAGCGAGCGAAGATGCTCGTAGACCGCGAAGAGCGCTTGCTCGGTACTGGCGAGGCGGGTTTCTAAGTGTGTGATGTAGCCTTGCGGGAGGCCTCTATTTCGGGGTTAGTGATTTGTGATCGGAGCATAAAGAAGTAAGGAGAGGAGTGTGAGATAAGGTAAATACCGTTTGCCACTTTCAGGATAGATGCATCGCGTGGGGTCGGTACATTGCGTGCAGACGGGTCTTGGATGTGTCACTTAGCTGCGTTTCCTGGATCTTAAAATTGATGTGATGGGTGCTGGTGGACTTACAGGATTCGATCGCACTGGTTGTTCGTTAATTCTCAGGTTAAGTCCGACTGTGAAAGGGGAGAGGGTAGATGGCATTCATACCTTGCACTTTTTCTGGCGGCACGGATCGCAGGATATCGGGTTGGTTTATGAAGTTTTGGTCAGTACAGACTCGATCATGTTACCGCAATACAATCAGGTTGCTACGAGAACATATGGGATGGAGCGGTGACAAGATTATATCTACCTGAAGACATGTTGGGGGGTGTAGTTGACGTTGGACGGATGGGTCCGTCTACGGTTGGGATGTGGATGGCGCGCCTGCACGTGACTTTATTGAGCAGCACGATATTGTCTTGAAAGGGAAAATCAAGCTTTTCTATTCCAGTGGATTCGTTATTGTTTGTGTTTTTAACTTTAAAGCTTGGGTAAGGAAACAGGACGAGGAAATGTGCGAATGGTGTGATCGTCATGTAAGCTACCCGATGGATAGCATTTCTGGACGCGACCGATAGGTCTCTAGATGAATTAAAATTCATTGGACACAGACTATTCAAGGTTTCTAGATGTGTTCATCCAGTCAACTCCGTCGTCCATGCTTGGACCCGGCCAGAAAGACTCCATGTCAGTAATTCCCCAAGGACCCTGATAGGAGAAGATCATGTCGTCAAAGAAGGTCGGAAACGCCAACGGATCATCATCCGACAGGCCAGAAACATGATTGTTTTCGACACCATGATCTACCTCAGCTGCTAATGAATCTTGGAAAGTCATATGCTGCTCGTGAGCACCACCAGAGTTCATGAAGATATCCTGATCACCCCCACGACTAATTTCCACCAGGCCAAAGTACGGCACGGCAATTTGTCGGGTACCACCTCGGTCTAAGGTCCAGCTACTGTGGGTGAGATCCGCTAGAGCTTGATGGCACTGTCCACATAGAGATTGGGGCTGGCCTTCGGAGAGCATCTGAAGGGCATCGATGGTACTACCGGTGAGGGCCCTATCAGATTCATTGCCAGATTCAGATGCGGTCGATTTCAGATGGTCGCCGGCGAGAAGCTTCAAGAATACAATCACCGCAGCTCCTAGCGCGGTGAATACGGTGAGTTTCACGCTGTTGTCCATGCTTGCTTTGGCGGGATCGAGGTTGTTTAAAATTAGAAAGGAGTCGAGAAGTGACCGGGCATTATCCACGCAGGCTACTCGGCAGAATCGAGTGCCATGGCGCTGGGATTGGTAATGATTTTGTTCCTGGCGCTGTTCGATTTCACAATCCCGTAGGAAAAGGGGAAAATAGAGGAAGGTTTTGAGCTGGCATATCTGCATAAGACGGTACAGCCGGGCGCTTTTCTCTTTCAACTCCCGACAGGCGGAAATCTGTCCCATACTCAGGTAGTCCCGAGGGAGCTGTGAAGTGACCTTATCGATCTGTCCATCCACAGCGACCACCGCAGCTAGCGATAGGCCCTCGGAAGATTGAAGGCAGTCAATAACGCGGCCTGTTAATAAGGTCATATGCCGGGAATGGAAGATGCTGGGCGACGACTGGTCTAGCGGGTAAATATACAAGTCACAGAGACGATCGGGAACTGAATAAGGTAAGCCGACCAAAAGAATTGCCCAGCGGTCGGCACCAAACAATTGCCAGAAGACTAGGTCAAGGCTTTTCGACCGCCGATGGGTCCGGTGAATGCCAGCCAGCTGCAGAAGTGTGTTCGCCTTGCGATAGACAATCCATGCGCGGCGAGGTTGAAGAGCACTAAGAAGGCTGAGACCGAGGCCCATCATGCATTGAAAGTCGTCCTCGTGAGCAGGGAGTTGATCGTTGGATAAGACCCATTGTTCCACGGGGGCGATGTATCGGTCATGCTCGCCAGTGCTGAAGGCAAAGCATATCAGCAGGCTTCCAAGCGAAGAGAGCCTCCCAGAGCGGACCGCGCGGGTTGCAAACTTCTCGAGCGAGGTGTCCCTTTGATGGCCGCAGGCAAGCCCGAATGCCTCTCGCCAAACTTCCCATTGGCCGTTGCGAGAGTTGAAAATTATCGCGATCTTAGGATTGGAAGGAAGCACGGCACACATCTCGCGAAGAACATGAGGCGACTCCATCAGATCATCACTGCGTTCCCCCGAATCATCAGGCAGGGCTGCACCAGCACTCCGTACCAGTCTATGATTGAGAAGCTGCATGACCGGGGCGCATTCACTTTGCACCAAGTCAGGACCCGAGGACGGATGAGAAGCTCCGACTTCCTGGTTTGGAGAGCCCGGGAATTGGCTGTCCACCAAGGATGCATCAATCCTCCGTTTCGGACTCACCAAGGCATCAAAGTATGAGACAGATTCATTCGAAATTGTACTGGGCGGAACAGGATCATTCGTTCGCCCAATTGCCTCTTCAGGCAGAATCAGGCTCATACTGACGGCCTTGAACTACGCAGGCGGACTTGCGACGGGCGCAATGCACGCACACGCTAGACTGCGGTGATGAGAACCAACAACGGACTTTGCGCTGTCGCCATAAGCGAGAAAATCTGTCAATTGAAGCTATCGCCTTTCAAAAACACAGGAATCTCACATGGCAGGCAACTATGGGTGCCTTTCCTCATCCCTCTCTTCGTGCCGGTCGCCGTCCGCAGATATCGGCGACGGGCGGGCATAACTTCGGAATATGGAATACTGCATGTTCGAAACTAGCACAGAGACTACCAAATGGCTGAGATCTCTAGTTGCATCGCCAGGAATTCAAGACACAATGAAGAAAACTTGACGCGAGCTCGGCGGTAGAACGTCGCAGTTCGTATTACATAGGTAATCTCTCTATCACTGCTCCGTTTGTTGCGCCTGTCTTTCTTCTCCCTTTTCTTCTCCTCCCTACGCTCCCTCCGGGGCAAATGAGACTATTTTAGGCAATTGAAAAGGTCACATTCCAATGTTTGTCCTACGCAACCAGAAGTCTGCGCGTCGGGTTGTAAAGCAGACTCAAGCCCATCTTCAGGTCTCGGCATCCTTGGCTCGGAATCTAGCAGCTTCCTCCCAAAGTACAATGTCTCGTTATTTCCGGCCGGGAGAATTGCTGTGCCCTGAGTCAAGTCTCCTTTTGTACAAGATGTTCTATCAAGACAAGACTAAAGCGCCGGAATCCCGCAATATATACTCCGCTGGTAGTTCTTACTTGTATCCCTGCCACTTAAAGAGGAAGGACCGACCGCTATAGGTTCGTCCGAACATTCATGGGGCTACTTGCAATTTCTTCTTTGTTTTACGGTAAATCAAGGTGTTAACCTTATACTCTTTGCCATGATCTGCCCGGTTTCTGAGGCCCGGACATCTGAGTACTTCTGATCGATGATCTTATCCAACAAGTGCATTGGCCAGTGCAGTTCGCCCTCCAAGAGAGGAGTTTTCATATCATTTTTCAACTGTGGAGAGCCATACTTTTATGGACTGTAGTAATCTTTCCCCACTTTCAAGTGATTCTGGGAGTGAACTGCTAACATATGAGTAAACCAGAGATCCAAGTAATTGTCAGGCAAAAACAGTATATAGTTGAGTTGTTGGTAGCTACCTATAAGAGCCTGGACCTACTTAGCCCACTGTAGTAGTGTGATTCTACCACCTTAAATCGGAAGAGTCCATGCATACCTGAACACGTCCAAAACCCCGTAGCAACAAGCCCATAAGATAAGATGAAGATGGGACCGGAGCATGTCGCCTATTTAGGTAAGCCTAAAATGACCCACCGGGACCCATAATGCAATGTGAACAGCCAATGGTATTGCATTCCTCACTTGGAAGGAGCATCATACCGGATTGCGAAAGGTAAACAAGCCAAGAGTTGCTCGATCTGGCTGCAAGTTCCGCCATAAATGGGAAGTTCGGCATCCGCCAGCTCAAGCAGACGGTTATGATATCCAGAAGAAACTTTCACAATTCTTCTTTAAGTATTGCAGAAAGACCATATCCGATCAAGGAACCCCTGTATCTCTTCTGATTTAGACAGAACTCCGCTTGTTTATTCATCTCCCCATGCTCCACAACGCGATAAGCTGTTCTGGGGATGTCTACCTCAATATCCCCAGAGATTACCCGATCCGGTAATTCATCTGGCCTCAGACCTAGCGCCACACCAAGATGCCCTTGGCATTATCTCTTGCCTAGTGGGGAATTTTTCCCTGTCAGTTTATGTCATTTTCTCATGCCATCGACAGTATTAAACGAGACATAAATATCTCCTCGTTGGTCGGGCCAGATGGAATTTCCTGTGATTGATTTCGGTGTCGCATCAAGCTTACGCTAGGCTTTCCCCTCGTTAAATCGCTGGGAGGTACTTAACTTCTCTTGCTCAGATTGGTTTCTATCCTCAAGATGACACAAGACCTTCATCGCACGCCAACCATCGGCTCTGGTCGAGGGCAGACCGACCCGTTAGAGCTACCCTACGGCACGGTAGCAGACGGCGGCAACCTCGACGAGTTCGTCACTGAGACAAAGTCCGGAAATATTGTCAAGCCGGTCAAGTCTAATGTCACTGGCAAGGAAGAAGACTATAACTTGGTCACCTTCACGATTGATGACCCCGACAATCCTAAGAACTGGTCCAAAGCCTACAAATGGTGGTGTACTATTGTCGTCGCTTTCACCTGCTTTGTCGTGGCCTTTGCCAGTAGTGTCATCACAGCGGACCTCGAGGGTGTGGCTGAAGACTTTCATGTGTCTCGCGAAGTGACTATGCTGCCGATTACTGTTTTCGTGGTGGGATTTGGTGTTGGTTAGTATACCCTGTACAGATGAGAGGGCATGAAGTGGAGTTGGGATATCGCGGCTAATCTATGGTCATCATCTATCTAGGTCCCATGCTTTTCGCTCCTCTATCGGAGGTCGTCGGTCGCCGACCTATCTATGCAATCACCCTCCTCCTGGCCGTCATCTTCGTCATTCCTTGCGCAGTCGCCCAGAACATCGGCACGTTGATTGTCTGTCGCGCTATAGACGGAATCGCTTTCAGCGCGCCCATGACTCTCGTTGGTGGCACACTCGCCGATCTTTGGAAAAACGAGGAACGAGGTGTACCTATGGCGACTTTCAGCGCAGCACCTTTCCTAGGTCCGGCTATCGGCCCTCTGGTTGGTGGGTTCCTTGGAGACGCCAAAGGTTGGAGATGGCTGTACTGGATCCAGCTTATCCTGTCCGGCGCGGCGTGGTTCCTGATCACCTTCACAGTGAAAGAAACGTACGCTCCGTCGATCTTGAAGAAGAGGGCGCAGAAGCTTCGCAAAGCCGAAAAGAATGATAGATACGTCACTGAGCAGGAGCTGGACCCGCGTCCTATGCTGGAGAGACTGCGTATTTTCATCGCCAGGCCGTTCCAGCTTCTCTTTTTGGAGCCGATCGTGATGTTCATTTCCTTGTATATGGTTCGTTCTGTCTCACTTCGCGCTGTGTTGTTCTTTGAGCTAATCTGTCCTCAGTCGGTTCTCTATGGCCTTCTGTATATGTTTTTCGTTGCGTAAGTCATTCGGCGAGTCGAGACAGGAACCGACCTAATTGCTTCTGAATAGGTATCCGATTGTATATCAAGCCGGAAAAGAATGGAGCGCAAGTAAGACGGGATTGATGTTCATTCCATTGGCCATCGGAGTTGTTCTCAGCGCAGCATGCTCGCCTTTCGTCAACAAACATTATTTGAAGCTGTGCGACCAATACAACGGGAAGCCTCCGGCCGAGAAACGTCTCATCCCCATGATGTTTTCCTGCTGGTTCATCCCCGTGGGATTGTTCATCTTCGCATGGACATCCTATCCCCGAGTGCACTGGTTGGGTCCAGCTATGGGTGGATTCCCGATCGGATTTGGATTCATCTTCTTGTATAATTCCGCCAACAACTATCTCGGTGAGTTGACCCAACCCGACCCCCCCCACGTCCAAGTGTCACTAAGTCGCATACTGCGTATGACATAAGAAATTCTCTGAAGGCCAGCAAGTTAATTGAATTCATTAGTGGACACCTACCAACATCAAGCAGCGTCTGCTCTGGCCGCTAAGACCTTCATCCGGTCGATTTGGGGCGCGGCCACCGTGCTGTTTACGGAGCAGATGTACGATCGGCTCGGGTATCAGTGGGCCAGCACACTGCTTGCTTTCATCGCGCTGGCCTGTTGCGCTATTCCGTATGTGTTCTACTTCAAGGGCGAGGCGATCCGTCGTTACTCCAAGTTCGCCTTTAGCGAGGACGAGGAGAATGCCAAGGCTTGACGGTGGATTCGAGGATTATTTTGGGGTTGAAGGGTTGAAGCCCATACCTACAGACTCGAAACTAGAAGGGTGTAACTAGGGGTAGATAAAGCTTAATATGTCGCATAAAAGATTGGATAGATAGATATAATAATACAGAGTACCTAATTCTCATTGTGAGAGATGCAACATCAATCAAACGGTTCAAACCACAAAGGGGAGAATTCAGGGGTCTTCACTCTCACCAAACTAGGGCAACAGCCCCTGTGTCAGTCTCCCCACCGCGACCAACAGGTTCGCAGCATTCCCGATGAGATCAATGAGATCCAAGTCTAGCTTCGTCCGGGAGTGGGCGATGAGAGCAAAAAAAAAAAAGGGGCGAGTGGGGCAACAGAATGTTTCACCCAAATCTCCCCTTCATTCCAAGTCAGCAATTGGCCCTGCTCCGCGTTGGTCTGACGGTTTCATCGCCTTCCTTCCGTCTTCGAGGCATTTCAATTGGTTGCGGTCTTGGTGATAATTAAACATCGCTGGATATCTCCATTTGTTGCCGACCTGGTGCCTGGTGCCTGGTGTCTTTGTGCTGGAGTCTACCAAAATTAGTATAAGTCCGATTATTATTATCCTCACTGCGACGGTGGCGTGCACAGATGCCTGGTATTCCCCCCGTTATTTTGTGGCTTAGGCTTGCCATAATTAACTGAACTAACTGTTCTGGCACTGGCCGTTTGAGACTCGATTCACTTTAATTTTTAATTTTTTTCCCCTCCGTCCCCTTCTTCCCTGAATGCTGCCTTCTAGTCCGTACTCGAGCCCCATCATCTAGCCCTCTATCCATATTTTGCCCCTTTCCCTCCCCGTTCTTCAAGAACGAACAACTCCATCCACTTCAATAACCACTTCCACTACTGCGATTGCGACTGCTATTTACTCCGGACCATCACTATCTACGTCTGTCTCTTTATTTCTCCGCTCAACAGTACACACTCGCGACAAAATGCCCGCCCTTGAAACCACCCTTCTCTTGGCTCGTGACTGTAGTGGGGATGACTGCGAAAAGCCCACCAGTACGTTCCTGAAGAGCGGCGTCCCTGGCATCATCATCGGGGTGTATGTTTCCATTTCTTCATGAGATCGACACCAAATCTTTGGTCTTGCGATCTCCTCAACGGAACTCATTTAACTTCTGTATAGACTGGTCCTGGCCGCGGCCGGCGTATGCTGCTACTTCCTCTGGCGCAATAAGAAGCGCGACGCCCTAGAAGCCAAATCTGCCAGAGAGTGGAATTGATCGGTGAATGGTCATCCATTCATGCGATTCCTTCTTTCTCCTTCGCGACCTGTTGGCTTTCTTTCGAATTTCTTCTACTTCGTTTTTTTTGCTTGGCATTCTGTACCAAATTAGGGACGTGCGGGTGTTTGCGACCGTGTTTTTTTCTTGTCACTTTGTTACTTTTCCTACGAGCTGGTGTTTCTGGAGTTACAACCATCTACATACATTTACGGAAGCGGAATTTGCATGTCGGATCTTGCAAATATCGGATTACTCGACATTTTTGATTTGTTTGTCGCCTGGATTTGGATTCAGGTCTCTATTGTTCAGGACTTTTGGTCATCGATTCATCGATCGTGTCTATGTCTATGCGCTGCTTTTGATTGATTGCATCGCCAGCCTCGCATTGCATTGCGTCGCATAGCTTATCTGCACCATTCAATATTCATTTCATTTTTCACACCAATGCTTTCAATCATTTGCTTGTTATTTGCTGCCTGGCCTTCAGGGGTACAATTTGAGGAGTGTCGCAAGGTTGCATGAGCCGGTCTTTGTGTAACTGGATTAGTGCTTGCTTATACAGCGATTTGGGTCTTGCTGCTCTATCTCGAACTAGATTGCTCTCTTCAGAGTTGCGGACAGAACATTCGGCTCATCTCCTCTACTGGAGAATGGGTACCGGGCCCCGAACAAATCCACGATTCTCATCAAATATCTGACAAGGTTATCCTAAACATCTTGACGGGACTTGAAAACGTAGACATCATATCTGTCGAGATGATCAAAAATCAATCGATCCAAGTCCTGCTTCACTTTCATGCATCGGAGGTCTACGCCAACCTTATGTTGATGGCATGAGCCAGAGTAGGGGCTTATAGTCCGGCGTTTCCACATGGCATGTGGTCCATGCATCTCACACGGACCCTCTCACCCAGGTGGTGACGGCGAGGGTTCGTCGCTGGGATCGCTGGAACATGCCCCAAAAACGTGAGGCCGGATCGCAGGGCTTAAGTTTGTTACTATTGATACATTTCGTTATAGGTTGGTCATACTATTTTAATCAGATGAGGATAGTTATTGGCATTGCTCTTAGCTCTTCTGATATGCAGGTCTATGAGAAATCAGTAGCTGGAGGATCTGTTATCCTAGCACATTCGCTAATCAGAATTCGTTGATGATTTACTTATCGTTTCATCTTCGTTTCCCTAGAAGCTACATTCAAACCGTGAAAATGTTTTTGACATGTTGACATGCAAGTTTTGTAACAAGCAGTCTAACTACGCAGCCAGACACTTTGGAGCTAAAGGAAACAATTCGCTTCCGCCCCCCCCCATAGGTTTCTCAGTTTGTACTCAATAACCAATTGAAATTTTTGCTTTTTACAGGACACTCGACCGAATAGATAATAGATTGATGTCTTCTTCCCTTGTGTGGACCTGAATGGTGACGGAATATGAATTCCGCTGGCACCCCGCTGAATAATGAGATTCTATGACATCGTTCAAGTGACGACCATGAAACCGTGGGTATATAGATCATTCAACAGCCAACTCAGGTTTTCAAGCTGTAAAACTCCATTAACTGATCGATTAATAAATTTCGACACTACCTTACGACATAACTGCCAACCCATCACACTAAACCACCTCACCCAAAATCGAAAGTCACAATGTCCCACCTCACATACTACAACTACCCTGGCGTGGGCACCAGAAACCAGGAGAATTTCCGATACAGCCAGGCGGTGCGAGTAGGCGATCGTATCGAATGTGCCGGACAAGGTTTGTACCTCCTCCCTAATCACGTCTGCATCTACATCTTTATCTACATCTACATCTACATCTACCCTCCATTTACCCACAACTCTCCCCTCCTGACCCATCCCCTCTCCCCTCGCCTTCACACAACAAACTAACCCCAAACAGGAGGCTGGGACCCCTCAACTGGAATCTTCCACAAGGAAATCAACGCACAAATCGACCAAGCCTTTGCGAACGTCGAACTCAACCTGAAGCACGCCGGCGGGAAGGGCTGGAGCCAGGTCTTCCGGGTGAACTCGTACCATGTGCCGATCAACAACGAGGCGCTGGACGCCATGGTCCGGAACTTCAAGCACTATATGCCGGACCATCAGCCGATTTGGACGTGTGTGGGGGTGACGAGGCTCGGGGAGGATGATATGCGGGTCGAGATTGAGGTCACGGCGCATGTTCCTGGGGAGGAATAGGGTTTCGTTCTGAGGAATCTGGATAAGGGATTGGGTTGGGGAGGTGGGTGAAGTGAATGTGATTTTTCAAGGCTGTGATATAATTACTTAACCGTTGCATCATGAGATGTTGAAGGCGTTGTTCTGTCATCGTGTCATAAGAGATGGAGTTGGAATAACTAGTATGATTGATGGATCGATATGTAGGGTGAGTTATTGAAAGTGGTAGTTGCAGTCCCTTGCTTCGAGTACAGCTCCAGGCTTAACATTATTACAATGAGCCTGATAATTTTGAAATGAAGCGAGAGCAGTTCAGGAAATGCCTTCCCGACTGGGCGAAGGTGGCCCGATTGGGTAATCGCCAAACCGGATCGGCAGGGATGCGCGCGACGCGATGGTCACGTGAAGGTTCGGCAGCCGAGGCGGTGGGATAGAAGTCAAATATGACTGGTCGATTCTGCCACCTTACGTCAAATGGGGGAGAATGCTTACCAAGATACAATACCTGACCGTAAGGAACCCGGGCGAATAAAGTTAAGGCCAGTTTGTCGTTCAACTTCCCCAGTTCATCCATCTGGGAAATTCCAGAAGTCTCTCCTTTCCATTTTCTTTATTTGCCACGGTGGATGCATCCTGTCTTTCGTTACTCTCCTCCCTCCTCTCCTTCTTCCTCCCTCCATGTTCCTGCAGATTCCTCGCGTTCCGATCGCCATCACCATCCCCATTCTGCAGAAGTGGAACTCGACCGTCTAGCATGCAGCACGGACAAGGGTGAACGCGAACATCGATATCTAACTCCCCGAACGGACCACCGCCGCAATCTCTCCTCTTCCTCCTCCCTGGACCTTCCCTCCGACACGAACTCCGCCGACGACGACCCCCTCATCCCACGCGGCCGCAGTGCACAGATGAAGCGCAAGGTACGCACGGTCTCCAAGCGTCGCTCCAAGCCGACTTTGACCATTGAAACCAACGGCAACGGGCATGGGAACGACGAGATGAATTCCAACGTCGAAATGCGCAAGAGGGACACCTCCCTCGAGTCCTCCACCACCGCCCGCGCCTCGCGCCTCATGCAGCGGCCCAGCTTCTCCCTTGACCACGACCCCCCTATCACCCCGCAAACTCCGGCCTTGACCACGACCAGCTTCGCCAATCTGCCGCGCAGCGACCGCAGGAATTTCCTCCTGCTCTGCGTGCTATACTTCCTGCAGGGTGTGCCCATGGGCCTGGCTACCGGGTCCGTGCCGTTCCTCCTGAAACCGTACCTCTCGTACGGCCAGATCGGTGTCTTCTCGCTCGCGTCGTATCCCTACTCGCTGAAACTATTGTGGAGTCCTATCGTCGACGCGGTCTGGAGTCGCAGGTTTGGTCGACGCAAGAGCTGGATCACCCCCGTTCAGGTCATCGCCGGTCTGGCCATGATCTATCTGGGAGGACGCATCGGGCCGATGATGGAAAAGGCCGGGGCCAACGGGGGCGCGGGTGTCTGGAATTTCACATATTGGTGGTTCTTGCTGGTCTTTTTCTGCGCCACGCAGGATATTGCCGTGGACGGATGGGCTATCACGCTGATGTCGCCGCCTAATATTTCGTACGCCTCCACTGCGCAGACGGTCGGACTGACGGCCGGCCACTTCTTGTCGTACACCGTGTTCCTGGCGTTCAATTCGAAGGAATTTGCCAATCGCTGGTTCCGAACGATTCCGGCGGACGAGGGTCTCCTATCACTGGGCTCCTACTTGACCTTCTGGGGATGGGCGTATCTGGTCGTTACGCTCTGCCTGGCCATGATGAAGAAGGAAGACAAGACGCAGGACCGGGACAGTATCATGGATGTCTATCGCAGCATGTGGAATGTGCTGAAATTGAAGAACATCCAAACCATCATCCTGGTCCATTTGATCGCCAAGATCGGCTTCCAGGCTAACGATGGCGTGACCAGTTTGAAGTTGCTGGACAAGGGGTTCGGCCAAGACAATATGGCGCTAGTGGTGCTCATCGACTTTCCATTCGAGATCTGCCTGGGGTACTACGCCGGCAAGTGGTCCACCGAGTACACGCCCATGCGGCTCTGGTGCTGGGCGTTCATGGGTCGCTTGGCAGCCGCTGTTTTGGCTCAGGCCACCGTGATGGTCTTCCCATCCGGGACGGACATTCCTCTCTGGTACCTGCTGGCTGTGATTGGTGAGCATATTGTCTCGACCTTTATGAACACGGTCATGTTTGTTGCCGTGTCTGCTTTCCATGCACGCATCGCCGACCCTGCCATTGGAGGCACCTACATGACCATGTTGGCCACGTAAGTTTTCTCCTCTTACATGCATGCTTAGTCGAAATCAAAATTAACTCAAAAATCTAGGGTCTCTAATCTCGGCGGCACATTCCCTCGATACTTTATCCTCAAATTGGTGGACATGTTCACGGAGGCCAACTGCGTGCCTCCGTCTGTGCCACCTCCCGCAGAGGAATTGAAAGGTGACCTCGTCACGTCGGCCTTCTCCTGCGCTCTGGAGCCGGATAAGGCGCTCTGCGTCAACGGTGGTGGTACCTGTCACACCATCCGGGATGGTTACTATACCACGAACATTCTCTGCGTGCTGATCGGCACGGTTACATTCATTCTGTTCATTAAGCCGGCGGTATTAAAATTGCAGAACCTTCCTCTGCGAGCGTGGCGGCTGACTCCTGGTCGTCAATAAAAAAGACAGCGGGTGACCCGTCAGGCTATACAAAAGATGATATTGCTGGCAGGTTTTTTTATTCTTAGACTTGGATCTGAATATGGGCTAGACAGATAGTTTTGCTTCACTTGCTTCCTACATGCGGGTGCAGTTAGGCAAGCAATGGATTAATAAATACAAATATCGAATATCTACCTATCCTCTGGAGCCAAGAAGTCAAGAACGAAGATGCGAAGATCCCAGAAAAAGGTTACACTGCAGCTGTTCATCTGATTCAACCCAGGCCAATCTGGACTCCGCCCGGGGAATTTCGATTCGTCGGGTTTCGAAGGGGCGGATCCTCGTTCTGCACCTTCTGCTCGGCTCTGGTTCTGGACTTACTTGGCTTTGGGCCAGTTTCAGGTACAGCTGAAAAGTGGGAAAAGCAAACTGCTTATAGGACTTCGGGGGTACTTATAAGGAGGTTCTGGCCATATTTCTACTGATAGCCTCTTTTCTCTCTTTCAATATACCCTTCACGTTCTTGCATAGTATTCTATTGTCTTACCTCTTAATCTTAATCTCTGCTCTTCTTCCCCCTACAACGAGCACATAATCAAACCAAACAAAATGCATCTCCCCACAATCCTCCTAACAGCCCTATCCAGCACGCTCGTTCTATCCGACACCCTGAAGCCCCGAAACGTAAGTCTCAACCTCACCTCAACCTCAACCCCCCCATACTCCGAGAAAACTAAAAACAAAGATGATACTAAAAAAAAAGTGGGACCTCCACCTCCTCACCCCCGGCTGTTCCCCAAACTCCTCCAACTTCGACATCTCAATCTACCACCGCTCCGGGGTCGCCGCGCGCTCCTGCATCTCGCTCGCCGAGGACGCGAATCCGAACACGACGGCCGTGGCGACCATTTCGTGGAAAAGCCCCGTCTCGAAACCGTATGCGCTGTGCACGTTTCGGGATGGGGAGTGTAGCGCTGATGGGTTTTTGGAGGCCGTGAGGGGGGATTGGGAGGTTTGTTATCCGTATAAGGGGTGGGTGGGGTGGAAGGTTGTGGCGTTTGGGGAGGATTGTATCTAGATAGTTAGGTTGGATGGGTGGGTTTGGAGATTCCTACCTTGCGTGCTACGACTGTGTAGGGATGTGTATAGGTTTGGAGGTAGGGGTCGGGTTGGTATTTGATTTTGATGGGTCTTTGATTTGTGTGCATAGCTAGGTAGGTATCTATATGTACGAGGTCTTGTACAGGAATTGAATTCGTGATAAGATTGGAACAATTGACAATAAGAAAAGCAGCAAAGCCAAGTCTAGAATACTACGAACTAGCACGCATATCCACCTGAATAAAATCATCGTCTGTAGGGAAGGAATCGTCCAAACCGGGACTCAGCTCCAAAAAGGGTGTTAGAGAAAAGATATCAGCCAGAGGATCCAACGTCGTCGTGACGTTATTGTGAGAGACAACGGAGGGGGCGTCTTTCGCTACCGACGACGACCCCCCGACCAAGCAGCCTCTGTCCACCGACTGCATCTCCCGGACATAACGCGCCTTGGCCATCAACTGCCCGATCGGCCTCCATAGCATCCCCTTGCGCGTATGCCCCTTCATGCGCCAGCGGTCGTAGAGGATCTCTACTGCTGCCCATGCCCTGTCACAGTCCCGGCATGGAGGGCGAGTACAGATCTCCAACAGAACGAGGGCAACCGCGTGCCACTGCAGGTATGTGTCGGATCGCCAGGCCCAGTGGGCGATGCTGGGATTGCACAGGAGGGAGCAGGAGAGCTCCAGGACCTCGACGGCGCGGAGAAAGATCTTATCTCGTAGACCCGCTTGCGCTGAGGCAGGTGCTACTTCTTTACTGTTGTCCGCCTGCTTCTTGCGGGGGTAATGGATCATCAGCCATACGCGGGCAATAATCAGCTTGGCCACGGTAGCCGAGACGAAGAGAAACGGGTCAGCGGGAGTGCAGTACTGCAGGTACCGGGTCTCCAGGCGAAGCTGGAGCTCTTCGGCGAGGGCCTCCCGTTCAGGCAACGACAGTTTGGCGAGGTGACCGCAGTGCGGTGGGATGAAGCTGACCTTGCGCACGGTGGAGACGGCTTCCCATGCGATCAGACTCAGCGTCATCTCCGTGGGACCGTCGCGCTCAGTCGGCGGCTGAACCATGTCCGCGGTCAGATCCGAGTCATTGAGATTCAAAGGTAGCCGGGCATCAAAGGACGACTCGGAAACAATCGGCTCGTAACCGTGATACTCGGACGAGCGCTGGTCGAGGCCGACGATGAACCACCACAGTCGCCGTCGCAGTTCGGTTTCAAGGGGCCGTAAACCAAAGGTTGCGCCGTCGCGATGGAGACCCATGGCCTGTGCGATATGCACAATCAAGGCCGTCAGCGACCAGACCGTTCGGGAATCATCTTCGTTACGTCGGGCACTGAGAAACAAGGCCGCTGCCTGTAACAGGATGATGTTCTGGGTACTCAGCAGATCGGCGCGAGCGAGGGCCTGCTCGACGGCAAAGCGATAGGTATGAAGGGCCTAGGGCCGAAGTAGACCAAGAGGGCATTGATTCTGATTGGTAGTGATGGTGGCAGCATAGTAGATGGCAAACAGGAGGGCCTCCGTGTCGCAATCGAGAGCGTCCAGCGAGGCGACCGCGTTCCAGAAGAGCTGTGAGAGGGTCGGCATGTGGAAGATATTCACCATTGGGATGCCATTGGTTTGGAGGATGTCGAACAGAGCGACCTGCTGGGAGAGCGAAGGATGGTAGGCTCGCAGTGAGTGGGAGAGCGACTTGAAGCCCATGATGGCGGCATTTAACCCGGTGCTGTCGGGGTTTGGCTCCTGCTTTTCATCTGCTTCTTCCTGCCAATCCCCCTGCTCTTCCTGCTCCTGTTCGTCGTCGTCATTTGCGGGAGGTTCATGTAACAAATCCCGCAGCTCTTCCACCTGCTCGCCCAGACTAGCCCAGAGCACATTGCTCACGTAGACACTGGAGGTGCTGTCAATGGCGAGACGACCATTCCGCTGGTCACCGTGGGGTGAAGCAGCGGCCGTGGGCGGGTCTAAGGCCAGTGACTGTTGCTGGGTTTGTTGACTTTCCAGCTGGCGGATGATACTCTCCAGCCGGCCTAATCTTGCCAGCATCGCCGAGTTGTTGGCGGGTTGTCGCGGCCGCTTAGGAGCGCGCCCGTCCCAGTGGGATAGACGCAGGGGGAGGCAGCCCGAACGCAGCCCCCACAGGGCTGTTGTCGGTCACATTTGACCTTCCGAGAGCGACAGAGGAGACAGCTGCGGGAACGGGGTCCTTCACTCATGGTGGTGGATGTCTAGACTGTAATCTGCTGGGGACGAGGGGAGGGTGGAGAGAAATGAGTCCGTAAGTAGGCTGGAGATTCGGAGTCGCATAACTTATGCGATTCCCCGACGATGCCGAGACATGCAGGACATATCCTAGAAATATCGTTTACAATTGTACTCCCCCTTTTAAGAAGATCCCGGAGTGATCTAATCATGCTAGCTAATTAAGAAACTCGATAGACTCCAACTGCTCAGTCAATTGCTAGCCTAGTAAACCATTTCACATCTGAACTAGACCTTGTAGATAAGCCCAGCCCCCGCCAAAGCGATGCGAGCCAGAGCAAAGAAGAAGGCCCCCCCCAAGCAAAACTACGCCACAAAAGATCTGCAGATGGGTAAAGTCGACAGGATCATACCTGATCAGCGCCCCACCGATTGGGTTGCTGACCAGCGCTGCAATGGACATAATGGCAAACTCGACTCCAGTGCGCGTCCCGATCTCCTTTATGTCCGAAATCCGCGCGATCATGACCGGCAGCAACGAGACAAACGCGCCGGATCCAAAGCCGTACATGGCTGCAAAGGCCATCATGACGGCGTTGCCCTTGGCGGGAATCCACAGGGCCAGAGCCAACGTGCCCGAGAAGAGGCTCATCAGGATCTGCACGTTGTAAGTGCCCACCCGGTCGCCCAGCCATCCGGGCAGGACCCGGCCAAAGAGACTCGCGGCATTGAGGATGGGAATGAGATAGTTGCCTAGATCGGGCCGCATTCCGTATGCGGTCGCCTGCAGCTGGATGTAGTCGATGGGGAGGAACATGCCCAGATAGAAAAGAAACGAGCCGATCGAGGTCAACAGGTAGACGCGCTCGCGCAGGGGCTTCACATAGTCGATGAGTCGCAGGTTCTGGGGGGACGGTGGAATTCGCGAGCACACGGTGAGATTGCTGAAGATGAGCATAGCCAGGATGAGAAAGTCGGCAATGCGGATGGCCCACGAGAATCCTACGTCGGGGATCAGCTGGTTCAGCATAATGGGGAAGATCACCCCGCCCAGGCTAGATCCGGCGGAGATGATGCCCATGGCGAGGCCTCGTCGGCGATGGAACCAAGTCAGGGTGCAGTAGGTGGCCGGGGTAAAGAGACAGCTGAGGCCGATGGAACTGCAGATGCCCTGGGCCAGCAAGATCTGGTAATACTCGGTGCCCAGCGAGGCCATCATCAAGCCAAAGACGTGCATGACGGTGCCAAACAGGAGCAGGTAGCGGGGGCCTTGTCGGTCATAGACGCGGCCGATGATCGGTCCCTTTAGAAGTCAGTCCTCTTGTGTATACTGAAATAGATACATATTCACATACTCCCGAGAACATGATGAAGAGTTCCAGCGAGGCAATCCAGGAAATGTCACTGGCCGAGTATTGCTGGAGCTGATGGGCTTCATAGTAGTTTTGGAACACCCCGATGCCTAAAGTGTCGGTTAGAGGGTGAGTGGGTGTCAGATATCAGAGTATAGCGTACAGTTGATCCAACCGAAGCTGCAAAAGACACAGCAGAAGGCTCCCGCGACCACGAGCCACGCTTGGAGACCGCCATCTGGATACTGGCTGGGATGCCATGGCGACGATTCGGGGGCAGGCTTTTCAATATCCGACTGTGGTGCAGACATTCTTTGGCTGGAAGGATGCATTCTTGGTGTCGAACTATCTAGCTCACTATGTCTATATATACATGTCTCGCTTCCCACTCGGGCCTCGCATAAGGAACCGCCCCGTCGGCCATCGCATAAGCTCATGCTACCTTGCTTGGTGGATGCATTATCATCTGCGTACAGACGAGTCCATTGTAATTCCTTTCCCCGGATCGATATAAGATACTCCTTTGGGTCCTCCTCTGAAGCGCCTTAAATAGGAAGGTCAATAACACGTAATACAGTAAATCCATGATCCTGGTATACCTAAACTGGAGTATGTTGCCCGGCGTCCGGTCTCTTCGCACAGGCTGCCCGCATAACTCTTATCCAACCTTATGCGAGCCGTTGGCGAAATGTGTGTCTTGATATCGGGGCCGTGCTGCTATCCGAGACCGACCTGAGCGGAGGCTTTGTCGTGGTGGAGGCAACTCGTCGTCATTTGCCAAAGTCCCTGTACCTACACTCCAGTAGTATTTATCCGCACGTAATTGATCCTTTGCGTACTTATGCTATTGAAAAAAGCGGTTTCTGACACTGGAAATAGGAAACTTTATTCTAGTTTACTCTAAATGCCATACAAGCTCAAGCAGACATTGCCGCTCGCATGATTTCTACAAGCCCAGAGGTTGCAGGTTCCCGAACCACCGAGAAATACTTGCAGGTCTAGAATACTATTTTCGGTTTCGCCGTTCTCAAGCTCGGTCTTACAGATCATTGGTTTTCCGGCCGGTTCGCGGGTGATTTTTATCGAACCGTTTCTGTTGAAATCGCCCGGGTGCCGAGCTTCTCTTTCTCTGACGCGTAGTAGCTGGTTTCCCACGATTCGCGCCATCCAGAGATTGCATAATCTAGATCCCTCCAGAGGCAGTGTCTTTTCTGCATCGTCGTATGTTTCTTCATCTGCGTAGGAACCCTTAGATTTCGCTCTGAGGGCCTTGGAACAAGACCTTTGTTCGCCTCGGATGATCGTGCTCGTTTGCGTCGAGGACGTCAGCCCGATGAAGCCTTCCTGTGCGATAAACAAGGAAATGGTTGATGCTCGCCCAACTCAGAGGGGAGGTAGAGGTAAATGTTGTGATATTGATCACCTGGGTAACCTCGAGAGGGTCTCTGCCGGTGAACGGTCCCGTCGTTTACAGGGACATGCTAAATTGCCATATAGCCGGCCTGCCCTAGTTTGAATCGTCGTCGTCCTCCTCCAGCAACCTGAACTGGCCGTATTTTCAGAAGTTCGATGGAGCAGCTTCAGATAGTTTTGTTCAGCACTGAGATCTGAAGTAAAAGCTAAAATGCTTTCATATCCCCTACCCTCGAAAGGTGGATGATAGCTGTGTCTCCTTTGGTATTTCCCAGAGCTTAAGCCAGTTCGCTGCTCGACACATTTTCCACTCGCAATGACACAAGAGTACATTGTGCTTGTAGATCCGCACAGGATTGATCGTATCAGGGCCAAGCTCTTTGACGAATTCTGATTCCCCGCTTTCCTTTAGCGCCATGCACGCGCTCGCCACGCTGTGTTCCTTTGCGGACATCGCCTTGCCCAGTGACTGCATGGGCTTAACCCTATCCTCATTATCTTCCTCTGCTGCCGGGTCAGGGTTCTTTCGGTCCTCCAAACATTTGGCGGCCTCGATGGCATCGTCTGCCGCTTTCCGGGTCATCCATAGTGATGGAACTGCAGAGGTGGAAGCGCTTAGATTGTATGAAGCTCTCGCGGTCTGCAGCGAGGCTATATCCCACTGTGGGTCAGCTGACAAGCAGCGCTAAGCTACAATAGGAAAGGTGCAAGTCCATACAAGCGAGGCGTCCAACACATAGTCTCCGGGATAATCCCCTCAGACACGATGCACTGCTTCTGGAACTTATCGAGCCGCATCATATGGTGGTAGAGGCCATCGTTCTCGGCATGATAGATGGCTGCCCCTCAGATCCGCTGTCTGTTCTGCAACAAGAGGCACTCTAGGTAGTCGGGTCGGCCCAGACATCTATACCAGCTCTCACCTTGCACCCTTCTACGTGACCTTTATTCCGAGAGGCGATATATATATGTCACTATACGTACCTGTTTTTCTACATTTTTGTAAATTTCCTGTTGTAGACATCGCCGCTTTACTAAGGACACTCAGGGACTTACTCAGTAAGTAATTCACATTAACGTATTTCACTACCGAGCGGCCACCCCCTACCGAGCGGCCACCTCACGCGTTTTGGCCGCGGTCGAAAATCTCGCTTAATTCAACCACCAATCATGCCTCCAAAAGCGCGTCAAAATTCAAGAAAATTAATTAAATAGGAAGATAGGATTCTGCTTGCTATTTTAGCTTTAAAAAATTAAGAAATATATAATATTGCTGAAGCAGCACGTATTTATAATATTCATATATAATACTTCGAAGACGACTAAATAATTATACTTTTTAAATAGAAACACGTGCTAATAGTTATAAATTAACTTAAAATAAAGAGAAATTATTTATATAATAGATTCTATTACTAGATTAATATAGAGCGCCTCTCCGACTATTTTATATATAAGAAATAGCTAATATTCTTCTTACTATATATAGTATAATATCTATTTAAATAATTAGAGCGAATTGGGTCTCTAAGTTTATTAAATAATAAAATAAACTAAAAACTTACTATATCCGACGCTACAATTATTAATATACTAAATACAAAGATTCTAAGATTATATAAGAATAGTTTAACTACGTATAAGTTATAATAATATAACACGAGATTATATAAGAAGATATCTATAATTTTAATAAAACTAGCTTTATTATAGGTCTAATAGCTACTACTTAAGTAGTTATTAAAGCTGATTACTATAGAAAGATATTTATTATACAGTTAGATAATCGCGAATAAATTATTTTAATTAAATATATTAACTCTACTAGCTGGGCGTTTTTTTTATATATAATTTTTAAAGAAAAGATTTATATAAAGAATTAGTATTAGAATATCGAGCTTCTATATAATAATAGGATTAAAGTTAGTCCTAATAGATAGATTATAGATAAGATAGATTTTTATTAGTTTTAAAAACTCTTTATTTTTATTATTACTAGCTAGACCTCGCCACGACCCGCGGGTCTACCCAAACAGGGTACCCATTACCCGTTTCTTGGTAGATAATAGGTAGGGTTCGCCTACCCGTGTATAGATAGTAGGTGTCACGGTGCAGACCCAAGGATGACTAACATGCCTGTTAGGGTGTCACGTGACCCTACTATCTTCTATCTTCCTACTATCTAAAAATCCTATTGTAGCTTCTTAAGCTATATCTTATTTATTAACCTATATATAGCTTAACTCTGTAGTAATTAAGTATTTAATATTAAAAAGCTTATTTATTTACTAGCTATTAGCTCTATTAATCTTATTAGCTTATATCTTAATACTATATAGCTCCTTCCTATAGAGCTAGTATTAAGTATTAATTTAATATATCTAAAATCTTAAAGCTTTTATTTCTATCTAAAAATCCTAAGTAATTCGCCTAGTATATAATTAAATATACTAAGGAATAATATCTATACTATAAATAAATCTATAGATTTACTATTAATATAAATATCGAGCGGAATTATCTTTAAAAAGATATAATAATTATTATAACTATTATTTTTTATTAGGTCTAATAAAATAAAAATCTAAATTTTTAATTAATTAAGATTATAGCTATTTAAAAGATCTTAATAAAAAAATATAATTAAATTATCTAGACTACTATTTCTAAAATTAATATTTTAAATTAAATTCTTAAACTAGTTACTAAGAAATCTTTAGTTACTTTAATAAAAATATTTATATTAATTAATTTTAGATTTTTTATCTTTATTTATCTTTCTGAATATTTATCTAATTCTAATAAATTTAAAAACGTCCGATTAGATCTTTATTATTTTATTTTTTAAATTAAGAAAAAAATAACTATAAATTATAACTATTTTCTAATTTCTGAGACTTATATAATCTATATTATTAACTATTTAAGAAGACTATTTTATATCTAAATTTTATTATATATTAAAAATAAAATCTACTAGTTAAATAACTATATCGATATTCTAAATATATTAGATAGAGTTTATAATAATCTAAATTATATTTATAATATTTATAATACTCTTTTTATTTTAAAATAAAAATATTAAAGTTTTCTATCTTCTTTACTAAATTCTAATATCTAATTATAAAAGATAAAATAGCCGAAAATAGTTTTATAATATTATAAAAATATATAATTAATTAAGAATTAAAAAATATATTACTTTATTATAAATCCTCTACTAATTTTTATTAATCTTACTATCTTTCTATAAAAGCTAGAAAATTATTAGATTTAATATATTTATACTTAGCTATAAAGATCTATATTAATTAAAAATTTAAAAAACTAATTTTCTATTAATATTTCTAAAAGTTTCTTAGAAAAGGCTTTTTTAGATATTTTTAAAATCTAATTAATTTTCTTTAATCTTAATTTTATAGATTTATTACTATTCTATTATTAACCGCCTAATTTATATAGCTCTATTCGCCGCGATTATAGAGAATATTTCTAATATAATTTAAATAAATACTTAATTAAAGATTATTCCGAGTCTAATAATTATATTTATTAGATTAATTATACTAATTATTTTAATACTTTATAAGTAGTTTCTCTTTTTAAAAAACTATTTTTTTTAATATCTTTACTTTATCGCACTTTAGAAGATTTATTTTAATTATTTTTATTATATATTTTTTAGTTTTAAATAGAGTTTTAGCTCGAATATTTATATTTATCTAATTTAAATAAATAGTTAAAAGAAGTTTGTTTAGTTTAAGCCGTAATTAGACAAATAAATCTATATAGTTTTATTAAATATTTAAAACTACTATTAAAAGATTTCTAATTAAAAAAGAACTCTAAAAAATAATTTACTAATTACTATAATAATATTAAATCTAGATAAAAGCGAGATTACTAATTATATTTTATTAGATATAGGCTACTTTATATTTTATATAATAGATAATAGCTAAATTAAGATCTATTATCTTATACTATACTTTTTAAAAAGATCTAAGCTGTTTGTCAGGGTGCGGGCTGGCAGGGTTGGTAGAGCTAGTGGCTGGCAGGCAGACAGGCTTCCTAATATCAGGTACTTAATTACTATAGGGTTAAGCTATATATAAATTAATAAATAAAATATAGTTTAAAAAGTTATAATAGAATCTTTAAATAGCGGGAAGATAGAAGATAGTAGGATTATATAATATTTTAATAAATATATTAGTTATTTTTAGATTTATATTATAATAATATATTCTCTTTCTATAGCTAAGCTCTATTAAGGCTAATAAGAATTAGATTTATCTAAATATTTATAATAGTAATTATAAATAATCTACTTTATATATTCTAGATATTTAGTCGGTTTTATAATTAGATTTAAATATTCTATTTATTTTATAATATATATTAAATAGAAATAGTCGCGCTTTTAATAATTTTAAAAAAAAATTAAAAATATTTTTTATTTTTTATTTCTCGAGTTTTTTAATCTTTATATATAATAAAGAAGATTAGACTTAGCCTAATAAAAAATTTTAATTAATTAGTATAAATAGATTAATATTAAATATAGAATAGATCTTTATACTAGATAATAGTTTTAAGTAATAAATATATAGGCTAATAATTTTATTAATTTAATATAAGTTTAATATATTTTAGTCGAGCTTTTTACTAGAATATAAAGTTTTAATATATTAAATATTTAACTATATTAGTTAATTCTTTTTAAACTTTTTAATAAAATAGTATCTTTTATTAGTCTATTTAGTATATTAAGTTTAAATAGTAGTTATTTCTATATAAATATATTTAGTAATAGCTTATATTTTTATAGCAAATTATTTAATATTTTAGATAGTAGATTAATTCTATATAATATAGTCTCTTATAGATATTAATTTAAAATCTATATAAAAATAAAAGCTATAATTTATAAAAAATAAGATAATTTTAATAATATCTAAATATATATTATTTAATATAAATTTAATAAGCAGAAGCTAGATATTCTAGTTATTTTATAAATAATTTATATAAATTTATAAATATTATTTTATTATAATATTTATATATTTAATTTAGCCGTTTATCTTAGAATAATAAATAATTAATAGCTTATTTATTATCTTAAGATATCTAGTTAAATATTTCTAAAATTTAATAATAAACTAAAGATCTTTATCTAAGATAATAGTTTAAGATAGGTTATATAATTTTTAAATATGATAAATATATATTACTATTATATTCTAAACGTTAGCCGTTGTATTATATAAAATTAGATATTTTATTTTAATTAGTTAATTTACTATTATAAATATAATATTATAGTCCTAGCTCTAGAGTAGATAGATAATAAAATTTATAGATATATTTTATTATATATATTTAAATATTAGTAAAAACTTTAAAATACTCTACTTTATTTCTTATAATAAGATAGTATAATAGTATATATAATAGTTCTAGATCTATTAGCTTATATAATAGTATATATCAGGTTAGTAGTATTTTTAAAATAATAACTTATAGATTTAGCTTCTTTTAGAGTATCTAAAGATAGATTTATTATAAATTAATTAGATTAAATTAGCTTTTAACTAGTTATTATCTAGAATCTATAAATAATTTTTATAAAATAAGAAGCTACTTTATCTTTTATAAATAATTAAAATAATTTTTAAATAATAATTCTTCTTTATAGCTAGAGTCTTTTAGATTTTATAAATTAAATTATTTTTTTTATAAACTTTTTTTAAACTAGTCTAGATCTTAAATAATAGTTATAGATCTTATTTATTCTTAAAATTAATTTTTTAGTAGAATTAGATAATTAGGTTTATTAGAGCGGGAGAAAATTTTAATAATTTTAATTAATATTAATCTTCTAGTATTAGCTCTAGTTAAAAGGACGGATAAGTTAATTTAGATATATTAAGATTTTTATATTTTAGAATTATCTAATTCTAATATAGTAGATACTTATTCCTCTTTTTAAAAAAATTTTTTAATTTTTTAATTAGATTATTAGATTTTATATTATATTTTCCGGATTGATAAATAATTTTAAAGTTAAAATAGAAGAGGAATTTAAACTATTAGATTTAATAATAGTTTAAAAGTTTTATAGATATAAAGTATTTTAGATTATAATAATTAAAAATAATATAAATTAAAAATAGAGATTTTTTAAGTTTAAAATATTATTCTTTAAAATAATAAATAATAATAAGTAGTTTTTTATTATAGATCTTATAGTTATACTCGATAGGCGAATATTTCTTAGAAAAGAAGATAATTAAATATAATATATTATTTTTATTATACTAAAATAATACTCTAATAGATATATAGTTAGATATATTAATCTTTAAAATAATAGATCGAGTCTAGTTAAATAATTATAATATAAGAAAGTTTATAAAAGTTTTTTTTAAAGTATTTATAACTATCTAATAAATAAATATTTAATTCTATAATATATTCTTTTTAGTTAGGACTACTAGCGGTGTGGTAATTCTAAAGAAATTTTAAATAAATTATTAATAAAAATTACTAAATTCTAGAAAAGCTTATATATTAGTTATATAGATAAATATAGATTAATTTATTATAATCTTTATTTTATCTAGATTTATATAAATATTATTTTAGCTAATAATTAGATTTAGAAATTTTATTTTTAGTATTATAAACTTATATTTTAATAGTTTTTTATATAAGCCCGCGTCTTGTAGCTTTATAAGAACACGGTAGATATATTTAATATATTTAAAGTAAATATAACTGTAAATTAGGATATTATTAAGATAAATAATATAAAAGATATTAAAATAATTATATAAAATATTATTAATATAATATTAAAAGATTCTAGATACTTCTATTAAACTAAATAGTATTACTAAAGATTTATAAAGTTTTATATATATATAAAAAACTATTAGCTATTCCTATTTTTCTTTAATATAGAGATTATTAAATATATTAATAATATTAATTTTAGTAAAGTAGTATATTCTCTTTAGATTATTTAGAATTTTTTTTATAAATAAGAGTAGATAGTAGTTTTTAATAATAATTATATTTAAAATATAGTAATCTATATAGAAATATAAACTTTTATCTAATTTTTTAATAAATAAAATAGAGAATACTACGGGTAAGAAGCTAGACTAGATAAAATCTTTTTATAAATTTTTTAATAGCTATTCTTTAAGAGTTGCTAGCTTCTTTTTAGATATATTATAAAGCGGACTAAATAGGATTTTTTTTTTAATTTTAAAATAATAATATAATTATAGTTTTAATATAATAGTAATTTCTCGGCCTCTTTAAAAAAGAAGATATTTATAAAATCTTTAAATTTTTTTAATAGCTTAGATTTAGACGCGCTTAATATATCTTTAATAGTAAAATTAATTTATTTTATAATAATAAAATAGATCTGATCTCCTCGGCGGGTGTATACAGAGTAAGTATTAAATAATATTTAATAGATATTTTTATAGTATAGAGATATAAAAGTTTTTAGATTTTTTAGATAGACTTAAACTAGAATATTATAATATTTTTAGTAATATAGACTAATAAACTAGAGAATATATTTAATAAAGTTTATATATAGATTATATAATTTAAACTATAGTAGGCTAATAACTACCGGAAAATAGATTAATTATATAACTAGAAATAGAATATTCTTCTTAATATAATTATATATTTTTAGAATTATATAAATATAATAAATAATTTTACCGACTTTACTTTTTATATTATTAAAACTTACTATTAGCTTAGATTTTTTTAGGAGATATAGTATAAGATAATAGATTTTAATCTAGCTAATATTTATTACGCGGGATATAAAGTAGCTTATATCTAATAAAATATAGCTAATAATTTTATTTTTATTTAGATTTAATATTATTATAATAACTAGTAAGTTATTCTTCTAGAGTTTTTCTTTAATTAAAAAGTTTTTTAGTAGTAGTTTTAGATATTTAGTAAAACTATATAGATTTATCTATCTAATTATAATTTAGATTAGACAGATTTTTTTTAACTATTTACTTAAATTAGATAAGTATAGATATTTAAGCTAGAACTCTATTTAAGACTAAAAGATATATAATAAAAGCGATTAAAATAGATCTTTTAAAATATAAATAAAGGAAAGATACTAGAAAGAATAGTTTTTTAAAAAAAAAACTATTTATAAAGTATTAAAATAATTAATATAATTAATCTAATAAATATAATTATTAAGCTCGAAATAATCTCTAATTAAATATTTATTTAAATTATATTAGAAGTATTCTCTGTAGTCGCGGCGAGTAAAGCTATATAAATTAAATAATTAATAATAAAATAGTAATAAATCTATAAAATTAGAATTAAAAAAAATTAATTAGATTTTAAAAATATCTAGAGAAACTTTTCTTAAGAAGCTTTTAAAAATATTAATAAATAATTAATTTTTTAAGTTTTTAGTTAATATAGATCTTTATAATCAAGTATAGGCGTATTAAATCCGGCGGTTTTTTAGCTTTTATAAAAAGATAGCGAGATTAATATAAAAGTTAGTAAAAGATTTATAATAAAGTAATATATTTTTTAATTCTTAATTAATTATATATTTTAATAATATTATAAGACCGTCTTCGGCCATTTTGTTTTTTATAATTAAATATTAGAATTTAATAAAAAAGATAAAAAATTTCTAATATTTTTATTTTAGCGCGAAAAAGGTATTATAGATATTATAGATATAATTTAGATTACTATAGACTTTATTTAGTATATTTAGAATATTAATATAATTATTTAATTAGTAGATTTTATTTTTAATATATAATAAAATTTAGACGTAAGATAGTCCTTTTAAATAGTTAATAATATAAATTATATAAATCTTAAAGATTAAAAAATAATTATAATTTATAGTTATCTTTTTTTTAATTTAAGAGATAAAGTAATAGAGATCCGATTAAATACTTTTAAATTTATTAAAATTAGATAAATATTCGGAAAGATAAATAAAAATAGAAGATCTAAAATTAATTAATATAAATACTTTTATTAGAATAATTAGAGATTTCTTAATAATTAGTTTAAAGATTTGATTTAGAATATTAACTCTAAAAATAGTAGTTTAAATAATTTAATTATATTCTTTTATTAAGATTCTCTAGATAGCTGTAGTTTTAATTAATTAAAAATTTAGATTTTTATTCTACTAGACCTAATAAAAAATAATAGTTATAATAGCTATTATATCTTTCTAAAAATAATCCCGCTCGGCGTTTATATTAATAGTAAATTTATAGATTTATTTATAGTATAGATACTATTTCTTAGTATATTTAGTTATATACTAGATAAATTACTTAGAATTCTTAGATAGGAATAAGAGCTTTAGAATTTTAAATATATTAAATTAATATTTAATACCAGCTCTATAGAGTAGAGCTATATAGTATTAAGATATAAACTAGTAGAATTAATAGAGCTAGTAGCTAATAGATAGATAGACTTCCTAATATTAGATACTTAATTACTATAGGATTAAGCTATATATAGATTAATAAATAAAATATAGCTTAAGGAGCTATAATAGAATCTTTAGATAGCGGAAAGATAGGAGATAGTGGGGTCATATAATACCCTAGCGGGTATGTTAGTCATCCTTGGGTCTGCACCGTGACACTGTTAGTGGGTTTTAATAATATAGAAAATAAAGTTGATAAAATTATTTATTATATTTATATAATTCTATAGATATATGATTATATTAAGAAGAATATTTTATTTTTAATTATATAGTTAGTCTATTTTTTAGTAGTTATTAGTCTATTATAATTTAAATTATATAATTTATATATAAACTTTACTAAATATATCTTCTAGTTTACTAGCCTATATTACTAAAAATATTATAATATTTTAGAATATTCTAAAAAGATTTAAATTTTATATAATATTTTAGTTTAAGCCTATCTAGAGAATCTAAAAATCTTTATATTTTTATATTATAAAAATATCTATTAAATATTATTTAATATCTACTCTATATACGTCTATTAAGGAGATTAGATCTATCTTATTATTATAAAATAAATTAATTTTATTATTAAGAATATATCAAGCGTGTCTGAATCTAAGTTATTAAAGAAATTTAAAAATTTTATAAATATTTTTTCTTTTAAAAAAACTAAGAAATTACTATTATATTAAAATTATAATTATATTATTAGTTTAGAATAGAAGAAAAAATCTTATTTAGCTTACTTTATAATATATCTAGAGAAAAGCTAGTAGCTTTTAGAAAATAATTATTAAAAAATTTATAAAAAGATTTTATTTAATCTAGTTTTTTATTTATAGTATCTTTTATTTTATTTATTAAGAAATTAGATAAAGATCTATATTTCTATATAAATTACTATATTCTAAATATAATTATTATTAAAAACTGCTATCTACTTCTATTTATAAAGAAAATCTTGAATAATCTAAAGAAAATATACTATTTTACTAAGACTAATATTATTAGTATATTTAATAATTTCTATATTAAAAAAAAATAGAAATAGTTAATAGTTTTTTATATATATATAAGGCTTTATAAGTCTCTAGTAATATTATTTAATTTAATAGAAGTATTTAGAATCTTTTAATATTATATTAATAATATTTTATATAATTATTTTAATATTTTTTATATTATTTATCTTAATAATATTCTAATTTATAGCTATATCTATTTTAAATATATTAAATATATCTGCTATATTTTTATAAAATTACGAGACGCGGGTCTATATAAAAAATTATTAAAATATAAATTTATAATATTAAAAATAAAGTTTTTAAGTCTAATTATTAATTAAGATAGTATCTATATAGATTTAGATAAGATAAAAACTATAATAAATTAGTTTATATTTATTTATATAACTAATATATAAGTCTTTTTAGGATTTAGTAACTTTTATTAATAATTTATTTAAGATTTCTTTAAAATCACTGTACCGCTAGTGGTTCTAACTAAGAAGAATATATTATAAAATTAGATATTTATTTATTAAATAATTATAAATATCTTAAAAAAAGCTTTTATAAATTTTTTTATATTATAATTATTTAACTAGACCTAACCTATTATTCTAAAAATTAATATATTTACCTATATATTTACTAAAATATTATCTTAATATAATAAAAATAATATATTATATTTAATTATCTTCTTCTCTAAGAAATATTCGCCTACCGAGTATAATTATAAGATCTATAATAAAAAACTACTTGCTATTATTTATTATTTTAAAAAATAATATCTTAAGCTTAAAGGATCTCTATTTTTAATTTATATTATTTTTAATTATTATAATCTAGAATACTTTATATTTATAAAGCTTTTAAATTATTATTAAATCTAATAGTCCGAGTTTTTCTCTCGTTTTAATTTTGAAATTATTTACCGACTTAGAAAATATAATATAAAGTCTAATAGTCTAACTAAAAAATTAAAAGATCTTTTTAAAAAGAGAAATAAGTATTTATTATATTAAAATTAAATAATTCTAAAATATAAAAATCTTAATATATTTAATTTATCTAAACTAATCTGTTTATCTTCCTAACTAGAGTTAATATTAAAAAACTAATTTTAATTAAAATTATTAGAATTTCCTCTCGCTCTAATAATCCTAGTTATTTAATTTTATTAAAGAATTAGTTTTAAAGATAAATAAAATCTATAACTACTATTTAAGATCTAGACTAATCTAAGAGAAATTTATAAAAAAAATAATTTAATTTATAAAATCTAAAAGATTCTAGTTATAAAAAAGAATTATTATCTAAAAATTATTCTAACTATTTATAAAAAATAAAATAGTCTCTTATTCTATAAGAATTATTTATAGATTCTAGATAATAACTAGTTAAAAACTAATCTAATCTAATTAATCTATAATAAACCCGTCTTTAAATATTCTAGGAAAAGCCGAATCTATAAATTATTATTTTAAGAATACTACTAGTCTAATATATACTATTATATAGGCTAATAGATCTAGAACTATTATATATACTATTATATTATTTTATTAAAAAAAATAAAGTAGAATATCTTAAAACTTTTATTAATATTTAAATATATATAATAAAATATATCTATAGACTTTATTACCTATCTATTTTAAAGTTAGAACTATAATACTATATTTATAATAATAGATTAATTAATTAAAATAAAATATTTAGTTCTATATAATACGACAGCTAATATTTAGAATATAATAATAATATATATTTAATATATCTAGAAACTATACAGCCTATTTTAAACTATTATTTTAAATAGAGATTTTTAGTTTATTACTAAATTTTAGAAATATCTAACTAGATATTTTAAAATAATAAATAAACTATTAATTACTTACTATTTTAAGATAGACGGCTAGACTAAATATATAAATATTATAATAAAATAATATTTATAGATTTATATAAATTATTTATAAAATAACTAGAATACTTAGCTTTTACTTATTAAATTCGTATTAAATAATATATATTTAAATATTATTAAAACTACTTTATTTTTTATAAACTATAGCTTTTACCTTTATATAGACTTCGAACTAATATTTATAAAAAATTATATTATATAAAATTAATCTACTATTCGAGATACTAAATAATTCGTTATAAAAATATAAACTATTACTAAATTTATTTATATAAAAATAATCGCTGTTTAAGTCTAATATACTAAATAAGTTGATAAAAAATATTATTCTATTAGAAAGTTAAAAAAGAATTAATTAATATAATTAAATATTTAATATATTAAAACTTTATACTTTAGTAAGAAACTCGATTAAAATATATTAGATTTATATTAAATTAATAAAATTATTAGCTTATATATCTACTATCTAGAACTATTATCTAGTATAAAAATCTATTTTATATTTAATATTAATTTATTTATACTAACTAGTTAAAATCTTTTATTAAACTAAGTCTAATCTCCTCTAATATATATAGAGATTAAGAGATTTAAAAAATAGAAAATAAAAAAGATTTTTAATTTTTTTTAAAATTATTAAAAGCGCGGCTATTTCTATTTAATATATATTATAAAATAGATAGAATATCTAGATCTAATTATAAAACTAATTAAATATTTAGAATACGCGAAGTAGATTATTTGTAATTATTATTATAAATATCTAAATAAATCTAGCTTTTATTAATCTTAATAAAGCTCGGCTATAAAAAAAAGATATATTATTATAATATAGATCTAAAAATAATTAATATATCTATTAAAATATTATATAATTCTACTATCTTCTATCTTTTTATTATCTAAAGATTCTATTATAACTTCTTAAGCTATATCTTATCTATTAGTCTATATATAGCTTAATTTTATAGTAATTAAATATCTAATATTAGGAAGCCTATCTGTCTGCCAGCCACTAGCTCTATCAACCCCGCCAGCCCGCACCCTGACAGTAGGTAGCTAGATAATATCCGTAGATAGTTTTTAGATACCCGCGGGTAGTTAAATAATATAAATAGATAAAAATTTATAACTTATATATTTTATATATATTTGAGCTGTAATTTAAATATTTTATATATAATTATTAATTAATTAAGATTTAAGAGTTCTTAAGTATTAAATAAATTAAAATAAAATTAATTCTATAACTAATATTTAATAAATTAATTATTATTCTATTTTTATTTTTAATTTCTATTTAAAATCTATTATTAAATCTCTGAAAGGAGATTTATAGCTTTATTATTAGATAATAAAATTTTATAAAAAAAATTTTAAATAATGTTTTATTTTTATATAGTCTCTATATTCTTTTTTTTATTATTACTAATAAAATTAATATTTTATAATAATTAAAGATTTTTTTCTTTTTTCTCTATTTTAATTTCTTTACTTATAAGATATTTTTTCTTAAGAGTAAGATTTTTATTTTTAATTTTAAATTATATTATAAATCTATATATTATAAATTTTTAAATTATTTTAGATCTTAGTAAGTGTCACGGTGCAGACCTAAGGATGACTAACATGCCCGCTAGGGTGTCATGTGACCCTATTACCTCCTATCTTCCCACTACTTAAAGATCCTATTATAGCTTCTTAAGCTACGTCTTATTTATTAATCTATATATAGCTTAATCTTATAATAATTAAATATCTAATATTAAGAAGTCTATTTATCTACTAGCTACTAGTTTTATTAATTCTACTAGTCTATATCTTAATACTACGTAGCTCTTCTCTATAGAGCTGGTATTAAGTATTAATTTAATATATTTAAAATTTTAAAGTTCTTATTTTTATTTAAAAATTCCGAGTAATTTATCTAGTATATAATTAAATATATTAAGAAATAGTATCTATACTATAAATAAATCTATAGATTTATTATTAATATAAATATCGAGCGGGACTATCTCTAAAAAAATATAATAACTATTATAGCTATTATCTCTTACTAGATCTAGTAAAATAAAAACCTAAACTTCTAATTAATTAAAATTATAGTTATTTAGAGGATCTTAATAAAAGAATATAATTAAGCTATTTAAACTATTACTTTTAAAGTTAGTATTCTAAACTAAATCTCTAAATTAATTATTAATAAATCTTTAATTACTCTAATAAAAGTATCTATATTAATTAATTTTAGATCTTTTATTTTTATTTATCTTTCTAAACGCCTGCCCGATCCTAATAAATTTAAAGATATTTAATTAGATCTTTATTATTTTATTTTTTAAATTAAGAAAAAGATAATTATAAACTATAATTATTTTCCGATTTTTAAGACTTATATAGCTTATATTATTAATTATTTAAAAAAACTATCTTACGTCTAAATTCTATTATATATTAAGAATAAAATCTACTAGTTAAATAATTATACTAATATTCTAAATATACTAAATAAAATTTATAATAATCTAAATTATATTTATAATATCTATAATATCTTTTTTATTTTAAAATAAAAATATTAAGAGTTTTCTATCTTCTTTATTAAGTTTTAATATTTAATTATAAAAAACAAAATAGCCGAAGATAATTTTATAATATTATTAAAATATATAATTAATTAAAAATTAAAAAATATATTATTTTATTATAAATCTTCTACTAGCTTCTATATCAATCTTATTATCTTCCTATAAAAGCTAGAAAATCGCTAGACTTGATATATCTGTACTTAATTATAAAAATCTGTATTAATTAAAAATTTAGAGAACTAATTATCTATTAATATTTTTAAAAACTCCTTAGAAAAAATTTCTCTAAATATTTTTAAAATCTAATTAACTTTTCTTAATCTTAATCCTATGAATCTATTACTATCTTATTATTAACTACTTAATTTATATAACTCTACTTACTACAACTACAGAGAATACTTCTAATATAATTTAAATAAATATTTAATTAGAGATTATTTTAAATCTAATAATTATACCCGTTAAATTAATTATACTAATTATTTTAATATTCTATAAATAGTTTCTTTTTTTAGAAAATTATCTCTTTTAGCGTTTCTATTTTACTATATTTTAAAAGATCTATCTTAATTATTTTCGCTACGCGTCTTCTAGTTTTAAATAAAATTCTAATTCAAATATCTATACTTATTTAATCTAAATAAATAATTAAAAAAAGTCTGCCTAGTTTAAACCGCAATTAAATAGATAAATCTATATAATTTTATTAAATATCTAAAACCGCTGCTAAAGAACTTTTAATTAAAAAGAAATTTTAAAAAAATAACTTATTAATTATTATAATAATACTAAATCTAAATAAAAGTAAAATTACTAGCTATATTTTATTAAATATAAACTATTTTATATCTTATATAATAAATAATAGCTAGATCGAAATTTATTATCTTATATTATATCTTTTAAAGAGATCTAAGCTGTTAGTAGATTTTAATAATATAAAAAATAAAGTTAGTAAAATTATTTATTATATTTATATAATTCTAAAGATATATAATTATATTAAAAAAATATTCTATTTTTAATTATATAATTAATCTACTTTCTAGTAGTTATTAATCTATTATAATTTAAATTATATAATCTATATATAAACTTTATTAAATATATCTTCTAGTTTATTAACTTATATTACTAAAAGTATTACAACATCTTAAAATATCTTAAAAAAATCCGAGTTTTATATAATATCCTAGTCCGAGCCCGTCTAGAAAATCTAAAAATCTTTATATCTTTATATTATAAAAATATCTATTAAATATTATTTAACACCTACTTTATATATACTTGTCGAGGAGATCAGATCTATTTTATTATTATAAAATAAATTAATTTTATTATTAGAAATATATTAAATATACTTAAACCCGAGCTATTAGAGAAATTTAAAGATTTTATAAATATCTTCTTTTTTAAAGAGACTGAAAAATTACTATTATATTAAAATTATAATTATACTATTATTTTAGAACTAAGAGAAAAAATCCTATTTAATTTATTTTATAATATATTTAAAAAAAAGCTAGTAGCTCTTAGAGAATAATTATTAAAGAATCTATAAAAAAATTTTATTTAATCTAATTTCTTATTTATAGTATTCTTTATTTTATTTATTAAGAAATTAGATAGAGATCTATATTTTTATATAAATTATTATACTCTAAATATAATTATTATTAAAAACTACTATTTATTCCTATTTATAAAGAAAATCCTAAATAATCTAAAAAAAATATATTACTTTACTAAGATTAATATTATTAGTATATTTAATAATTTTTATATTAAAAAAAAATAAAAATAGCTAATAATCTTCTATATATATATAAGATTCTATAAATTTTTAGTAATATTATTCAGTCTAATAGAAGTATCTAGAATCTTTTAATATTATATTAATAATATTTTATATAATTATTTCAATATCTTTTATACTACTTATCTTAATAATATTTTAATTTACAGCTATATCTACTCTAAATATATTAAATATATCCGCTATATTCTTATAAAGCTACGAGACGCGGATTTATATAAAAAACTATTAAAATATAAATTTATAATATTAGAAATAAAGTTTCTAAATCTAATTATTAGCTAAGATAGTATCTATATAAATTTAAATAAGATAAAAATTATAGCGAATTAATCTATATCTATTTATATAACTAATATATAAATCTTCTTAGAATTTAATAACTTTTATTAATAATTTATTTAAGATTTCTTTAAAATTATTATACCGCTAGTAGCTCTAACTAAAAAAAATATATTATAAAATTAAATATCTATTTACTAGATAATTATTGTTACGGTGCAGACCCAAGGATGACTAACAAGCCTGCTAGGGTGTCACGTGATCTTATTATTTTCTATCTTCTTACTATTTAAAGATCCTGTTATTGTCACGGTGCAGACCCAAGGATGACTAATATACCCACTAGGATATCATATAACCCTATTACCTTCTATCTTCCCGCTGCTTAAAAATCCTATTATAGCTTCTTAAGCTATATCTTGTTTATTAATCTATATATAGTTTAATTTTGTAATAATTAAGTATCTAATATTAGGAAGTCTATCTACTTACTAGTTACTAGCTCTATTAATCCTACTAGCTTATATCCTAATACTACGTAGCTCTATTTTATAGAGCTGGTATTAAGTATTAATTTAATATATCTAAAATCCCGAAGTCCCCGTCTTTGCTTAAGGATTCTAAGTAATTTGTTTAGTATATAATTAAATATACTAAAGAATAGTATCTATATTATAAATAAATCTATAGATTTACTATTAATATAAATACCGAGCGGGACTATTTCTAGAAAAATATAATAGCTACTATAATTATTATTTCTTATTAAATTTAGTAGAATAAAAATCTAAACTCTTAATTAATTAAAATCACGGCTATTTAGAGGATCTTAATAAAAGAATATAATTAAATTATCTAGATTACTACTTTTAGAGTTAGTATCCTAAACTAAATTTTTAAATTAATTACTAAAAAATCTTTAATTACTCTAATAGAAATATCTATATTAATTAATTTTAGATCTTTTATTTTTATCTATTTTTCTAAATATCTATCTAATTCTAATAAATTTAAAAATATCTAATTAGATCTCTATTACTTTATCTTTTAAATTAAAAAAAAATAACTATAAATTATAATTATTTTTTAATTTCTAAGATTTATATAATTTATATTACTAATTATCTAAAAAAACTATCTTACGTCTAAGTTCTATTATATATTAAAAATAAGATTTACTAGTTAAATAATTATACCGATATTCTAGATATACTAGATAAAATCTATAATAATCTAAATTATATTTATAATACTTGTAACGCCCTCTTCGCGCTAAAATAAAAATATTAGGAGTTTTCTATCTTTTTTATTAAGTTTTAATATCTAGTTATAGAAGGCAAAATAGCCGAAAATAGTTTTATAATATTATTAAAATATATAATTAACTAAAAATTAAAAAATATATTATTTTATTATAAATCTTCTATTAGCTTTTATATCAATCTTGCTATCTTTTTATAAAAACTAAAAAACTACTAGACTTAATATACTTATACTTAGCTATAAAAATCTATATTAACTAAAAATTTAAAAAATTAATTATCTATTAATATTCTTAAAAATTTCTTAAAAAAGATTTTTTTAGATATTTTTAAGATCTAATTAATTTTTTTTAATTTTAATTCTATAAATCTATTACTATTCTACTATTAACTATCTAGTTTATATAATTTTATTTATTATAACCGCGGAGAAGACTTTTAATATAATTTAAATAAATATTTAATTAGAGATTATTTTAAATTTAATAATTATATTTATTAAATTAATTATACTAATTACTTTAATATTCTATAAGCAGCTTCTCTTTTTAAAAAACTATTTTTTTTAATATTTCTACTTTATTATATCTTAAAAAATCTATTCTAATTACTTCTATTATATATCTTTTAATTTTAAATAAAGTTCCAGCTCGAATATCTATATTTATCTAATCTAAGTAAATAATTAAAAGAAGTTCGTCTAATTTAAGTTATAATTAAATAAATAAATTCGCGTAGTTTTATTAAATATCTAAGACTGCTACTAAAAAACTTTTAATTAAAAAAAAACTTTAAAAAAATAATTTATTAATTATTAGAATAATATTAAATCTAAATAAAAATAAGATTATTAATTATATTTTATTAAATATAGGCTGCTTTATATTCCGTGTAATAAATAATAGTTAAATTAAAATTTATTATCTTATACTATATTCTTTAAAGAGATCTAAGCTGTTAGTAGATTTTAATAATATAAAAAATAAAGCTAGTAAAATTACTTATTATATTTATATAATTCTAAAAATATATAATTATATTAAGAAGAATATCCTATTTTTAATTATATAGTTAGTTTATTTTCTAGTAATTATTAGCCTACTATAATTTAAATTATATAATCTATATATAAACTTTATTAAATATATCCTCTAGTTTATTAGTCTATATTACTAAAAGTATTATAATATTCTAGAATATCTTAAAAAGATCTAAATCTTATATAATATTTTAATTTAAATTTATTTAAAAAATCTAAAGACTTCTATATCTCTATATTATAAGAATATTTATTAAATATTACTTAATATTTACTCTATATACACCCGCCGAGGAGATTAGATTTATTTTATTATTATAAAATAAATTAATCTTACTATTAGAAATATATTAAACACGCCTAAATCCGAGCTACTAAAGGAATTTAAAGATTTTATAAATATCTTTTTTTCTAAAAAAACTAAGAAATTACTATTATACTAAGACTATAACTATACTATTATTCTAAAACTAGAAAGAAAAATCCTATTTAGTTTATTTTATAATATATCTAGAAAGAAGCTATAAGCTTTTAAAAAATAATTATTAAAAAATCTATAAAAAAATTTTATTTAATCTAGCTTTTTATCCGCAGTATTCTCTATTCTATTTATTAAAAAATTAAATAAAAATCTATATTTCTATATAGATTATTATACTCTAAATATAATTATTATTAAAAATTACTATCTACTCCTACTTATAAAAAAAATCCTAAATAATCTAAAGAAAATATACTACTTTATTAAAATTAATATTATTAGCGTATTTAATAATCTCTATATTAAAGAAAAATAAAAATAGTTAATAGTTTTTTATATATATATAGAACTCTATAAGTCTTTAGTAATATTATTTAATTTAATAAAAATATCTAAAATCTTTTAATATTATATTAATAATATTCTATATAACTATCTCGATATCTTTTATACTACTTATTTTAATAATATTTTAATTTATAGCCGTACCTGCTCTAAATATATTAAATATATCTACTATATTTTTATAAAGCTATAAGACGCGGGCTTATATAAAAAACTATTAAAATATAAATTTATAATATTAAAAATAAAGTTTCTAGACCTAATTATTAATTAAGATAATATTTATATAAATCTAAATAAAATAAAAACTATAATAAATTAATTTATATTTATTTATATAACTAATATATAAGTCTTTCTAAGATTTAGTAATTTTTATTAATAATTTATCTAAGATTTCTCTAAAATCACCGTATTACTGGTAATCCTAACTAAAAAAAATATATTATAAAATTAAATATTTACTTACTAAATAACTATAAATATTTTAAAAAAAACTTTTATAAACTTCTCTATATTATAATTATTTAATTAGATCCGATCTATTATCTTAGAGATTAATATATTCGACTATATATCTACTAAAGTATTATCCTAATATAATAAAAATAATATATTATATCTAATTATTTTCTTCTCTAAAAAATATTCGCCTATCAAGTATAACTATAAGATCTATAATAAAAAACTACTTATTATTATTTACTATTTTAAAAAATAATATTTTAAACTTAAAAGATCTCTATCTCTAATCTATATTATTTTTAATTATTATAATCTAAAATACTTTATATTTATAAAGCTTCTAAATTACTATTAAATCTAATAGTCCAAGTTCCTCTCTTATTTTAATTTTAAAATTATTTACTAATCTAAAAAATACGATATAAAGCCTAATAATCTAATTAGAAAATTAAAAAATCTTTTTAAAAAGAAAAATAAGCGCCTATTATATTAAAATTAGATAATTCTAAAATATAAAAATCTTAATATATCTAAACTAATCTGCCTATCTCTCCGACTAGAACTAATACTAAAAGATTAATATTAATTAAAATTATTAAAATTTTCTCTTATTCTAATAGTCCTAATTATCTAATCTTATTAAAAAATTAATTTTAAAAATAAATAAGATCTATAACTACTATTTAAGATCTAGACTAGTTTAAGAAAGATTTATAAAAAAATAATCTAATTTATAAAATTTAAAAAGCTCTAGCTATAAAAAAAGATTATTATCTAAAAATTATTCTAGCTATTTATAAAAAATAAGATAGCCTTTTATTCTATAAAAATTATTTATAAATTCTAAATAATAACTAGTTAAAAATTAATCTAATTTAATTAATTTATAATAAACCCGCCTTCAGATATTCTAAAAAAAATTAAACTTATAAGTTATTATTCTAAGAATACTACTAGTCTAATATATATTATTATATAGGCTAATAAATCTAGAACTATTATATATATTATTATATTATTTTATTATAAAAAATAAAATAAGATATCCTAAAATCTTTATTAATATTTAAATATATATAATAAAATATATTTATAGATTTTATTATCTATCTATTTTAAAGCTAGAACTATAATACTATATTTATAATAATAAATTAACTAACTAAAATAAAATACCTAGCTCCGTATAATATAATAGTTAATATTTAGAATATAATAATAATATATATCTAATATATCTAAAAATTATATAACCTATTTTAAACTATTATTTTAGATAGAAACCTCTAATTTATTATTAAATTTTAAAAATATCTAACTAGATATCTTAAGATAATAAATAAACTATTAATTATTTACTATCCCGAAATAAACAGCTAGACTAAGTATATAAATATTATAATAAAATAATATTTATAGATCTATATAAATTATTTATAAAATAATTAAAATATCTAGCTTTCGCTTGCTAAATTCATGTTAAATAGTATATATTTAGATATTATTAAAACTATCTTATTTTTTATAAATTATAATTTTTATCCTTGTATAGGCTTCAAATCAACGCTTATAAAAAATTATATTATATAAAATTAATTTATTATCCGAGATACTAAATAATTCGCTATAAAAATATAAGCTATTACTAAATATATTTACACGGAAATAATTATTACTTAAATCTAATATACTAAATAGATCAATAAAAAATACTATTTTATTAAAAAGTTTAAAAAAAACTAACTAGTATAGTTAAATATTTAATATATTAAGATTTCATACTCTAGTAAGAAGCTTAACTAGAATATATTAAATTTATATTAAATTAATAAAATTATTAGTTTATATATTTACTATTTAAGACTATTATCTAGTATAAAGATCTATTCTATATTTAATATTAATTTACTTATACTAGCTAGCTAAAATTTTTTATTAAATTAAATCTAATCTTTTTTATTATATATAAAGATTAAGAGACTCGAGAAATAAAAAATAAAGAATATTTTTAATTTTTTTTAAAATTATTAAAAACACGGCTGTCTCTATTTAATATATATTATAAAATAAATAAAATATCTAAATCTAATTATAAAATTAGTTAAATATCTAAAATATATAGAATAAATTATTTATAATTATTATTATAAATATCTAAATAAATCTAGCTTTTATCAGCCTTAATAAAGCTCGATTATAGAAGAAAGATATACTATTATAATATAAATCTAAAAATAATTAATATACCTACTAAAATATTATATAATCTTATTATTTCTTATCTTCCTATTATCTAAAGATCCTATTATAGCTTTTTAAACTATATCTTATTTATTAATCTACATATAGCTTAATCCTGTAGCAATCAAGTACCTAATATTAGGAAGCCTGTCTGCCTGCCAGCCACTAGCTCTACCAACCCTGCCAGCCCGCATCCTGACAGTTATAGCTTCTTAAGCTATATCTTATCTATTAATTTATATATAGCTTAATCTTATAGTAATTAAGTATTTAATATTAAGAAGTCTATCTATCTGCTAGCTATTAGCTTTACTAATTCTACTAGTCTGTATTTTGATACTATATAGCTCCCTTTTATAAAGCTGATATTAAGTATTAATTTAATATATCTAAAATCTTAAAATCTCTATTTTTATCTAAGAATTCTAAGTAATTTATCTAGTATATAACTAAATATACTAAGGAATAGTATCTATACTATAAATAAATCTACGGATTTACTATTAATATAAATACTAAGCGGGACTATTTCTAGAAGGATATAGTAGTTATTATAATTATTATTTTTTATTAGATCTAGTAGAATAAAAATCTAAATTTTTAATTAATTAAAATTATAGCTACTTAGAGGATCTTAATAAAAAAATATAATTAAATTATTTAGATTATTATTTCTAGAGTTAATATTCTAAACTAAATCTTTAAACTAATTATTAAAAAATCTTTAGTTACTCTAATAAAAATATTTATATTAATTAATTTTAGATTTTTTATCTTTATCTATCTTTCTAAATCTCTATTTAATTTTAATAAGTTTAAAAATATTTAATTAGATTTTTATTACTTTATTTTCTAAATTAAAAAAAAGATAACTATAAATTATAATTATTTCTTAATTTTTAAGACTTATATAGTTTATATTATTAATTATTTAAAAAAATTATCTTATATCTAAATTTTATTATATATTAAAGATAGAATCTGCTAGTTAAATAATTATACTAATATTCTAGATATACTAGATAAAATTTATAATAATCTAAATTATATCTATAATATCTATAATACCCTTTTCATCCTAAAATAAAAATATTAGAAGTTTTTTATCTTTTTTATTAAGTTCTAATATCTAATTATAGAAAACGAAATAGTCGAAGATAATTTTATAATATTATTAAAATATATAATTAATTAAAAATTAAAAAATATATTATTTTATTATAAATCTTTTACTAGCTTTTATATCGATCTTATTATCTTTTTATAAAAGCTAGAAAACTACTAGACTTAATATATCTATATTTAATTATAAAGATCTATATTAACTAGAAATTTAAAGAACTAATTATTTATTAATATTTTTAAGAGCTTTTTAGAAAAGGCTTTTTTAAATATTTTTAAAATTTAATTAATTTTTTTTAATCTTAATTTTATAGATCTATTATTATTCTATTATTAACTATTTAACTTATATAACTCTACTTACTACGACCGCGAAGAATACTTTTAATATAATTTAAATAAATACTTAATTAGAGATTATCTCGAGCCCGATAATTATATTTATTAGATTAATTATACTAACTATTTTAATATTCTATAAGTAGCTTCTCTTTCTAAAAAACTATTTTTTTTAGTATTTTAATTATCTCTACTATATATCTTTTAATCTTAGATAAAGTTCCAGCTCGAATATTTATATTTATCTAATTTAAGTAAATAGTTAAAAAAAATCTATCTAGTCTAAATTGTGATTAGATAGACGAATTTATATAGTTTTATTAAATATCTAAGACTACTACTAAAGGATTTTTAATTAAAAAGAAATTTCGAAAAAATAATTTACTAGTTATTATAATAATACTAAATCTAGGCGAAAGTAAAATTATTAATTATATTTTATTAGATATAGACTATTCTATATTCTATATAGTAGATAATAGCTAGACTAAGATTTATTATTTTATATTATATTTTTTAAAGAGATCTAAGCTATTAATAGATTTTAATAATATAAAAAATAAAGCTAGTAAAATTACTTATTATATTTATATAATTTAAAAGGTATATGATTATATTAAGAAGAATATTTTATTTTTAATTATATAATTAGTTTATTTTCTAGTAGTTATTAGTTTATTATAGTTTAAATTATATAACTTATATATAAATTTTATTAAATATATTCTCTAGTTTATTAGTCTATATTATTAAAAATATTATAATATTTTAGAATATTTCGAAAAAGTCCGAGTTTTATATAATATTCTAGTTTAAGTCTATTTAAAAAATCTAAAAACTTCTATATTTTTATATTATAAAGATATCTATTAAATATTATTTAATATCTACTTTATATATACCTATTAAGGAGATTAGATCTATTTTATTATTATAGAATAAATTAATCTTATTATTAAAAATATATTAAATATATTTAAATCTAAGTTATTAAAGAAATTTAAAAATTTTATATATATTTTTTCTTTTAAAGAGGCCGAGAAATTACTATTATATTAAAATTATAATTATATTATTATTTTAGAATTAAAAAGAAAAATCTTATTTAATTTATTTTATAATATATTTAGAAAAGAGCTAGTAGCTCTTAAAAAATAATTATTAAAAGATTTATAAAAAGATTTTATCTAGCTTAATTTTTTACTTATAGTATTTTCTATTTTATTTATTAAAAAATTAGATAAAGATCTATATTTCTATATAAATAATTATATTCTAAATATAATTACTATTAAAAACCGCTATCTACTCTTATTTATAAAAAAAATCTTAAATAATCTAAAAAAAATATATTACTTTATTAAGATTAATATTATTAACGTATTTAATAATTTTTATATTAAAAAAAAATAAGAATAGCTAATAGTTTTTTATATATATATAAAGTTTTATAAGTTTTTAATAATATTATTTAATCTAATAAAAATATCTAAAATCTTTTAATATTATATTAATAATATTTTATACGACTATTTTAATATCTTTTATACTATTTATTTTAATAATATTCTAATTTATAGCCGTATCTACTTCGAGTATATTAAATATATTTATTATATTCTTATAAAGCTATAAGACGCGGGTTTATATAGAAAATTATTAAAATATAAGTTTATAATACTAGAGATAAAGTTTCTAGATCTAATTATTAACTAAAATAATATCTATATAAATCTAGATAAGATAAAAACTATAATAAATTAGCTTATATTTATTTATATAATTAATATATAAATCTTTCTAGGATTTAGTAATTTTTATTAATAATTTATTTAGAATTTTTTTAGAATTATCGCACCGCTGATAGTTCTAACTAAGAAGAATATATTATAGAATTAAATACTTATTTATTAAATAATTATAAATATTTTAAAAAAGACTTTTATAGACTTTCTTATATTATAATTATTTAACTAAATTTAATCTATTATTTTAGAGATTAATATATCTAACTATATATTTACTAGAGTATTATCTTAGTATAATAAAAATAATATATTATATTTAATTATTTTCTTTTCTAAGAAATATTTATTTATTAAGTATAATTATAAGATTTATAATAAAGAACTGCTCGCTATTATTTATTATTTTAAAAAATAATATTTTAAACTTAAAGAATCTTTATCTTTAATCTATATTATTTTTAATTATTATAATTTAGAATATTTTATATTTATAAAGCTTTTAAACCGCTATTAAATTTAATAATCTAAGTTTTTTTTCTATTTTAACTTTAAAATTATTTACCGATCCAAAAAATATAAGATAAAATCTAATAGTCTAATTAAAAAATTAAAAAATCTTTTTAAAAAAAAAATAAATATTTATTATATTAGAGTTAGATAATTCTCAAATATAAAAATCTTAATATATTTAAATTAATTTATCTATCTCTCCGACTAGAGCCAATACTAAAAGATTAATATTAATTAAAATTATTAGAACTTTTTTTTATTTTAATAATTTTAATTATCCGATCCTATTAAAAAGTTAGTTTTAAAAATAAATAAGATTTATAATTATTATTTAAGATCTAGATTAGCTTAAAAAAGATTTATAAAAAAATAATTTAATCTATAAAATTTAAAAGATTCTAGTTATAGAAAAGAATTATTATCCGAAAATTATTTTAATTATTTATAAAAAATAAGATAATTTTTTATTTTATAAGAATTATTTATAGATTCTAAATAATAACTAGTTAAAAACTAATTTAATTTAATTAATTTATAATAAATCTGTCTCTTGATATTCTGAGAGAAGTCAAACTTATAAGTTATTATTTTAAAAATATTATTAATTTAATATATATTATTATATAGATTAATAAATCTAGAATTATTATATATATTATTATATTATTTTATTATAAAAAATAAAATAAGATATTCTAAAATCTTTATTAGTATTTAAATATATATAATAAGATATATTTATAAACTTTATTATCTATCTATTTTAGAGCTAAAGTTATAATATTATATTTATAATAATAAATTAATTAATTAAAATAAAATATCTAACTCTGTATAATACGACGGCTAATACTTAGAATATAGTAGTAATATATATCTAATATATTTAGAAATTATATAATTTATTTTAAATTATTATTTTAGATAGAGATCTCTAGTTTATTACTAAATTTTAGAAATATTTAACTAGATATTTTGAAATAGTAAATAAATTATTAATTATTTATTATTTTAAGATAGATAGCTAGACTAAATATATAAATATTATAATAAAATAATATTTATAAACTTATATAAATTATTTATAAAATAATTAAAATATCTAGCTTTTACTTGCTAAATTTATATTAAATAGTATATATTTAGATATTATTAAAACTATTTTATTTTTTAAAAATTATAACTTTTATTCTTATATAGGCTTTAAATTAATATTTATAAAAAATTATATTATATAAAATTAATTTATTATCTAAAATATTAAATAATTTACTATAAAAATATAAGCTATTATTAAATATATTTATATAAAAATAACTGTTATTTAAATTTAATATATTAAATAAATTAATAAAAGATACTATTCTATTAAAAAATTTAGAGAAAATTAATTAGTATAATTAAATATTTAATATATTAAAATCTTATATTCTAGTAAGAAGCTTAACTAGAATATATTAAATTTATATTAAATTAATAAAATTATTAATTTATATATTTACCGCTTAGAATTACTATCTAATATAAAAATCTATTTCATATTTAATATTCATCTATTTATATTTAATATTAATCTATTTATATTAACTAATTAAAATCTTTTACTAAGCTAAGTCTAATTTCTTTTATTATATATAAAAATTAAGAAATTTAAGAAATAAAAAATAGAGAATATTTTTAATTTTTTTTTAAAATTATTAAAAATATAGCTGTTCTTCTTTAATATATATTATAAAATAGATAAAATATCTAGATCTAATTATAAAACTAATTAAATATCTAAAATATATAAAGTAAATTATTTATAATTATTATTATAAATACTTAGATAAATCTAGTTTTTATTAGTCTTAATAAAGCTCGGCTATAAAAGAAGAGTATATTATTATAATATAAATCTAAAAATAACTAATAAATCTATTAGAATATTATATAATTTTATTATCTTTTATTTTTCTATTATTTAAAGATTTTATTATAACTTTTTAAATTATATTTTATCTATTAATCTATATATAACTTAATCCTGTAGTAATTAAGTATCTAATATTAAGAAGTCTGTCTGCCTGCCAGCCACTAGCTCTACCAACCCTGCCAGCCTGCACCCTGACAAAAACTATAAGATCCGAGTCGGGGCTACTATAGCTTTTAGCGAGGAGAACGAAACTATTATTATTAAGATTATATAGCTTAGTAAAAAGAAGAGTGTTAAAGTCTATAGATTAATAGTTATATATCTTATAAAAAATACTAATATATAAAGGCTTCTAGCCGACGGATTTTTTTATACTAAAGAAAAATCTAGTATAATTAGAATCTTTAAATACTAACTATAACTAATATAATATTATAACTGTTAGGAGATTAGCTATAAAATATTTTAGTATAAGAATATTTAGAAGTATATAAAATACGCCGCGGAAGGCTATTATTATAGTAATTATAATTAAATAATTCTAAAATATATTTTATATAGCGATCTTTATAAATTATATAATAAAAATTATCGGAAGCTCTCTCTATTATATTATAAATAAAACTCTCCGAGTAATTTAACTAAATATAAGAAAGTAGAATACCGTGTATAAGAGCTTAATAAATAATAAGAAAATCTAGAATATAATAATATTAGTAATTTAAGAATTTTAAGTAAGAAGAATTTAAGATCAGCTTTTAATTATCTTAATAAGATATTATAAATAGATAAAGATAGTATCTTTTATCTAGAAAAAAAGTAGATAAGCGATCCGAAGTATGCTTTAGATTAATAAATATATAGAGACAGAATAAATAATAATAAAATTTTTAGATCTAATAATAATAGTTATCCGATTTCCTAGGCGACTAATCTTTATAGTATTAGTTTATATAAAGAGAGGGGAGGCCTTAGTACTAGATAATATATATAATTACCTAAAAAAGATAATTATAAAAATATAGTAAAATATAGGTACTGTAGTAGAGCTTATAATTATAGAGGATTTTAATTATTATAATTAACTCTAGAAAAGAGATAACGTGTCGCTAATAAAATAAGATAAAATAGATTTTATTATTAATTTTATAAATAAATATTCCCTCAGCAGTCTACTCAAATAAGATATAAAAATATAGTATAGTAAAGAATAGAGTAGAGATTATAAGTCTATAATTAATCTTATTTTAGTTTTAGAAAACCTAACAGATTCTGTAACTAAATATATAATATATAAGATAGACTATAGCTTAGATTATTATACTATTAAGACTATATTTAATATCCTATAGCCGATTTTAAGATATTAGAAATAACTTCTATTAAAGAATATACTATAAAGAGAGATTAATATCAGAATTATAAGTATCCTAGCTATTACTCTATTAGAAAGTATAGTATAATAGAAAATTAATCGACTAATATCTATAATCTTAGAAGTAGTATATACTTTAATATTAAAAGCAAAACTATTATTATACGCGAAGTAATAGTAAATAGTTAATCTAATATAGCTCTACTAAATATATATTTATTAGTAAAATCGCGCCCGCTCTAAGCGACAGGCAGGATAAAAGATACTATATCTAAAAAAGACGGCTTAAAATCTAGCTAAATAATACTATAATATTATCTGAAAACAGAAAAAAAAGTACTAAAATAAATTTTTTATAATAATAATAATATTTAGAAAGCCGCTAAATACCTGAAATCAAAGAAGAATATAATATTCGGGACGATTCTATAGCTTTTTAGAGTAGATAGAACTACTACTATCAATTATAAAAAGTAAGTAAAAGAACTACTAGCTAAATTCTTCTCACTTCTATCAGATAATATTAATAATAAAAGGACTAGGCTATAAAAAGTATCGGTAGAGATACCTACTATTATAATAGAGAAGATAAAACAATAATTACTAGTAATAAAACTATGGAAGGCGCCTAGTAAAGATGGCCTACCAGTAATAGTCTAGAAGATAATATAGCCCGCGGTTAAGTATAGGTGTTACGACACCAACACCAGTCACTTAGGTGAGGGCGGCTACGCTAGGCAAAATACCAGACAAATAATAATCAACCAAACCCCGTAATAAAGAGATATCCGCTATTTATTTTAGTACTTAGTAAGCACGTTCTGAGTACTAGATTAAGAAAGATAAGAACGCTAGAAATTATAGTATATATATACTTATATATACTTAAATCTCTACGCACGCCGCACGTGATTATATAGTATATAGATAAATAGTATATAGTTATAATTTATATACTAGTATATCTTCTACTAGCTACGGGGGTTTAAGAAGAAGAGATATAAGAATATTTATTATTATATACTTAAAATAGTTTTTATTTAGTTTTTTATATTCAATATAATCACTGTCTTTAATAACTATAAGAGTTATACTACTAATATAATTTATTTATATTTTATTATAAAAAGATATATATATTAATCTAGCTTTATTTTTATCTTAGCTGTTTAAAAATCTTTTAATTACTAAATTAGTTTACTAGAATCTAGATTCGGTTTCTAGATATAATTCTTAGATATTTAAAAGTAATAGTATTATTTAAATAAGTATTATCTATTTCTAGAATTATTTAAACTAATTATTAGAGATCTAAACCTTATCTTAATAATATAATAATAATATAGCTTAGGCGGATTTTAGGATTTAATATATTAAATACTAAATTAGTATAAATTAAGTTTAGATAATATATTAATTATTTTAAATAATAATAGAACTTCTTAATTCTTGTTAAAAGAATTAGATTAGAATTAAAAATAAGTAATAATTATATATAATTTTAAAGATATAATTAACTAGTTATAATAATAAATTATAATTTTAAAGAACTACTTAAAGTATTTAATAGTATTAGATCTAAGCTACGGGTTTTTATAATCTAGTTAGATATATATCTCTAGATAAATTATAAGAAGTTAATATATAAAATAGATAAAATTTTTTTTATATTAATTTATTTTATTAATCTAGTATTCGATTGGTTCGAACCTTTTATTAGAGATTATTAAAAAAAAAGTAAAAATTATTAAAATAATAATACTAAAGAAATCTTCGCTAGTTATAATAAATTTAAGAAATATTTTTAAATAATATTTAAAGATATCAACGTATCGTAAAATATAGAATAAAAATTATAGTAATTTAAGTAAACTAGTTTAATTACTAAGTATATATTAGAATTTTAGCAGATTATATCTTATTTAGATTAAAATAATAATATCTATATTACACGCTTTAAAGAAGGCCTAAAGAGTAAAATATAAAAAAAATTAATCTAAATAAAAAAACTAGATATACTTAATAAAATAATTAAATAAATAATTAAAATTAATAATAAGCTCTATAATTTTAATATTCGAAAAAGAGAAAATCGATCTAAAATATAATTTTAAAAAAATCTAAGAATGAATAGCTACTAAGTTAATAATAGATAGTTAGTATAACTAAGAAATTAAAAATATAATAATTCTTATAATCTATAGCTAATAGAGCTCGACGCTATTAATAAATAATAATAAAATTTATTAAAAAATAAGATTAAATATTAATAAAAGAAATAATTATATTTTAATTATAAAAAAATAAAATATTTATCTTGATAATATAAAACTCCGAGAAAGTAGAGTTAAAAAAATAAATAAAATATTAAAAAAAAACTTTTAATTATAAAAGAATTTAATAAATTAATTATTAATAATTAAAAAATACATAATTTAAGTAAATTATTAGTATCTATATTATAAATAGTCTAGGCGCTACGCGACGAAAAAAAGATATTTAAGTAAATAAATAAGTCTAAAAATAATTAATATATAAGATTAGTATACGATATCTATAAACTATCAAACTGTCAGGGTGCGGGCTGGCAGGGTTAGTAGAGCTAGTGGCTGGCAGGCTGACAGGCTTCCTAATATTAGATACTTAATTACTATAGGATTAAGCTATATATAAGCTAATAAATAAGATATAACTTAAAAAATTATAATAGAATCTTTAGATAGCGGAAAAATAAAAAATAATAAAATTATATAATATCTTAATAAATATATTAGTTATTTTTAAATTTATATTATAATAATATATTCCTCTTCTATAGCCGAGCTTTATTAAGATTAATAAGAATTAAATTTATTTAAATATTTATAATAATAATTATAAATAATCTATTTTATATATTTTAGATATTTAATTAATTCTATAATTAGATTTAGATATTCTATCTATTNTATAATATATATTAAATAGAAATAGCTATATTTTTAATAATTTTAAAAAAATTAAAAATATTTTTTATTTTTTATTTCTCGAGTCTCTTAATCTTTATATATAATAAAGAAAATTAAACTTAGCTTAATAAAAGATTTTAATTAGCTAGTATAAATAAATTAATATTAAATATAAAATAAATCTTTATACTAGACGATAGTTCTAGGCGGTAAATATATAAATTAATAATTTTATTAATTTAATATAAATCTAATATATTCTAATTAAGCTTCTTACTAAAATATAAGATTTTAATATATTAGATATTTAATTATACTAATTAATTTTTTTTAAATTTTCTAATAAAATAGCGTCTTTTATTAATTTATTTAATATATTAAACTTAAGCGGCGGTTATTTTTATATAAATAAATTTAATAATAGCTTATATTTTTATAGCGAATTATTTAATATCTTAGATAATAAATTAATTTTATATAATATAGTTTTTTATAGGCGTTAGTTTAAAGCCTATATAAAAATAAAAATTATAATTTATAAAAAATAAAATAATTTTAATAGTATCTAAATATATACTATTTAATATAAATTTAGTAAGTAAAAGCTAGATATTTTAATTATTTTATAAATAATTTATATAAATTTATAAATATTATTCTATTATAATATTTATATATTTAGTTTAGCTATCTATCTTAGAATAATAAATAATTAATAACTTATTTATTATTTTAAAATATCTAGTTAAATATTTTTAAAATTTAATAATAAACTAGAAATCACTTTTTAAGATAATAATTTAAAATAAATTATATAATTTCTAAATATATTAAATATATATTTGTCAGGGTGCGGGCTGGTAGAATTAGTAGAGCTAGTAACTAACAGGTAGATAAGCTTCTTAATATTAGATATTTAATTACTATAAAGTTAAGCTATATATAGATTAATAAATAAAATATAATTTAAAAAAGTTATAATAGAATCTTTAGATAGTAGAAAAATAAAAGATAATAAAATTATATAATATTTTAATAAATTTATTAGTTATTTTTAAATTTATATTATAATAATATATTCTTTTTTTATAGCCGAGCTTTTTTAAGATTAATAAAAATTAGATTTATTTAAATATTTATAATAATAGTTATAAATAATTTATTTTATATATTTTAGATATTTAGCCGGTTTTATAATTAAATCTAAATATTTTATTTATTTTATAATATATATTAAACGAGGACGGCCGCGCTTTTAATAATTTTAAAAAAAATTAAGAATATTTTTTATTTTTTATTTTTCGAGTTTTTTAATCTTTATATATAATAAAAAAAATTAGATTTAATTTAATAGAAGATTTTAGCTAGCTAATATAAATAAATTAATATTAAATATAAAATAGATTTTTATACTAAATAATAGTTTTAGATAATAAATATATAAATTAATAATTTTATTAATTTAATATAGATTTAATATATTCTAGTTAAGTTTTTTACTAAGATATAAAATCTTAATATATTAAATATTTAATTATACTAGTTAGTTCTTTCCAAACTTTCTAGTAAAATAATATTTTTTATTAATTTATTTAGTATATTAAGCTTAAGTAGTAGTTATTTTTATATAAATATATTTAATAATAGCTTATATTTTTATAATAAATTATTTAGTATTTTAAATAATAAATTAATTTTATATAATATAATCTTTTATAGGTGTTAGTTCGAAGTCTATATAAAAATAAAAGTTATAATTTATAAAATATAAAATAATTTTAATAGTATTTAAATATATATTATTTAATATAAATTTAGTGAGCGGAAGCTAGATATTTTAGTTATTTTATAAATAATTTATATAGATTTATAAATATTATTTTATTATAATATTTATATACTTAGTCTAATTATTTATTTTAAAATAGTAAGCGGTTAATAGTTTATTTATTATTTTAAAATATCTAGTTAGATATTTCTAAAATTTGATAATAAATTAAGAATTTTTATTTAAAATAATAATTTAAAATAAGTTATATAGTTTCTAGATATATTAAATATATATTATTATTATATTCTAAGTATTAACTATTATATTATATAGAGCTAGATATTTTATTTTAATTAATTAATTTATTATTATAAATATAGTATTATAGTTCTAATTTTAAAATAAATAAATAATAAAGTCTATAAATATATTTTATTATATATATTTAAATATTAATAAGAATTTTAAAATATCTTATTTTACTTCTTATAATAGAATAATATAATGATATATATAATAGTTTTAAATCTATTAGTCTATATAGCAGTATATATCGGGTTAGTAGTATTTTTAAAATAATAATTTATAGATTCGGCTTCTTCTAAAATATTTAAAGATAAGTTTATTATAAATTAGTTAAATTAGATTAGTTTTTAACTAGTTATTATTTAAAATCTATAAATAATATTTATAAAATAAGAGGCTATCTCGTCTTTTATAAATAGTTAGAATAATTTTTAAATAATAATCTTTTTTTATAGCTAAAATTTTTCAGATTTTATAGATTAGATTATTTTTTTTATAAATCTTTTTTAAACTAATCTAGATTTTAAATAATAATTATAAATCTTATTTATTCTTAAAATTAATTTTTCGATAGAATCGGGTAATTAAAATTATTGAAATAGAAAAAAGTTTTAATAATTTTAATTAATATTAATTTTTTAGTATTAGCTCTAGTTGAGAAGACGGATAGATTAATTTAGATATATTAAGATTTTTATATTTTAGAATTATCTAATTTTAATATAGCAGGTGCTTATTTTTCTTTTTAAAAAAATTTTTTACCTTTTTAATTAGATTATTAGACTTTATTTTATATTTTTTAGATTAGTAAATAATTTTAAAGTTAAAATAGGAAAGGAATTTAGGTTATTAGATTTAATAATAGTTTAAAAATTTTATAAATATAAAATATTTTAGATTATAATAATTAAAAATAATATAGATTAAAGACGGGAATCTTTTAAAATTAAAATATTATTTTTTAAAGTAGTAAATAATAGTAAATAATTTTTTATTATAGATCTTATAGTTATACTTAATAAATAAATATTTTTTAGAAAAGAAGATAATTAGATATAATATATTATTTTTATTATATTAAGATAATACTCTAATAGATATATAGTTAGATATATTAATTTTTAGAATAATAAATTCGATTTAGTTAAATAATTATAGTATAAAAAAGTCTATAAAAATTTTTTTTAAGATATTTATAATTATCTAGTAAATCAATATTTAATTTTATAATATATTCTTCTTAGTTAGAGCTACTAGTAATATAGTAATTTTAAAAAAATCTTAAATAAATTATTAATAGAAGTTACCGAATCCTAGAAAGATTTATATATTAGTTATATAAATAGATATAAGTTAATTTACTATAATTTTTATTTTATTTAAATTTATATAGATATTATCTCGGCTAATAATTAGATTTAGAAACTTTATTTTTAATATTATAAATTTATATTTTAATAGTTTCTTATATAAGCCCGCGTTTTATATCTTTATAAAAATATAATAAATATATTTAGTATATTTAAAATAAATATAGCTATAAATTAGAATATTATTAAAATAAGTAATATAAAAGATATTAAGATAGTTATATAAAATATTATTAATATAGTATTAAAAAATTCTAGATATTTTTATTAAATTAAATAATATTACTAGAGATTTATAGAGCTCTATATATATATAAAAGATTATTAATTATTTCTATTCTTCTTTAATATAAAGATTATTAAATATACTAATAATATTAATCTTAATAAAGTAGTATATTTCTTTTAGATTATTTAGGATTTTTTTTATAAATAAGAGTAAATAGCGGTTTTTAATAATAATTATATTTAAAATATAATAATTTATATAGAAATATAGATCTCTATTTAATTTTTTAATAAATAGAATAAAAAATATTATAAGTAAAAAGCTAAGCTAGATAAAATCTTTTTATAAATTTTTTAATAATTATTTTTTAAGAGCTGCTAGCTCCTTTCTAAATATATTATAAAATAGATTAAATAGGATTTTCTTTTTCTAATTCTAAGATAATAGTATAGTTATAATTTTAATATAATAATAATTTCTTAGTTTTTTTAGAAGAGAAGATATCTATAAAATCTTTAAATTTTTTTAATAATTCGGGTTTAGACGCGCTTGGTATATTTTTAATAATAAAATTAATTTATTTTATAATAATAAAATAGATCTGATTTTTTTAATAGATATATATAAAATAGATATTAAATAATATTTAATAGATATTTTTATAATATAAAAATATAAAAGTTTTTAGATTCTCTGGATAGACTTAGACTAAGATATTATATAAAATTTAAATTTTTTTAGAATATTTTAGAATATTATAATATTTTTAGTAATATAGGCTAATAAATTAGAGAATATATCTGGTAAAATTTATATATAGTGTCAGGGTGCGGGCTGGCAGGGTTGATAGAGCTAGTGGCTGGCAGACAGACAGGCTTCCTAATATCAGGTACTTGATTGCTATAGGATTAAGCTATATATAAGCTAATAAATAAGATATAGCTTAAGAAGCTATAATAAGATCTTTAAATAGTAAAAAAATAAAAAATAATAGAATTATATAATATTTTAATAAATATATTAATTATTCTTAAATCTATACTATAATAGTATATTTCTCTTCTATAACTAAGCTCTGTTAAAGCTAATAGAAACTAGATTTATTTAGATATTTATAATAATAATTATAAATAATCTATTTTATATATTTTAAATATTTAACTAGTTTTATAATTAGATCTAGATATCCTATCTATTTTATAATATATATTAGATAGAAATAGCCGTATTTTTAATAATCTTAAAAAAAATTAAAAATATTTTTTACTTTCTATTTCTTAAGTCCCTCAATCTCTATATATAATAAAGAAGATTAGACTTAATTTAATAAAAAATTTTAATTAGCTAGTATAAGTAGATTAATATTAAATATAAAATAGATTTTTATACTAGATAATAATTCTAAGTAATAAATATATAGACTAATAACTTTATTAATTTAATATAAATCTAATATATTCTAGTTAAACTTTTTACTAAGATATAAAATCTTAATATATTAAATATTTAATTATACTAATTAGTTCTCTTTAAACTTTTTAATAGAACAGTATTTTTTATTAGCTTATTTAATATATTAAACTTAAATAATAGTTATTTCCGTATAAATAAATTCGGTAATAGCTTATATTTTTATAATAAATTATTTAATATCTTAGATAATAAATTAATTCTATATAATATAATTTTTTATAAGCGTTAATTTAAAGCCTATATAAAAATAAAAGCTATAATTTATAAAAAATAAAATAGTTTTAATAATATCTAAATATATACTATTTAACATAAATTTAATAAGTAAAAATTAGATATTCTAATTATCTTATAAATAATTTATATAAATTTATAAATATTATTTTATTATAATATTTATATATTTAGTCTAATCATCTATCTGAAAATAATAAATAATTAATAACTTATTTATTATTTTAAAACGTCTAATTAAGTATTTCTAAAATTTAACAACAAACTAGAAACCTTTATTTAAAATAATAGTTTAGAGTAGACTATATAATTTTTAAATATATTAAATATATATTACTACTATATTCTAAATGTTAGCTATTACATTATATAGAACTAAATATTTTATTTTAGTTAATTAATCTACTATTATAAATATAGTATTATAATCCTAGCTCTAAAATAGATAAATAATAAAGTCTATAAATATATCTTACTATATATATTTAAATACTAATAGAAGCTTTAGAATATTCTATTTTTTTATAATAAAATAATATAATAATATATATAATAATTCTAGATCTATTAGTCTATATAGTAGTATATATTAGGCTAGTAGTATTCTTAAAATAATAACTTATAGATTTAGCTTCTTCTAAGATATTTAGAGACAGGTTTATTATAAATTAATTAAATTAGATTAGCTTTTAACTAATTATTATTTAAAATCTATAAATAATTTTTATAAAATAAGAGACTGCCTCGTCTTTTATAAATAATTAAAATAATTTTTAAATAATAATTCTTCTCTATAATTAGAATTTTTTAGATTTTATAAATTAGATTATCTTTTTTATAAGCTTTTCTTAGGCTAATCTAGATCTTAAATAATAATTATAAATCTTATTTATTCTTAAAACTAATTCTTTAATAAGATTAGGTAACCGGAGCTATTAAAATAAAAAAAAATTCTAATAATTTTAATTAATATTAGTCTTCTAATATTAGCTCTAATCGAGGAGATAGATAGATTAATTTAAATATATTAAAATTTTTATATTTTAAGATTATCTAACTCTAATATAGTAAATACTTATTTTTTTTTTAAAAAAATCTTTTAATCTTCTAATTAGACTATCGAGCTTTATATTATATTTTTTAGATTAGTAAATAATTTTAAAATTAAACTAAAAAAGGAACTTAGACCATCAAATCTAATAGTAATTTAGAAATTTTATAAATATAAAATATTCTAGATTATAATAATTAAAAATAATATAAATTAAAAATAGAGATTCTTTAAACTTAGAATATTATTTTTTAAAATAATAAATAATAATAAGTAGTTTTTTATTATAAATCTTGTAGTTATACTCGGTAGACGAATATTTTTTAAAAAAAAAGATAATTAAATATAATATATTATTTTTACTATACTAAGATAATACTCTAGCAGATATATAGTTAGATATATTAGTTTTTAGAATAATAAATCAGATCTAGTTAAATAATTATAGTATAAAAAAGTTTATAAAAACTTTTTTTAAAATATTTATAATTATTTAATAAGCGGGTATTTAACTTTATAATATATTCTTTTTAGTTAGAGTCACCAGCGGTGTAATAATTCTAGAGAAATCCTAAATAAATTATTAATAAAAGTTACTAAATCCTAGAAAGGCTTATATATCGGTTATATAAATAGATATAAACTAATTTATTATAATTTTTATCTTATCTAAATCTATATAGATACTATCTTGGCTAATAATTAGATTTAGAAACTTTATTTTTAGTATTATAAATTTATATTTTAATAATTTTCTATATAGGTCCGCGTTTTATAGCTTTATAAAAATATAGTAGATATATTTAATATATTTAAAGTAAATAGAGCTATAAATTAAGATATTATTAAGATAAGCGGTATAAAAAATATTAAAATAATTATATAAAATATTATTAATATAATATTAAAAGATTTTAGATACTCTTATTAAACTAAATAATATTACTAGAGATTTATAAAGCTTTATATATATATAAAAAGCTATTAGCTATTTCTATTCTTTTTTAATATAAAAATTATTAAATATATTAATAATATTAATCTTAGTAAAGTAGTATATTCTCTTTAAATTATTTAGAATTTCTTTTATAAATAGGAGTAGATAGTAGTTCTTAATAATAATTATATTTAGAATATAATAATTTATATAGAAATATAGACCTTTATCTAATTTCTTAATAAATAAAATAAAGAATATTATAAGTAAAAAGCCAGACTAGATAAAATCTTTTTATAAATTTTTTAATAATTATTCTTTAAAAGCTGCTAGCTCCTCTCTAAATATATTATAAAATAAGCTAAATAGGATTTTTTCTTTTAATTCTAGAATAATAGTATAGTTATAATCTTAATATAATAATTATTTCTTAATCTCTTTAAAAAAAAAATATTTATAAAATCTTTAAATTTCTCTAGTAACTCGGGTTTAAACGCGCTTAATATATCTTTAATAATAAGATTAATTTATTTTATAATAATAAGATAGATCTGATCTCCTCGGCGGACGTATACAGAGTAGATATTAAATAATATTTAATAGATATTCTTATAATATAAAGATATAAAAACTTTTAAATTTTTTAAATAAATTTAGACTAAAATATTATATAAGACTTAGATCTTTTTAAGATATTCTAAAATATTATAATACTTTTAATAATATAAACTAATAAACTAAAAGATATATTTAGTAAAGTTTATATATAAATTATATAATTTAAACTATAATAGACCGATAACTACTAAAAAATAGACTAATTATATAATTGAAAATAAAATATTTTTCTTAATATAATTATATATTTTTAAAATTATATAAATATAATAAATAATTTTATTAGTCTTACTTTTTATACTATTAAAATCTACTAACAGCTTAGATCTCTTTAGAAAATATAATATAAGATAATAAATCTTAATTTAGCTATTATTTATTACGCGGGATATAAAGTAGCTTATATCTAGTAAAATATAACTAGTAATCTTACTTTTATCTAGATTTAATATTATTATAATAACTAATAAATTATTCTTCTAAAATTCTTTTTTAATTAAAAGTTCTTTAATAGCAGTTTTAAATATTTAATAAAATTATATAAATTTATCCGCCTAATCACAGCTTAGACTAGACAGACTTTTTTTAATTATTTATTTAGATTAGATAAGTATAAATATTTAAACTAGAATTTTATTTAAGACTAGAAGATATATAGTAGAAATAATTAAAATAGATTTTTTAAAATATAATAAGATAGAGATATTAAAAGAAATAGTTTTTTAAAAAAAGAAGCTATTTATAAGATATTAGAATAATTAGTATAATTAATTTAATAGATATAATTATCGGGCTCGGAATAATCTCTAATTAAATATTTATTTAAATTATATTAGAAGTATTCTCTATAGTTATAATAAATAGAGTTATATAAACTAAATAATTAATAATAAAATAATAATAGATTTATAAAATTAGAGTTAGAAAAAATTAATTAGATTTTAAAAATATTTAAAAAAGTTTTTTTCGAGAAGCTTTTAAAAATATTAATAAATAATTAGTTTTTTAAATTCCTAATTAATATAGATCTCTATAGCCGAGTATAGGCGTATTAAATCTGGTAATTTTTTAGCTTTTATAAAAAGATAGTAAGATCGATATAAAAGCTAATAAAAGATTTATAATAAAATAATATATTTTTTAATTCTTAATTAATTATATATTTTAATAATATTATAAAACTATCTTCGACTATTTTATCTTCTATAACTAGGTATTAAAACTTAATAAAGAAAATAAAAAACTTCTAATACTTTTATTTTAAAATAAAGAAGATATTATAAATATTATAAATATAATTTAGATTATTATAAACTCTATCTAGTATATCTAGAATATTAGTAGAATTATTTAATTAATAGATTTTATTCTTAATATATAATAGAATTTAGGTATAAGATAGTTTTTTTAGATAATTAGTAATATAGACTATATAAATTTTAGAAATTAAAAAATAATTATAATTTATAGTTATCTTTTTTTTAATTTAGAAAATAAAATAATAAAGATCTAATCGAGCGTTTTTAAACTTATTAAAATTAGATAAATATTTAAAAAGATAAGCGGAGATAAAAAATCTAGAATTAATTAATATAAATATTTTTATTAAAATAACTAAAGATTTTTTAATAACTAGTTTAAAAATTTAGTTTAAGATACTAACTCTAAAAATAGTAATCTAGATAACTTAATTATATTTTTTTATTAAGATCTTCTAGATAGTTATAGTTTTAATTAATTAAAAGTTTAGATTTTTATTTTATTAGATTTAATAAGAGATAATAGCTATAATAATTATTATATTTTTTTAAAAATAATCCCGCTCAGTATTTATATTAATAATAAATCTATAGATTTATTTATAGTATAGATACTATTTCTTAGTATATTTAGTTATATATTAAGTAAATTGCTCGGGATTTTTAGGTAGGAATAGAGATTTCGGGATTTTAGATATATCAAATTAATACTTAATACTAGTTTTATAGAAGGAAGCTATATAGTATTAGGATATAGACTAGTAGGATTGGTAGAATTAGTAGTTAGTAGGTAGATAGGCTTTTTAATATTAGATATTTAATTACTATAAGATTAAGCTATATATAGGCTGATAGATAAGATATAGTTTAAGAAGTTATAATAGGATCTTTAGATAGCGGGAAGATAGGAGGTAGTAGGGTCACGTGACATCCTAGCGGGCTTGTTAGTCATCCTTGGGTCTGCACCGTGACAGTTTTTATCTAGTACTACAGTTCTATTAACGCTATTAATCTTAATTAGATAGAGCTTATCTTAAAATACTTAAACTCTCTTTTTAATCTTTACTTCCGCTATTTTCTTAATTAGTTAGTATTCAGCTTTATCGCGACACGCTATTCTTATTCGGTTTATTATTTTTAGATCTACTATAACAGCGTAATAGCGCTAGTGCGTATAGTTTTCTATTATTTAGATCTCTATTTCAACTACTGTATGGATAAGTATTATAGAAATCTTCTTATTTTTGTTGTTTACTATCTTTAAGATATTTATTATATAATATAATATATCGGTGAAAGTAGTCGGTGCTGTATATACCGATAATAGAGTCTGTATATTACTCGGATAACTAGTTAGAGGAAGGCGGGTAATATCTATATAAAATAGGGATCCTACGGTGGGGTCTGAAGGACTGATTGTAATATATAAGGACTAGATTTCGCGAAGAATCTCGTCGTGGCCGTTTTGGGAGCATAATTCGGAAAGGGATTGTGGTGTTAAAGTCTGTAGCTCTACAAGGGCGGCGCTAAATCCTTCTTTAACTTTCTATAATTCTTCTTGTAATTTCTATATCTTCTTTTTATATAAATTATCTCGTTGTTTAATATCTCTTCTAAGTTTTACAAGCTTTTTTATAAGACTAATAGTATTTATATCGTCGCTTTTAGCTGAGGCGTTATCTAAAGTTATTACTTTATATTAGACTACTAGCTTATCCTAGATCTTCTTCTTCTACTAAAAGCGCGTAAGTCTCTATTAGATATCAATTTCTTATTCTTACTTATAATTATTTAGTAGTCTAATGGTGCGTCTCGGTCTTGATAATCGTAGTGATAATTTTTCGTATTCGTCGTGATCGGGCGGTTCAGGGGTTCGCGTCTCGGCCCGTCCCGACATTTCTGTTCCCTCGCGTCGAGTAGCAATGCTCTGAGGCCTCAAAAGATTCTCTCACCACAACAGTCGCAATGCAATCAATTCAGCGATCTCAAGGTTTTTCTATATGGAATTAGATCAGGTAAAGTTCACGTTCCTTTACCTATCCACGTAACAGCTAGCTTAATTACCACACATCACTTAAGAGATAAAAGTGAGATTGTGACTGGACTGACCACGCGTCATTAATTGATCCCTACTTGTGTATTATGTACATTACTAGTATGTACCGTCTCAACTGGTTTCCACATAGATTGTTGATGACACTACGGCAGTGTACTATGCACGTACGTAGGGAAGGGAAACGGAGGGAGAAGACACTGTATTCTCACGCATATGAAGGTGGTGGTGGTGGTGGTGGTGGTGGTGGTGAGAGGACAAAGCTTTCCTCTCAGCTCTCGCTATCTAAGCTACATAGGACGGGCAGAATGCACCGCCGGCATAGCGCCGCGCATGGCTGTACTACATATGGGGATGCCTCCCCATCAATTGTTTCAAAGGAAAAATGGCTGTGTTGTGATTCCGGTTCCTAGGTTTGTATTGCGATCCTCAACATTTAGTTACCCAGGTAATCATCGGGAAATCCCCGTTCCTAGGTCGATCAAGCTATACGATGTGACAACTTGCAAGCCTGGATTCCTTTCTTTCTTTCTTTTTTTTTTTTTTTTTTTTTTTTTTTTTTTGAAATTGGAGCAGAGATCCCAGGTTGAAAATTGAATTGTCACGGTCGTTCAGGTGACAAATAATCTTTTATGACGATCAAGCCATAGTTGAAAGGAGTACTTGACAAATTTTCCCGTTATAATCCACAATATGATCCAAAAATGTTTGTTATAAGAATAATATACAGTAGTCGAGATTTAGTGCTTCTCTTTATGTAGTAGCTATCTTATCATTTCATTTCTCGATGTTTGGCTTTCTTGCCTAGTCATCATGAGTATGATAGGGTGAAGAAGGAACGTATCTCAACTACCCCAAATAACTGTTCGAAACAAATGCTCCGCTACTAAGTTGGGTTTTCATTACATGGTAATTCATATTCAAGATATAGCTACAACATAGCGGTAATATCCTAATAGAAGAAGCTGTATTCTATTCCGCTATACGTGGATTATGTCATATTTGGCTCAAATCCCTGTGTCGTCCTCCGTTGAGAGCTACTTTGGGGATTCCAGAAGACCACCACCCGAGTATATAGTTGGTGAGGATTGGAGCAGTGGAGGCGGATTCTTCTGAGGTTGTTGAGTTTGAGATGGTTGTTTGGTTTGAGATGGTTGTTGGGTTTGAGATGGTTGTTGGGGTTGTTGAGATTGAGAAGTTTGAGGATCTCCTGCGTTTTATTTCTCGCATCAGTACGGGAGTGCCCACACCAGAAACGTATGGTCCACAGCTTCTTACCTGCCCCGGTCATTTTGTCATAGATCTCTTAGAGTATCCTTTCCGATGCCTTGTTCCCTTTTTCAACTCAAATGGTCGCCAATGTGTAAGTACACATGTGATTGCAAGACGTGAGATACTGCAGTTTGGGAGTTTATCGGAAAAAAAAGGTGACAGTCTGAAAATTGGGGTTACCCCTCTTTTTAGTGCCTTTCAGATGTTTGGCAATGTTGCTAGCGAATCATCTTCGAGACGCGTATCGCGGGTTGATTGGATAAGAGCTATACTTGCTCTTGCAGCCTCGTGGAGTGACATGCATGGCTCAGTCTCACTGAGCAGCCTTGCATGGAGGCCTATCGCTATTATTATAAGACCTGTGACGAGAGACCCAGGTGCATATGCAGTTTTATGATTGAGGAAATGACTCTGGTTGTGGATTTGGCTGCTCTGTTTCTTTAATAATTCATTATGTCACTTTAGTAGTGGATCAGCCGTCCGGTCAGCAATAGTTGCCTAAGTGCATAAACTCAAACGAGGCTGAGGGGCCCAGTGAATGGTAAGTGAGGAATACAATGCTAGCCAGCTAGTAATCAATGTGTGCGGGGCTTCCAACCTTGGAAGTTGGCAAATATTTGAATCATGTACGGAGTTCTATCCTCCGTACACATGTGCATAATGTGCGATCGTCTCCTCCAATAACACCTGGGCCTGTCGAAGCGCCTTTGCTAATGCAGCTCTCGCAGACGATACGTCTTACAAATCACGGCTGAGGCAAGGTAACTAATGATGATGACCAATTGATTGGCTTTCACTGTTGGCACCAAGTGGGATATTTAATCACATGCCTATAGGCCCAAAGCCAATACGTGATTATCAGGGCTCCTCAGTCCATCTAGAGCAAAATGTGAAGAAAAGCCCCATTTTACTACCCTCGGTGCCGTGATCAATCTACCCACGATTCAGCAGTCAGTCGGGAGAAGCCATCCTGCCCCGTCTGCGACAAAGGGAAATTTACAAATAACAATACAATGATATCACAAAGAAGGTGTTTGTATTATGGTCTCGTCTTCAATGCTAAATGCTATGTAGCTTTGAGCAAGAGTGTCTTAATTCCAAATGTTTCTACCTAGAAGTTCAACCAATGGGTGCAGATGTATAAAGCAAGAACAACAGAAAAGCAGAAAGAAACGATGTAAAAGACCTCATTGAAGGTGGAAGGTAATGGTGATAATGAGCCACTGAACAAAGACACAAGATCATTGTCAAGAGATGAGTTGAGCGCAGCTGCGATCTTTTCATCAAAGACGGGAGCCTCGCAGAGACCCCGTTTGGAGGCAACTTTCCAATTCTCAAGGCATTCAACCAAACTTTCACGCAGAATTGCCACGTTACCATCAAGCTGAATGTTCTTCCGATAATTGTAGATCCAAATCACATAATGCGAAGTGGCCTCGGAAAACTTTCCTTCATAGATTAGAGTGGCCCCGAGATTTCGTACCCAGACAAGTAATTCGGCGTCATATCCGACCAAAAGTGCTCTGCCGATAATTGCCCTCTTGTGAAGCAGTACAGCCCGGCTCGGCTGTATATTTTGTAGATAAACATTCGCCAGAAGTTCCAGACCTTCAAAGCTGAAGATATGGTATGAGTCTAGCTCGACAGAGACTGTATCCACAGAAAGCTGTTGCACATCCTCAACCGATAAAAGAACAGACTCTGCTTCACTAAATCGACCAAGTTGATACGACGCATGCGCGAGATTGTTGGCCGTTCGCTGTGTGAGCCTGGATGGGCCGATGTGCTTTTTCATGTCCCCATATACCTTCTTTAGCACATGATAACTCTCGTTGAATTGTCGGTCGAGGAACAGCGCCATTCCCATGTCATGATAGCACCGTAGCGTGTCCTGGTGATACTGGCCCAGCACCTTGTTCATCGAGTAGCTCAGGTCGCGCAAGCCCTGGAGGGTATTTGTTTTTGACACACCCTGCATTTCTGTGGACATGTTACTCAGCTCCAAGAGAAAACCATGGTGCTTGCAGATCAGCGTGAGCGGGTCCATTGCGCCAAAGCAGGCTGTTGCGATACTCGATGCTTCCCTGGCAGTTAATTGTGCCTGTTTTGGACTGCTACAGGCCTGTAGTATCCTAGAAAGCCCCAGAAGTCTTTCAATTGTACTTCGGGACTTTATGCCAGCGAAGTTTCTTTCAACTGCCAGTACTGTTTGGAAAGCTTGAATGAGAAATGTATCCAGGTTTTGACATATTTCTGCTTTCAGACTTGAGGGATGCGTATCATTGGAACCTCCTCGTAACACGCAGCCTTTGATACGTAACAATACACTTCGAAGCTCCACAAATGCTGAAGGTTGACTTTCCCCCATTTGACATTGGAAATTGGGATAATAGCAAGTTGCCCAGCGAATTCCAGCATTAGAGGTAACGAATTTTCTGAGGATCTCTAAGGAGGATGGATCTAGGGAGCCAGCTTCCCTTATATGTCTCTCCCAGTTCAGAGATGCGTATTTGAGAAGAGGGAATTGTTCATTGTCCTGGTAAACGTACCATGGTACACCTGAAAATGATTGCTGGTGGTCATCAAGGGAAAGATATCCCAGACATATGGTGGCCATCGTCGTGTGAGCAGCCACTCGAGAATCTGGCAAGAACATGGTACATCTTCCTTTATCTGTAGTCAAGACATAATCTCGAACAGAAAGATGAGAAAGGGAAACTCTTCCGTCAGTCACCTCAACAAACGGACCACATGCCTTGCGGACCATCTCAGCATTATCCATGCCGTAACCCAGCCCAAATTTGATAGCTTCATCTAGCTCGGGTATATTAAGAGGCACATCAGCGGTTGCGCAAAAGGTAAGCGCCATCTTTCGAAGTTCTAGTAGCTCTGGAGATGATCGGTGTAGCTGCATCATTGCATGGGCGTACAATGAGCTCAGCCCTTCTTCTGCCTCCACTATATAAGGCTGTAAGCTACCCTTCTCATTAGATTCAATTTGAAGTCCAGATATAAACAACGAAGCCCATATAAAAAGACCATGAGATTTCTGCCGGGCAGTGACATTGGCGAGGTCAATCATTGAATTGGGCAGCGCCATTCTACTCAGGTGGGCTCCAACAAACGTCATTACATCACCTTCTGTATGTTCAGGTTTTATTCGGAATGACAGGTCGAAAGAAAGCATCTCTCGAAAAGGGGTCACATCCCGGGAAAGCACAATGATTTTGAGAATGTGAGCATAGTCTTCCTGCTGAAAGTCGACGAGAGTACGAAGCAATCCAGTTTTCGTGCTTGTACTCTCGACCATCTCATCCAAACCATCCAGCACAAGGTAAAACTGCCGGCTGTACTGGCAAACCTTGACAAGGATATGTAGGACTTGCCGAAAAGAGATTTGTACTGTATCATGGCGAGATTGATATAGCCCTGTTAAAGAAGAAAGCACTGCATCCTTCAATTTGGGTTCTGCTAAAAGCTGATGTAATATAACCGAAGCAAGAGTTGCTTCCGTTCGGCTATCTGGTGTTTGTGGGTTGAATGTACTGTATATCACAATCGTGTCGGTCTCTGCTCTAAGGTTGCTAGCAATGTAGGACGAGATAAAGCTTTTACCAATACCTATTGATAGTCAGACCTTCTTGGTTGCTAATAGTACTGTTGATAGCAAATGAAATTGAGTGTAGTACCTGGTGGACCGTGTATCCAGAGCATTTTGTGTCCATTTACTCCCCTTAGCTTTTTAATGGGCACATAGTCAAAGACCCATCCACATGTCCCTTCATTCGGTTCCAGCCTAGGGACAGAACGCCCTTGTAGCAGTGATAATATGCTTTTCATGTTGCCTTGAACTGCTTCAGTCCATGTCAGTAATAGAATAAATTATATCTTGATCATGCCTACTATTAGATTTGTGGTCCTGGAGTGATGAACCACCGGGATCTGGGACCATAATAGACCGGATATTGCGAAGAACAAGCTGGTATTGACTGTCATCTCCACTCGAGAACTGGCAAATTTCACGGTGATCGCCATCTAGAGAGATTCCTTCTCGGATACATCCAATTGGTTCCAGCACCGCGGAGGCCTGTGGCACAATCTAATCTCTGGGTCAATATGATGAATATAGATGCGACGAGTAGGCTGAGTAAAGCTCACGGGAATTCTCATCAGACCTATCTTGGTTGTTCTGCTCTCAAAAAAGTTTACCACCTCTACTGGTGGACTCTGAATATTTTTCAAAAATGCAGTAGAAAGTTCCGAGAGGTCTCGTGAGTCCGGGTGAAGGCTGTTCAAATGCGATACTGAGATGCTGAGGGGAAACAATCTCGCAATATTCGCAAATATCTTTCCCAGAGAAGCCACGGAAGATCCCCGGTGGGGCGTTCCCATGAATATTGTACCGATTGTGGATGCACGGATTGTCTTGTACTGTGGAGATAAAGACGCTTTCACTAAAGCCTAAATAGGCTAGTATTATACAGTGCAGGATTTTGGCAAAGATTTACATACCTGTTTGGTCACGAGCCCCCCAAGACTATGACAGATGAACAAAATAGGGCGACTAGAAGGAATCTTTGGGTTGAGGTTTAGAACAATATTCTTCTCCTTTGACACTTTCATTTCAGAAACACATACCAAATCAGGGTTGCGTTGTATAAGTAAATGTTGTAGAAGTAATTGGGCACTATCTTTGAGGGTGTTCATCGACGATCCGATCACATTCGCATCATAACCAAAAGTCATAACCCTTGCATCGGGAATATCCATGGGTAACAAATCCCTTAGCCAGCAGCATTGGGTTTTGTGTGTCCATGTTCGAAAAAGGTGACCTCCGAGACCATGTACCGCAACTATACTGGGAACAGTTAGAATGCCATACACAGGCATCGGTCTTTGTGAGCTGGAACACTACATACTCCACAGTGACAGGTACTCTCCCTTCTGAAAGCACTTTCAGCCCAAACTGAGCCCGTCGGCCTGAATCAGTCCAAGATGTGGGGGTTGTCGTATATGGCAGGCTCGGAGAACTTCGGCTCATGGTGGCCTATACGCCTGGGACTTCGTAGAATTGATCTCAAAAAGTCATGAAAACAACGAGGCTTGATGCTTAAAGCCCGTAGTCATGATCCGGGATGGCTCTTTCATGGAAATCCCACGTGGTACAATTGATAGGATGGTAGGGGAAGAAGGGACACGGCGTGACTACCTAGGAGGATGTGAGAACAAACAAAGCGGAACGAACCGAAGCTGACGATAACTCGTAGAGCGGTGCTGGAGAGAGTGAAAAGAGGAAGAGGAAACGAGGAAACGAGGTGAGGAGATGAGGCTGACATGAAAGCCTCCACTCTAAGGCTGACATCAATAATGGTGAGCGGCTTCGGTGAGCGGCGAAGTGAGGCTGAGCTATACCACGTCATCGGGTGATCGGGCCCCCAGAAGCAAACATAGCTGGCATGCATTTGAGCTATGTACAACACACATCTTGAATGCCTTTCGCTCACAACCTGAACGGTGCAGTAATCACTATTAGTGCCATGTGGATTATTTAGGCAGCTCCAAATTGCTCTCTCATACCCCGCCTGTACCATCGGGATAGTCCACCTATCCCTAATTTTACTAGGATCTCCCGGACTGCACTATCTGCACATTTGCAATAATTTGAATTCTAGTATGAGGTGTCATATTACTAAAAAATGGTATGAAAAAAAAAACAACTCAGATTAGTAGAAGAAATCCGTCTTTTGTACTGGATCTCAGTCGCATAAGGGTTCTTCGTGTGACGACTGTCCCTTATGTCACCTGTATGTTTGCCTTGTTTGTTTGGTTTGTTGTGTTTGTCTTCCCCGCGGGGTAATGTCTATGTTGCCTAGCTTCCTTTCTTTCTTCTTCCTTCTTCATGTTTGTTATTCTCGTTGTCCGCTGCCTAGGTCAGAATAGTTGAATATGATAATTCTAGTTTGAGCACTTCACACTTCGGTTAAAACCCTATTAGTATTACTCTTCAACTTCATATTTGGCGTGAAATCATTTTTAATATATCGGAGGTGAAACTCGTCTTCATAAGGTTGTTCTGAGTGGACAGCATGCATCGGATTGCAATCCCTTTGTGCTCATAACAATGACGACTATGCCTTTACGAAACAGCCCAAAGATCAGGCCTGGGAGAACAGATACAGGGGCTTGGGCGCCAGCAATTTGAGTTTGAGTATTGCCAAGCCCAGACTATTTCTAAAGAGCCCGAGCGCGAGCGAGTGAGTGCCCCTACTGAGTGAAGTGGGGATATCCCTGTTAGCGCTGCACAATTGTGCCGATCGTAATGGGCTTGGAAAAGGAAATCCCCCACAACAGCGGGAATCCCGTAGTCTACCATCTAGGGCCATACCATGCAGTAATCTTGAGGGTAAAAGGGGCGTGTATTCCAACTTTCTAGAAGATAATAATGCTATCTAGTATGTACCTAGTATGGAATGTTCAGGTGGCCGATGAAATTTGACCCTGCCAAGAAAATGGTTAATATCATTGGAGAGAGCGTTTCGCCACTATATGAATCATGCAGTTCGTTTTGATAAAGTTGAATTTATTTTCCTTACTTTCTCACCTAGGCACACACGCATGACGCTAAACACACTATTGCTTTTGTCGGGCGTCGAAGAGCCTCATATCGGCTAGTGAATACGGCATATGGGTGGGCTTCTTGAGTAGTACTTGAATAGGTCATCCTATGTACTATTAGACATAATTCTCAAGATTCATTCAATCTACACAAATCATTGCTACTGCAGCTCCATCTCAGTTCCCTTCAATATTATCTTCCTTTGGTACATGAACTTCATTTATAACAGAAAGCTCTTGTTATAATCCTCTTATGATCTTGAATCAGCATATATCTGCAAAGCACCCTCGTCATACTATCACCAAAATTTTGATAATAGTATCTTGTTGACTCGACAGACCTTCAGCCGAATTCGTTTCATCATCGCAATATCATGTCTACTAGTACACAAGCCCATAACAATCTCCGATCTGTCGCTCAAGAGATAGGAACATTCTTGAAATACCGAGGAGGGGCTGATCCAACGAGAAAATATCCCGGGTCCTACTATAATCCAGAGAAGCTTAAAAACAATTGTATCTTCGTTTCTATCGCCTTCATACTGGGCATGACATCGCCTGAACTCTCACAAATAACAGGGGTCCCAGAAGATGCGATGACCGAAGAAGGTATTTTGGCACTTCTGGAGGCTTTGAATCAAAAAAGGTTGATCTTTGATTGTGCCTTTTCAAAGAAATCACGTCCATACGAATACCCTGCTTTTGATGTTGCAACGTGGGGGGGAGCCCGTGTGCCAGCAAGGGAAGAGATCCATGGGTCTCGTGACGCTTTCGAAACAAGAATCCACGGTAGTAGGGGTACCCCGTACATTCATTTTCCATGTCGAGCACCGCAGGGCTTCATCAACTCAGGTTACCGCCTTGTGCTATACAGACGCAATGACTCCCAAAGGACCCCCCATTGTGTGATCAGCAACAGAGATGCAAATGAGTTTCGATGCTATCAGCATGTCAGTGGTCCATACGATAGAAATAAATTCACGGATGTCGGTGAAGAATTGGATTATGCATACAAGAACGATGGGGAGAAAGCCATAGCTCTGACGATTCGATTTCTATCGAGATCACCATAACTGCCTTTCTTGTCGAGGAAGCGGCGCGGTAAATTGTCATGGTGTTGGATATTTAGTATCTTGATGTCTTGGTCTACATTTAATTCATTCTTTTATAAATGGTTATTTGACATCGGAAATGTTTCCTCTTCTTTCTTTTTTACTATGTAGCCTTTTCTACCATGATGACTGGTACGGAAGTCGTGACGGGTCTTCCAAGGCTGATTGTCTGGCTGACTCGGCTCAACTTGTTAGCCCGGCCCGGTCCGTACTGAAGTGGGGATCAGCCACCTCGCTCAGGGGGGTTTAGGGATTCCAGCCGTTCCGGTTGTACGAGGCCTAACCGATGTATGCAGGCGGTACACCTAGGTCCATATAATTGATATACTGAGTGCTTAATTCTACCTAATATGCCTGCCTCGCAGGCTCTTCAAGCGATCTGCTTGCGGGTCCGGAGTAGCGATGTTCCGGCCGGACCAATCAGAGCTTCTCTATCTGAACTCCCCATATCACGTACCAAACCAATCCTGTCCAGGTGCGGGGCACCATCACGAGTCTAATCACCTCGTCAAACTTCTCAGAAGGAGCGAACGACAGAATGGGGCGCCGCGACTTGCACCACCCCAGCTCAAAGTTATTTGTGATATGATCAGCAGCAGATCGCTGAATACATGATTATATTCCAGATAGCCTAAGTGGCTGGCCATGGTAAGCGCTCGAGTCTCGACTAGCCGTTCGTACCAATCTGCAATTATTGGCGACTGTACTGGGTCAAACCAGTGCGTGCGCACTTTTAGGCCTAGTAGTGGCGTATTTTCGACCATTTCTCGGTTCGACATTGTAAACTTCCCCAGATCTCCCCTCTTGAGCGTAGATCTTCCTTCCTCACACTTCGGCCTCGGATTGAATTAGAGATGTGCGGTTTAAGACGATCAGGCTAAAAAGAATTCAGAGTTTCCATGCGACGATTCGCGCCGGAATTGTCTGGGCGATGATGTTCATGGCGAGAAAAAGTATTTTAAAAAGTCCATGAAGCACTTAGTGGGGTTCAAGGCAAGCGATATGGCTGAAAGTGTTGATATAAGTGACTTTAATATCAATATGGAGAGGGCAGACTAGGTCCTTGACGAGATTTGTTTACTTTCAGCTCCAGCATCAAGCCTCAACCTTGGCACAATCTACCTTGGTCAAACTTGGATGCATATCAGCATGAGGGAATCGGGATTGCTCTTATTCTAGACAAGGGCTATGGTAATAGTTGCATGCAGCTGCCAAGATTTCGAGCGTTTCACGGGAAACGAGATCCAATTATATTCTGTCATTGTTCAGCTGAAAGGGTCAATGCTGCAGTTGCGAGACTTGGGTGATTCTTACCCCGCTCCTCACCCTATCTATAGCGCACTCACCCTTGTCACCCCTGGCGCGCGACCGGGGCTCTTGTCCATTTCTCACCTAGGCGGCACCCCCCAAATCATTGACCGCACCTCCTAGGCGGTCCTTCTTCTTTTTCTCTCCTACTGTTTTTTGAATCTAAGGAGGACATGTGTCAACCGGCAGAAACTAGTAACGGAGATTGGTGATCAAAACAACACGCCTGAGAAAAAGTTAGCATGGGAGGGGAAGGACACGTCAGCGATTCAAGGACGTGCAGGACATTCAGGTGAATGGGCTGAAGGAGCTGAAAAGTAGGGCGGCAAGAGGTACTTTCCAAACGAATCGAAAAAAACGGGTGAATGCGGACATACAATAGCAGGGATTCGCATGTGGCCACCCACCATACTACGAAGTACTAACCTGCCGGCGTGTGGCTTGTGTGCAGTCAGTATTTGGGTGGGTGTCACCAGATGAGAATAGGGTGAGAAGGGTGAGTGCGCAATAGACGGACCGCCGCACTGACCCCTTGTAGCTGAGCAGGAGTGGAATATTATTGGGCCCCATGCCTTCCCTTGACTTTGTATCTGCACTTCGCCACGATTGGAAGCATTATACTGCTTTCTCAGCCTAGGCTGTGCCTCTAACCCCCGTCCCGGCGACATAAAATGCCCTGTGTGATGAAACGTCCACCAGGTACCTGCCCATTCGAGCACCATTACTGCCAATCCACATATTAAATATCGCCTGAGAGCACCATAAATAATGACCATTTGATTCTTCATTTGATCGCGCTTTTCAAACAAAAATTACAAAGTGTGAGAGCGGCAGATTACAGGACGACACGAACTACCAGAAAATCCGCCGTCTTCTACTATGACGCCAATATTACCCACAAGACCGTCTGAGATAGATAATAATGACAAATTTGCATTAACTCGCCTACCAAGCTACGTATATTACTTTCTTATGTCATCATAATCATGTTCCCTAGAGATATTCCAATCTTGGTGGAACACGGGGCAGCGGAAAGGTACATAAAACAAAAAGTGCTGACAAGGGCAATACACGGGAAGTAAACAATCAAGTACCTTGGTGTATGAAAAATACTAGCGCCTCCATAAGGAACAACCCCACAACCCCTGTCCCGCAAGTAGGAGAGGGCCTGTTTTAAGGAAACATAACTCTGGTAAAGGTACCTCGGGACCGCATCAAACTATGAGGGTATACATTGCTGCAGGAGAAGTCACAAAGTATGTGTATTATATGTGCATGTATGCTGCCTCAACACAAAATGCTATAGATACATGTCTGGGGCTACGAAGCCTCTTCAAGTTTCCCTTGTTGATGGCGGAACTCTTAACGAATATGGAGACTGATCACTGTTTCGGGATATTACGTCCGAACACATCAACATGTCTTTCTATTGCCTGTCATACATCACTTCCCCTCTTCATGTTTCACGTAGCAAACGAGGACTAATCCAAGGTTTGAAAATTGATACATTCCTACAGCACAAAAATCAAGCAGTAACACTATGGTATCGATTTTCCGAAGGTTACTCTATTCTATTCATGCTAGGATACAATAATAGTTGACTTGAGACAGCTAGCTGGTTTGCCGATGGCGCCAAAAGCTTTCGCACCTCAAAATTTTAGTCGACGTCAACATCATGCCTCTCTCCTAGTGATCGATGATGCCTTTGCGATAATTGAAGCAACGGATGAATGAAGAATGTATTCTTAGGCAGGATTCTTTGCTGAATGGGAATACTAGAACTCACAGTCTGTAAGGATATGTCTTTAAGTGCCTGTCGATGCATGACTTCCGCCTCTTGATATTTCCCTTGATGGGAGAGCACATTGCCAAGGTCATGAACACTGGTGAGCGTGTCAGGATGCTCGCGTCCAAGGACCTTCTCTCGTGCTTCCAACGCCCGTCGGTACATCGCTTCCGCCTCTTTATATTTCCCTTGCTTGTCAAATACTGAGCCAAGATTGTTGGCACTGGTGAGCGTGTCGGGATGCTCACGTCCAAGTAGACCTCGCCACGACCCGCTGGTGACCCTGATGACCCGGACCGCGACCCGGACCACGCAGGTTTTAGAGTTGTAAGGTTGGAACCTGAAGTGGAGTTAGGATAGGATTATAAAAGTTGCGAACTTACTCTGAAGGTTGTAAACCTATCCTTAGGGTCGTTAAATATAACAAACTTGAGCAAATCACGCGGAATATAAGTTATATAGATTTTAGCTATATTTTTAAGTAGCTATATTTTTAAGTATCTCACTTACAGTATTCAGAGTAGTTTCTTAATTTAGTAATATAAAATAAATTAAATCAAAATAAATCAAAACTAATAAATCAACCGAGAATATACTATAATTATTTAATTATATATTAAATATTTTATATCTATCTAGTAATTTTAAATACTTGCGGATTCTACCTAATACTCGATATTATATCTCTAATAAAGATATTTCCTTAGGCTCTTAACTATCATCTTTTTTCTTATTATCTCTTATATTATTAACTATATTACTTAGGCGTCTTTTACTAATATATTTATAAACAGATCCTAAATAGTCTATAAAATAGCTTAAAGCTATATTATAAGCCTTTTATCTTCTTTATTATTACTAATTAGATTAAATATAAATTATTACTATATTCTTTCTTCCTTTATAACCTATATCTTTTAAGCCGAAAGATCTTTAAAAAGTATTACTCGCTACTCTTTATAAATCTTAAACTATAATATATATATATATATTATAAGATCTAAAATTATTCAAGGTTAAAGAGATTCTCAATAATAATAATAAATATCTTATATAAAATTAAAAAGCTGCTTTATTTCTATACTACTAGCTAGTGTAAGACCCTCGCGACATGTACTTAGCTATAGAAGCTATTCGCGAATAACTTAGTCTGCGGCTAAGTTATTATACGTATAAATTTATCTTCGCGGAAGTAGAGAGTTCTATATTTTAATATTAATTTATAATATTAATCTTATTCTTAAAATCCGACCTCGCGATATTTTTTTTTAATTATTATTATTTTTTATACCTATTACAAACCTCTTAAAGATCTAAGATTTTTATAATTTTAATATTTAATTTCGCGATATATCTATTAGGGATAATAGAACTAAGAAAAATAATATATTAATAAATTAAGTTTCGCGGAAACTTATTTTAAGATATTTATTATTTTTATAAAAAAATAAAAAATTAAATTATCTATAATCTAAGTAAAGAAACTAATTTTTTATAAGTATTAATATTAGCTATTAAAGCTAAGATCTTAACCGCGAGTTAAAATAATTATAAAATAGTAAATTATATAAATTTTTTATTAGATAAGCTTTATAAAAGAATAAAAGTAATTAAGATTATTTATAAATAAGCTAAATATATTAAAATTATTAAATAAGATACTAAATTAGCTTTATAAAAATACGTGTAAATAGAATTCTAAATTTATATAATATCTTTTTTAAAATAATCTCTTCTTTCGCGACTACTTTTTAAGAAAAAATAGTATTAAATCTTAATCTATAAAAATTACTATAAATTTACGCGAAAGATAAGATAATTTAGAGAGATAAATTAATTTATAAAAAAAAATTATTTTAATTTTATAATAATATATTTAAATTTTATTCTATAAGATCTATAAAAACTCGAGAAGAAAATTAATCTTTTATAAAATTAGAAAAATTTTTACTAATTTCTACTAAAATAGTTAAAGAATCCCGCGGATAAATAATATATAGTATAAATAAAAATTTTTTATATATAATTATATAATAAAGAGAAAGAGTTCGCGTATTTTAATAAATAATATAAGTAATAAAATAAACTAGAATTAGAAAAACTTTTTATAGAGAATATTTTATTTTATTTATTTTATAAATCTTTTTTTTTTACGATTTAATAGAAGATTTATAAGTAAAATTAATTTTTAAATATATTAGTAGAATTAGTATTTTTTATTATAAAATTTTAACTAAGTTTACTAGTAATAAACTTATAAATAATTATATATAAAGAAATCCCCGCGAGCTAAAAAAGTAAGTAGTATAATAATTTATTATAATTAATATAGACTCGCGGAGGCAGTCTAAAAGAATTTATATAATAAAAAAATATAAAAAACTTTTTATAGATAGATAATTATTAAATAAAAAAAGTAAAAAATTTATAAATAAGTAAATCTTTTATTAAAAATTATTTCTACTATAAAGAAGTCGGATATATTTATATAAATTATTTAAAATACTCTAAAAAAGGAAGTATAAAAATAATATAAAATAAAAAATCTATAACTATAATATCTTTTTCCGCGAAGAGGCTACCTCAGGACGAAAATTAATTTATTATAGAATATATATTTTTACTAATTAAGATAATATTATTTAATAAAATTTTTATAGATCGCGAGATTCTAATTAATAATAGAAATTAAATAAATATAGTATTATTCTTACTCGCGAAATAAGCTAGATAGCGAATATTTTTATATTAAATATTTACGCGAACGGTAAATAAGAAGAAGTTATAAAATAAAGATATTATAAAAGTTATAATTAATCTTTAAGATTTATAAAATATCTAGAAAAAGTTTCGAATATTTATAATAATATTTTTAGATATAGAATAAGTGCTGCTAGAGATATTCTAATTAAAAATTTATAATCTAAAAATATGATAGACGGCTAAAGAATATATTTTTTATAAAAAGCTAATTAAAATTAATAAAATCTCTATAAATAACTTTATAAAAATAATATATAAAAACTTAGATTAACTACTCTAGATTAGTATAGCTACTATAGAAGAGGGCTATATAGAGAAAGATTTATTAGAATAGTATAAAAACTTCGCGAATATTTTTTTTAAAAAAAATCTAAAAATAAATTTTATAGAAAAAAAAAATTCTCTATTTAAACTACTCTATTATTATTTTTCTCGGGAGATAATAGTAATTTATAAATATATTTAAATAATATTCGCGAAGAAGTAGATCTAATTATTAAAGTTTTTTATAGGTACGCTATTACTATATATATTTAAAAAGGATAGAGGAGTTTATGTGTATATAGATTATTATAAATTTAATAAAATATTATAAAAGAATTATTATTTATTTTTTTTTATAAATAAGATTATTATATATCTATTAAATATAATAATCTTCACGTAATTAGATCTTCGCGACGCGTATAATTATATTTATATTATAAAGAATAAGAAATAGAAAATAGTTTTTTATATAAAATATAAGTTATTTAAATATTTAATTATATTATTCGGCTTAATAAATACTCCCGCAATTTTTTAGAAATATATAAACTAGATATTTCGCGACTTACTAGATATTATAGTAGTAGTATATATTAATAATATTATTATTTTCTTATAGAATAAAAAGACTTATTATAAATATATTCGCGAGGTGCTTCGTCGATTATATAAAATAAGACTTTATTATAAGCGAAGTAAATATATATTTATAATATAAAAGATTAATTTTCTAGAATATATTATTATATTTAATAAAGTTAAGATAAAGTCCTCGCGAGTAATTATTATTTAGGACTAGCTAATATTAAAGATTATTTATAATATTCTAGTTTTTTTAGAATTTATAAACTAGTACCGCAGATTTATCTATATCTATATAAGAATAATAATCGCGTTAATAGATCTTTTTCGCAAATCTAAGAACGGGCTAGTATAAATAGTTAAGAACTAAAAAAATATTATAACTTTAAAAACTCGCGAAGCTATAGATTAACTAAAAAAATAATTTATAAAGATAATTAGATTAAATTATTTTATAAAAAAATTAGTCTTATAAGTTAAAATAAATATTTTAGGAAGTAGACTTTATAAAATCCTAATATAACTCTATTTTAGTAATTAAAATTAAAAGCTAGTAATCTTTTTCTCGCGAAAGCTTATAGCTATAGAAAGAAACTATATTAGAAAGAAATAAAAATTTTTTATAATAATAAAAGTCTTTAAAAAATAGCAATACTATCTTTAAAAAATATTATAAAAAATATAGATAATTATAGATTATAAAATTTTTAATATTTTTTAAATATTTACTAAGATACTCTCGCAAATATAAATTTATTAATTATAATTTCTAGCTAGATTTTAATTTAAAATTATCTATTATATAGAAAAACTTAATCCTATAAATAATTTTTTATAAAGAGTTAATTATCTCTAAAATAATTAATATAAAAAAGACTAAAAAGAATATAATAAATATATAAAATATAAATTATTAGATTAATTAGAACTCGCGAGTAAGTATCTAGTTTTAAAGATTATTATAAGTAATATCCGGATTATAAATATTAAAAATATATAAGATAGAAGTAACTAATTAAAACTTATAAGTAAGTATCTAATCTTAAAAACTATTACGGATAAAATCCGAACTATAAGTGTAAAGTACACGCAAGATAATAATAATAATATTATAAAAATCTAATTAGAGAGAATATAGCTTATAATTATATATTTTATTAAAAATAGAGATCTCCTAGAAATAGAGCTTTTATAAGAAAAATTATATAAGACTTATAATAAAAAAGAATTATATTATATTAATCTTTTATAAAGTCTACTAGAAGAGCTTTTAAAGCTTTTTATAAAAAATAAATTTATATAGAAGATTTAGATAGTAATTAAAAAATTTAATAATTATAATAAAGATTACTTATAGATAAAAAATACTCTATAATTATAAAAAAAATAATAATTATAGAAAAATCTATTTTATTATTAAAAAAAACTATATCTTCTAAATTATTATTAGTTAAAGATAAAAATCCTCGTAAAGTTATATAATAATCTTATTATAAAATACTTCGCGGAAAAAAAGATTTATAAATTTATAAATTAATAATTTTTTTAATCTAAGCTCCGCGAGTTTATCGCGGAATATATAAAAATCTATAAAGTTTATTAAAACTCTCGTATATAAAAAAAAAAAAGTATAGTTTATTATAATCTTTACTAATTCTAGTAAATCCTTAATAGAAAGTTATAATAAACTTTATTATAGATCTTCCCGTAAATATTAAGTAAAAGAATCTAGAGGATTTATAAGAACTATATAATATAGTTTTAATAATTATAAACTATTTAAATAAGATAGCTCGATTTATCCCTATATAAAAGATATTAAAAAAAAGAAATTAATATATATTTTTATTTATAAAATCTTTAGCCTCTATAGAGTACTAGAGATAATAGTTACTAATTATAAAAATATATTTATAAAAGATTTTTAATTAAACTTTATTTACTACTTATAAATCAAGCACTCGATAAATACTACTTATTATCCGTAAATAAATAAATAAACTAAACAGTTAAATAGTATACTAGAATAGTATTTATAAGATTATATTAACTTCTTATAAAATAACTAGATAGACTATCTACTACTTATATAATTTACTTATAATAATATAAAATAAATATCTATAAAGATAATCTTATTTCGAATAATTTATAATATAGATTTTAGAATAATCGCGATTAACTTACTAATTCGCGAAGGAATAAAAGAGGATATATATATTTAAATATTATATATAAAAAAATTTTATAAAAAGGCTTAAAAAGATATTATAAAGATTTAGAACTATTAGATAAAATATTATAATTTAAAATAAATTAAAAAAATATTTATAATAGAAGACTATATATAGATCTTTAATATAAACTAATCGCGAATATAATTAAATAAGAAGCTAAATTAGTTATAAACTAGCCTATAAAGAATAATTAAAAAAATAGATTAAAATATTTATTATATAAATCTTCTAATAGGACTTTAAGTATATAATATTTTTTATATATTAATACTCCGCGAATATAATAAAATAAAAGATATAAATATTTATAAATAATTTAAATCCTATCTCGCGGACGGGGATAAGATAGAATATTAAATAAATAAGATTCTAAATTCTAAAATAAAGAATCTTATAAAAATTCGAGTTAAATAAATAGACTATATAAAGATAACTAAAAAATCTTATAAGAATTTATAATATCTATAAATTTATAAAAAATATTTTCGCGACGGTAGAAATTCTAATATTTAATTAAAAAAAAAAATAAGACTATTATAATAAAAAGAGAATAAAAAATATATTTATAATATAAATTTTTATTCTACTACTCTTATTTTAGACGCGAGACGCGGACTACTATAAAAAAAATCTAAAACTATCTAATAAAAAATAAAATAACTACCGCGACTAATTAAGAAGTAAGTAAGATTTATATTTATTATAAATATAATTATTATATTTCTATCTTAGTCCTTCTAAGATATATACTATAAATATTATAAAACTAGATAGATTACAGTAAGATCTATATTTTTAATTATTAAAAAGCTAGTATCTAATATAAATAATTAAGAAAATCTTATATATTTATATATATTTTACTAACTAATCCGGACTAGTAAAACTGTATTAAGATATAAAATATATAATTAATATAAGTATTTAATAATACTCGCGAATTAATAGAGACTAATACTTTATTTATAAAAAGAATCTAGAAACCGCGATAAGATTAACTTATATAATTTAATAAAACTAGGCTATAAGAAATAATTTAATAAAATAAATCAAAGCCCACTTCTTATATATTATTACTAGTAAAGCTAACTAGTTCTAGTTTATCTAAAAAGTACCCGAGAAAGCGAGAAAAGATTTTATAATAATTAGAGTATATTTTATAGAGATAGTCTAAATATAACTAAAATAAAAATAATATTTCTAGATCCGCACGAAGTAGACAGGGGCAGAAATTATAAATAATAGAAAAATAAAGCTAATAAAAAAAGAAAATATAAAAAAGCTAAAAGATATAATAGTAGTAGATATAATAAAGATAAAGAATATAGTAGAAATAAAAGATATAATAAAAATTAAAAATATAAAAAATATCTTTTTCTCTATAGAAAAAATCTATCTAAGTTAATTAAAAAAGTTTATAAAATCTAAATAAAAAAGAAACTTATTTTATTCTTCTCTATAAAAAATAAAATAAAATTAAAAAAAGATAAAGATATAGTCTCGAGAATAGTTAATTTTAATAAATCTAAAAATATATAAGTAGTTAAATAGATATAAAAATACTTATAAATTTATAGATAAAAAAAATAATAGAGAATCTTATAAAAATTAATTATTATAGATTATAGAAAGTTTTTTATTCTATAATAATTAATCTACGCTAGATAAGATAAATTAAAATTATAAAAAATTATAAAACAGCGCGAAAAGGAGAGATAGATTAAAGCTATATATAGGATCTAATTTTAGAGTATATAGAAAACGTATAAAATAATAAAAAATAATAAAAATAGATAAAAATTAATAAAAATTAATACTAGAGATACTTATCTTACTAATAAAAAAAAAAAAAAAAGAAAAAGAAAAAAAAAAAAGTTTTTCTTATAAAGTAAATAACTAATCGATAATAACTAATTAATAATAATTAATTAACTATAATTATTTACTACAAGATATTAGTAGTTACTAAATAAAAATATTTATAAAAAAAGTAATTCTTAATAATATTTTAAAGATATCGCGACGAAGAGACTAAGATAAAAAGATATTTATAAATAAAAAAGAATTCGCGAAGAATCTAATACTTAAAGTAATTAAAGATTATTATAAATTATAAAAAAATAAAATTAAATATTATTTATAGTTAATAGTTAAACTTTTATATATTTTTTTTATAATATCTTAACATCGCGAACCAGCTAAGAAATATTATAAAATATAATATATTTTTTATAGTAGTTAGATCTAATTAATATATATAAAATTATAGAAAAAAAGTTGTAAAATTATAGATAATATCTTTTTTTTATTGCGAGGTAATATATTTTTTTTATAAGATTTTTAATATTTATAAAAGATTTTTTAAGAGTTACTAGTAAAAAGATAACACACGATACTATAAAGTTATATTTATAAATAAAAAGAATTTATAAATAGATCTTAAGAAATTAAGATTTTAAAAAAAAAAAAGATAATTATAAGATCCTCGCAATATATATTTAGCTATAGAAGCTATTCGCGAATAACTTAGTTTATAGCTAAGTTATTATATATATAAGTTTATTTTTATAGAAGTAGAGAGTTCTATATTTTAATATTAATTTATAATATTAATCTTATTCTTAAAATCTAATCTCGCGATGTCTTTTTCTTAGTTATTATTACCTTTTACACCTATCACAAACCTCTTAAAGACCCAAGGTCCTTATAGCTAGAATAGAAAGTATATCGCGAGTAAGCTTTATTATTATAAAAAACTTATCTTAATAATCTCTCCACTAGATTAAAGGCTGGGCATTTAGAACTATATTTAAGAAAAAGATTAGTAATAACTCTCTTTAATAGAGCTTAAGAAATATTTACTACTACTAAAATACTTTATAAGTTTATCCAACTATACTAGCGATATAATTTAAAACTACTACGACTTATAGACCTCGCCACGACCCGCGGGTCTACCCAAATGGGGTACCTATTATCTGTTTCTTGGCGGGTAATAGGTAGGATTCGCCTATCTGTGTGTAGATAGTAAGTAGCTAGATAATATCTATAGATAGTTTTTAAGGACCCGCGGATAGTTAAATAATATAAATAAGTAGAAACCCGTAATTTATATATTTTATATATATTCGAGCTATAATTTAAGTATTTTATATATAACTATTAACTAGTTAAGATTTAAGAGTTCTTAGATATTAAATAAATTAAAATAAAATTAATCCTATAACTAATATTTAATAAACTAATTATTATCTTATATTTATTTCTAATTTTTATCTAAAATCTATTACTAAGTCTCTAGAAGGAGATTTATAGCTTTATTATTAAATAATAAAACTTTATAAAAAGAATTTTAAATAGTATTTTATTTTTATATAATTTTTATATTCTTTTTTTTATTATTATTAATAAAATTAATATTTTATAATAATTAAAAATTTTTCTCTTCTCTCTCTATCTTAGTTTTTTTACTTATAAGATATTTTTTTTCAAAAATAAGATTTTTATCTTTAATTTTAAATTATATTATAANTTCTATCTTAATTTCTCCGCTTATAAAATATTTTTTCTTAAAAATAAGATTTTTATCTTTAATTTTAAATTATATTATAAATCTATATATTATAAATTCTTAGATTATTTTAGATTTTAGTAAGCCTCGATAGTAGTAATAAATATCTTAAATAAAGTTAAAAAGATATTTAATATTTATATTTATAATAAAAATTATAAAAATATCGCGTATAAGACTTGCAAGTATAAAAAATTTATATTAATAATTTTTAAAAAATACCCGAATAGTTACTCTACTAATAATATCTAAATATTTATTAATAAGGTATATATATAGCTAAAATAATACTAACTAGAATTAAAATATTTTATAAGCTTATTTTATTTAACTAGATTTATTTATTAAGATTTAGATTTTTTAAGTATCTATTTAAGATTAAATTTTAAAATTTATATTATAGATATATCAGTCTCTAATAATATTTAATTTTATAATAAATACTACTTATAAAACTTAAAATAATCTATAAAGCTTTTATAATATTAATTATATTACTTATTATTCTAATCTTTCTTTAAAAAAAACTAGAGCTTATTTTATAGTATAAGTATTATTTTAATAGTAAAAAGATTATTAGAAATATTATTTATTTTATTATAATATTAAAAAAGTTTTATTTTTACTATATAAAATATACTTAGTATTATCTTTTTCTAAGCTATCTTTTTATATCTAAGCTAATTAATAGATTTTTTAAAATAGCTAAAAAACTTATTATAAATATTAAAAATAAGATATATTATAATATTCTTTATTTTTAAAAGCGTATTTATAAATTAGAAAAAAGATTAGATAATATAAAAAAAATAATTAATCTAATATTATTATTCTTAATTAAACTTTAAATATAAATATCTATATTTAGTATAAAATTTATTAAATATAGACTCTAGATATTTTATATATTAAAGTATAAAAAAAATTAAATTTTAATATATTTTAATATCTTAAATTAATATAAAAGATATTAATATAGTTTAAAGTTTATAAAATAGCTTTAAATATTAAAAACTTATATTAATAAAAATAGTTAAGTTCTATATCTATATATAATTAAATAAGTAAATAGGCTCTTATTATATTAAAATTATAAATTAATCTTATTAAATATATTAATTATTTTTTATTTTTATTATTTTAAGCAAATTAATTAATTTTATATTTTAGACTACTATATCTTAGCTATATTATTTTTTAGATTTACTTTTATTTATCTAAGAAGCTACTTAAGACTGAGTTAAATAATATAAGTAAAATAAAAAATCTTAATAATTATAATATAATTATTAATTTTAAAAGACTAGATAGAATCCTAGATACTTAATAATATAGTATTATAATTTAATATATTATTAATAATAATTATAAATATTTTATCTGTGATCTAGTATTTCTAAAGTAGTTTAAAAAAAAGGTACTAAGATTAATTTCTAAATATATTTTATATAGTAATTTAAAATTAGAAAGTATTTCCTGATAGTTTTAATTCTTATTAAAAAAAATAACTAGTAACTACTATAAATATTTATTAGAAGAGAGATATCTAGTAATATAAAATTACTAATAGTTTTTTATTTTTTAATAGCTTCTAAAATATACTATTTTAATATTTAATAATAATATCTTAAAGTTAATATTAAATTATTTTTAGAGATAGGATTTATAGATATTTTAAAGTATAAGAGACTATATAAATTAGATAATAAAAATTAAAATATTTAAAGATTTAGAATAATAATTAAAAATTAATAATAAAATAAAATAAACTTACTTTCTAGATTTTTTAAGTAAAACTAAAACTATCTAAAGAAGATATAGCTTAGTAGAAAGAAAGATATTAGTTAAATAATTTTTTATAATATAGAAGAATATTATCTTTTAAAAAAATTATTTAATATTAAATCTATTTTAATTATAATATTTAATTTTTTTTAAATATTTAATTATTATTATAGTACTATTTTTATACTACTATAAATAATTAAGTATTTTCTTATATTATTTATATATAATTTGTAGCGCTCTATTATTAGTTTTAACTATTTAATTAAAATATTTCTAAATATTAGATTACTACTAAGTATTCTAATATATTTATTTTTTTTATTTAAAATAAATCTAAAACTACTAGCTTATAAAATTATTCTTTATTATATCGAAGTAAACAAGATATATTAAAATTTAGTTAAAATAAATATACTCGAGGAAGGAAAATATAGAAGTAGAAATAGATAAATAAATAAAATCTAAATTAATAATTAATTATAATACTTACTAGTTAAATAAAAGATTAAAAATAAAATTATTTAATTAAATAATCTAAAAACTATCTGGATTGTTAGTATTATATAAAAATTATATATACGCGTTAGAAAACTAGAAGAATTAAGATATTATAATTAAAAAAAGAAGACTAAATTAGTAAAATAAAATTATATAATAAAATAAATATTTATTATAGTAAATTTTATAACTAATAGCTTTAAACTAGGAAACTTTAGATATTTTAAATTATAATAATATATAAATAAATAATCTACTATATTAGTAATAAATTATTTTAATTAGTAAGTTTTATAAATTATTTATAGATATTCTATAGATTACTTGTAAATAGATAAATATTTTATAAATAATTTATAGGATATCTATCTTATTTTAATAATTTTTTTTATACTTAAGTCCTATTAATTTTTAATAAGATTTAATAGTTTAAGCCTCTTCCACGTATATTATAGATATATAAGATTAATAGAAGAATAATTTAAAAATAAAAATAAAATATATAATTTAATATATTAATATTCTAATATAATTAACTAATATAAGATTATATAAGAGAATAAAAATAGTCTTTATAAAAAAATATATTTACTTCTTTTAAATATTAAAATATATTTTAGATACTTAATAAAATATTTTTTATAATACTATCTAGAACTATCTTTACTTTAGTATATAATTAATTAAAAATAAATATATTTTATTATTACTAAAACTTCTAATAATATTTTCAAACTTCGATACTTAATTTATATAGATATTATAGTTATATTATATTATAAACTAAAAAGTAACTAGAATAGATATTAAAATTAATATTTTAATTAAAAGAATAAGTAGTTTTATATAGCTTAATACGTCTAAAAAAAGTTAGTTATATATTTTTAGATAGTTTACAGGTACTCCGCGAGGTATCTATAATAGATAATAGGTAGGAGGATTATAAATAATAGATAGGACTTATCTACCTGTTCCATGGGTCTGGAACCAAAATGCCTACCCGTGGAAGTTCCATGCCGAGGTCTAACGACTTATCTAGTATATAAGCTAAATTAAATTTATCTAATATTAAGCTTACTATTAAAATATCTAATCTCTAATAGTCTTTAATAAATCTTTTAGAGTACTTCTCAAGAAAAGCTTTAAAACTCTAATAATAAACTACTTAATAATCTATCCCAGATTCTAGGTCTAGATCCTAGTCAGAAGTTAAGAAGAACTTAAGTTTATCTTATAAAAAAAAGATTATACTAATTATATGAATATAATTATTAATCTAATTAGTATCTTTATAATAGGCTAAGAGCTTAAGCTTTACTATTTTAAAAAATATAAATATTAGCTATTTCTAAATAATCCTTTTCTATTAAAGCTGGTTAATCAACTTTTTAAAATAATTAAATAGCTTATTATAAACTTTAAAAACCCGATAGATAATAATATTCTTTATTTTATATAAAAATATTATAAATCGGTAAAAAGACTTAAAAATATAAAAAAAATAATTAATCTACTACTACTACTCTTAACTTAAAACAAAGTACCCTTAGTTATACTAAAAGTAAAAAATATTAAAGATCTACTAGAGCTTTTTTATATATATAAATATTAAGAATATAGAGTTCTATTAAATAATAATATTCTAAATTAGAACTAGCTTTAGCTCTCTTATTTATAAATTATAAAATAACTCCCGGCGCTAAGGACTTATATTAATATAAATTATAAGATTTCAGACCTAAGATACTAATTAGTATTATAAATTAAAATAAATTTAAAATATCTTATCTGTCAGGGTGCGGGCTGGCAGGGTTGGTAGAGCTAGTGACTGGCACGCAGACAGGCTTCCTAATATCAGATACTTAATTACTATAGGATTAAGCTATATATAAGCGAATAGATAAAATATAGCTTAAAAAGTTATAATAAAATCTTTAAATAATAGAAAGATAAAAGATAATAAAATTATATAATATCTTAATAAATATATTAGTTATTTTTAAATTTATATTATAATAATATATTCCTCTTCTATAGCCGAGCTTTATTAAGATTAATAAGAATTAAATTTATTTAAATATTTATAATAATAATTATAAATAATCTATTTTATATATTTTAGATATTTAATTAATTCTATAATTAGATTTAGATATTCTATCTATTNTATAATATATATTAAATAGAAATAGCTATATTTTTAATAATTTTAAAAAAATTAAAAATATTTTTTATTTTTTATTTCTCGAGTCTCTTAATCTTTATATATAATAAAGAAAATTAAACTTAGCTTAATAAAAGATTTTAATTAGCTAGTATAAATAAATTAATATTAAATATAAAATAAATCTTTATACTAGACGATAGTTCTAGGCGGTAAATATATAAATTAATAATTTTATTAATTTAATATAAATCTAATATATTCTAATTAAGCTTCTTACTAAAATATAAGATTTTAATATATTAGATATTTAATTATACTAATTAATTTTTTTTAAATTTTCTAATAAAATAGCGTCTTTTATTAATTTATTTAATATATTAAACTTAAGCGGCGGTTATTTTTATATAAATAAATTTAATAATAGCTTATATTTTTATAGCGAATTATTTAATATCTTAGATAATAAATTAATTTTATATAATATAGTTTTTTATAGGCGTTAGTTTAAAGCCTATATAAAAATAAAAATTATAATTTATAAAAAATAAAATAATTTTAATAGTATCTAAATATATACTATTTAATATAAATTTAGTAAGTAAAAGCTAGATATTTTAATTATTTTATAAATAATTTATATAAATTTATAAATATTATTCTATTATAATATTTATATATTTAGTTTAGCTATCTATCTTAGAATAATAAATAATTAATAACTTATTTATTATTTTAAAATATCTAGTTAAATATTTTTAAAATTTAATAATAAACTAGAAATCACTTTTTAAGATAATAATTTAAAATAAATTATATAATTTCTAAATATATTAAATATATATTTATTAGGATGCGGGCTGGTAGAATTAGTAGAGCTAGTAACTAACAGGCAAATAGCCTTCTTAATATTAGATATTTAATTACTATAAAGTTAAGCTATATATAGACTAATAAATAAGATATAATTTAAAAAGTTATAATAAGATCTTTAAATAGTAGAAAGATAGAAAATAATAGGATTATATAATATTTTAATAGATATATTAGTTATTCTAAGATTTATATTATAATAATATATTTTTTTTCTATAACTAAGCTTTATTAAGACTAATAAAAACTAAATTTATTTAGATATCTATAATAATAGTTATAAATAATCTATTTTATATATTCTAGATATTCGGCTAGTTTTATAATTAGATCTAAATATTTTATTTAATTTATAATATATATTAAATAAGAATAGCCGCGTTTCTAATAATTTTAAAAAGAATTAAGAATATTTTTTATTTTTTATTTTTTAAGTTCCTTAATCTCTATATATAGTAGAGAAGATTAGACTTAATCTAATAAAAGATTTTAACTAGCTAATATAAGTAGATTAATATTAAATATAAAATAGATTTTTATACTAGATAATAGTTCTAGGCGGTAAATATATAAATTAATAATTTTATTAATTTAATATAAATTTAATATATTCTAGTCGAGCTTTTTACTAGAATATAAAATTTTAATATATTAAATATCTAACTATACTAGTTAGTTTTTTTTAAATTTTTTAATAAAATAACGTTTTTTATCAGCCTATTTAGTATATTAAATTTAAGTAGCGGTTATTTTCGTATAAATAAATTTAGTAATAGCTTATATTTTTATAATAAATTATTTAATATTTTAGATAGTAGATTAATTCTATATAATATAATTTTTTATAGATATTAGTTTAAAGCCTATATAAGGATAAAAGTTATAATTTATAAAGAATAGAGTAATTTTAATAATATTTAAATATATACTATTTAACGCGAATTTAATAAGTAAAAGTCAGATATTTTAGTTATTTTATAAGTAATTTATATAAATCTATAGATATTATTCTATTATAGTATTTATATATTTAATCTAATTATTTATCTTAAGATAGTAAGCGGTTGATAGCTTATTTATTATTTTAAAATATTTAGTTAAGTATTTCTAAAATTTAATAATAAACTAAAGATCTTTATCTAAGATAATAGTTTAAAGTAGATTATATAGTTTCTAGATATATTAAATATATATTACTATTATATTCTAAGTATTAATTATTGTATCACACGGGGCTAGATATTTTATTTTAATTAGTTAATCTATTATTATAAGTATAGTATTATAGTTCTAGCTTTAAAATAGATAAATAATAAAGTTTATAAATATATTTTATTATATATATTTAGATACTAGTAAAAACTTTAGAATATTCTATTTTACTTTTTATAATAGAATAATATAATAGTATATATAATAGTTCTAGATCTATTAGCCTATATAGTGGTATATATTAGGCTAGTAATATTTTTAAAATAATAATTTATAGATTTAGCTTCTTCTAGAGTATTTGAAAATAAATTTATTATAAATTAATTAGATTAGATTAGCTTTTAACTAGTTATTATCTAAAATCTATAAATAATTCTTATTAAATAAAAGGCTACCTCGCCTTTTATAAATAGCTAAAATAATTTTTAAATAATAATCTTTTTCTATAGCTAAGATCTTTTAGATTTTATAGATTAAATTATTTTTTTTATAAATCTTTTTTAGACTAGTCTAGATTTTAAATAATAATTATAAATTTTATTTATTCTTAAAATTAACTCTTTAATAAGATTAGATAACTAGAGTTATTAGAGTAAAAGGAAGTTTTAATAATTTTAATTAGTATTAATTTTTTAGTATTAACTCTAGTCGAAGAGATAAATAAGTTAATTTAAATATATTAAGATTTTTATATTTTAGGATTATTTAATTTTAATATAGTAGATACTTATTCTTCTCTTTAAAAAGATCCTCTAATTTTTTAATTAGATTATTAGACTTTATATTATATTTTCTAGATTAGTAAATAATTTTAAAGTTAAAGTAGAAAAGAAACTTAGATTATTAGATTTAATAATAATTTAAAAGCTTTATAGATATAAAATATTCTAGATTATAATAATTAGAAATAATATAGATTAAAGATAAAAATTCTTTAAGTTTAGAATATTATTTTTTAAAATAATAAATAATAGTAAATAGTTCTTTATTATAGATCTTATAGTTATACTTAATAGGTGAATATTTCTTAGAGAAGAAAATAATTAAATATAATATATTATTTTTATTATACTAAGATAATACTCTAGTAGATATATAGTTAGATATATTAATCTCTAAAATAATAGATTAGATTTAGTTAAATAATTATAATATAGAAAAGTTTATAAAAGTCTTTTTTAGAATATTTATAACTATCTAGTAAGTAGGTATTTAATTCTATAATATATTTTTTTTAATTAGAGCTACTAGCGATACGGTAATCCTAGAGAAATCTTGAATAAATTATTAATAAAAATTATTAAATCTTAGAAAGACTTATATATTAATTATATAAATAAATATAAACTAATTTATTATAGTCTTTATTTTATTTAGATTTATATAAATACTATCTCGTCTAATAATTAAATCTAGAAACTTTATTTCTAGTATTATAAACTTATATTTTAATAGTTTTTTATATAGATCCGTATCTTATAGCTTTATAAAAATATAGCGAATATATTTAGTATATTTAAAATAGATATAGCTGTAAATTAGAATATTATTAAAATAAGTAATATAAAAAATATTAAGATAGTTATATAAAATATTATTAATATAGTATTAAAAGATTCTAGATACTTTTATTAGATTAAATAATATTATTAAAGACTTATAAAGTCTTATATATATATAAAAGATTATTAGCTATTTCTATTTTTCTTTAATATAGAGATTATTAAATACGCTAATAATATTAATCTTAGTAAAATAATATATTTTTTTTAGATTATTTAAGATTTCTTTTATAAACAGGAATAGATAATAGTTCTTAATAATAATTATATTTAAAATATAATAATTTATATAAAAATATAGACCTCTATCTAATTTCTTAATAAATAAAATAAAAAATATTATAGATAAGAAGCTAAATTAAATAAAATCTTTTTATAAATTCTTTAATAATTATTCTCTAAAAACTACTAGCTTCTTTCTAAGTATATTATAAAGTAGATTAAATAGGATTTTTCTTTCTAGTTTTAAAATAATAGTATAGTTATAGTCTTAGTATGATAGTAATTTTTTAATTTTTTTAGAAGAGAAAATATCTATAAAATTTTTAAATTTTTTTAATAGCTTAGATTTAGACGCGCTGGATATATTTTTAATAATAAGATTAATTTATTTTATAATAATAAAATAGATCTAATCTTCTCGGTAGACGTATATAGAATAAATATTAAATAATATTTAATAGATATTTTTATAATATAGAAATATAAAAATCTTTAGATTTTTTAAATAAGCTTAGATTAGAATATTATATAGAACTTAGATCTTTTTAAAATATTTTAGAATATTATAATACTTCTAGTAATATAGGCTAGTAAACTAGAAAATATATTTAATAAAATTTATACGCGGATTATATAATTTAAATTATAATAAGTTAATAACTACCGAAAAGTAGATTAATTATATAATTAGAAATAAAATATTCTTTTTAATATAATTATATATCTTTAGGATTATATAAGTATAGTAAGTAATTTTATTAGTTTTATTTTTTATATTATTAAAACCTACCAACAGCTTAGATCTTTTTAGAGGGTATAATATAAGATAATAGATCTTAATTTAATTATTATCTACTACACGGGATATAGAGTAATCTATATTTAATAAAATATAATTAATAATCTTACTTTTACTTAAATTTAATATTATTATAATAATTAGTAAATTATTTTTCTAAAATTTCTCTTTAATTAGAAGTCTTTTAATAGTAGTTTTAGATATTTAATAAAACTATATAGATTTATTCGTCTAATCGTAATTTAGACTAAACGGACTTTTTTTAATTACTTATTTAGATCGGATAAATACAGATATTCGGACTAAAACTTTATTTAAAATTAGAAAATATATAATAAGAATAATTAAAATAGATTCTTTAAAATATAATAGAATAAAGATATTAAAAAAAATAATTTTTTAAAAAAAAAGACTACTTATAGAATATTAAAATAGTTAGTATAATTAATCTAATAAATATAATTATTAAGCTTAGGATAATCTCTAATTAAATATTTATTTAAATTATATTAGAAGTATTTTCTATAATTATAGTAAGTAGAGTTATATAAATTAAATAATTAATAATAGAATAATAATAAATTTTTAAAATTAAGATTAAGAAAAATTAATTAGATTCTAAAAATATCTAAAAAAACTTTTTCTAAGAAACTTTTAAAAATATTAATAAATAATTAATTCTCTAAATTTTTAATTAATATAGATTTTTATAACTAAGTATAGATATATTAAATCCGGCGATTTTTTAGCTTTTATAAAAAAATAATAAGATTAATATAAAAGCTAGTAGAAGATTTATAATAAAATAATATATTTTTTAATTTTTAATTAATTATATATTTTAATAATATTATAAAACTATTTTCGGCTATTTTATCTTCTATAATTAAATATTAAAACTTAATAAAAAAAATAAAAAACTTCTAATACTTTTATCTTAGAATAAAAAGAGCGTTACAGATATTATAAATATAATTTAAATTATTATAAGTTTTATCTAGTATATCTAGAATATTAGTATAATTATTTAACTAATAGATCCTATTCTTAATATATAATAAAATTTAGACGTAAGATAGTTTTCTTAGGCGGTTAATAATATAGATTATATAAGTTTTAAAAATTAGAAAATAATTATAATTTATAGTTATTTTTTTCTTAATTTAAAAGATAAAGCGATAAAGATCTAATTAAATATTTTTAAATTTATTAGGATTAAATAAGCGTTTGGAAAGATAGATAAAGACGGAAAATCTAAAATTAATTAATATAAATATTTTTATTAGAATAATTAAAGATTTCTTAGTAACTAATTTAGAGATTTAAACTAGAATATTAATTTTAAAAATAATAATCTAGATAACTTAATTATATTCTTTTATTAAGATTCTCTAGATAGCTATAATCTTAATTAATTAAAAGTTTAGATTTTTATTTTATTAGATCTAATAAAAAATAATAGCTATAATAATTATTATATTTTTTTAGAAATAATCCTACTCGGTATTTATATTAATAATAAATCTATAGATTTATTTATAATATAGATACTATTTCTTAATATATTTAATTATATACTAGACGAATTACTCGAGATCTTTAAATAGAAATAAAGACTTTAAGATTTTAAATATATTAAATTAATACTTAATACTAGCTCTATAGGAAGGAGCTATATAGTATTAGAATATAAACTAATAAGATTAGTAGAACTAGTAATTAGTAGATAAATAGATTTCTTAATATTAGATACTTGATTACTATAAGATTAAGCTATATATAGACTAATAGATAAGATATAGTTTAAAGAGCTACAACAGGATTTTTAGATAGTAGGAAGATAAGAGGTAGTAAGGTCACGTAACACCCTAGCGGGCATGTTAGTCATCCTTGGGTCTGCACCGTGACAATATTATTACTATATTCTAAGTATTAATCGTTATATTATATAAAACTAGATATTTTATTTTAATTAATTAATCTACTATTATAAATATAATATTATAGTCCTAATTTTAAAATAGATAGATAATAAAATCTATAAATATATTTTATTATATATATTTAAATACTAATAAAAGCTTTAAATATCCTATTTTACTTCTTATAATAGAATAATATAGTAGTATATATAATAATTCTAGATTTATTAATTTATATAGTAGTATATATTAGACTAGTAGTATTTTTAAAATAATAACTTATAAATTCGGCTTGTCTTAAGATATCTAAAAATAGATTTATTATAAATTAATTAGATTAGATTAGCTTTTAACTAGTTATTATTTAGAATCTATAAATAATTTTTATAAAATAAAAAACTATCTCGCATTTTATAAATAGTTAAAATAATTTTTAAATAATAATCTTTTTTTATAGTTAAAACTTTTTAGATTTTATAAATTAAATTATTTTTTTTATAAATCTTTTTTAGGCTAGTCTAGATCTTAAATAATAATTATAGATCTTATTTATTCTTAAAATTAATCTTTTAATAAAATTAGATAATTAGAGCTATTAGAACGAGAGAAAGTTTTAATAATTTTAATTAAAATTAATTTTCTAATATTAACTCTAATCAGGAAGATAGGCAGGTTAATTTAAGTAAATTAAATATATTAATATTTTTATATTTTAAGATTATCTAAATTTAATATAATAAATATTTATCTTTTTTTTTAAAAAGATTTTTTAATCTTTTAATTAAACTATTAAACTTTATATTGTATTTCTCGAATCGGTAAATAATTTTAAAATTAAAATAGAAAAGAAACTCGGATTATTAGATTTAATAATAATTTAAAAATTTTATAGATATAAAGTATTCTAGATTATAATAATTAAAAATAATATAAATTAAAAATAAAGATTTTTTAAGCTTAAAATATTATTTTTTAAAATAATAAATAATAGTAAATAGTTTTTTATTATAGATCTTATAATTATACTTAATAAATAAATATTTCTTAGAAAAGAAAATAATTAGATATAATATATTATTTTTATTATACTAAAATAATACTTCAGCGGATATATAGTCGGATATATTAATTTCTAAAATAATAGATCGGATCTAGTTAAATAATTATAGTATAAAAAAGTCTATAAAAGTTTTTTTTAAAATATTCATAGCTATTTAGTAAGCGGATATCTAATTTTATAATATATTTTTTTAAGTTAGAGCTACTAACAGTATAATAATTTTAGAGAAATCTTAAATAAATTATTAATAAAAATTATTAAATTTTAGAAAAACTTATATATTTATTATATAAATAAATATAAACTAATTTATTATAATCTTTACCTTATCTAGATCTATACAGATATTATCTTAGCTAATAATTAGATTTAGAAACTTTATTTCTAGTATTATAAACTTATATTTTAATAGTTTCTTATATAAGCCCGCGTCTTATAACTTTATAAGAATATAGTAGATATATTTAATATATTTAAAGCGGATACGGCTGTAAATTAAAATATTATTAAAATAAATAGTATAAAAAATATAAAAATAGTTATATAGAATATTATTAATATAATATTAAAATATTTTAGATACTTCTATTAAATTAAATAATATTATTAAAAACTTATAAAGTCCTATACGCGTATAGAAGACTATTAGTTATTCTAATTTTTTTTTAATATAGAAATTATTAAATATACTAATAATATTAATTTTAATAAAATAATATATTTTTTTTAGATTGTTTAGGATTTCCTTTATAAGTAAAAGTAGATAATAGTTTTTAATAATAATTATATTTAGAATATAGTAGTTTATATAAAAATATAAATCTCTATCTAATTTCTTAATAAATAGAATAAAGAATACTACGGGCGAGAAATTAAATTAGATAAAATCTTTTTATAGATTTTTTAATAATTATTTTTTAAAAGCTATTAGTTTCTTTTTAAATATATTATAAAATAGACTAAATAAGATTTTTTTTTCTAATTTTAAGATAATAGTATAGTTATAGTTTTAGTATAGTAGTAATTTTTTAATTTTTTTAGAAGAGAAAATATTTATAAAATTTTTAAATTTCTCTAATAGCTTAGATTCAGATACATTTAATATATTTTTAATAATAAGATTAATTTATTTTATAATAATAAAATAGATCTAATCTTCTCGGTGGATATATATAAAGTAGATATTAAATAATATTTAATAAATATTTTTATAATATAAAAATATAGAAGCTTTCAGATTCTTTAGATAAGCTTAAACTCAGATATTATATAAAATTTAAATCTTTTTAAAATATTTTAGAATATTATAATACTTCTAATAATATAGACTAGTAAACTAGAGGATATATTTAATAAAATTTATATACGAGTTATATAATTTAAATTATAATAAATTAATAATTACCGGAAAGTAGATTAACTATATAATAAGAAATAGAATATTTTTCTTAATATAATTATATATTTTTAGAATTATATAAATATAATAAATAATTTTACTAGCTTTATTTTTTATACTATTAAAATTTATTAATAGCTTAGATTTTTTTAAAAAATATAATATAAAATCATAAGCCTCGGCCTAGCTATTATCTATTATATAATATATAAAGTAACTTATATCTAATAAAATATAGCTAGTAATCTTATTTTTATTTAGATTTAGTATTATTGTTAGGGTGCGGGCTGGTGGGGTTGATAGAGTTAATGGCTGGCAGATAGATAGGCTTCTTAATATTAGATATTTAATTGCTATAGGATTAACCTATATACAGGCTAATAGATAAGATATAATTTAAGAAATTATAATAAAATCTTTAGATAGCGGAAAGATAGAAGATAGTAGAATTATATAATATTCTAATAGATATATTAATTATTTTTAGATTTATATTATAATAATATATTTTTCTTTTATAGCCGAGCTTCGTCAAGGCTAATAGAAGCTAGATTTATTTAGATATTTATAATAATAGTTATAAATAATCTATTTTATATATTCTAGATATTTAGTTAATTCTATAATTAGATTTAGATATTTTATCTATTTTATAATATATATTAAATAGGAACGACCGCGTTTTTAATAATTTTAAAAAGAATTAAGAATCTTTTCTATTTTTTATTTTTTAAGTCTTTTAATCATTATATATAATAGAGAAGATTAGACTTAGTTTAATAATTTTTTAAGGAGCTAATATAAGTAGATTAATATTAAATATAAAATAAATCTTTATATTAGACGGTAATTCTAGATAGTAAATATATAAACTAATAATTTTATTAATTTAATATAAATCTAATATATTCTAGTTAAGTTTTTTACTAAGATATAAGATTTTAATATATTAAATATCTAATTATACTAGTTAATTCTCTTTTAACTTTTTAATAAAATAATATTTTTTATCAGTCTATTTAATATATCGGGCTTAAGTAATAGTTATTTTTATATAAATAAATTTAATAATAGCTTATATTTTTATAGCGAATTATTTAATATCTTAGATAATAGATTAATTCTATATAATATAATTTTTTATAAATATCGATTTAAAGCCTATATAAAAGTAAAAACTATAATTTATAAAAAATAAGATAGTTTTAATAGTATCTAAATATATATTATTTAATATAAATTTAATAAGTAGAAGCTAGATATTCTAGTTATTTTATAAATAATTTATATAAATTTATATACTTAGTTTAGCTATCTATCTTAGAATAGTAAGTAGTTAATAGCTTATTTATTATTTTAAGATATCTAATTAGATATTTTTAAAATTTAGTAATAAACTAGAGACCTCTATCTAAGATAATAGTTTAAAATAAATTACATAATTTTTAAATATATTAAATATATATTACTACTATATTCTAAATATTAATTATTATATTATATAAAGCTAGATATTTTATTTTAATTAGTTAATCTATTATTATAAATATAGTATTATAGTCCTAGCTTTAAAATAGATAGATAATAAAGTTTATAGATATATTTTATTATATATATTTAGATATTAATAAAAGTTTTAGAATATCCTATTTTATTTTTTATGATAGAATAATATAATAGTATATATAATAATTCTAGATCTATTAGTTTATATAATAGTATATATTAGGTTAGTAATATTCTTAGAATAATAATTTGTAGATTCGATTTCTTTTAGAGTATCTAGAGACGGGTTTATTATAAATTAATTAGATTAGATTAGCTTTTAACTAGTTATTATCTAGAATCTATAAATAATTCTTATAAAATAAGAAGCTACTTTATCTTTTATAAATAACTAAAATAGTTTTTAAATAATAATTCTTCTTTATAGCTAGAGTCTTTTAGATTTTATAAATTAAATTATTTTTTTTATAAACTTCTTTTAGATTAGTCTAGATCTTAAATAGTATTTATAGATCTTATTTATTTTTAAAATTAATTTTTTAATAGAATCGGGTAATTAGAATTATTAGAATAAGAGAAAGTTTTAATAATTTTAATTAAGATTAGTTTTTTAGTATTAGCTCTAGTTAGGAAGATAGGCAGGTTAGTTTAAATAAATTAGATATATTAAAATTTTTATATTTTAAGATTATCTAATTCTAATATAATAGATATTTATTCTCTTTTTTAAAAAGATCTTCTAATTTTTTAATTAGACTATTAGATTTTATATTGTATTTTTCGGATTAGTAAATAATTTTAAAGTTAAAATAGAAGAGAAACTTAGACTATTAGATTTAATAATAATTTAAAAGCTTTATAAATATAAAATATTTTAGATTATAATAATTAAAAATAATATAAATTAAAAATAGAAATCTTTTAAGCTCGAGATATTATTTTTTAAAATAATAAATAATAGTAAGTAGTTTTTTATTGTAGATCTTATAGTTATACTTGATAAGTAAATATTTCTTAGAGAAGAAGATAATTAGATATAATATATTATTTTTATTATATTAAGATAATATTTTAATAAATATATAATTAGATATATTAGTCTTTAAGATAATAGATTAGATCTAGTTAAATAATTATAATATAAAAAAGTTTATAAAAGTCTTTTTTAGAATATTTATAGTTATTTAGTAAATAAGTATCTAATTTTATAATATATTTTTTTTAGTTAGAGTTATCAGCGGTGCGGTAATTTTAGAGAAATTCTAAATAAATTATTAATAAAAGTTACTAAATTTTAGAAAGATTTATATATTAGTTATATAAATAGATATAAGTTAATTTATTATAGTTTTTATCTTATTTAAATTTATATAAATATTATTTTAGTTAATAATTAGATCTAGAAACTTTATCTTTAGTATTATAAATTTATATTTTAATAATTTTTTATATAGATCCGCGTCTTATAACTTTATAAGAATATAATAGATATATTTAATATATTTAGAGTAGGTATAGCTGTAAATTAGAATATTATTAAAATAAGTAGTATAAAAAATATTAAGATAGTTATATAGAATATTATTAATATAGTATTAAAAAGTTTTAGATACTCTTATTAGACTAAATAGTATTATTAGAGATTTATAAAATCTTATATATATATAGAAGATTATTAGCTATTTCTATTTTTTTTTAATATAGAGATTATTAAATACGCTAATAATATTAATCTTAGTAAAGTAGTATATTTTTTTTAGATTATTTAAAATTTTCTTTATAAGTAAGAGTGAATAGTAATTTTTAATAATAATTATATTTAAAGTACGGTAATCTATATGGAAATATAGATTTTTATTTAATTTTTTAATAAATAGAATAGAAGATACTACGGGTAAGAAGCTAGATTGGATAAAATTCTTTTATAAATTTTTTAATAATTATTTTCTAAGAGCTGCTAGCTCCTTTTTAAATATATTATAAAATAAATTAAATAAGATTTTTTCTTCTAGTTCTAGAATAATAATATAATTATAATCTTAGTATAGTAGTAATTTCTTAATCTCTTTAGAAGAGAAAATATCTATAAAATTTTTAAATTTTTTTAATAACTCGGATTTAGGCACGCTCGATATATTTTTAATAATAAGATTAATTTATTTTATAATAATAAAATAAATCTAATCTTCTCGACGGGTATATATAGAGTAGATATTAATTAATATTTAATAGATATTTTTATAATATAAAAATATAAAAGTCTTTAGATTTTTTAAGTGGGTTTAGATTAAAATATTATATAGGATTTAGATCTTTTTAGAATATTCTAGAATATTATAATACTTTTAGTAATATAGGCTAGTAAACTAAAGAATATATTTAGTAAAGTTTACGCGCGGATTATATAATTTAAATTATAGTAGACTGATAACTATTAGAAAATAGATTAATTATATAATTAAAAATAAAATATTCTTCTTAATATAATTATATATCTTTAGAATTATATAAGTATAATAAATAATTTTATTAGCTTTATTTTTTATATTATTAAAATTTACTAATAGCTTGGATCTCTTTAGAAGATATAGTATAAAATAGTAAATCTTAGCTTAGTTATTATTTATTATATAAGATATAGAGTAGTCTATATTTAATAAAATATAATTAATAATTTCGCTTTTATCTAGATTTAATATTATTATAATAACTAGTAAGTTATTCTTTTAAAATTTTTTTTTAATTAAAAGTTTTTTAGTAGTAGTTTTAGATATTTAATAAAATTATATAGATTTATTTATCTAATTATAATTTAAATTAGACGAATTTCTTTTAACTATTTATTTAGATTAAATAAATATAGATATTCGAGCTGAAACTCTATTTAGGATTAGAGAATATATAATAGAAGTAATTAAAGTAGATTCTTTAAAATATAATAAAATAGAGATATTAAAAAAGATAGTTTTTTAAAAAAAGAAACTATTTATAAGATATTAAGATAATTAGTATAATTAATCTGGCGGGTATAATTATTAGATTTAGAATAATCTTTAATTAAGTATTTATTAAAATTATATTAGAAGTATTTTCTATAATTATAGTAAATAGAGCTATATAAATTAGATAATTAATAGTAGAATAGTAATAAATCTATAGAATTAGAGTTAGAAAAAGTTAATTAGATTTTAAAAATATCTAAAAAAGCTTTTTCTAAGAAGCTTTTAAAAATATTAATAGATAATTAGTTTTTTAAATTTTTAGTTAATATAGGTCTTTATAGCTAAATATAGGCGTATTAAATTTAGTAATTTTTTAGCTTTTATAAGAAGATAGTAAGATTAATATAAAAGCTAATAGAAGATTTATAATAAAGTAATATATTTTTTAATTTTTAATTAATTATATATTTTAATAATATTACGAGACCGTCTTCGGCTATTTTATTTTTTATAATTAAATATTAAAATTTAATAAAGAAGATAGAAAACTTCTAATATTTTTATTTTAAGATAAAGAGAGTATTATAGATATTATAAATATAATTTAGATTATTATAGACTCTATCTAGTATATCTAGGATATTAGTATAGTTATTTAACTAGTAAATCTTATTTTTAATATATAATAAAACTTAGATATAAAGTAGTTTTTTTAGGCGGTTAATAATATAGGTTATATAAGTTTTAGAAGTTAGAAAATAGTTATAGTTTATAATTATTTTTTTTTAATTTAAAAAATAAAGTAATAAAGATCTAATTAAATATCTTTAAACTTATCAGGATTAGATAGGCGTTCGGAAAAATAGATAAAAGTAAAAAATCTAAAATTAATTAATATAAATATTTCTATTAGAGTAATTAAAGATTTTTTAGTAATTAGTTTAAGGATTTGATTTAAGATATTAATTTTAAAGATAATAGCTTAGATAGTTTAATTATATTTTTTTATTAAAATCCTTTAAATAGTTATAATCTTAATTAATTAGAAGTTTAGATTTTTATTTTACTAGATCTAGTAAGAGATAATAACTATAGTAATTATTATATTTTTTTAGAAATAGTCCCGCTTGGTATTTATATTAATAGTAAATCTATAGATTTATTTATAATATAGATACTATTTCTTAGTATATTTAATTATATACTAGACAAATTACTTAGGATTCTTAGATAGGAATAGAGACTTTAAGATTTTAGATATATTAAGTTAATACTTAATACTAGTTCTATAAAGAGAAGCTATATAGTATTAAGATATAAACTAGTAGAGTTAATAAAGCTAGTAATTAATAAATAAATAGACTTTCTAATATTAGATATTTAATTATTATAGAATTAAGCTATATATAGATTAATAGATAAAATATAGCTTAAGAAGCTATAATAGGATTTTTAGATAGTAGGAAGATTGGAGATAGTGGGGTCACGTGACACCCTAACAGGCATATTCGTCATCCTTGGGTCTGCACCGTGACACAATCCAAAATCTAACTTAGCTTAGATCTGGATTAAACTTCTTTAATCCGGATCTAATCCGGATCTAATACTAAGGCTCTAATAAAATCCAACTTGATTTAACTTAATCTAACTTTTATATAATTTTAATTATAAAACTACTTAGTTATTAAAATATATTACTATTTTTTATATCTATTTAGATTATACTAACTATTACTATATATTTATAGTATAAATCTTTTAAAAATTTAAAAAATAACTTTATATTCTTTTAGACTAAACCGAGTTTATAGTTAATTACTTATTAAAATATTATAATTAAGTAGTTTAAGGAAACTTAATATTAAAGCTTAATATTTTAGCTAGTAATTATAAAAATATATATTATATCTTAAGAACTTTATATAGATTTTATTAAATAAATATTTTATTTCTTTTAAAACTTATATCTATATATTTTTAGTTAAGTAAAAACTACTTTAGCCTATAATATTTTATCTAACTAGAAATACTTATTTTTTTTTATTATAATATCTTATTACTGGCTATTACTAGCTATTAAAGTATTAATATTAATAAGCGGCTTTAAATAATCTATATATAGATTTTATTAAGATCTATATGTTATGGTGCAGACCCAAGGATGACTAACAAGCCCGCTAGGGTGTCACGTGACCCCACCACCTCCTATCTTCCCGCTGTCTAAAGATCTTATTATAGCTCTTTAAACTATATCTTATTTATTAGCCTATATATAGCTTAACTCTATAGTAATTAAGTACCTAATATTAAGAAATCTATCTATCTACTAATTACTAGCTCTACTAATCCTACTAGTCTATATTTTAATACTATATAGCTTCTCTCTATAGAGCTAATATTAAATATTAGTTTAATATATCTTAAATCTTAAAATCTTTATCTCTATCTAAAAACCCCGAGTAATTCGCCTAGTATATAATTAAATATACTAAGAAATAGTATCTATACTATAAATAAATCTACAGATTTACTATTAATATAAATACCGAGTAGAATTATTTTTAAAAGAATATACTAACTATTATAGCTATTATTTTTTATTAGATCTAGTAGAATAAAAATCTAAATTCTTAATTAATTAAGACTACAGCTATCTAAAGGATCTTAATAAAAAAATATAATTAAACTATCTAGATTATTATTTCTAGAGTTAGTATTCTAAATCAAATTTTTAAATTAATTACTAAGAAATCTCTAGTTATTTTAATAAAAATATTTATATTAATTAATCTTAGATTTTCTATTTCTATTTACCTTTCCGAACGCTTACTTAATCCTAATAAATTTAAAAACGCTTAATCAGATCTCTATTATTTTATTTTTTAAATTAAAAAAAAAATAACTATAAACTATAACTATTTCTTAATTTCTAAGACTTATATAACCTATATTACTAACCGCCTAAAAGAACTATCTTACGCCTAAGTTCTATTATATATTAAGAATAAAATTTACTAGTTAAATAATTATACTAATATTCTAGATATACTAGATAGAGCTTATAATAATTTAAATTATATTTATAATATTTATAATATTTTCTTTATTTTAAAATAAAAATATTAAAAATTTTTTATCTTTTTTATTAAGTTCTAATATCTAATTATAAAAGGCGAAATAGCCGAAGATAATTTTATAATATTATTAAAATATATAATTAACTAAGAATTTAAAAATATATTATTTTATTATAAATCTTTTATTAGCTTTTATATTAATCTCGCTATCTTCCTATAAAAGCTAGAAAACCACCGGACTTAATATATCTATACTTAATTATAGAAACCTATATTAACTAGAAATTTAAAAAACTAATTATTTATTAATATTTTTAAAAATTTCTTAGAAAAAGCTTTTTTAAATATTTTTAAAATCTAATTAACTTTTTTTAATCTTAATTCTATAAATCTATTACTATTCTATTATTAATTACTTAACTTATATAGCTCTACTTATTATAATTATAGAAAATATTTTTAATATAGTTTAAATAAATACTTAATTAGAAATTACTCTAAGTCTAATAATTATATTTATTAGATTAATTATACTAACTACTTTAATATTCTATAAATAGTTTCCTTTTTTAAAAAACTATTTCCTCTAGTATTTCTATTTTATTATATTCTAAAAAATTTATTTTAATTATTTCTATTATATATCTTCTAATTTTAGATAAAATTCTAGTCTAAATACTTATACTTATCTAATCTAAATAAATAATTAAAAGAAGTCCGCCTAGTCTAAGTTATAATTAAATAAATAAATCTATATAATTTTACTAAATATCTAAAACCGCTATTAAAAAATTTTTAATTAAAAAAAAACTCTAGAAGAATAACTTACTAATTATTATAATAATACTAAATCTAAATAAAAATAAAATTACTAATTATATTTTATTAGATATAAACTACTTTATATTTCGTGTAGTAAATAATAGCTAAATTAAGATTTACTATCTTATATTATATCCTCTAAAGAGATCTAAACTATTAGTAGATTTTAATAATATAAAAAATAAAGCTAGTAAAATTACTTATTATATTTATATAATTCTAAAAATATATAATTATATTAAGAAGAATATTTTATTTCTAATTATATAATTAATCTATTTTTTAATAGTTATCAGTCTATTATAGTTTAAATTATATAATCTATATATAAATTTTACTAAATATATCTTCTAATTTATTAGCCTATATTACTAGAAATATTATAATATTTTAAAATATTTTAAAAAGATCTAAATTCTATATAATATCTTAACTTAAGTTTATCTAAAAAATCTAAAAATCTTTATATCTCTATATTATAAAGATATTTATTAAATATTATTTAATATCTACTCTATATACACCCGCTAAGGAGATCAGATCTATTTTATTATTATAAAATAAATTAATCTTATTATTAGAAATATATTAAACGCATCTAAACCCGAGTTATTAAAAGAATTTAAAGATTTTATAGATATCTTCTCTTTTAAAAAGACTAAGAAATTACTATTATATTAAGATTATAATTATACTATTATTTTAGAACTAGAAGAAAAAATCTTATTTAGTTTATTTTATAATATATTTAGAAAGAAGCTAGCAGCTCTTAAAGAATAGTTATTAAAAAATTTATAAAAAAATTTTATTTAGCTTAATTTCTTATCTATAGTATCCTTTATTTTATTTATTAAAAAATTAGATAAAGAACTATATTTTCATATAAACTATTATATTTTAAATATAATTACTATTAAAAACTGCTATCTACTTCTGTTTGTAAAGGAAATTCTAAATAATCTAAAGAAAATATATTACTTTATTAAGATTAATATTATTAGTATATTTAATAATCTTTATATTAAAGAAGAATAAAAATAGTTAATAATCTTTTATATATATATAAAACTTTATAAGTTTTTAATAATATTATTTAGTTTAATAGAAGTATCTAGAATCTTTTAATATTATATTAATAATATTCTATACGATTATTTTAATATTTTTTATACTACTTATTTTAATAATATTCTAATTTATAGCTATATTTATTTTAAATATATTAAATATATCTACTATATTTTTATAAAGTTATAAGACGCGGGTCTATATAGGAAATTATTAAAATATAAGTTTATAATACTAGAGATAAAGTTTCTAGATCTAATTATTAGTTAAAATAATATTTATATAGATTTAAATAAAATAAAGATTATAGTAAATTAGCTTATATTTATTTATATAACTAATATACAAGCCTTTCTAGGATTTAGTAATTTTTATTAATAATTTATTTAGAATTTTTCTAAGATTATTATACTACTAGTAATTCTAACTAAAAAAAATATATTATAGAATTAGATATCTACTTATTAGATAGTTATAAATACTTTAAAAAAGATTTTTATAAACTTTCTTATACTATAACTATTTAACTAGATCTGATCTATTATTTTAAAGACTAATATATCTAATTATATATTTATTAAAATATTATTTTAGTATAATAAAAATAATATATTATACTTAATTATCTTCTTCTCTAAGAAATATTTACTTATCGAGTATAACTATAAAATCTATAATAAAGAACTATTCACTATTATTTATTATTTTAAAAAATAATATCTTAAGTTTAAAAGATTTCTATTTCTAATCTATATTATTTTTAACTATTATAATCTAAAATACTTTATATCTATAAAGCTTTTAAACTATTATTAAATCTAATAGTTTGAGTTTCTTTTTTATTTTAATTTTAAAATTGTTTACTAATTTAAAAAATATAATATAAAGTCTAATAGTCTAACTAAAAGATTAGAGAATCTTTTTAAAAAGAAAAATAAATATTTACTATATTAGAATTAGATAATTCTAAAATATAAAAATCTTAATATATCTAAATTAACCTACTTATCTCCTTAACTAGAGCTAATATTAGAAAACTAATATTAATTAAAATTATTAAAACTTCTTTCCGCTCTAATAGCTCCGGTTACCTAATCTTATTAAAAAATTAGTTTTAAAAATAAATAAGATTTATAATTACTATTTAAGATTTAAACCAGTCTAAGAGAGATCTATAAAAAAGATAATTTAATTTATAAAATCTAAAAAATTCTAGCTATAAAAAAAAATTATTATTTAAAAATTACTTTAGCTATCTATAAGAAATAAGATAGCTTCTTATTTTATAAGAATTATTTATAGATTCTAAATAATAACTAGTTAAAAATTAATTTAATTTAATTAATTTATAATAAATTTACCTCTAGATATTCTAGGAGAAGCTAAATCTATAAATTATTATTTTAAAAATACTACTAGTCTAATATATACTATTATATAAGTTAATAGATCTAGAACTATTATATATATTATTATATTATTTTATTATAAAAAATAAAATAGGATATTCTAAAGTCTTTATTAATATTTAAATATATATAATAAAATATATTTATAGACTTTATTATCTATCTATTTTAAAACTAGAACTACAATGCTATACTTATAGTAATAGATTAATTAACTAAAATAAAATATCTAATTCTATATAACACAACGGCTAATATTTAGAATATAATAATAATATATATCTAATATATCTAGAAATTATATAATTTATTTTAAATTATTATTTTAGATAGAGGCTTCTAATTTATTATTAAATTTTAAAAATATCTAATTAGATATTTTAAAATAATAAATAAACTATTAATTATTTACTATTCTGAGATAAATAGCTAAACTAAATATATAAATATTATAATAAAATAATATTTATAAGCCTATATAAACTATTTATAAGATAATTAAAATATCTAATTTTTATTTATTAAATTCGCGTTAAATAGTATATATTTAAATATTATTAAAACTATTTTATTTTTTATAAATTATAGTTTTTATTTTTATATAGACTTTGAACTAATACCTATAAGAGATTATATTATATAAAATTAATTTATTATTTAAAATACTAAATAATTTGCTATAAAAATATAAACTATTACTAAATATATTCGTGTAGAAATAATTACTACTTAAGTTTAATATATCTAATAAATTAATAAAAAATACTATTTTATTAAAAAGTTTAAAAAGAATTAACTAATATAGTTAAATATTTAATATATTAAAATTTTATATTCTAGTAAGAAGCTCGACTAGAATATATTAAATTTATATTAAATTAATAAAATTATTAGTTTATATATCTACTATCTAAAACTACTATTTAGTATAAAGATCTATTTTATATTTAATATTAATCTACTTATACTAATTAGTTAAAATCTTTTATTAGACTAAGTTTAATTTTCTTTACTATATATAAAGATTAAGAAACTCGAGAAATAAAAAATAAAAAATATTTTTAATTTTTTTTAAAATTATTAAAAACGCGGCCGTTCCCGTCTAATATATATTATAAAATAGATAAAATATCTAGATTTAATTATAAAACTAGCTAAATATTTAGAATATATAGAGTAGATTATTTATAATTATTATTATAAATATTTAGATAAATCTAATTTTTATTAATTTTAATAGAGCTCGGCTATAGAAGGAGAATATATTATTATAATATAGATCTAAAAATAATTAATAAACTTACTAAAATATTATATCATTCTACTATCTTTTATCTTTCCGCTATTTAAAGATTTTATTATAGCTTTTTAAGCTATATTTTATCTATCAGCCTATATATAGCTTAATCCTATAGTAATTAAGTACCTGATATTAAGAAGCCTATCTGCCTGCCAGTTACTAGCTCTACCAACCCTGCCAGCCCGCACCCTGACACTATAGGTAGATTGAAATTTTTTAAGAATTTAAAAGGAAGATTAAAGTAAGAATTAGATTTTTTTTAGATTTTTTAGATTATTACTAGATTATTACTAGATTTTTTAGATTATTATTAGATTATTATTAGATTATTATTAGATTATTATTAGGTTTTTTGGGTTTTTTGGATTAGACTTATACAAAGGTGGAATTTATAAACTAATTAAATCTTATTATATTTATATACTATCTTTTTAAAGTTAATATATTTATTTTTTACTTCTAAGGTTAATTTATTTCTAGAAATTATTATTTAATAAATATTTATTTTCTTTCTTACCTTCTTAGTTATCTATTAGACTAATTAATTATATTATAAAATTAGTGTTTTAATTTTATATTCTCTCTTTATAATAGTAAGATAAATAATCTTAGCTATTTAATATTATTAAACTATTCAACTACTCTATTATAAAGACCTTGGGTCTCTAAGAGGTTTGCGATAGGTGTAAAAGGTAATAATAACTAAGAAAAAGATATCGCAAGATCGTCTTTCAAGAATAAGATTAATATTATAGATTAATACTAAAGCAGAGAACTCTCTACTTCCGTAAAAATAAACTTATATATAAAATAACTTAGCTACCGGCTAAGTTATTCGTAAATAACTTCTATAATTAAATATATATCGCGAGGATCTTATAATTATCTTTTTTTTTTTAAAAATCTTAATCTTTTAAAATCTATTTATAAACTCTTCTTACTTATAAGTATAGTCTTATAATATCACGCGCTACTTCTTTACTAGTAATCCTTAAAAAACCTCTCGCGAGTACTAAAAATCCTATAGAAAAAAAAATATACTATTTTATAATAAAAAAAAAATATTATCTACAGCTCTACAGCTTTTTTTTATAATCTTATATATATTAGTCAGATCTAACTACCGCGAAAAGTATACTATTTTTTATAATATTTCTTAGCCGGTTCGCGACGTCAAGATATTATAGAAGAAATATATAAAAATTTCATTATTAATTATAAATAATATCTAACTCTATTTTCTATAATTTATAATAATCTTTAGCTATTTTAAGTATTAGATCCTTTATAAACTTTTTTTTATTTATAAATATCTTCTTATCTTAATCTCTTTATCGCGATATCTCTAAAATATTACTAAAAATTATCTTCTTTACAAACATCTTTATTTAGTAACTACTAGTATCTTATAGTAAATAATTATAGTCAATTAATTATTATTAATTAGTTATTTACTTTATAAAAAGAACTTTTTTTTTTCTTTTTTTCTCTTCTTTTTTCTTCTTTTTTAATTATCTTCTTTATTAGCAAGATAAATACTTCTAATATTAACTTTTATTAATTTCTATTTATTTTTATTATTTTTTATTATCTTATATACTTCTTATATACTCTAGAATCAGATCCTATATATAATTTTAATTTATTTCTCTTTTTCGTACTATTTTATAACTTTTTATAATTTTAATCTATCTTATCTAGTATAGATTAACTATTATAAAATAAAGGATTTTTTATAATTTATAATAATTAACTTTTATAGGATTCTCTATTATTTTTTTTATTTATAAATTTATAAGCGGTCTCGTGTCTATCTAACTATTTATATAATTTTAAATTTTTCTACTTAACACGCTCCCGCCCCCGCGAGTTTCGTTTTTTTTTTTTTTTTTTTTTTTTTTTTTAAAAAAAAAATATCTATTATCTTATTTATAATTATATTATCTATCTTCTTCTCGCCCGCTTTATCAGAGCTAATTATTTTTAAAATTATATTTTTATCTTCTCCTGGTTTTATTTTACCCTTTTCAAAGAAAAATAGAGTAAGTCTTTTTTTTATTTAGATTTTATAAACTTTTTTAGCTAACTTAGATAGATTTTTTTCGCGAAAAAGAAGATATCTTCTATATTTTTAATCTTTGTTATATCTCTTATTTTTATCGTATCTTCTATTTTTATTATATTTACTATTATTATGTAAGACCCTCGCGACATATACTTAGCTATAGAAGCTATTCGCGAATAATTCAGCTACAGATTAAGTTATCACACGCATAAGTTTACCTTTGTAAAAGTAGAGAGTTTAGTTCTTTAGTATTAATCTATAATATTAATCTTATTCTTAAAATCCGACCTCGCGATATCTTTTTCTTAATTATTATTATTTTTTATATCTATTATAAACCTCTTAAAAATCTAAAATCCTTATAATTTTAATATTTAACTTTGTAATACGTCCGTTAGAAATAATAGAACTAAAAAAAATAATATATTAATAAATAAAGCCTCGTAGAAACTTGTCTTAAGATATTTATTATCTTCGCGAGAAAGTAGAGAATTAAATTATTTATAATCTTAATAAAAGAACCGACTATTTATAAGTACTAATATTAGCTATTAAAGCTAAGACCTTAACTGTAAGCTAGAATAATTATAGAATAGTAAATTATATAAATCTTTTATTAGATAAGCTTCGCGAAAGAATAAAAATAATTAAGATTATTTATAAATAAGTTAAATATATTAAAATTATTAAGTAAGATACCGAATTACCTTTATAAAAATATACGTAAGTAGAATCTTAAGTTTATATAATATCTTTTCTAAAATAATCTCTTCTTTTATAATTATCTTCTAAGAAGAAATAATATCGAATTTTAATTTATAAAAATTACTACGAATTCACGCGAAAGATAAAATAATTTAGAGAGATAAATTAACTTATAAAAAAAGATTATTTTAATTTTATAATAATATATTTAGACTCTACTCTACAAGATCTATAAAAACTTAAGAAAGAAATTAATCTTTTATAAAATTAAAAAAATCTTTACTAGTTTCTACTAAGATAGTTAGAAGATCCCGCGAATAAATAATATATAATATAAATAAAGACTCTTTATATATAACTATATAATAAAAAGAAAGAGTTCGCGTATCTTAATAAATAATATAAGTAGTAGAGTAAACTAGAATTAGAAAGATTTTTTATAGAGAATATTTTATTTTATTTATTTTATAAGTTCTTTTCTTTTACAATTTGATAGAAGATTCGCGAGTAAAATTAATTTTTAAATATATTAATAGAATTAGTATCTTTTATTATAAGACTCCGATCAAGCCTATTAGCGGTAAACTTATAAATAATTATATATAAAAAAATCCCCGCGAGCTGAGAAAATAAGTAATATAGTAATTTACCGCGACTAGTATAAACTCGTGGAGGTAGTCTAAAAGAATTTATATAATAAAAGAGTATAAAAAGCTTCTTATAGATAGATAGTTATTAGATAAAAAAAATAGAGAATTAATAAGTAAGTAAATCTTCTACTAAAGATTATTTCTACTGCGAAGAAGTTAAATATATTTATATAAATTATTTAAAACGCTCTAAGGAAAAAAGTATAAAAATAATATAAAGTAAAGAGCTCGCGACTATAGTATTTTTTTTTATAAAAAGATTATTTTAGAATAAAAATTAATTTATTATAAAATATATATTTTTACTAACTAAGATAATATTATTTAATAGAATATCTATAGATCGCGAGATTCTAATTAATAATAGAAATTAAGTAAATATAGTACTATCTTTACTTACAAAGTAAGCTAAATAGCGAATATTTTTATATTAAATATTTATATAAACGGTAAATAAGGAGAAGTTATAAAATAAAGATATTATAAAGATCACGGTTAATCTTTAGAATTTGTAAGATATCTAGAAAAATTTCTAAGTATTTATAATAGTATCTTTAGATATAGAATAAGTACTACTAGAAATATTCTAGTTAAAGATCTATAATCTAGAGATATAATAAGCGGCTGGAAAATATATTTTTTATAAAAAGTTAATTAAAATTAATAAGGTTTCCGCGGATAACTTTATAGAGATAATATATAAAAATCTAGATTAACTACTTTAGATTAGTATAGCTATTATAAAAAAGGATTATATAAAGAAAGATCTACTAAAATAATATAAAAACTTCGCAAATATTTTTTTTAAAAAGAAATCTTAGGAACTTCCGCTCTATCATAAAGAAGTAGATTTAAAGATAAATCTTATAAAAAAAAAAATTTTTCTATTTAGATTACTCTATTATTACTTTTCTCGGAAAATAATAGTAATTCACAAATATATTTAAATAATACTTATAAAAAAATAAATCTAATTATTAAAGTCCTCTATAAGTATACTACTATTATATATATCTAAAAAGAATAAAGGAGTTCGTGTGTGTATAAACTATTATAGACTTAATAAAATATTATAAAAAAATTATTACCCGCTTTCTTTTATAAACAAAACTATCGCGTGCTTATTAGATATAATAATCTTTATATAATTAGATCTTTACAATATATATAATTATATTTGTATTATAAAGGGCGAGGAATAGAAAATAGTTTTTTATATAAAGTATAAACTATTTAAATATTTAATTATATTATTCGACTTAATAAATACTCCCGCAATTTTCTAGAGATATATAAATTAGATATTTTATAATTTATTAGATATTATAGTAGTAATATATATTAATAATATTATTATTTTCTCGTAAAATAAGAAGGCTTATTATAAATATATTTATAAGATACTTTATTACTTACGCGAAGTAGGACTTTACTATAAATAAAATAAGTATATATTCGTAATATAGAAGATTAACTTTCTAGAATATATTATTATATCTAATAAAGTCAAAATAAAGCCCTCGCGAGTAGCTACTATTTAGAACTAATTAATATCAGAAACTATTTATAATATTCTAGCTTTTTTAGGATTTATAAACTAGTACCGCAGGTTTATCTATACCTACGCGAGAATAATAGCTATATTAATAAATCTTTTTTATAAGTCTAAAGATAGGCCAGTACAAATAATTAAAGATTAAAAGAATATTATAACTTTAAAGACTTATAAAGCTATAAATTAGTTAAAGAAATAATTTATAGAGATAATTAGATTAAATTATTTTATAAAAGAATTAATCTTACAAGTTAAGATAGATGTTTCGAGAGATAGATTTTATAGAATCTTAATATAACTCTATTTTAATAATTAAAACTAAAGACTAGTAATCTTTTTCTTATAGAAGCTTATAGCTATAGAAAGAAACTATATTATAAAAAAATAGAAGTTTCTCGTAATAATAGAAGTCTTTAAAAAGTAGTAATACTATCTTTAAGAAATATCGTAGAAGATATAAATAATTACAGATTATAAAGTCTTTAATATTTTTTAAATATCTATTAAAATACTCTTACAAATATAGATTCGCTGGTTGTAGTTTCTAGTAGAATTTTAATTTAAAATTACTTATTACATAGAAAAGCTTAATCCTATAGATAATTTCTTATAAAGAGTTAACTATCTCCGGAATAATTAATATAAGAAGAATTAAAAAGGATATAGTAAATATATAAAGTATAAATTACTAGATTAATTAAGACTCGCGAGTAAGTATCTAGTCTTAAAGATTATTATAAGTAATATCCGGATTATAAGTATTAAAAATATAGATTATTATTATTATTAACTATTCGATTAATAAGATAGAAATAATTAATTAAGACTTATAAGCGAGTATTTAGTCTCAGAGACTATTATAGATAAAATCTAGACTATAAGTATAAAATACACGCGAGATAATAGCGATAATATTATAAAAATATAGCTAGAAAAAATATAGCTTATAATTATATATTCTATTAAAGATAAAGATCTCCTAGAAATAGAGCTTTTATAAGAAGAGTTATATAAGACTTATAATAAAAAAAAGCTATATTATACTAACTTTTTATAAAAATTATTAAAAGAGCTTTTAAAGCTTCTTATAAAAAATAAATTTATATAGAAAGTTTAAATAATAATTAAAAAATTTAATAATCGCGGTAAAGACTTTTTATAGATAAAGAGTACTCCGCGGCTATAAAAGAGATAGTAATTATAAGAAGATCTACTCTACTATTAAAAAAAGTTATATCTTCTAAATTATTATTAGTTAAAGATAGAGCTCCTTACAAAGCTATATAATAATCCTATTATAGGATACTTCGCGGAAGAGAAGATCTATAAATTTATAAATTAATAATTCTTTTAATTTAAGCTTCGCGAGTTTATTATAGAGTATATAAAAATCTATAGAGTTTATTAAGACTCTTATATATAAAAAAAAAAGAAATATAGCTTATTATAATCTCTACTAATTCTAGCGAACTCTTAATAGGAAGTTATAATAAACTTTATTATAAATTTTCCTACAAGTATTAAGTGAGAGGATCTAGAGAACTTATAAGAACTATATAATATAGTTTTAATAGTTATAGATTACTTAAGTAAGATAACTCGGTTTATTCCTTCGCGGAAGATATTAAAGAAAGAAAAACTAGTATATATTTTTATCCGCGAAATCTTTAGCCTCTACGAAGTACCGGAGATAATAGTTATTAATTATAAAAATATATTCGCGAGAGGTTTCTAATTAGACTTTATTTATTATTTATAAATTAAGTATTTAATAAGTACTACTTACTATCTGTAAATAGATAGGTAAACTAAACGGTTAAATAGTATATTAGAATAGTACTTACGAGGATATATTAACTTCTTATAAAATAATTAGATAGACTATCTACTACTCGTATAATTTATTTATAATAACGCGAAGCAAATATCTATAAAGATAATTCTATTTTAATTAATTTATAATATAGATCTTAGAGTAATCACGATTAACTTACTAGTTTATAAAAGAATAGAAAAAAATATATATATCTAAATATTATATATAAAGAAACTTCGCGAGGAGATTTAAAAAGATATTATAAAAGCTTAGAACTATTAGATAAAATACTATAATTTAAGATAAGTTAAGAAGATATTTATAATAGAAGACTATATATAAATCTCTAATATAAACTAGTCGCGAGTACGATTAAATAAGAAGCTAGATTAGCTATAAATTAGTCTATAAAAAATAGTTAAGAAAATAGACTAAAATACCTATTATATAAATCTTCTAGTAGGACTTTATATATATAATATTTTCTACGTATCAATACTCCGCAAATATAATAAAATAGAAGATATAAATACTTATAAATAATTTAAATCCTATCTCACGGACGGGAATAAGATAGAATATTAAGTAGATAAGATTTTAGATTCTAGAATAAAGAATCCCGCGAAAGTCCGAGTTAAATAGATAGACTATATAGAGATAATTAAAGAATCTTATAAAAATCTATAATATTTATAAATCTATAAAAAATATTTTCGCGACAGTAAAAATCTCGGTATTTAATTAAAGAAAAAAAAAATAAGATTATTATAGTAAAAAAAAAATAAAAAATATATTTATAATATAAGCTTTTATTCTACTACTCTTATTTTAGATACGAGACACGGACCACTATAAGAAGAAGTTTAAAACTATTTAATAAGAAATAGAATAATTACCGCGATTAATTAAAAAGTAAGTAAAACTTATACTTATTATAGATATAATTATTATATCTCTATTTTAGTCTCTCTAAGATACATACCGCAAATATTATAAAATTAGACGGATTATAGTAAGATCTATACTCTTAATTATTAGAGGACTAGCGCTTAATATAAATAATTAAAAAGATCTTATATATCTATATATACTTTACTAACTAATCCAGACTTGCGAAGCCGTATTAAGATATAAAATATATAACTAATATAAATATTTAACAATACTTACAGATTAATAGAGACTAGTATTCTATCTATAAAAGAAATCTAAAAACCGTAATAGAATTAACCTGTATAGTCTAGTAAAATCAGACCACGGGGGATAGTTTAATAAAGTAGATTAAAGCTTATTTTTTATATATTACTACTAGTAGAGTCAACTAGTTCTAGTTTACTTAAAGAGTATTTAAAAAAGTAGAAGAAGATTCTATAATAATTAGAATATATCCCACAGGAGTAGCCTAAATATAATTAAAATAGAAATAACGCCTCCGGGTCTATATAAAGCGGGTAGGGATAGAGATTATAGGTAATAGAGAGGTAAAACTAATAAAAAAAGAAGATATAAAAAGATTAAAAGATATAATAATAACAAGCGTGATAGAGATAGAAGATATAATAAAAGCTAAAGATATAATAGAAATTAAAAATATAAGAAATATCTTTTTCTCTATAAAGAAGATCTACCTAAGTTAGTTAAAAAAATCTATAAAATCTAAATAAGAAAAAAACTTATCCTATCCTTTTTCGCGGAAGATAAAATAAAACTAAAAAGAAGTAAAGATATAGTTCTAAGAATAATTAGCTCTAATAAAATAAATAAAAAGAAGGCGAATAATATAGTTGTAGATAAAATAATAAATATTTTTTTTTTAAAAAAAAAAAAAACAAAATAAAAAAAATAAAAATAAAACTCGCGGGGGTAGAAACATGCTAAGTAGAAAAATCTAAAAATATATAAGTAATTAGATAAGTATAAGAACGCTTATAAACTTATAAATAAAAAAAATAATAAAAAATCCTATAAAAATTAATTATTATAGATTATAAAAAGTCCTCTATCCTATAATAGTTAATCTATACTAGATAAGATAGATTGAAATTATAAAAAGCTATAAAATAATATAAAAAAAAGAGATAGATTAAAGTTGTATATAAGATCTAATTTTAGAGTATATAGAAAGTATATAAGACGATAAAAAATAATAAAAATAGATAAGAATTAATAAAAGTTAATACTAGAGATACTTATCTTATTAATAAAAAAAATAATTAAAGAAGAAGAAAGAAGAAGAGAAAAAAAAAAAAAAAAATTTTTTTATAAAATAAACAACTAATCAATAACAACTAATTAACAACAACTAATCGATAATAATTAATCAATAATAACTAATCGACTATAATTATTTACTGTAAGGCACTAGTAATTATTAAATAAAAATATTTATAAAGAAGATAATTCTTAGTAATATTCTAAAAATATTATAATAAAGAAATTAAGGCGAGAAGATATTTATAAATAAAAAAAAATTTACAAAGAATCTAATACTTAAAATAGCTAAAAATTATTATAAACTATAAAAGAATAGAGCTAAATATTATTTATAATTAATAATTAAATTTCTATATATCCCTCCCGCGATATCTTAACGTTGCGAACTAGTTAAAAAATATTATAAAAGATAGTATACTCCTTGCGGTAGTTAGATCTGACTAATATATATAAAATTATAAAAAAAAAGCCGCAGAGCTATAAATAATATCTTTTTTTTACTATAAGATAATATATTTTTTTTTCTTTCTATAAAGTTTTTTAGTACTCGCGGAAGATTTTTTAAGGATTACTAATAGAGAAGTAACACGCGATATTATAAGACTATATTTATAAATAAGAAGAGTTTATAAATAGGCTTTAAGAGACTAAAGTCTTTAAAAAAAGAAAATAATTATAAAATCCTTATAATATATACTTAATTATAGAAGCTATTCGCGAATAACTTAGCTATAGACTAAATTATCACACGTATAAATTTATCTTCGCGAAAGCAGAGAGTTCAGTTCTTTAATATTAATCTATAATATTAATCTTATTCTTAAAATCCGACCTCGCGACACCTCTTTCTTAGTTATTATTACCTTTTACACCTATCGCAAACCTCTTAAAGGCCCAAGGTCCTTATATATTATATCTTTTAACTCTTCTATATCTTCTCTCTTTATTAATTTTATTTTTTTATTATCTATAATCCCTACCCTCGTCTACTTTATATAAACCCGGGGACGTTATTTTTATTTTAATTATATTTAGATTACTCCTATAAAATATATTTTGATTATTATAAAATTCTCTTTTACTTTTTTAAATACTTTTTAAATAAACTAGAACTAGCCGGCTCTGCTGATAGTAATATATAAAAAATAAACTTTAATTTACTTTATTAAACTATCTTTTATAGCCTAGTTCCGTCGGACTATATAAATTAATTTTATTATGATTTCTAGATTTTTTTTATAATAAAATACTAGTTTCTATTAACCCGCAAGTATTACTAAATATTTATATTAATTATATATTTTATGCCTTAATACAGCTTCGTAAGTTCGGATTAGTTAGTAAAATATATATAAATATATAAGGCTTTCTTAGTTACTTGTATTAGATATTAGTCTTTTAATAGTTAAAAATATAGATTTTATTATAATCTATTTAATTTTATAATATTTGCGGTATATATCTTAGAAAAACTAGAATAAAGATATAATAATTATATTTATAATAGATATAAGTTTTACTTATTTTTTAATTAATCGCGATAGTTACTTTATTCTTTATTAAATAATTTTAAAATTTTTTTTTATAATAGTCCGCGTCTCGCGCCTAAGATAAGAGTAGTAGAATAAAAGTTTATATTATAAATATATTTTTTATTTTTTTTTATTATAATAATCTTATTTTTTCTGTTTTTTTAATTAAATACTAGAATTTTTACCGTCGCGAAAATATTCTTTATAGATTTATAGATATTATAGATTTTTATAAGATTTTTTAATTATTTTTATATAGTTTATCTATTTAACTTAGATCTTCGCGAGATTCTTTATTCTAAGATCTAAAATTTTATTTATTTAATATTTTATCTTATTTTTATTTATAAGATAGGATTTAAACTATTTATAAGTATTTATATCTTCTATTTTATTATATTCGCGAAATATTGATACGTAGAAAATATTATACACACGAAGTTCTACTAGAAGATTTATATAATAGATATTCTAATTTATTTTCTTAATTATTTTTTATAAGCTAGTCTGTAGCTAATCTAGCTTCTTATTTAATTATACTTATAACTAGTTTGTATTAGAGATCTATATATAATCTTTTATTATAAATTGTCACGGTGCAGACCCAAGGATGACTAACATACCCACTAGGGTATCATGTGATCCTATTATCTTCTATCTTCCTACTATTTAAAGATCCTGTTATAGCTTCTTAAGCTATGTCTTATCTATTAGTCTATATATAACTTAATCCTATAGTAATTAATTATCTAATATTAAGAAATCTATTTATCTATTAGTTACTAGCTCTACTAATCCTATTAACTTATATTCTAATATTATATAGCTCCTTTTTATAGAGCTAGTATTAAATATTAATTTAATATATTTAAAATCCCGAAGTTCTCGTCTCTATTTAAGAACCCCGAGTAATTTGTTTAGTATATAATTAAATATACTAAGGAATAGTATTTATATTATAAATAAATCTATAGATTTGCTGTTAATATAAACGCTAAGTAGGATTATTTTTAAAAAGATATAATAACCGCTATAACTATTATTTTTTATTAAATCTAGTAGAATAAAAATCTAAACTTTTAATTAATTAAAATTATAACTATCTAGAGAATCTTAATAAAAAAATATAATTAAGCTATCTAGACCGCTATTTTTAAAATTAATATTCTAAACTAAATCTTTAAATTAGTTACTAAGGAATCTTTAATTACTTTAATAAAAGTATTTATATTAATTAATTTTAGATCTTTTATCTTCATCTATTTTTCTAAATATCTATTTAATTTTAATAAATTTAAAAATATCCGATCGGATCTTTATTATTTTATTTCTTAAATTAAAAAAAAAATAATTATAAATTATAACTATTTCTTAATCTCTAAAATTTATATAATCTATATTATTAACCGTTTAAGAGGACTGTCTTATATCTAAGTTTTATTATATATTAAAAATAAGATTTATTAATTAAATAATTATATCGATATTCTAGATATACCAGATAAAATTTATAATAATCTAAATTATATTTATAATATCCGTAACACTTTTTTTATTTTAAAATAAAAATATTAAAAATTTTTTATCTTCTTTATTAAATTCTAACACCTAATTATAGAAGATAAAATAGCTAAAGATAGTTTTATAATATTATTAAAGTATATAATTAATTAAAAATTAAAAAATATATTATTTTATTATAAATTTTTTATTAGCTTCTATATTAATCTCGCTATCTTCCTATAAAAGCTAAAAAATCGCTAGACTTAATACGCCCGTATTTAGCTATAAAAATTTATATTAATTAAAAATTTAGAGAACTAATTATCTATTAATATTTCTAAAAACTTCTTAATAAAAGCTTTTTTAAATATTTTTAGAATCTAATTAACTTCCTTTAATCTTAATTCTATAAATTTATTATTATTCTATTATTAATTATTTAGCTTATATAACTCTATTTATTATAACCGCGAAAAATACTTCTAATACGATTTAAATAAATATTTAATTAGAGATTATCTTAAGCCTAATAATTATACTTATCGGATTAATTATACTAATTATTTTAATATTCTATAAGTAATTCTTTTTTCTAAAAAATTATTCTTTCTAGTATCTTTATTTTATTATATTCTAAAAGATTTATCTTAATTATTTTTACTATATATCTTCTAATTCCAGATAGAGTTTTAATCTAAATATCTATACTTACCTAATCTAAATAAATAGTTAAAAAGAGTCTATCTAATCTAAGCTATAATTAGACGGATAAACTTATATAGTTTTATTAAATATCTAAAATTACTATTAAAAAATTTTTAATTAAAAAAAAACTCTAGAAGAATAATTTACTAATTATTATAATAATATTAAATCTAAATAAAAGCGAGATTATTAGCTATATTTTATTAGATATAGACTATTTTATATCTTATATAGTAGATAATAGCTAGATTAAGATCTATTATTTTATATTATATTTTCTAAAAAGATCTAAGCCGTTAATAGATTTTAATAATATAAAAAATAAAACTAATAAAATTATTTATTATACTTATATAACTCTAAAGATATATAATTATATTAAAAAGAATATTTTATTTTTAATTATATAGTTAGCCTACTTTCCGGTAGTTATTAGTCTACTATAGTTTAAATTATATAATCCGCGTGTAAACTTTATTAAATATATTCTTTAATTTATTAGTCTATATTACTAAAAATATTATAATATTCTAGAATATCTTAAAAAAATTTAAGTTTTATATAATATTCTAATTTAAATCTATCTAGAGAATCTAAAAACTCTTATATCTTTATATTATAAGAATATTTACTAAATATTACTTAATATCTATTCTATATATATCCGTCGAAAAAAATCTACCTTACTACTATAGAATAAATTAATCTTACTATTAGAAATATATTAAGCGCGTCTAAATCCGAGTTATTAGAGAAATTTAAAGATTTTATAGATATTTTCTTTTTTAAAAAGACTGAGAAATTATTACTATATTAAAATTATAATTATACTATTATTCTAAAATTAGAAGGAAAAATCCTATTTAGTTTATTTTATAATATATTTAGAAAAAAGCTAGTAGCTCTTAAAAAATAATTATTAAAAAATTTATAAAAAGATTTTATTTAGTCTAATTTTTTATCTATAATATTTTTTATTCTATTTATTAAGAAATTAGATAGAGATCTATATTTCTATATAAATTATTATATTTTAAATATAATTATTATTAAAAACCGCTATTTACTTCCGCTTATAAAGAAAATCCTAAATAATCTAAAAAAAATATATTATTTTATTAAGATTAATATTATTAGTATATTTAATAATCTTTATATTAAAGAAGAATAGGAATAGCTAATAGTCTTTTATATATATATAAAATTTTATAAATCTCTAATAATACTATTCGATCTAATAAGAGTATCTAAAATCTTTTAATATTATATTAATAATATTTTATATAATTATCTTAATATTTTTTATATTACTTATTTTAATAATATTCTAATTTATAGCCGTATCTATTCTAAATATACTAAATATATCCGCCGTATTCTTATAAAGCTATAAGACGCGGGCTTATATAAGAAACTATTAAAATATAAGTTTATAATACTAGAGATAAAGTTTCTAGATCTAATTATTAGTTAAGATAATATTTATATAAATCTAGATAAGATAAAAATTATAATAAATTAATTTATATTTATTTATATAACTAATATATAAGTCTTTCTAAAATTTAATAATTTCTATTAATAATTTATTCAGAATTTCTCTAGAATTACCGCACCGCTGGTAACTTTAATTAAGAAGAATATATTATAAAATTAGATATTTACTTACTAGATAATTATAAATATTTTAAAAAAAACTTTTATAAACTTTTTTATACTATAATTATTTAACTAAATCTAATCTATTATTTTAGAGACTAATATATCCGACTATATATTTATTAGAGTATTATCTTAATATAATAAAAATAATATATTATACTTAGTTATCTTCTTCTCTAAGAAATATTCGCTTATTAAATATAATTATAAGATCTATAATAAAGAACTACTTATTATTATTTATTATTCTAAAAAATAATATTTTAAACTTAAAAAATTTCTATTTTTAATCTATATTATTTCTAATTACTATAATCTAAAATATTTTATATCTATAAAATTTCTAAATTATTATTAAATCTAATAATCTAAGTTCTTCTCCTACTTTAATTTTAAAATTATTTATTAATTTAAAAAATATAATATAAAGTCTAATAGCCTAATTAAAAGATTAGAAAATCTTCTTAAAAAAAAGAATAAATATCTACTATATTAGAGTTAAATAATCCTAAAATATAAAAATCTTAATATATTTAAACCAATCTACCCGTTTCTCCAACTAGAGCTCATATCAGAAAACTAATATTAATTAAAATTATTAAAACTTTCTTCTACTTTGATAATTCTAATTACCTAATCTTACTAAAGAGTTAGTTTTAAGAATAAATAAAATTTATAATTACTATTTAAGATTTAGACTAGCCTAAAAAAGACTTATAAAAAAAATAATCTAATTTATAAAATTTAAAAGATTCTAGCTATAAAAAAAAATTATTATTTAAAAATTATTCTAACTATCTATAAGAGGCGAGATAGTCTCTTATTTTATAAAAATTATTTATAAATTCTAAATAATAACTAGTTAAAAGCTAATCTAATCAAATTAATTTATAATAAATTTATCTTTAAATATCTTAGAAGAAGCTAAATCTATAAATTATTATTTTAAAAATATTACTAGCCTAATATATATTACTATATAAGCTAATAGATCTAGAACTATTATATATATTACTATACTATCCTATTATAAAAAATAAAATAAGATATTCTAAAACCTCTACTAGTATCTAAATATATATAATAAAATATCCGTGGCCTCCGGGATCCTACGGTCCACCCACTGCCTTTTCGGCAGTGGGTGGACCGCAGCGAAATTAAAGTTTACAGCGAAATTGAAGAAATAAAGTAATTTTTGAATATTTGAATTCTCAACCACCCAATATGACGAAATATAGTGAAGAAGTTAAAAATTAATTATTTAAAGCTATATAATTCGCTTAACGCGAGAAAAAATCGAATATCGCTAAAATTACGCGAGAATTTAATATTTCTTATTATATATTATATACACGCTTTTCCAAATCTTCTTTAACTTCATTCTTATATATCCTACACAACAAGACTCTGGAAGAATATTAAAATAAGATTTTAAAGTAGTAGGTTACTTAAATAGATAATATTTATTTTCTAGTAATAACTTATATAGTTATAGACTTCGCAAATCGCGCTTTATCTTGCGTAGAATTAGAAAAGCGCGTTAGTAAATAGTAATTATATTGCTTCGCTAAAATACTATCTTCACATCTTTAATTAAAGCCGATAAAGTAGAAAATAAAAGAAAAGAAATACTTAACTACTAAGAATACTAGATTTCTTTAATTTTAGTATTACTAGTTTTTTTATATAGTTGAAAATCTTTCTCTACGTCTTATTTATAATTTTGACGAATGCGGATTTTAAGTCGGTTAATATAAGAATTAATAAGTTTTAGAATTCTCTAAAAGACCTCCTTCTAACCTTTCTAAGACTAAAAAAGTTTAAAATATAAGCGCGGTTAAATATATTATAGTAGATAGCTGGATAATAATACCGCTTTTTATTTTTATAGGCGAGAAGTTTATAAAATTATAATATATATATTCTTATCTTCTAAATTACTATACAGCGGTATTAGAAAAAGACTATATTAATAATTAACTCGTAATTAACTAGCTAAAAAAGTTTTATAAAGAAACAAGCATTTCTAAGTACTTAAAAAAAATAAAAAATATATGCTTTTATTTAATAGTTATACGGCTTATCTGATTCTCGAATTTCTATAGTTTTATAAAAAAAAAAGATTATTTTTTTTAGCTTTAAATCTTATACAACTTATTTATATTAACCGCTTGATAGAGATCTTTTTTTTATATATAAAAATTAATTTTATTTATAAAATAATAAGATTTTGTAGTATAGGAGGGTTTCTGCGGGAAAGTCTGATTTCTTAAAGAATATTATAGTTGTATAGAAGAATATCTTTATATAATAAATAATTTAGAATTTCTTTAAAAAATATGATATTTTTCTTGTTAACGCCTTACTGATTATTTAACCGCTTTTAAATAAATTATTAAGAGATAAGATCTCTATCTTTAAGCTTTATATATATAGAGAACGTATATTTTTACGATTATTAATTATTAGCTTTTTAAGTATTAAGAATACGCCTCTAAAAAGTACTTAAACAGTTAAAAAAAATAAAAAGAAACATTTAAAGCTTCTATCTATTAATTTAATTATTCTAAAGCTTTAATATTATCTTAATCGTACTAATTATCACCTTAAAAGAACTCAGAAGGAGTTTATAATAATATAGAATACTATAAAGCGAATAAGAGAGATATAAGCGTTTTAAATATATATTTTAATATAGTAGTAAGTTCTAAACCTCTCGGATAGCGGTATTCTTACTATAAATAATACAAATCGCTTAATTAAAGCCTCTAGAAAGAAAAGGATTAATTAGGAAGGAAAAAGGCTTTAAAAATAGTTAAAGAAGGTTTATAGTAAGAGAATATCTAATTCTGTCTTTATAAGCTTATAAAAGACTACATCTCAAGCGGCTAATTCTGCTTGTTCGATTGGTTAAGAAAATGACTCCTTTTTTATTAATTTACGCGATGTTTAGTATTGATAATTTAATTACTTTATTTCTTCAATTTCGCTGTAAACTTCAATTTCGCTGCGGTCCACCCACTGCCGAAAAGGCGGTGGGTGGACCGTAGGATCCCGGAGGCCACGGATATATTTATAAATTTTATTATCTATCTATCTTAAAGCCAGGACTATAACACTATATTTATAATAATAAATTAATTAACTAAAATAAAATATCTAATCTTATATAATACAACAGCCAACGTTTAGAATATAATAATAATATATATTTAATATATCTAAAAATTATATAATCTACTTTAAACTATTATCTTAAATAAAAATTTCTAATTTATTACTAAATTTTAAAAATACCTAACTAGATATTTTAAAATAATAAATAAGCTATTAACTATTTATTATCTTAAGATAGACAACTAAACTAAGTATATAAATATTACAATAAAATAATATTTATAGACTTATATAAACTATCTATAAAATAATTAGAATATCTAATTTCTACTTACTAAATTTATATTAAATAATATATATTTAGATACTATTAAAATTATCTTATTTTTTATAAATTATAGCTTTTACTTCTATATAAGCTTTAAACTAATACTTATAAAAAATTATACTATATAAAATTAATCTACTATCCGAGATACTAAATAATTCGCTATAAAAATATAAACTATTACTAAATTTATTTACACGGAAATAACCGCCGCTTAAACTTAATATATTAAATAAACTAATAAAAGACGCTATTTTACTAAAAAATTTAAAAAAAATTAATTAATATAGTTAGATATTTAATATATTAAAATCTTATACTCTAGTAAAAAGCTTGATTAAAATATATTAGATTTATATTAAATTAATAAAATTATTAGCCTATACACTTATTATCTAAAATTACTATTTAGTATAAAAATTTATTTTATATTTAATATTAATCTACTTATACTAACTAATTAAAATCTTTTACTAGGTCAAGTCTAATCCTTTTTATTATATATAGAGATTAAGAGACTTAAGAAATAAAAAATAAAGAATATTTTTAATTTTTTTTAAAATTATTAAAAATACGGCCGTCCTCGTCTAATATATATTATAAAATAAATAGAATATCTAGATCTAACTATAAAACTAATTAAATATTTAGAATATATAAAATAGATTATTTATAACTATTATTATAAATATCTAAATAAACCTAGTTCCTGTTAGTTTTAACAAAGCTTAATTATAAAAAAAAGACGTACTATTATAATATAAATCTAAAAATAATTAATATATCTACTAAGATATTATATAATCTTATTATCTCTTATCTTCTTACTATCTAAAGATTCTATTATAATTTTTTAAACTATATTTTATTTATTAGCCTGCATATAGCTTAATCCTATAGCAATTAAGTACCTGATATTAAGAAGCCTATCTGCCTGCCAGCTACTAGCTCTACCAACCCTGCCAGCCCGCACCCTGACATAAATATCTTTTTAACTTATCTTAAGTTATAATACTTTATCTAATAATTTTAAGTTTTTATAATATCTTTTTAAGCCTCCTTATAAAGCTTCTTTATATATAATATTTAGATATATATATCCTCTTCTATTTTTTTATAAACTAGTAAATTAATCGCGATTACTCTAGAATCTATATTATAAATTAATTAAAATAAAATTATTTTTATAGATGTCTGCTTTGTATTATTATAAATAAATTATATAAATAGTAGATAGTCTACTTAATTATTTTATAAGAAGTTAATATATCCTTATAAATACTATTCTAATATATTATTTAACTATTCAGTTTGTCTATCTATTTGCGAATAGTAAGTAGTACTTATTAAATATTTAATTTATAAGTAGTAAATAAAGTCTAACTAGAAATCTCTTATAAATATATTTTTATAATTAATAACTATTATCTCTAATACTTTATAAAGACTAAAGATTTTATAAATAAAAATATATACTAGTTCTTCTCTTCTTAATATCTTCTATATAGAGATAAATTAAGTTATCTTATTTAAGTAGTTTATAATAATTAGAATTATATTATATAATTTTTATAAGTTTTTTAGATCCTCTCGCTTAATACTTATAAAAAGATCTATAATAAAGTTTATTATAACTTTCTATTAAGGATTCGCTAAAATTAGTAGAAATTATAATAAGCTATATTTTTTTTTTTTTATATAAAAGTCTTAATAAATTCTATAAGCTTTTATATACTCCGCGATAAATTCGCGGAATTTAAATTAAAAAAATCTTTAATTTATAAATTTATAGATCTTCTTCTCTATAAAGTATCCTATAATAAAATTATTATATAACTTCGCGAGGATCTCTATCTTTAACTAATAATAGTTTAAAAAATATAACTTTTTTTAATAGTAGAGTAGACTTTTCTATAATTATTATTTTTTTTATAATTATAAAATATTCTTTATCTGCGAAGAGTCTTTACCGCGATTATTAAATTTCTTAATTATTATTTAAACTTTCTATATAAATTTATTTTTTATAAAAAGCTTTAGAAGCTCTTCTAATAATTTTTATAAAAAATTAGTATAATATAATTCTTCTTTATTATAAGTCTTATATAACTCTTTTTATAAAAACTCTATTTTTAGAAGATCTTTATCTTTAATAAAATATATAATTATAAGTTATATTTTTTTTAATTAGATTTCTATAATATTATTATTATTATTTTACGTGTACTTTATACTTATAGTCCGGATTTTACCTATAATAATCTCTAAGACTAGATATTCGCTCGCGAGTTTTAATTAATTACTTTTATCTTATATATTTTTAATATTTGTAGTCCGGATATTATTTATAATAATCTTTAAAACTAAATATTTACTCGCGAGTTTTAATTAGTCTAGTAATTTATATTTTATATTTTATTATATTCTTCCCGGTTCTTCTTATATTAATTATTCCGGAGATAGTTAATTTTTTATAAAAAATTATTTATAAAATTAAGCTTTCCTACGCGGTAGATAATTTTAAATTAAAATTTAGCTAGAAATTATAATTAGCGAATCTATATTTGCGAGAGTATCTTAATAAATATTTAGAAAATATTAAAGATTTTATAATTTATAATTATCTATATTTTTTATAATATTTTTTAAAAATAGTATTACTACTTTTTAAAGATTTTTACTATTATAAGAAGTTTTTGTTCTCCTATAATATAATTTCTTTTTATAGTTATAAGCTTTTATAAGAAAAAGACTACTAGTTTTTAATTTTAATTATTAAAATAAAGTTATATTAGAATTTTATAAAGTCTACTTCTCGAAATATTTATTTTAACTCGCGAGACTAATTCTTTTATAAAGTAATTTAATCTAATTATTTTTATAAATTATTTTTTTAGTTAATCTATAGCTTCGCGAGCTTTTAAAGTTATAATATTTTTTTAGTTCTTAATTATTTATATTAGCCTATTCTTAGACTTGTGAAGAAAATCTATTAATATAATTATTATTTTTATATAGATATAAATAAATCTATAATATTAGTTTATAAATCTTAGAAAGACTAAAATATTATAAATAATTTTTAGTATTAACTAATCCTAAATAGTAGCTATTTATAAGAACTTTATCTTAATTCTACTAGATATAATAATATATTCTAGAAAGTTAATCTTCTATATTGCGAATATATACTTACTTCGTTTATAGTAAAGTTCTATTTTATATAATTAATAAAATATTTTATAAATATATTTATAATAAGCCTTCTTATCCTGCGAGAAAATAATAATATTATTAATATATATTATTACTATAATATTTAGTAAGTCGCGAAATATCTAGTTTATATATTTTTAAAAAGTCACGGGAGTATTTATTAAGCTAAATAATATAATTAAATACTTAAATAATTTATATTTTATATAAAAGACTATTTTCTATTTTTTATTTTTTATAATATAAATATAATTATACGCGTCGCGAAGATCTAATTATGTGAAAATTATTATATTTAAGAAATATATAATAATCTTATTTATAAAAAAAAGCGGATAATAGTTCTTTTATAATATTTTATTAAGTTTATAATAATTTATATATATACGAACTCCTTTATCCTTTTTAAATATATATAGTAATAGTATACTTATAAAAAATTTTAATAGTTAGATCTATCTCTTTGCGAGTATTATTTAGATATATATATAAATTATTATTATTTTTTAAAAGAAATAATAATAAAATAATCTAAATAAAAGATCTTTTTTTTTATAAGATTTATCTTTAGATTTATTTTTTTGCGATAAGACGGAAGTTTCTAAGATTCTTTTTTAAAAAAAATATTTATAAAATTTTTATACTATTTTAATAGATCTTTTTCTATATAATTCTCTTCTATAGTAATTATACTAATCTAAAATAATTAATCTAAATTTTTATATATTACTTTTATAAAGTTGTCTGCGAAGATCTTATTAATTTTAATTAGCTTTTTATAGAAAATATATTTTTTAGCTATTTATTATATTTTTAGATTATAGATTTTTAACTAGAATATTTTTAGTAGTATTTATTTTATATTTAAAGATATTATTATAAGTATTTAAAACTTTCTCTAGGTGCTTTATAAATTTTAAAAATTAATTATAATTTTTATAATATCTTTATTTCGTAACTTCTTCTTATTTATTATTTATATAAATATTTAATATAAAAATATTCGCTATCTAACTTACTTCGCGAATAAAAATAATATTATATTTATTTAATTTTTATTATTAATCAGAGTCTCGCGATCTATAAATATTTTATTAAATAATATTATCTTAATTAGTAAGAATATATATTCTATAATAAATTAATTTTTATTCTAAAATAGTTTTTTTATAAGAAAAGATATTATAGTCGCGGATTTTTTGTTTTATATTATTTTTATATCTTTTTTATTTAAATATCTTAGATAATTTATATAAATATATCTAACTTTTTTATAGTAGAAATAGTTTTTAATAGAAGATTTATTTATTTATTAATTTTTTATTTTTTTTATTTAATAACCGCCTATTTATAAGAAGTTTTTTATATTTTTTTATTATATAAATCTTTTTAAACTGTCTCCGCGAGTCTATACTAATTATAGTAAATTATTATACTATTTATTTTTTTAGCTCGCGGGGGTTTCTTTATATATAGTTATTTATAAATTTACTGCTAATAGACTTAGTTAGAATCTTATAATAAAAGATATTAATTTTATTAATATATTTAGAAATTAATTTTACTTATGAATTTTCTGTCGAATCGCGAAAAGAAAGAATTTATAAAATAAATAAAATAAGATATTTTTTATAAAGAATTTTTTTAATTCTAGTTTATTTTATTACTTATATTATTTATTAAAATACGCGAACTCTTTTTCTTTATTATATAATTATATATAAAGAATCTTTATTTATATTATATATTATTTATTCGCGGGATCTTCTAACTATCTTATTAAAAATTAATAAAAAATTTTTTAATTTTATAAAAAGTTAATTTTTTTCTCAAGTTTCTATAAATCTTATAGAGTAAAGTCTAAATATATTATTATAAAATTAAAATAATCTTTTTTTACGAGCTAATTTATTTTTCTAAATTATCTTATTTTTTATATAAATTTATAGTAATTTTTATAAGTTAAGATTCGGTACTATTTCTTCTTAAAGAATAGTTATAAAAGAAGAGATTATTTTAAAAAAATATTATATAAATTTAAAATTTTACTCGTATATATTTTCGCGAGACTAATTCGGTTTCTTATTAAATAATTTTAATATATTTAATTTATTTATAGATAGTTTTAATTATTTTTATTTTTTTACAAAGCTTATCTAATAAAAAATTTACGTAGTTTATTATTTTATAATTATTCTAGTTTACAGTTAAGATCTCAGCTTTAGTAGTTAATATTAATATTTATAAATAGTCGGTTTTTTTACTAAGATTATAAATAATTTGATTTTCTACTTTTTCGCGAGAGTAATAAATATCTTAAAATAAATTTCCGCGAGACTTAATTTATTAATATATTATTTTTTTTAGTTCTATTATCTCTAATAGATATATTATAAAGTTAAGTATTAAAATTATAAGAATTTTAGGTCTCTAAGAGGTTTATAATAGATATAAAAAATAATAATAATTAAGAAAAAGATATCGCGAGATTATATTTTAAGAATAAGATTAATATTATAGATTAATACTAAAATAGAGAACTCTCTACTTCCGCGAAGGTAAACTTATATATATAATAATTTAGCTACCGGCTAAGTTATTCGTGAATAGCTTCTATAGCTAAGTACATATCGCGAGAGTCTTACAAAGACTTTATATAAAATATTGAATCTAATTAGAATAAATCTATTATAATTTTATACTATAGCTATCAAGTCTTCTAGGCTAAGATAGCTATAAATAATTAATACTATATTCTTATTTCGAGTTTTATTTTTTTAATTAGTATTATAAATTTTCAGTATGAAGTATTTTGATAGGGAAATATTAGCATGCTATTCTATCACGTAGGTATTCGGGATCAAAATTCAGAAAATATCTATAATAGACTAGCGTTAATTAATATTCTAAGAATTTCTTAATTTTTAAAATATTTAGAACTACTTCTATAAATATCTAGATTTATACTATCTTTTAATAAAGAAAGCCTAGAATAATATTAGCTATATTAGTATAGTATAATAGTATAGTATTTTTTTTAGAGAAAAGTTTATAGATATTAAAAGAGAAAATAGCTTTTTTGATTTATTATTTTTATAATAGTAGTGCTAGATTTTTTAGAGAGTATAATAGGTAAAAGTAAACTCGGAGTAGAATAATAGATAAGAGAGAGAGAGCGCTAGTTAAAATATAGTTTATTAAGATTACTTACTTAAAAGATTTAATCTTTTACTTACTTTGTACTTAGTAATTGTCTTAGACTACTTAGGACGTGCTCAGATCTATTTAATAAGTAAAAAGCGGCGAGGGGTGAGTACTAAAACGGAAAGGGAAGGCCATCGACCTGGCGAGAAAATCAAGTACGTATGCTGCTAGGTAGTACCAACACTTCCAAATACTAGACTTCCCTTACCCTCTGCCTTTCTGAAGGGGCCCTCTTTTCCTTTTGTTTCTCAATCCTTTACTAAAGTGTATTTGGTGTTTCCTCCCTGCTGGATCATAGTTATTCCGGCCCGATATCCCCCGCTCACATGTCCTTTGGCGCGTGTCTCTCGGCTTTTACGGATATTCTGTTTTACCCCTCAAATTGAAGCTAATCTTAATACCGAAATCCACAGCGGACAACACAGCTCCCTTACATTACGACAGAAATGAAATCACTGGAGGTACAGCCACCGGGCCTTGCCTGGGTTCAAAGAACCTTCAATCTTGAACCTCAGTGGACGGTGGAGCCCGACCCTCAGGTCATCGAGCAGACTATACAGTCGCTACTACCATCGCGCACTATCCAGGTAACCTTCCTCGCCGAGGGCGCCTTGAACAAACTCTATGACGTGAGAATAGATAATGAGGTCTTTGTTATGCGAGTCTCGTTGCCTGTTGATCCGTACTATAAAACTATGAGTGAAGTCTCAACAGTGGACTGGGTATCCCGTACCGCAAATATCCCTGTTCCTCGAGTCATCACTTATCAACCTTCACGAGAAAATTCTATCGGATTTGAATGGATCATCATGACCAGAATGCCTGGAAGACCCTTGAAAGAGCTGTGGCGCTCTCTCTCATTTTCTGCAAAAACAAGTCTGGTTGAAGAGTTTGCGGCCTATTCTAGTTGTCTTTTTCGGAACCAACTCCAGGGAATTGGAAATCTCTATAGGACAGCATCTACTCTCAATGAGTCCGGACTGTCTGAAGCGACCTGGCCTGCTGGAAACCCAGCATGTTCTAGTAAATCACCTCTATCTGAAAAGGAACATATGCCTGCAGGATTACCAGATGTGGGCAGAATTGTTTCTATGCACTTTTTTTGGGGTCCGCACATCCTTCAGGATGTTCATCGAGGGCCATTTACGTCTAGTAGCGACTGGATTACATCACGTCTTTCTCTTAGCGAGATAGACTGTCAGTCAGTACTAGACAATTTACCATCTAGCGATCTTGAGAGCGATGATGAAGATGATGCAGATGATGCAAGAAGAACATTGGAAATCATTGGAAAACTGAAAACCCTGCTTCCATCTTTCTTTCCACCAAATGGAGACAATCCGGAGCCCTCAGTCCTGGTTCATGACGATCTCTCTAGCCGAAACATTCTCGTTCATGATAACGGAGAGCTAGCAGCTATTTTAGACTGGGAATGTGTTTCAGCACTCCCTTTATGGAATGCCTGCTATTACCCTGCATTTTTGAAAGGGCCACCGCGAAGCCTCAAGCCTGATCTACGACGATATGAACTCGAAGCGAGCGGAGAAGCCTCCGATCTCTACTGGGAACACCTATGGGAGTATGAGGTTACTCTCCTTCGTGATGTGTTTATTGATAGAATGAAAAGCCTGGAACCGGGATGGGTGGAGGTTTTCCACAAGAGCCAACGTCAAAGAGATTTCGACATTGCAGTGCAAAATTGCGATAATGAGTTTGTTGCCCGGCATATACGTGCATGGATTAATGACCTCACTGCTGGGGTGGATAACCATCGGAGCCTGCGCGATAGAATTGATGAGGATTAACCTTCTCAAAGCAGCCCAATAGGAGTAAGAACTATATGTGCTAAATTAAGAAATACCTGCTCTGTTCGAGAAACGCACTTACACTCTTCAAATTGACTCCAATTTCAATGCTTGGTAGACCTGATTGATGCTAGACTATACTTTTACAGGCCGATAGTGTCGATTGGACAAATGTATAGCTGATTACTAACTTTCGAACTAGGTCAAGACCACTCAAGAAAAGTCCCATCTGGGCCGGGGGCAGAGTGAAAGATCCCATTCCCCATCTCTCTGAAAAAAAGCAAACTTTACAGTCGCAGTAAAAATGCGATATGAACTTTAAAGAAGCGCGTATGCCATTCTAGTTGTTCAGACTTCATCGCCCAGCGACCTGGAAGTAATGCTGTGGCAGGTTTCAGAACATTGAAACTTGCGTACATACATAAAGTATATAACAATTCTCTGTCAGGTAATTGAGTGTTCTTCACTTCTATTTCTACATTCCTAATATCTCTCTCTTCTCTCTTAATCTCGCCGCTTTCCAATTCACTGGAAACACCCCAAAAGTAAGTCCCATGTATCCCTTCGATGCCCGCCCTCTTCCGGCCAAGCCATGTATATTTGGCCTAGGATTCCCGTCATCAAATCTTCATATTGGCCTGAAGCGCCAGTCGGATCTGCTCGGGGGTCCATGACCCATCGGTGGGGACTAGCGTGTTTGCGATGGTCGCCCCCTTCTCTCGCTGCAACGTGGAAATGCTGGTCTGGTTGTTGATTTGAACATGCAGGTTGTAGTATTGAGGATCACCGGTGGTGAGCTAGAGACAGAACAAAATTAGCTGGTCTAAACTTGGACAAGGGAAAAATAAGCACATCAAACTGGGCTTCACTAGGATAGGAGAGGAAGAGTTTGTATTCTATGGTCATACCCCTTGATTATCCAATCGAAAATCGGTATCGTTATACAATGTATGCTCACCACTAGTAAATCCGGATAGTTTACCATCCGGTATACCGACGATGAAGGCCTTGAGGGCTTTGCTAGCCTTTCCCATAACGCTGAGAGGTTTCGAAGAGGTTGTATATGCCTATAAGAATATGAAAGCTGGGTAGTAATTCACAAACACAAATGCGATATATCGGGCCTCTTATAATACTACGTGGAGCCATAAAGTCGCTACCCCTCACATTCCATTTCGAAGGCAATTAGGATTTCGCGTTATCTTATCCCTGCTTACTCTGAGGCACTGTTAGCGCGCGGCAAGAACTGTCTGTTCATTCCTTGTCCGGTCATTATATCTGGAACTCGGAACAAACATGCTAAAGAATTTTGCAAGATATCCATCCACCTGTTAAAATTTGAAGCCACAAGTGTTCTTACTAGTATGTAGAACAGCAAAACATGTTATATGTACTTCATCCTCACTTTTGAATTGTTGGCCCTCTTCCGGCAGGAAATCAGGCGATTTGGACTATACATTATACTGATCAGGGGAGAGTCAATGAGACCATATGCGGCGAAACTTGTGCGGGGTTGGAGCGTTTCATCTATTTTAAGAGGCTCCAGATCTATTACTTTATTGACCTACTTCGAATGAATTTCTAAGAATAAAGTGGCCATCAAAAAAAAATTAAACGTAGGAAACTCTGGACTCGAATCTGGACTCGACGTACGTACCACCTACTGGCTAATGTCATCTGGTTAGACGAGGCGCCGTTTTACAAATGATGAGACAGTTCAATCATTACTTCATCAAGAAAGTGGGCGGCTAAGTGCATTTAAAGTGGTTATTCTCACAGTTTGACCTTATTAGGATATCCTTATGTTACCCACTATGACCTCTTGTTTTGATCTTCTATCGGGGCCCCATTGTGCGGATCTACCACCTATCTTTCTCCAATAACCAATTGTGAGGACTTTGTAACCGCTTACGTTCGGTGCGAAGAATTTTTGACTTCGATGAACAGAATTAACCTTGCCCTTCGTCGCCCCACACCTGGCTGTATAGGTGCTCCCTACCCTGGCTACGCGCCCGCATGGCGGGCCGTCCATCTCGATTCGCCAACCACAACTTGTCACAAAGCGCTGAATAAGGTAGAAGAGAAGAAATTGATTCAGCGGATCCGACACATTGAGTCCATGGGTATATTACCCCCCTACAAGATGATTGAACTGTCTGCGAATCAGATATTAGGGCGAAGCGCGGTATCCAAAATGCGAGCCGAAACGGCCGCCAAAACAACACCGAAGAGGCCAGCCAAAACCACTGCAGAACTACAATGTCAAATTTAGATAATATACAAACTTATTTTTCTTATATTATCTAGTCTTATCAGTTAATAAATCTCGCGTAATATTAAACGCGAAACTCTAGTATCTGATACTACCGCACTAATTTCTGACACCACGCTAACTACGACCCTCCAGCGATGTTTCGTTGACTGGTAATGCCGGTAGGCATGGCATGGGCGAACCGTGCAGTAATCGCTGATCAACAGACATAGGGAATCCAGGGGGAGTGAATGGTCTGGTGATGGTCTCACTGGGAGCACTTGCTTTATTTGCGGTGTAAGGGAAGGACTAGTAGGCGATATCATAGCAGGCGGCTGGCAGAGGTCTTCCTGCCAAAGACCAGCTTGGACCATGATTCCATCATTGTTTTTGAGATAAAAGTCCGGAATTAGGATCCGACTAACGGTATGAATGAAAAGTTCAACGCCGTATAATCCGCGATGTTCTTTATTAAGGTGTCTGCTAAGTAGGCTCTGGGATACCAGTTGGACTTAGTTCTCTGTAGGTATGGGCGTAGTAGACGGCCCGCGGGCTTCCTCTCACTGGTATCACCGGCACAACTCGACACTCGTGTGATTTCAACCTGGCCCTTCCCGCTCTGGGAAGGCAGTATTGTTATTCCTGTTGCTTCAGGGTCATCCCTTTCGCCTGTAGCGAGCGCCTTGTCCAGTGCGCTACCAGTACCTAACTTATCATCGCTCCGAAACTTCGTGATCACCCAGATTAGAAGAAATGATTCGGGCTTCCTGGCACAATTCTTCCTGCATCTTCTCATGGAGATCCCTCATTGGTTGGTAACCGGGCGTAGTTGTTCTGATTGAAACGCAGAATGCATTCTCCCATCACTGGTTGTCACCCCTCGCCCTCCAATGCATTTTCGATCATAATTGATCCGCAACATAACGTACAGATGGAATCAGTCTCTGTAAGGGCCCTTGGGTAGTTGAAGTATTTGTCGTCCTGTTATTTCTCGCATACAGTTCTGGGACCCCATCTTTGGATCTGACTGTGAGTGTGTTCCTCCATGACTTGGTCTTCTTCCAGCGCATTTCCTTTGATATGTTGTTCCTCTACCAGACATGGTTCCGGTTTCGCTTCTATTGCGGGATGCGTCAGATCGTCCAGTTCTCTATTACAAACTCGTTGTATGGATTTGAGATTGATGAAGAAGTTGAGTTCGTAAAGTCTCAACCTTCGTATAGCGAGCTTCTTGGCGGTTGCTTCGTCCCATAAACGTAAATAGAGCTCTATAAAAGTGCTAAATTATTGCTTGAAACTATTGAAAAGAAGGGAAACGGCTTGGTAGGCTGAGGTAGGGTTTCCAGTATGCACGGTAGCTTTTATCTTCTTGCGAAACGCTTCAAAGAATTGCGGGATAGATTCGTAGTGACAACGCTTGATGTTTACCGTCGCTCTGAGTACTTGATGTCCGCGATGACTAGATCCGGCACAAGCTTGTCCCTACGGCGACCACCTGCTGTTCTCCTCTCTTCCGCTTGGCCTTTCAAGTCCGGGTTTTGTTCTTCAGTGGCGGGTATATTTGCCGCGATCAGCCCACCGGTTGACAGAGTGTTTCTTGAATAGTACCCGTGCGCGGTGGCAAAATTTGTCCCGGTCAATGCATCAGGCCGATTGCTTGTAGCTTCAGAAAGACGTTCAATGCTGGCTCGAGTGATATTGCGCGACAACCGGGTCAGTGCCATTAGAGTTCGCCAACTCTGTATTCTCATAGTCATGTCCAGTGCCACCATCACATTCGATTTACCTTGTCATGTTCAAGCACGTCGGTGGGGAAAAGGTACAGTCCACCGTGGCTCTACTCCGTATTACATGCGGACCCGAATTTCCATCTGCAAATGATCCATGGCGCCGTTAGAGCTCGCCAATCGTGCATCCTCAAAGTGATGTCCGGTGCCGCAGCCACATTCATGTGCTCTTATCATCTCCAAGCACGTCGGTTCTATGTCGTGAATGAGTTGGCATTGACCTCCGCTGCAGTTATAGGGCGCGAACGATATAGAATTGATAAGCGTGATCCTTCATTCACGAAGACAAGGCAGTGCGTGGAGGCTTAGGTCACCTCCAACTGCGTAGCCTGTCGTGAGAATTCCAATTTATGAGCCGGGGCTTTTGAATTGAGCACCTATCTGCGCTCGCTTTTTGTTGTGTTGCAATCATGTTGTCGAATTTTCATTCAAAAAACCGCCTGGCGGTCCGAATATTTCTAGATAGCCGAGTTGTTTTTCGTGTTGTTGGTCTTCGATCCGGTTCTCTGAGTCGATACAAGATGGAGGACTTGATTGTATCTTTTGCTCATAAAGAGGACATTTTGACCAAGATTACTTTGCGGTTCACGACTCATGGCGGGGTTCCCAATGATATCATTGCGAGAGATATGGGTACCAATATCACTTACTAATGGTACTAGATAACCCGATGGAACCTGTCGATCAGAGGCAATGTGTATTCTTCTTTTCGGAAATGATGTCCGAGTTCGTGATTGGGTGTTCGAAAAGCCCCTCCTTGAAGCCCACAAAGGCTGTAAATTGACGTCAAGGCTAGGAATGAGTGGGCCGGTTCCTGAATATGCCGAGATCGCTGCCTTATGCCTTGCCGGAGACAGCGCCAAGTCACTTGGCGTTCGTGGCCGCGGAAAGATAATGACGTACCTAGGCCTTCCGCCCTGTCGCATTTCTTTAAAGCGCACATCCTCCTCGATGTCCGACCCCCTCAGCACAAGTCAGTGGATATCTTCCAAACAAACAGATATGGATATGGATAATACCTACAAACCCACACCCTCGGCGGCTGTCGTACGCCTCATGGTCCTTGAGACCGACATACCTCACCCCGATACATACTCGGTGCGCGGTTCGTTTGGTCGCATTGTACACGACCACTTTAGCAAAGCCGGACGTGCCCATCACCCGCCTCTAGGCGTCGAGACAGATCAAGTCTTCGTCGTTACCGAACAAGGCGGACGGATGCCCGAGGTGCAAGAGTTCGAACGTTTTGACGGCCTGCTCATCACCGGCAGCGTGTACGATGCGCACGCGAACAACGAATGGATCCTTCAGCTACTAGAGCTCCTCAAGGCTCTCTGGATTAAGCGACCCGATTTCCACTTTCTTGGCGTCTGCTTCGGCCACCAGCTCCTCTCCCGCCTTCTTGGCGGCACTGTCGGGCCCGCGCCCACGCAAGACTGGGAACTCGGCCACTGTCGCATCGAGCTCACGCCCGTCGGCCAGCAGCTCTTCCGTACGAAAGAGGACCACATTCATCTGCACCAGATGCACCAAGACCAGGTCACCTCACCGCCCACGGCCGCGTCCGCAGGACCCGACATGTTGCACCCTGACACCGAAATTGCGTCCTGGGGGCGCAGCGACCATACACCTATTCAAGGCCTGTACATTCCGAACCGGCTCTTCACTACCCAAGCACATTTGGCGTTTGACGAGGACATGGTGAAGCGACAGATCCAGATCAGAGTGGATGGCGGCGGGATTAAGGACCTCGAACACGCGGATCGGGCGGCCGAGACGGCGCATCTAGAGCACGACGGTGTCGAGGTTGCTAAGGCTGTATTGCGGTCGTTTGTGTATGACGAGGATGAATAGACAATTTGATGAGATTAATGCTGTTCGACCATGTGAAATCGATAACTTCCTGAGAATCCATCACGGATAGTATGATGGACAAGCCAATTCCAGAGGCAAAAGACTTTTTCTTGATCTCTCCCTCTCACTGTTTCATTTCCTCGCAGAGCAGGTCGCTGCGTATAAGATGCATATATAGAAGAACTTCTGCTCTTTTAGTCCAGGAGATGTATCGATCATAGTAAATGAAGGCGAACGTGGGTCGGAAATTTCGAACGGGTTCACGGTTAAGAAGTGTTGGCAGAGAATTCACCTGGCTTTCCACTGCGTGCCATGAAAACCTCCATCCCTTAATCAGAACCTGGATTCGTCGCCAGCGTCCTTGCTTTGACTGACGGCTTCTTCGGACTCGAGCTCAAGTTCTTGCTTGCCGGAGGGCTCTTCGGCGGGCTTTTTGAGCTCACAGGTGGATCGAAGCTCTCTGGTCTTCGTGAATCACACGAGCGAAATAGTTCGCCATGACTGTGGCGAAGGTCTTGGGTTTCACGCGGATAACGATCAACACTGGCAGACGAGCGTGGCCTGTTCGTATATGAGTTAAGCCCAGTCGACGTGTAGAGACGTTTGCGTCACGAGGAAATTCGTTCCAGAAGGTCTATCCAAAAATTTAGACAATCATCGTGGAGGGTATCATGCGGAGGCTACTCACCTTGATTAAGGAAGATATATACGAGAGATCGAAGGGGTATATGGATGGGTTGAAGCTTGAAGGTGCTGAGAGATGGTTGAAAGAAGGAGAAGGATTTCGGAGGGGGGGAGGAGGCCGTTTAAATAAGGACCCAGGGGGCGGATCAGTCACTGGATTATTCAAGATGGAAGGGAATAATTGCCAACAAGATTTGCCGGCCTACAAATCAGATGTCACATTTTGTAGTGAAGAATGCAGATATGTCGCTTGTTCGACGCCTAATTCATTCACATTTGGCCTCTGTATGTCTCAACCGTGGTTGGCATTACCTATTTTCATCATATAAGTATGAATGCCAGGATAGGGGTGAACCATGACCAGGAAAGTCCCATTGATCCCATATGCTAAATCCGTATATTAACATTTTGAAGTGAACAGTGCCATGGCAGGCTTCGCCTTAGGAAAATTCGGAGAAGGGTCCAGACCAAGATTGCTCAAACCACCTGGGGCGCAGTGAAATGGTAAAAGGATGATATTCACAAACAATTTGATGAGCGGAGATAAGAGTTCATAGAATCCCGTTCAAATGAAACTCAGACGGCCTGTACCACATGTAATCTGACATCAAAGATTCCTATTTCGACGAGGTGCTCTCTCGCTCTAGTTCTCGGACCGCGACATCCAGCAGAAATCGAGCGTAGCCACGATGCAACCTCCCCGACCATTTCGGAAGCTCCTTCTGACTTTCAAAGCCGCCTTCTGATGGGAATGTCTCGTAGTCATGTGCAGAGGCAAAGCGAACTTCAACAAAGGGTCCGAGGGCTTTCTCTTCTCCTTCCCCCTCAAACGGTTCCGAGACACTCATCTCATGTCGACCCCCCGACATCAAACGCCACGGATAGCCCCAAAGAGAAATCTTTTCGAAGAATTTTCGCGCCTCGTCGGGGATTTTCCAGCAAACCAGCAAGCCATACGGCTCACGAACGGACGGCGGTCGCTCGACCACTAATGCTCCATTCACAATCTCTCGCGGAGCACCCGTTTGAGGATCAGGGGAGAATTCACCCGGCGTATCACCCATGTCGCCGGCATCAAAGCGGCGTTTGGTGAAGAGACCGATAATCGCGGACTCGGCGCGAAATACTCGAGTTCCGAGCAGTGCTTGCGCCCATGCCGTAGAGAGCTCTGCGTTCGTTTTGGGGTTCTCGTTGAGACCAAGTCGCTTCGAGTGAGCCCGTAGGGCGCGAAGAGGCACCCGAGCCGAATATATATCAACATAAGCACAATGTTGAGTTGATGGATTGGCAGGAATGCCCAAAGCAACGCTGCCCGATGATTTGGGAGGTCTAGCCGGGTACTTGGTCTCCAGAACAGTGAGATAGCGGTGTGTCCCGTAGGCCACGACCACGGGAGGTAACGCCAGTGCAAGTAGCAAACGGGATCGGGTTCGTGCAGTCATTGCGCTTGGAGATGAATGATTAGGTTGTTGCAAGAATTTGGATTTAGTAAAGGGTAGATTTTTCTGTTGTTTCTCAAAGACGACCCCCGGGTTAGTCCGACGGGGGCCAAATGCAAAGGCAGGATCGCATGATCCACCACATGTCTCCAGCGGACTCACCACTCGGGATACCTCGATTATTATTTGTGCAAATATATTGAGTTATATCTCTGAATATAGTCGCTGTTACCTGATGATTCCGATGTTTGACCTGAGAGACTTTTGAGGGTTGATGGCACAAAGGAAATTCCCCTGAAATGCCTAACTCGAATAGGCAAGTACCTCGCACGGGGCCCGGGCAGTGTTACTAGAAGCCATTCCATCTGAACTTCGACGTTCTGCCATTATTCCAAGATATCAAGTACTGCTTCCATTATCTGGTGGCCTAGTACACGTGACTCTTGCCTAGCGATATGATCCACCCCCATAATGCACTGCTAAACTCGGACCTTCGCTTAAGAAAGAGATCCGGGAAAACAAATAGCTAAGGGTTCGCCAAATGTGCAGGTAAGTAGGCGCAGCAGTACTCTACATCTTTTTTTATATTTCTATATGCTAATATGGTAGCATTGTAGGGGAACCGCTGTGTAGTGCATAGGCAGCCATGATCCAAGCCAATCGGCTAAGCTCGACTAGATCCGTGCCCACTCCATATATCGGATCGCTGTGGGGACGGAAGGCAGACTTGTATATCGCGAAGATCATCGCAACGCTTCAGAAACAAAAATAAATACCAGATACAACGGTCAATCCTATAAAAAGGCCAGGATGTCGGCGCCAGATCATGTTTTCTGCACTTCTACGCACAAGGACAACAACAGGATTTCAATCTAGTTCTCCTACCAAACATGATCAACATAAGCGTCCTGCCATCTTGCATACATGGCATCCAATCCGTGATTGCTTTGGTGATTCTAGGCTGTTCAGCGTGTAGGCTATCGGAAGAGTCATCGAGCGGATTTGGCCTGGCTTTATTTACGGTCAGTTTGCAATGCTGAGCCCCAACTCCCAGAATTTACACTGACACAACAACCAGGCCATCGCGACCATTCTCGCAGCAATCTACATCATCACCACGTCCTTCATCGCAAAGACGCTGTTCAAGCTATGGGTTTCTGTTGCATCTAATGCCTTCACTCTCACTTTCTGGATCATTACCATCGTGGTCCTGGGCACTACGCATCATTTTGTGTACTGCGAGGGAGATCAACACAACCATTGCTATAGAAAGCGGTATTATCATGGGAGGGATGGTCTTTGGGCTGCGACACTTGCGTTGAGTGTTATTGATGGGTATGTCCCCGGTTCTCTTGCTTTGTACTGGTTTGTGGCTGTCTCGGGGCTGAATACTGACTTGGAGCTGTTTAGGATACTATCTGCTGTTGCACTTGGGATTTCCTGTTGCGGTCGGAAAAATCGAGAGAAGAATGAGGTCGCATGATGATGTTGGGCCAATTGTACGGTTCGAGGATGATAAACGTACTTTGTATGGACAGTGCAAGGGCTCTCTGACGACGCTTCACGTTACAGATGAACTAGGTCAAGTAGATCGCTTGCGTCAACTTTTTACGATGATTTTATGAACACCAGGAAAAAATGAGGTGAAGAGGCAGAGTTAGACATCTTAGGCGGCTACGAAGCTCTATTATATATCGCTCCCTAAATTATAGCATTGACCCAGAAGTGGCATCTTTCCGAGCAAAAATTGAATGCCAATTGAGATTTTAAATCCCAAGTACTAGCCAAAAAAGAATAGTTGAGCCGATCTCCAATCTAGAATGCTCACTATGCTATAGAGTGCTACTGTGTAGTTCTTCCAATCGCGGGGCGGGCCAGATCCGCCGAAAATAATTTCGATTCCGCCCTCCAATTTTTTTCCCCTTTACAAATCAAAAACCCCTCATCTCAAATATCTACGCTACGAAACCCAACAATCCCATTCTCGATCCAACCTACAAAGAACCACCTACTCAATTACCTCCACCGACCAAGCTTCTTACACCGAACGAAAAAAGGAAGAGTCAAAAAACCAACTACCCCGCACACCGCACTCCCCACCGACAATGACCTCACCAACGGGCCCAACGATCGACAACTCGCTCGACGACATTTTCGGCTCCTCGCCGCCACACGAACCCTCTCGCGCCCCTGAGCAAGAACCCGCACCCACAAACAAGTCCCTATCGTCTGTCGAGCCCTCCGAGCTGCCCTTCCTCCGTCGCCAACACGTCACGGCCGGCTATCGCGACGGCATCTCCACCTCCAAGGGCGAACACGTCCAGGAGGGCTTCGATGCTGGGTTCCCCGTCGGTGCGCAGCTGGGTATGCGTGCAGGGACAGTCATCGGGATCCTGGAGGGTGTGTTGCGGGGATACGAGAGCCGGGCGGCTTCGGCGGTGGTGAAGAAGTTGCCCGGGAGGGCTGGGGCCGGAGCTACGGCGGTAGGGACCAGGAAGAAGGGCGAGGATGGACAGGGACAGGGCCAGGGTGGCAAAGAGCTCGACGAGGAGACGAGACACGCGAGACGCGAAGAGGTTCTGAAACTGTATCAGAGCGCCGTGAAGGCGTTGAATGTGCAAGGCGTGTTCGGGACCCTGGAGGAAGGTGGCGAGGATGGGGAGGGGAAACCGAGTCCGGAGACGCAGCTGGCGGGGAAGGGCAATGGGGTTGTTTCGAAGTGGGAGAATAGAGTTCACGTCGCGCATTGGGAGGAGAATATGGATGTTTTGCAGATGAAGGAGGAGGACAGTGAGAGCCAGGTCCAGGCCCAGGGTGAGGGTGCGGAGGTGGCGGGTAGTCTGAGTTGACTGGGATAGTTTCTTCTTCCCGTTCTCTCTCCTCTGCTCTGCTCTGCTTTGGCTATGGATCTTTTTTGGGGCCCCAGTTTCCCCTGTCGTCGGTCATCCTGGTCTCACCGCAAGCTACCTATGCGGTCATGGAAATCAAGCTTCGTTTCAGGCCCCGGGGACTGCGACCCGGGGGGATCTGACGATGTTACCAACACCCGGAGGCGGTTTCCACTTTCCCACCACAACCGAACAGACCCCCTGCAGAAATTCGCCTGCCGGTTGACTGGCTGGTGCTGGTCGGGAGGTCTCACCCGAATTTTAAGACCTGCATATGGATGCAGGTCTTGCTTTTTGCGCCGGGAGATATACCCGTGCCTTGCAGACCTGGTCTCGATCGACCGGTGGCTAAAAGCGACCTGCAAGGAACCGGTGGATCAGGGCGGAAATTTTTGACGCTGGTGAAGCCGAGGCCTTCGGTCTGCAAGTGAAGATTACTCCGTATTATTGGCCTTAGCTACTGCTGCTGAAATTGCTACGACGGTTTGCGCGTGGGTGGCTGACTCTAATTTGACCGAGAGGTATTGTGTAAATTACAAATTCTACGACAAAGACCAACAAGATAGCCAACGGTGATCGCATAGAAATCATACATACACATAGCCAGAACCCCTTTTTTTTCCACAATCAACAAAAGTACCAGACCTCAAAACCTTGACATTATGCAACGTAAGATCAATCGATCAAAGGGAGTCCAGCCAAAAAACCCACCTAAGACAAGGGTTTTATTAATAAAACCAATCACCACAGACCAGTAAAACTAAAGCGGTGATATCCAGGAATACCTAGCTTCGTCGTACGGGACAACGGATCCTTCTAGGGATTTGGAAAAAAGGTTCGCGTCTAGATTCCGGCCCTGAAGGGACAGAGGAGGAAATATGAGAACTGCATTCCGGGTCCTTCGGAGAATACCTGAATCAAGGGGTTTGGGGGAAAGGAATACGCAAACACCTGGCAACATTGAGCTTCCTGCCGAGGAAAGGCCGATGGTTTGATTTACTTGGTTACCATGTTGAAGGTTTTACTGTAATGTGATATTTGTGGTATTGACTCTGAAGTCTTGAGACACGGTTGAGATTTCAGTCAATTGAACTGTTCCCGTGACTTTCGAGGAATCTGTAGTAGAGACAAACATCAAAAAGAAAGTGAGGATTAGCGAGGGTGAAGGATAGACAGCCGTTGACACGTGTATAGTTCGATGAGAAGTAAAAGCAGGGAATCGAGAAACAGGTCATGAAAGAGTGGGAAGATCGGGTGCAAAGAAGCCCGAATAGACTCAAAATGAGAGAAACTCCATTGTAGAAACAGTCATAGTTCAAAGAGAGAACAGAGCGAAAAGCTCAAAATGAGAAACTCCAGAAAGTGCCTTGTCATAGAGCATCAATCAGTTCATTTCATAGCAGCATTGGTTGCATATCATCATTGACGAGGTTTGGAAGTGGGCATTATCCCAGCGGAATGGTGGGCTCATAAATCATGGAGAGAGCGGATCCAAGAGAAAGAACACGAGAAGGAAATTCAAGTCAGGGCGTTATGGATTTTCATCACTCGATTGATCACAGTAAGGCATTATTGCGATGAGACAAAGGAAATCATTAATATCATGTTGGACAAGTGACCGTAGCTTTTTGTTGTCAGAAGTGCGCCGAGCTTAAGAACCAAAGAGAGTGAACCGTGGAACTCCAATTATGGGCGGTTATCGGACGAAATGGAAACGAGAGTAGAAAGACGCGCAGTCGCTATAGTGATTTACCAGGTCGAGGAGGTGAGATATCTCCATGGCAGCCAAGCACGCGCAGTGATTCCCAAACTCGTTTATAGAGTGGGGGGCGGGCCAAAGTCAAGCTGTGCATGGCTTTGTCGGGTCGGTCTTCGCGGCAGTAAGTGCAGACCTTTTCCCGCTCAGCACAGAGAGAGTCCTCCGGAGAATCAGACCTCTGTCGCCGTCTGGATTTGGCCTGGATCGCTGCTGCAGTTGATCTATCGATGTCATAGTTCCGAGGCTGGTTGTTGTTGGTACCGCGACTGTTAGCGCGGGATCGAGGGGTTCGTGGCCGTACAAGGGATGTGGTAGAAGGGGCAACGAGACGCAGCGTTTGTTGGGCCGTTGGACGAAAAATATCTTTGGTCGAGCAGGCTTGCACCATCGTCCTCATGGATGAAGGGGTGTGGTGGGTCGGAGGAGGCTCTGGCATCGAGGGGAATTTCTCCAAAGGCTGCGGGTGATTTGACGGGGGTGCATTCTGAAGCTTGGGCGCCGATTTGGCAACTCGTAGATGAACACGACTGCGGACTTTTTTTAGAGTGTCAATCGGGTTTTTCGACTTGGTGTCTGCGTCTTCGGTATCTGAATCGGACTCCCATACTGACTGTTCAGGGTACATGTCGGAGACGGAAGTCGAGGGTCGGTCTCTTCCGGAGGTAGATACACTCGTTACGGGTCGGTCTGGCCTTTCAAACGATGTTGTTGTGGGGCCTGGGCTGGGAACAGGGCTGGGGAAGTCATTGGCTGGAATGAATAGTGCTTGGTCGAAGTGAGACGTATGTGGCTCAAGGGTAACCGGATTGATCAGACAGGGAGGGGAGATCATAGAGGGTTCAATGGGGGGCCTGCTTCCAGGATTGGTGCCCCGTCTGCTTGTTGGAACATTCGAATTGCGTGCACTGTTGGGAAGGGAGGGCAATGGTTTCCCACGGTATGAAGGAGAGTCGAGACTGTCTCCCCGAGGCATGACCAGAGTGTCCGATGAGTCGTTCGATATCGCTACTCGTTGCTGATGGTCTCGAGGTGGAGTTGATGGCCGGGAGAGTAAAGCAGTCCGGGAACCGTTCAATGGTGTGGACGACAGGTACACCTGATTATTGGGGTTGACGTTCGTCTTGAGGTTGGTCTGGGAAAGTTGCTCCGTTAACTTGTCAACGGTGTCTGGATGAAGATGGCCTGAGTAGTTGGAAGAAAAAGAGCTGCTGGGAGTCAGGTCGGGTGTAGCGTCCGTATGGACAGAGCTGAATGAGCCGTGGCTATGGTGGAAAAGCTTCGGGCCACGAGCTTGTCCTGTAATCTGCTGAAGGCCTAATTGGTGCTCCAACTCGACGACTGACAGCGTGGATCGATTGATATTAGTTCGAGATCTAGTAGTGTCTCCGCGAAGGTTGGTAGAGATGGGAAGCTCTTTGCCGGAATTCACGGTGGATAACATGAAATACTGATTTGCCTCTTCACTAAATCTAACATCGCGTATTCCGCGCCGTAAAGAGCCCCAAGAGGCGTCGTCGTCGAGTGAGTGCTCAAGATAAAACGGGTCTGGATTCGACTCGTCGATTATTTCGGGACCCTTGGAGGGATAGTACGAAGATGCTCGCTTTGGAGGATGCGACGGCGGCGGGAAGCAAACAGTTGTTTGTGACCTGTTTCGTCCTTTATGGAAAGCGTTCAACTCGCTGGGGGAAAATTGGTATCCGGTAGCCATGGGCTGAGGTTCTAGCTGCTAATAATGCCCTGGGCACTTGGTTGTATTTTTCTAGGGACGCAAAACGTTCACCAAAAGAGTGAGGTATATGGGAAACATGAAGTTTTGGCAGATGGAAATAAAGAGAGACAGGATTGAGTGGGTTGGGAGGAATGACAAGGGTGAAGGGGATATGTTTATACATACTCGGCCCTAAAAACATTGATACCTCTCTAGCTCGGAACTGGTACTGAGTGGATCGGTGGCTAGGCCGCGGAGGACAGCCGACGCATGCCAATGTACAGTGGTGTAAACAAAGCTCAGGCGTCCGAGAGCACAGACACCAATGACCTATCAGACCTTACATCCTCCCCTTCCGTAGGGATGGCTATGTAAGGTGCACAGGGCATGAAGACTGGAGCAAGGGGCTCCGGAACCCGATCCGCCAGCTAAGCACAACGCGGGGTGCTCAGATCGATCAGTACATAATAAAAGGCTAGCACTGGTCGCGCACGCGACAACAGCTCTTTGGCGCGTCTATCTGGTTGTGGAAGAGGATAAACATTGAAGTTGTTGATCGCCGTTGTCAACCGTCTCCGTCCTGCTGCAAGAGCTGAGAGCTTCTCCCTAGAAGGGCTGGGCTAGAAGCTTTGTACGCCAGTAGGGGCGTTCACTAGGAGATGGGATCCCCTGATTAAACTTTTCATAAAACTGGTGAATGTCCCATACCTAAATATATTGTTCATGCGTCGCCGAACGGACTCAATCTTGAAGGCACTGACTCCAAAATTAGACTTGGTCTGTGGGTGTGGCAAAATCCGTACAATAATAGATCATCAATCTTTCAAAATGTTCACAAGTATTATGAAAGATCTTGGTATTTCCGTTGTGGCGATCAATTACTCATTTTGAGATATCGATCCTCTACAAAGCAGCTGCCAGGGTAGGACGCGGAAAAGTCTACGCGAATGCTTCCTAGAGTCGTTCACCAATACAGGAGGAAACTTCTCGTTTCCTCTGGGTTGGGATGGCGGCCGATCATGTCGATCATTATCCCTTCGAGACTGGTCCTATATCTCCGTTAAAACTTCCCTAAAAGCCACCAACGCTATACAGAGGAGGGGACGACCAGCGCCTCCAAAAAGCCACAGCGTCACTGCCAGTGTAACCCTACCATTGAGCAGAACCTTCCTCGTCCCTGTCTATCGTTGTAGCTTTCCTACTAGTCATGTAAAGCGGTCCTAGCTCGTACTGCATAGCCCTGCAGGAGTAACACAAATATTACCGGTTAGACCCGCATTCCAGAATCGCGACCTGGTTGCCAGGACTCTATGGTTGCAATCCAGAGCAGAATGGAATTCCCTGCCCTCACCTCGCTTTTCAATAAAATCTCTGGTGGTCCTTGCAAAGTGTTTGACCGCTTAATCAATGACTCTCCTCGAGGAGTCGGATTAGTTCTCCTGGGTCCACCTTCCAGTCTTGTCAACCAAGCTCACAGGAGGTTATGTTTTTTTGTTGCCGATAAAGTGTAATTGTATTTGCTTTCGTATTCAATGGCGCTAATCGGCATACGAATTGCACGGTCACATAGGACGTTTCCTTGCAAAGAGTCAAGAGAAAGGTGTCAGCAGAATCTTGTTTGATGACCTACCTATCCTAGGCCGGACATTGAAATTTAATCACTTACGCCTTCGATCCAGCAGGAGTATATTGTTAGCAGTGAACTTCGGTAATAATGTAGTGCGTCGATTCTAATCAGTCAGCGAGCGAAGTTGAGGGCGTAGATAATGAGATTGTCTAGACCTCCAAGGATGCAAAGACCTCGCATGGCCCACATTCCAGTGCTGCAGTGCTGCGGAGCTTGAGATGTTATCCCGACTGGTTCTGGGGGTAACCAAATTTGGACTATGGCTGTACCGCGAAGCATTATATATAAGCTAGTTGGACGTGACCGGTTATGTGCGCAAGTCGATCAAATATATGCCCAGACTCAATATGCCATCTGTTCCCAGAGCCGATTTCTGGTAATATTCTACTTGAGAAGCACATGATGCATCGCGTCGACGGCCAAACCTACTCCCACCACCGGGAAGCCAATCCAGCTTCCGTCGCCGGACGCACAGGTAGGTTCTGCAAGGCGATACTAGATGGGGAGGGAGCCCGTCACATTCTTCAGACTGCAAAATCGCTTCTCAGGCACATTTATATTCCTAGTGGTAGATACATCTTTGGCGCATAGAGTGTTTAAGCTTCGGTTTGGAACCCATACGAGGCCAGCAGGTCACGGGGTCCGTGAGGTGTAGTGCACGCTACCCATCATCATATTTGTAGAAGGATGGATCAGATCCATTGATAGTATGACAGTGTTAACCAAACGACTGGTCAGAAAAGGCCGACCAGGTACCCGAACGAATGACTTGAGACACGCTGCAAGGAATTTTGATGTGTTTGAAACCGGAGCGGTTGGGTGCGTTTCCCAGAACTCAGTTTATTCCCGAGTCACGGTCTCCCTTGCTGTTACTGGTTCTCAGCGTTTTCTTGTTAAGCGCCTTCGTTCTCGACCTTATTTCGTTTAATTGCACGACGAATGTTGCTCGAGGTGTACCTACAAATCAAACGGAACTGTCGAGTCCGGCGAGCGGGCCGCTTGTCCTCGTTTCCGTTGAGTGAAGAATACGAAATTGACCATGCACTGTGATGAGCAAGGATGAAATGAGTCGAGCTCTGCACATCAGCTTTTATGATCATCGACATCAAGCGGTTGTGCGACCATGGAAAGGATTCGACCTACTCCGTAGAGGGCTTCCAATGATGTACTGGGGATAATTAAAACCCATCCGCGGATGGGCCCAGTCAGTGCGCCATTGGGGCGAGCCAGATCGAAGGCCTGTGGGGTAGGCCCAATGGTTCGCCGTTCGTTCCAAAAAACGAAAAAATAAGTTGTTCAGGGGCACAAGGTTAACCGTGCGTTGAGATGGACTGGACCCTTTCTGACAGGCCTCGGAAAATATGAACAATGAGGCCAAACTGACATCGCAGGCCGGTTCTACTCAACGCAGACTATCTATTATTAACGGGAGACCGGGGCATATGAATTGGCTGCGGCCCAAATTCCTTTTCAGGGGATGCCAGCGCATCAATGGGCAGGATTCGTCGGCGATCGGTAGTTAGTAGGTGCGGGCAGATCCAGAACCACCACTTGTATTCACGATGCTTCGTGTCTTTGCCCGATCGTTTCAATGTTGCATAGATGCATTGTTGGGTTGGCGATCGGATGTCACAGATGAGGCCATAGGCCGGTAGTATGGATGTACCTGGATGTTCAGCTCTTTCGGTGACGGTCGGAGTATATTCACGATTGAAAAAGGTAGAAAGCAGAAATCAATTTAAAATACTCCGTACAAGGACGAAAAGCAAAACATGTCGGTAGCCGAGCAGCAAGCCAGCAGCCGCCGAAGGACAGAAGAAACGAAAAGAAGAAGGGGAAAGATCGAAAAGTGATCGATCGGCCGAGCCCCGTGATCTCGCGCCGCTTTCCCTCTTTCTTCCCTTCGCCTTTCCTCCTTCTTCGCCTTTTCTGCCCAGTTGGCCGGTCGCTAATCCACAGACGTGTTACAACTGGCAAGATATTTCCGGCCATTGAGCTCTGCAGCTCCAGTCAATGACTGCTACGAGCTAATCTAGTGCTCGTGGCGGTCTGGAAAGGACTGAGAGCTTTCAGGTACGTTAGTTACGTTCGTTGTCCCAGTCTGTGTGCCCCAGCTTTGTCTCTCCCAGCCATCGCATTTCCTCACGGCCAATCCTCTCACCCCCCATTTGACCAGCCACTGCTTCTGCAATTCTCTCCCCCATTTTTCCTTCGCTGTCTCCTCCCTGGAAACGGTCTTTCTTTTTTTTCGTCCGTTGTCTCTTCTAAATTCGACTTATACCCACATTCCATCCGATTAATTACTGACCGTTATTCAGAGCCCGGCTTGCCTTGTTTCTTGATCCAGACTCGTGCCAGCTGGAATTGCGTTCGGCCGCCTCATTCCAAGCCTCCCTCTGACGTCGAAGTGCCCTGTTGACAAAGCACGTTTACGTCCGGTGTCACGTTGTCTTCGCAATTCACACCGTCTTCCCAATTACCACATTCAGCGGTGTCTCCCCGTACCTACGGCGCATCTGACGAGACCTACGAAGTTTACGACCCTCCAACGCTTACGACCTCCTCACGGCAACGCCAGCAGCAGGCTGCTTACGACCCTGTTCCAACTACTTCCCGTTACGTCCCACCGCGCCCTTCAAGTGCTCAAGGAAGCACCCGTTCATTGAGGCGAACGTCTCGTTTATCTCACACTCGATCTGCGTCGGTAGATGTTTCAGGACGCCCGGCTCGGATAGAGGAATCAATCCCCGTCTTGGTGCAACCTGCTTCACAGCATACCGCTGGAATCGCTGAGTTACGTCCAGCACTTTCGGAGGCGCAAACCGAAGACGACGGCGAGGACGACTATTCAGTACTCGGTACTAATCCCCACCAACCCGATCGCTCGTACTGGCCCCGTAGATCCACCCGTGTTTCGCCGACCACAGCGTCCGCAATTCTTTGGGCGTTAGAAGAGGCTATTCGGAAACCGGTTCCTTTTACGCCAGATTGGGAGGAAGTGAATGCTTCCATGTCTGAATTGGCAGGTATCCCTGGATCGACAGGGTTCGGTGGAAATGGGCGGACACAGAATGGAGCTTCGCGGGCTGCACAGGGCCCTGTACCTGTAAATCCTCACCCAGCGAGTGGTGTCAGGACCCCGACCGACATAATGCGACAGCGCCGCGATCGGGAAGCTCGCAAAAGGGCTGAACAGGAGGCTAAGGACAGAGAGCAGGAAGAAGTTGAGCGCCAACAGCAGGAAGCACGGGATAAGGCGCAAGCTCCGCCTTATGGTGCTGGCGTTGCCGGAGACAGGACTTCGCAGCGGAGAGCTGCGGCTCCCAGAGCTGCCGCAGGACCAGAAGTCAAACCAGACCCGCGTGGTGCAATCCCCGCCGGCCAACAACCCCCCGGGCTGTCGTCTACCATACGACACCCAACGACCCAACCCCAGGTACCAGGACCGCAGTCCCAGCAGGGCCAAGCCCCACAGCAACAAGTGCCCATCAAGTCTGCTCCAGGTTTGTCAAAACCGCAAACCCAGGCGCCTCAATCCAGCCAGCCTGGTGCTTCCCAACCGCAGCAACAGCCGCGTCGCGTTGCGTTTCCACATGCATTCGAACGCTGGGAAACTCTGTCTTCTCACTGGGAAGGACTTACTGGATATTGGATTCGGAAGCTCGAACAGAATAACGAAGCATTGGAACGTGACCCGGTCAGCCAGCAGATGGCCCGCCAAGTCACTGACCTGTCTGCTGCTGGCGCAAACCTGTTTCATGCAGTCGTTGAGTTGCAGCGTTTGCGAGCTTCCTCCGAGCGGAAATTCCAGCGGTGGTTCTTCGACACTCGCTCGGAGCAAGAGCGGTCGAAGGAACTTCAGGCTGACTTGGAGCGGCAGCTAAGGGCGGAGCAACAAGCTCGCGCCGAGGCATTGTCGGTGTCGCAAAAGGCCGAAAGTGACAAAGTCCGGGCCGAGGATTTGCTCAAGGAAATGCGCCGGGAGCTTCAGATCTCCAAGGAAGAGGCGCGTCGCGCGTGGGAAGAGCTTGGTCGCCGCGAACAAGAGGAACGAGACCGAACGAACTCCCTTCGAAGCGGAGAACCCACGCTAGTCGGAGGAGTCCAGGTAGTGCCGATGATCCAAGGTCTTCCAAACCGCCAGAATCCCGCCAATCGTCCCCAACCCCGAGAAACCTCTTATGCAGGCGGTGAGGGTAATGGAAAGATTGGTGTCACTACTCCAGAAGGCCATTATTACGACGAAACGCCTGGCTCGCCCACAGAAACCGACCCTTTTACAGAAGGGCGCAGAGCTTATCAGGAATCCGAGGTGCCGCATTCAGGCTCTTCCCGCCCCCCCGTGACCACGACTGCAGAAGCACCGGGACATTACGGCGGCAGTTACTATGACCAAGGAGGCGCATACCAAGCCCGTCCGTCTTCCGAGAATGACGACCGCTCCTATGTCGGTAGCAGTGAGCCGGGCGAAGAAGAGTACAGTGCCTATCGACGCAACCCTCAAGGTCGCCCAGTCGTTTACCCCCGGCCCATGTCGGAGGAGAGTGACGAAGGATCAATGGACAGCGGCGATCGTGGGTACATGACAAGTACCATGCCTCCAACTTCAGGGGCCATATATGCCCCTAGCTATGGCCAGGGCGGCTCTGTGGATTATAGCGGCTCGGGATGGGGTGCTGACTCTGGATGGGAGTCGGTCACCCCTCGTCACCGTCATCCGACGCGCCTCAGTGATGTCCTCGAAGAGGAAGAACCGCGGACAACCCCAAGTCGCGCCAGTCGTGCTAGCCAAGCCAGCCGGAGCGTACATTGATCAGTTGAATATGGCAACTCGGATCTCATACATACAGCGGACTGATTGTTGCGGGAAAAGTGCAATTTGTCTCTACTCCATCTCCTTTTGTTATCTTCGTTCCTTCATTATTCCCCATTGCGTTCTAGTCGAGATGACAACAACATTGCCTGGTATTTGTTCACGTTTCTTGCTTCGTCAGTTCTTCTCCTTTTCTTTTTCTCTCTTATCTCTCTTCTCTGTCTCATTATTTACCTCGTGTTGCATTATCGCCTTTGAGACAGTGCTTATGACTAGGGGATTTCTTGCGTTGATATGTCTATTCTTGACTTTCGCCAATAAGTCGGCACACGAGAAGTATGGTAATCATTGTAATTCTAGAATCTATGAACTCGATTTTGAGGGGTTAAAAAGTGATGCTTTGCTCGTGGTAAAATATATTTTTCAAATATACTCCGTAGAGATCAACTCACGTGACATGGATATGTAGCCTCGATAATCAGGCACCAAGCTAAACCCGGTCAGGACTTGGAGATCCCGACTCAAGCCACGAACGGCTCCTCGGCGCAGTCTCCAACACCGTCTTTTACCTTTCCTTCAGAAGTCGGCTCGGTCGGAAATTCCTCACTTTTCGAAAATGGCCTCAAATATGCGCCCACTCACTCGGCTGATCGGCCGTGCCTCGCGCCCACTCGCCCACACCGTCGAAAACACGACACCGCGATCCCTCTCCTCTCAAGCCGGTCTTCTGCACTCGCTCCGAACCACCTCCACGCCATTCGCGATCCCCAGACTCAATGGCCTTTCCTCGCAGCGCTCCTTCACGTCGTCGAGTTTGCGTGCTCGAGCTCGCACCATGGGCCAGCTGCGCGCCCGGAACTCCACGGGGCCGTTTTCGTGGAAGGCCGCTCTGCTGTTCGTCATCACCGGCGGTGGTATGATCGTGTACTTCCGGGTTGAAAAGGAGCGACTGGAACGGAAACGCATTGCGGAGATGAGCAAGGGCGTGGGAAGGCCTAAGGTCGGAGGGCCTTTTGTGCTGAAGGATCTGGATGGCAAGGAATTTACCGCGGAGGATTTGAAGGGGAAATATAGCTTTGTCGGTTTCCCTTGACCTTTTCTCTCCTCACACAAGAAGAGATCATTCAATTCTATGGCTATCAAGTCAGACAATCGTGAAAGCTCAGTAATGCTAACCGATATGACAAATCCAATAGGTCTACTTTGGCTTCACGCATTGCCCCGACATCTGCCCCGACGAGCTAGACAAAATGGCCGAGATCATCGACGGCGTGAAGAAGGAGACCGATGGCGAGAATGTCTTCCTGCCTGTTTTCATCACCTGCGACCCGGTCCGTGACACGCCGGAGGTGCTGCGCTCGTATCTCCAGGAGTTCCACTCGGGGATTATCGGCTTGACGGGCACCTACGAGCAGGTCAAGAATGTGTGCAAGCAGTATCGGGTGTACTTCAGTACGCCGCAGAATGTGAAGCCGGGAGAGGATTATCTGGTGGATCACAGTATCTACTTTTATTTGATGGGTGAGCTTTTTCCAATCTCGTTAGGTTGAGATGCGAAGGATTGGTTGCTAACTGTGCTGTGTGTGCTTTAGATCCTGAGGGTGACTTTGTCGAGTGTATTGGACGCCAGGATACGCCTGAGTCGGCGACCAAGTTGATCATGGAGCATATCAATGACTGGAAGAGGGAGGGCAAGCCGCTGAAGAAAGATTAGGTTGTATAATTAAAAGGATTTGGCAGATATGTACAATAGAAAATACCCTCCTCTATATATACCGCTGGGAATGTAATGTAGATACGGAGCCCCCATGGTAGTCTAACACCACTTTCCATCCATTCATCCTCCGAGATCAATGCATCGCCAGACACGAGCGATGTCTCAGTAGACATCATCGCCATTGTCCGCCTGCACAAGGACAGTCCTCCGTGTACACAGGGTCCTCCCCAAAATCACTCCTCCCCATCATCACCAACCTTCTTCTTCCCCTCAGCATCCCTATCCCGATTCGCCCTCCACTCCTTCTCCCCATCCACAAACTCCTCCATTTTCCAAATCTCCGCCTTCTCCTTACACAACTCCAAAACCTCCTCACCAGCCCTCCACGCCGCGCCGCGATGACCCGCACTAACCGCAACAACAATCGACGCTTCAGAGATCGGCACCGTGCCCAATCGATGCGCAATCACGATCCCCGTCAGATTATGTTTCGCGACCGCGTCGTGCGCGATCTTGTCGAGCGTCTTCAGCGCGAGCGGCGGGTACGCGGTATAGCTTAGTTGCGAGACGGCGCGGTCTTCGAAGGTGTCTCGCGTGGTGCCGAGGAAGAGGACGTTTGCGCCGGCCGAGGGGGATGAGATTCGGGCGAGGGCAGCGCTAGCGTCGAGGAAGTTGTAGGTTAGGGAGATGTGGATGTTTAGGGTTGGGTCTTGCGTGGTGCGTGGGTAGGTTGTTGGGTCGAGGTGTGAGGGGATGTCGGTGGACATTGTTGCGAGAGGATGTGGTATATGGGTTTAGAGGGGGCCGGAGATGGAGGAGGGACAAAGTATGAAAGGGAAATGTTGGAGCTCGTTAAGGTAACAGTGAGTGACTGATCTCGGTGAAGGTGAAGTGGGCTGTATAGGTGTGCTGGCCTGAGGCAAGCAATGCCTTATCGATGTGGGGGAAAGTCAAGAGTGGGGTTCGTCTCGATAGAAGAGTCAAGCTTGACTGTCACCAAGCATCTAGACGACCCTACATGGATCATCAGTCGGACAGAGCGTTGAACTGGTCGAATTGATGCTCAGTGCTGTTATACAGAGTCATCATTTCGTTTGGGATTAACGTACCTTTCATCCAGGAACCTGCTACATGCTACCAACAGAACGCTCTCGAGTAGTCGAGTATCCAGCAGGAGAAATAGTTCAATCCCCAGATTCCACCAGAGGGAACTTGTAAAAAAAAGCAGGTTATATCTGAATTCAGAGGTCTCTTTCTCAATTCGCATCCAGATACTTGGAAGATGATCTTACAGACTTTGTTGCTTACAAGGCAGATCCCCGTCTGGAGCTCAAATCCTGTTATGACGTCAACTCCTTTGTTCATCCTCAGAGAACGGCACTCTACCTCCTATATCAATCATAACTTAAGAGAGCTCTGAGCGCGAGAAATGACATGTAAGGACCATGACTGTCAGAGCACAGACACCACCTTCCAAACTGAGCCCGAATCTACGCTTCTGGCCAGCCCAGCGCATACCCTGTGCACACCAGGACCAGTCGAATGGCATCCGTGTCCCTCCATCATTTGGTCAACTCAACCTTGTGGATCCGCTCGCTGATAAGTTTCACTGGCTCCGGATCACCCCCTGACCCATTGAGAGATTCCAATGACGGTACCCCTTCCTTCAAGGTGGTTGCGAATAACGAGTCCACCGAGAATTTCTCCGCACCGACAATGCCCCGCGGTGGGTTGTATTGGGATGCCCCTCTTGAAAACAAACATCTCCGAGCTCAGTATATAACCAACCCCTTCAAGCTATAACTCCGACCAAAACCACAGATCACACCATAATAGACCACTCAGTCCGCAGCCATGGCCAAATCTGCCAACCAGATCCACCGTGCCTGGTGGAAGGAATCGTCCGTCTATCAAATCTGGCCCGCTTCGTTCAAGGACTCCAACGATGACGGCATCGGTGACATTCCCGGTATCATTTCGAAGCTGGACCATATTAAGAACCTGGGCATTGATATTGTCTGGCTTTGTCCGTCCTACAAGTCGCCCCAGGTGGACATGGGATATGATATTGCCGATTACTACAACATTGCGGATGAGTATGGTACGGTCGCAGATGTCGACAAGCTGATCAAGGGATGTCATGACCGGGGCATGAAGCTACTCATGGACCTGGTGGTGAACCACACGAGTGATCAACACGAGTGGTTCAAGCAATCACGCAGCTCCAAGGACAACGAATACCGCAACTGGTATGTCTGGAAACCAGCCAAGTACGACGAGCAGGGCAATCGCCAGCCACCAAACAACTGGGTTTCGCATTTCCAAGGTATGTCCCATGATGTTACACTTGGCGCATTGGATAGTATTGGAACTAATGGAAACTGCTTTAATCAGGAAGTGTCTGGGAATGGGACGAGTTGACCGGCGAATACTACCTCCACCTCTACGCAACGGAACAGCCCGATCTCAACTGGGAGCACCCACCCGTCCGCAAGGCAGTGGAAGAGATTATGCGATTTTGGCTGGACAAAGGCGCAGATGGGTTCCGAATGGACGTGATCAATTTCATCAGCAAGCACCAAGATTTCCCGGATGCCCCTGTCAAGGACCCTCGCACCCCTTGGCAATGGGGAGACAAGTGGTACGCCAACGGCCCTCGTCTGCACGAGTATCTCCAAATGGTTGGAAGTATCCTCAAGGAATACGACGCCTTCAGCGTGGGCGAGATGCCGTTCGTCACGGACACAGATGAGGTGCTCCGCGCCGTGCAATATGACCGCAATGAGATCAACATGATCTTCAACTTTGAGCATGTGGATATCGACCACGGCAAATACGACAAATTCGAGCCCGGTACCTGGAAGCTCACGGACCTGAAGTCCTTCTTCGAGAGATGGCAGAAATTCATGTATGAAAATGACGGCTGGAACGCCCTGTACTGGGAGAACCACGACCAGCCTCGATCGATTGACCGCTATGTGGGTGCCAGAGAGGAGTACCACGCCGCGGCGGGTAAGATGCTGGCGACCGTGTTGGCCTTGAAGTCAGGATCTCCTTTCGTCTACCAGGGACAGGAAATTGGAATGAGAAACGTGCCCATCGAGTGGGATATGGACGAGTACAAGGACATTGACTGCCTCAACCACTGGCATAGGTTCGTTGCTTCTGTGAAACTTCTATCAGCAAAAATATACTAACACCCCGACAAGACTTCTGAAAAACCCCAAGGCCGACGACACGACCAAACACATCGCCCGACAAGAGTACCAGAAGAAGTCCCGAGATAACGGCCGCACGCCCGTCCAGTGGTCTCCGGAACCTAACGGTGGCTTCACCGGTCCGAACGTCAAGCCCTGGATGTCCGTCAACCCTAACTACCTACTGGTCAACGCCGAGGACCAGACCGAGGACCCGGCTTCCCTCTACCACTACTGGGCCACGGTGCTTAAACTGCGCAAGCAGTACATGGACATCTTCGTGTACGGAAACTACGAGTTGGTGGATCGCAACAGCCAGGAGATCTTCGCTTACACTCGCCAATATGAGGGCCAGAAGGCGCTGGTGTTGGCGAACTGGACGGACAAGGAACTCGAGTGGGATGCTGCCGGCAATGGCATCACAGCAGTTAAAGACGTGCTGCTGAATAGCTATGAGAGCGCCGAGGGCGCCAAGAAGCGGGTTTCCACTGCCAAGTGGAATCTCCGACCGTATGAGGCCATTGTTGCGCTTGTGTAGGCCTAGTCTTCATGACCATGACTGGGTTGCTTGCGGGCGCGGCTTCTATATTAAATCTAGAAAAGATTAGATAATGAATACTCTGGTTATACCGACTGTGGATTCTTCAAGTTTGAGGATAGGAATAACTGCAGAGAGTTCCCTGATCTATGCTGTTTGGTATAGTGTTCGGTTTGTTGACTTGGACGGAGCTGGATTGGAAAGAATTGAAAGCTGCCGCATCCATCGACGCCAAATCCGGCGACCAGATCTAAAAATACATCCAGTCAACAACTGGAATGTTTACCTCAGAAATTACTTTGTGATTTATGGGGCGGTGAAGAGCTTAGACAAATCGGCGTGCTCCGACTGCTAGTACTGCCTTGAAAATACCAATTACCTAAGCAACTTCAAGCACAGGTTACCGCTAACCCCTTTAGGAAGCAGTGTCTACATCCCTTGGATGGAAGCGTCCAACATCTGCTCCTTGAATGCCTCCGCATCTACCAATCTGAACCGATGGCTCTCCACACCAAGCCTCTGGTCCTAATTGGAATATGACATTCCGCCTAAAGAGGATGATTACGTTTTCAAACACCCACCCGAAAACAATATGGCTTTTCGTCGCAAGCCTGGCGGTGGCTTGCCATGGTTCCCATCCTGTCATATCAGCCAGAGGGGCGTGTCAAAACAATTCATATTTACCTTCAGAGTCCAAGTCGCGCCTGTGAATCTCCAACGCTTCAGAATATACCCCCTGCCCCGGACCCATTGATTGAAGCATGACTGTCATCATGAGACGGTGGAATTCGATAACCACCAAGATCGTTGTCGCTGCTTTGTGCAGCTACGCCGTCTTCAGCGTGCTCCTCAGCAACAGTGAGGCTTACGATTCAACGCGGAACTTGGTCCGCGCCGGTCAGCGCCGATTGTACGGTTCAACCTTTGATCGCATCAATAATGAGACTCTTGGGGTATGATTGATCATCTTGTGAATTGTTTCTTTAAAGCGTGATTACCGGGTCTAACGTTTTCGTCCGCTATCTAGTTTGAAAAGATCTTCGCGATCGGCTTGAAGGAGCGGTCGGATAAGCGCGATTTCCTCTCCCTAGCGGCTTCCGTCACCGATATCAAGGTCGAGTGGATAGATGGAGTGAAGCCGGAGACTATACCCGAGAAGGCGCTGCCGGAGGTTTGTGTTTATGACCGTTATTTGAGGATCGAAGCTAATGGGAATAGAAATACAATACGTCATGGCTGAAGCCTACTGTTGCCGGTTGTTGGCGCGCACATATGAATGCGATGCAAGAGTGCGTTTGGCGCTTTCCTTCTTGGGTGCAAACACTAATACGCAAATAGGATAGTTAATAATCGAATTTCCACAGCCCTGATTCTAGAGGATGATGCCGACTGGGATGTTTCTATCCGACAACAGCTTCGAGAATTTGCTCAAGGGGTACGCACGATAACCGATAACCAGAAAGCACCTAGGGAAACACCATATGGCACAAATTGGGATATTCTCTGGGTGGGAGGTTGCTCGGCTGGCCCCGGCTCTAAGGAATCCAACATCTACGCCGTCCCCAATGATCCCACTGTTGCGGCTGTTCGGCACCGGCGCAATATCTGGGGAGGGCCATCCGAGACATGGAAGAAGAAGCACCCCGAGTATCCGGAGGACTCGACGCGGTATATCTTCCGCGCCCAAACGGGCTGCTGTACGTATGGATATGCCGTGACTTACGAAGGCGCGAGGAGGATGATCGCCGCGTTGTCGCTTGATTATATGGACCTTGCGATCGATAACTCGATGAGTGATATGTGTGCTGGCAACCAGCGTGAACAGATACGCTGCTACGGCCCCTATCCTAACATCATCGGAACCTATAAACCAGCCGGTTTTGCATCGCGAGGGTCTGATATCGAGGTCTACAATGACGAGTACCACGAGGCCAGCTCGCAAAATATGATCTATAGCACTAGGTTAAACATCCATCGACTACTCAGAGGGGAGGACACGGTTCTTGGGCAGTATTCCGACGACCGGAGAGATACATGGCTCAAGGGCGAGGTCAAGGTGAATGAGATTCAGTATCCAACTGGTCGTCTTATTCCTTGAACAACCACTGGTGTATGTGACTGTCTATGACTTTCTTTAAAGGCGAATTCTTTCTCTGTTATTATTATTCAATCAATCAATTCATAATCTCACTCTCGGTTTCTTGAGACCCCTGTACCCAATCCCTCTTTTTAACTGGAAGCTAGACGGGAACGCGAAATGAAGGATAGTATATCTTCTCAACTCTACGACGATTAGAATTCTCATCTTCGTTGCATTTTCATTATCTAATGAAACGTAACATCAAGCTGTCTGCCCGTTTTCCTGTGGAATGGATGCAACACTTCCGGATGCGGAACACCTCATCCGCACTCGGTAGAGCCGTGGAGATAGAAGCAGGAGATCTACAATAACCCCAATCCGGAAGCCTTCATTAGGTCAAATGATCATGACAATCGTCTAGCCTCTTGCTCAACCATAATGTTGTTCCTCTCTTCACTCAATACCACGACTTCTACCAACGACCCTGATGATCCGTCCAAGTTCGGGCCACCAAATCAGCCCACGGTTAAAGACTTGCAAATTAAACCAAAAACTCTTTTATATTAGGTTCAGGAACAGATTTCACTAATTCCTTGTCAGTCATTGCTCGGGTAACATCCAAAGACCCTGACAGCTGACACGTACCACGGTCTTTTCTGTTCTGGACTGGTGGTGATGTATGTGCTGCAACTCTGCTGATGTGGCCCAGTACTACTCCAAACCATATAACACAGTCAGTGGAATACAGTCACCTACGGTGACCTGTGACTACTTTCCTCATCCATGTTGGTATACCTGTAAATTGAGTATACCATCCCAATCAAACATGGTCTTCTCAGCACGACACGGGGAGCAAGACGACCCCGAGTCGGGTCAGCTTCTCAACAACACCAATGAATACGACGATGAGATGGAAAAGAAAACTCCCGAAAAGGCCGGAACTTCTTCCATGCTCGGTGTAGCCATATGGACGATGATCAACGTTGTCTCAACTGTTGCCATTGTGAGCATTTCCCCTTCCCATACTCATCGATCCACCTACTAAACCAACCCTAAATCGCAGGTCTTCACCAACAAAACCATCCTCTCCGACCCATCCTTCCGCAACTGCCAGATCTCCTTCGCCGCTTACCACTTCTTCGTCACCGGTGCCACACTATGGGTCGCCTCCCGGCCCTGGTGCGGCCTCTTCGTGCCCAAGGAAGTCAACATCCGGCAAATGCTGCCCTTATCCGCCGCCATGGGTGTGCAAGTGATTCTCCAGAACCTCGGACTCGCCAACTCATCCGTCATGTTCCACCAACTCGCTCGTCTTCTCCTCACCCCCGTAACCGCCTTCCTGAACTACATCCTCTACGGCGCGCGGATCCCCCGCGCCGCCATCTCCCCGCTGGTGCTGCTCTGCGCCGGCGTCGGCATCGTCACATACTACGACTCTCTGCCCAAGAATGATGGTAAAACCACCACCTCCCTCTTGGGCATCATCTTCGCCTTCTCGGGAGTCGGAGCTAGCGCTATATACACCGTCTGGATCGGTTTCTATCATCGGAAGTTGGAGATGTCGAGCATGCAGCTTCTGTTGAACCAGGCGCCGATTAGCGCGGGGTTGTTGTTGATTACTATCCCTTGGATCGAAACCCCGCCTGTTATGTCATATGTGCCGAGCTCGATGTGGTTTATGATCCTTACAGTATGTCTTCTTAATGCCCTGTCTATACTTGGTCACCATGGTTACATACCGGGTTAGAACAGCTAGTACTAACAGATTCTCAGAGCGGCGTGTGCGCCTGCCTCGTCAACCTCTCCGGATTCTATATCATCGATGCCGCAGGTCCCGTGAGCAGCACTGTCATCGGACAATTGAAGACCTGCGTGATTGTGGGTCTGGGATGGGCGTCGAGCAGCCATGTCGTCATGAACCAGAGCATAATGGGTATTGTGATGGCATTGGTTGGAATGGGATTGTAAGTTATCTCCCCCCTCCCCCGGTATACAGGATTCTGGTTATTGTGTGCTAGTACTAATATTGTGTCGTGTTACAGGTATATGAATATCATTATAAGGCAGCCTAATGTGAAGGCATAGTTTTGGGGTTATATACTTGGGATCCTTCTAATCGAGAGTCTTGGAGAGAGAGAAGAGACCGGCGGAGATTTGGAGAAAAGGGCATGTGTTTGAGTACAGATACAGATGGTAATAGCTAAAGTGGGATGAAGTAATAACGAAGCATCTATTAAAAAATTGCTCTCTTTTATCTATCGAACAACTACGTCGACACATTCGTCCGCGTAGGGCCATATCATCGACCAGCCCTACCAATGTTAGAGCAAGAGCTCATAAGATGGGAGCCTGACCGAGCATTCTTCAATCTCGGCGTTTGACTGAATCATGCTGCCTAGATGATCATCGTGAATAAATGAGGTTCTCGGCGGAATGCAAGGAGAACACATGTCTTGTCCACCTTTCCAAACATGGCCAAAGTGATTCTTCGAGCGTCATTTTTAAACATCGAATTTTGAATTAATTAATTCCGGTTCCTACCATCCTTCATATATCATCCAGTGATGCACCCACATGAAGGTCTCTCTGCCTTTGATTCGAAAAGACCTTCCCCTCACCACTACATTCCACACCCCTTCCCCCTGATCACAATGCCTTATAAATCACGGTTGCATTCTGCACGTTCAGCTGTAGATGCGGGGTCTGCAGCGACTAGCAGGTACCTGGCAGTTCCTCCGACGTAGCAATTAAACCCGACGAATAGAATCCCGCACAGTTGACCAGGCAGGCAGTCGGTAAGGCGTGATCAACTAGAGTCCATTAGCTCTGTCGCTAATGTCAGTGACGAGGCACCTTAGTCCGGAGACCGGAGATCGGAGACGGGGACCTGTCCTTCTCGCAAGTGACAAGTCTCTACTGGATTTTAATGCTGGTGTTGATAGTTCACACGCTAGGGGGCGGGGGTCATCCTGTATTTGTTTTTCTATGCATGCGACGAGCGGCTGAGATGGGGCAGCTGAATATCGTTATTTACTTTTTTTTTGTTGGTTTTTGATTTGAGCCGAGGATGAAGAGAGTGGATGGGGTTATAAATAGGGAATTAGTAGCCAGCTAGAAAATGAGGTCGATACGGAGTATAGAGCTGATTGTGCGTTCGCGATGTTCTTGTCCTATTTGGCCCTGGGGGCTGCCATTTACCCGTCTTTGGGGCTTGCATTGACACATCCGGTTCGGAGAGGTCAGATCCCCCAAGAAATTCTAATCATTTGTGCTCCTTAGGCTAATTTTTCTATGATAGATGTATCATCTTCTGTTCTAGAAGATCTGACCCGGTTCGCGCAATACGCAGCGGCCGCAAACTGCGCAGCAAACCACAATGAGACCTCTCCCGGATCAGCTGTCTACTGTGACGACGGGGAATGCCTTCTCGTGGCTGAATCAGACACAGAGATAATCAAGGGTTTTTGGGAGTAAGATGTCCCACTTAGTTATCATCTCCGCACGGTAGCCCGCTACTAACAACTCCCGCTGCTAGACTATCCCCCGGCGACACGACAGGCTACCTAGCGCTCGATCGCACTCAGAAGCGCATCGTGCTCTCATTCAGAGGCACAGTATCTGATGAGAACGGCGAGACGGATCTGAAATTCCAGCACGTCGACGCCTCCGATGCGTGCACAGGCTGCAAAGCCCACGAGGGATTCTGGGAGGCGTCGAACGCCGCGATCAAGAACCTGACGGCGAGCATTGAGTCCGCGGCGGAGGAGAACCCTGACTATACGATCACGCTGGTGGGTCATAGTCTGGGAGGCGCGCTTGCGACTTTGGGGGCTGTTTCGCTCCGTAATGCGGGTCATACTGTCGATATGGTATGTTTGACTTCATCCTTCTGGGTTTTGGTAGATGGAGCTAACTAGAGGCAGTATACATACGGTGCGCCATCAGTAGGGAACTATGCTTTTGCAAAGTACATTACCGAGCAGACAGCCGGAGAGAATTATCGGGTGACGCACACCAACGATGAGGTTCCAAAGGTCTTGTATCGGGCGTCGAGGGAGTGGTTGCTTCATCTTGTTGTGCCGGAATATAGCCAGTCTTCTCCTGAGTATTGGATCACTTCAGAGAATGGCGTCAAGCCGACTGTTTCGGATATCGAGGTGATTGAAGGCATCAATAATGAAGACGGAAACCTGGGTCAGGGTGGGATTACTTTGGATGCTCATGGGTGGTATATGGGGAACATGTCGGTTTGTGCTGATACATAGATCGATTTGGATATTTTTTCGGTGACTGTTTTGGAATCATTTGGTAGCTTTGGTTATGGGAATTTCTGAACTGGTTTAACATATTCTGGAATGAATATATTAAAACCTCATAGTATCCGATTTTGAAGTCTTTGAACTAGGACCTGGTGGTGAGAAACATTCCATGGCTCTGAGTCGGGGCAGAAAGGTTAATTGGTTAGAATCCTCGGTTGAGCCTAGTATGTCAAAGGGCAGTTAAAAAAGGCCATCTATTACAGATATCTTGGCTATGGTTCCTAAATAGATTCTAATATAACCAGAGAGAAGTGTGTTACGAACGAGGATACGGCAATTGGCATTACGCTTGCCCAAGCCGGTTACATTGATGACCGGCAGAGCTTAATATTGTTGTTTATCTTGTACGACATGCATATAAAGCAACTGAAGGCTAGACTAATTTTATAAACCCACATTGCATTGATATTCAGAGGCAAATCTTAACTTATCAAAGAACCATCAAAGGAACCTGGTTCCTTGCTACGCACTCAGCCTCAACGTTTCTGATGATCCTAGACTTTCTTACGTGGCCCTCGCTTGTATGAATAGTGTCAATTCAAAGGTATTCACTGACCCCCGGAAGAATGGATGTATCTGCTTCCCTACACTACGAGTCTAAATGACCGAGTCTCGACTGAATGATCTTCGCCATCTCCTGACGCCTATAAAGTCGCTCACCCAGGCGTCTGTCCATCCTCAATTTCTTGTCCAGCTCATACTTGTTATATTCTCTGTCTGGGTTACCCAATTCAATTTGATATCTTCGCTTGAATTCCTCGCCACGCAATGAGGCTCGTTGATTTCGTTGTGTTGTTCTTCGCAGCCCTTGTGGCTTCGCGTGCCGTTGATCATGCTGGTGATATGAATGGCCTCCCCCATACCACCCAAGGTTGGTGCTTTCTCTATCACCTTATCGTTTCACATTTTATAAGACTGACAGAAAATTTCACAGGCATTGCTCCGCCCACCACCGGCGCTACCGAAGTGGCAAATGATGGCAAAACCCCGCTAAACATGGATGACGTTTCCAACCATCCTTCCTCGAACGACACAACCCCTGTTGAGATCGAACATGACGAAGATGACAATGATACAGAGGACAATGACAATGTCCTGATTGTTCGAAAGGTCGGACGCAAGAAGAATTGCATAGCGGCTAGAGACTGCCCATTCAATTCCTATTGCTGCAAGGAGGGTAGGCACTGCTGTGCCAGACCGAGCAAGCACAAAATTTCATGGTTCGACATGTGGGATGGTTAGGCTGCAGTGGTTGTGGGAAGATGAACTTTCTCCTTTTCCCTTTTCTAATTCTCGAGGTCCTGGTATGGCGAGGTGCTTTCTCCTTGGTAGACATGGTCTGATGTCTGGGCATGTGTTATCTTTCATCGCGTATATTTGAATTGAGGGTAGATGGCTCTGAGGTTGGATATCTTCGGTTATTTGTTCAAATAGTCGAATAACATGTGCTTCTTGATTGCCCCAATCTTATGAACAATCACACGCAACATAGGGCCATCTGTCTCCTTAGACGACGTATCAGAATGGCTCGTTACCTGGTATTAACATAAGTTTAATCAAGCCATACCTATTGGCTAATATTTTAGGTGAAATCGACGCTATCAACGGCCCCGTGAAGATCCTTCTCCACCCATCACAACCCGAATTGGTCTTGCGTCTGCCGTTCCACCTTCATGTGGTCTGTGGAAACTGAATTTCCCTCGAGAATTCTAGATGGGCTTAAAGCACTTCGGTCCTCGTCGTTTGCTAGACTTGACAATATCCCGCTCGTCGAGGGGTGTTTATGAATGCTGGAATGAGTGTGCATTGAAAGTCTGTGGTTGGCTATTTCGCCCGTGCTTGTATCTGATCATTGACAACAATTAACGGCCAGGATCAGCAGGGCGGCTAAGAAGTGGGTGTATTTCAACTGTAAATTGGCCTATGAACGCGTAGGTTGGTTTTTTCTGACGCAAGAGCGTGCGTTGCTTACGCTCACAGTAAGATATGCGACACGGCACTTATAAAGCCTTTATGCCTCTAAGGCTATATGGCTAGTATATCTACTGAGCATCATTGAACAACACACTTCCCTTCATTTCACTCTTTATCCCCTCCATACGATGTTTTCCATCAGATTCCGATCGCTTCAAGGCGGCAGTATGCATTCTTACCCCTTCCTCCTCGCATATGATGTGTTTATCAAGCCTTGTGACTAACCTTCAGTTCTCCTTCAAGTTCGTTCTGTCCAAATCAACCGGGCCAGCATCTCCCAACAATGTACACACTTACGCGTTCGGTCATCGAGGAGGTGAGCGATCTCCAGGCTTACTCCTACACCTTGTCCACGATCTGACCGTTATGCTCCCTCTCCCCACATCAGACTCTCCTCACAAGTAAACAAACCAACCGGTGCCGGAAGCCGTCTAGCCCAACAACGCCTACGACGCCCTGTCTCACCCTATTTTTCCATCTATCGCCCTCAAATAACATGGGTGGTTAGTATAACCACTCGAATCACTGGCATCGCCCTTTCGGGTGGAATGTACCTCTTCGCGACAGCCTACCTCTTATCGCCGGTGACCGGGTGGGACATCGGTTCTGAGGTATTGACAACTAGCTTCAGCGGCCTCTCTCCTGTAACGGCTTTCGCGCTGAAATTTGGAGTTGCATTGCCGTTTACGTTTCATTGTTTCAATGGCGTTCGTCATCTCGTTTGGGATACTGGTCGGGGGTTCCTGAATCAACAAGTCAATCGGAGTGGATGGGTGGTGGTTGGGGCTTCTGGCGTTGCTGCTGCTCTTTTGGCTGCGTGGAAGCCGAGCGATGATGTGTAAAACCGGTAAGGCATTTGGGGTTGTCTGTCATAAAATGCCAGCTGTAGAGACTTGGCCTCTCTATGTTGATCGTGGAAGAATCCCACTAGCAATCGGAAGGAATTGCAACAAACTACATCTTTGTGCGATCGTCAGAGAATTTTATGTTTCAAACAAGTCGACTTGGATTTATAAAATGAGAAGCGAAGCATCCGAATTGGCAGTCATCTCACTTTCTAGGACCAGACTTGGCCCACGATTCAGCAAATCCCGCTACTCGAGCCCACATATCATCCGGTGTTTCGCCCACTGAATCTACGACTACATTGCCTAGCTGTTAGCAATCAATTTACATTCATGGTTCATAAGCCAGACTTACCCATATTCGCAATCCGAATCCACATATCACCCTTCACCAAGAAGCCGTTCCTCTCATCTGTTTCATAATGCCGACATAGCTCTTGTGCATACGCTACTGCGTGGACAGATTTCGGCAGATGACCATCATCGGTGGGGTGTTTGTGGCTCTGAACAAATAACTCAGACCAATCAAGGCGAATTTTGTACTCGATCACGTCCTTGAGCTCAGGTTTGGGCATGTTGCGGGATGCCCAATTCAGCAGGTCTATACGGCCTTTCATTTCTAAAAGACGAGACTTGCTGTGAGAACTGAGGTAAGGAAGGTCCATGAAGTCTCTGAACAGAATGGCCGAAATGACCGAGTGTAGGTAGAAGAAGTCTAATTTGATTTCCTTCTCGGGGTTCTGTGCTGTGGCTGTCTAGTAGACTTTTATGCGATAGTTAATATCAAGATGCCTTACCAATACGGAGCTAGGTCTAGCAGGATACTCACTTGCGGAGTTCATCATCTCAGCTAGTCTCTCGTGGATCTTGTCTTCTGGCACTGTCCATTGGCTGCAATGAGCTATCACCTCTGGGGCACGTTTCAAGAAGCCGTCTGCAAATCTGTCTCCATCCTCGTGATGAGCAGCTATTAAGCTTCCTGTCCGTACGCATCTGGTCCGTTATCTCTATCAGTGTCTTCTTTCCATCTGCCTCCAAAGCCGCCTTCTCGGCAGGACCAAAGAAACTCGAGCCTAAATAGTCCTCATGAACAGCGGCCTGAGCAAGCGCCTGTGCGACAATCGCCGGTTGGCTGAACTCAATTCCAAATCCCAAGTGGGTGATGGGGTGGATCAGTCCACTAAAGAGCCTCGAAAGAAGAGATTCCGCGAGCTCGTCCCCGCTAAATAGATATTCATTGATCACGTCGGCGACTCCCTTGGTTTCGATATCCCGTTGGAAGAAAGCGAGGTAGTTAGGATAGTGGACCTCTTCGTAAAAATGGCCCATGAACGCCTCCTTATCACTAAAGGATTTAACGATGCTTTCGCTTTGAGGTAGTGCGGGTCTTTGACGTTTTGCTTCCCGGTTGTATTGAAGTTGAATGGTTTCAGGGGAGGCTCCGAGGGCCCAGATGGTGAGCATAAAATGCACGATGTGGTCTGTAGCTAGTTATTGTCTTGTCACTGTTTCTGGATTGATGACTTACTGTGGAATCCGATGTCATTCACGTAGACGTGATGATTCTTCATATCATGCTGGAGCACTTCGCTGACTTTTCGAGCGGAGGCTTCGCTGAGCCCTGGTGTGCTGAATACATCAGTACTGCTTGGAGTCAACCAAATCTTGGCAGATGTAGCCATCTTGTTGATACACCTATGAAAGGATAAGGAAATACTCCCATTCTGGAATCTAAACAGTCAAGATGGACTTGCAGCTGTCTTATAGAGCCATCACATGTCATTCTAGATCCATGGTCGTAATGACTATGACAAGGTCCTGAACATAGACAGCAGTGTCTAGATCTAGTAGCCTATGTGAGATATACACACTCCATGATCTATAACAGGGTATAGTCTGGGTCGACATATGGAGGTCCCGTGAGATCCGCCAATCACATGCCCAAATCCCTCGGATTTCGGCTCTCGCATCCCGTATCCCGCATCTCCCACTGCCACCATTCTTCGCAACTGACATTCCCTGTGCATCATCTCCGATCGATTACCAACTCCCCTCTTCGAATGTGTACTTTCTTGAATAATGAGGACTACATTGGCCTGCCAATGGTGTCGGTAAGAACTACATGTCCCCACTCTCTGTTTCTGCGTCCCGTCAGTTATTCAGGTGGCAAACATGGAGCAGATCATACCCAATGCAAAGATCTTTTTCATTGTTGAACTCTGTCCAATGAGTAGACCGCACAGTTAATCGCTAACTCTATTTCTCTTAGTGGCGCTAAGGTCAAATGTCATCATAATGGTTCTGCGCCTTGCCGGGCCTGTGCGTTCAACTCCGGAAGGGAATGTGTCTTGAGTCGACCGAAACATCGGTCGAAGCGATTGCAAAGCGCATCAACAGTGCGAACAAACTCATCACGTCGGGATTCGGAAACAGGTATACCGGATGACAGACGTGAGGGCGAGATTGGTAGCTTCTCTTCTGATACTGTACCCGCGAGTGGGCGCAGGAATATTGGGCCGACTGCCCCAAGCGAGGGTCAACCCACTCAGAAGCAAAAGAGACCTCCGAGAACATCGCTACAATCCCTTTATGGTCAGACTAGCCCTCTAATAGGATTGGACAATAAGGCTCTAGGGCGTGCCTTCCGCGTTTTTGTCCACCAATTTCCCGAGTTCGGGTTCTTTCACCAACCCACATTCTTGGAGTCTCTGGACAAGGAACAAATCCCTCACCTGATCCTCTGTGGTATACTAGCCATAAGCGCTCGATTCCTACCAGAGCTTTCCAATGGTCATGCAAATGCCTGGGAGGCATCCGAAAATTTTGCCAATTATATCCGACAGAACATCATGAGTTATGTTATAGGTGCCATAAATATTGATGCAGTTCAAGCATTGCTCCTACTTAGTTTGCACGATTGGGGAAATGGAAATGGATCTCATGCATGGACATACAATGGTAGGCTGGCCCCGTCTCATGTTTGCCTCTTACAAGTTGTGCTTAAAGTTGTTAGGTATGGCCACGCGAATGATTCATGGGATCTACGCACAGGTCAAAGACAAAGCAAGGACAAGCCCGTCGGTTTCGAACAACATTCGAACAGAAGAGGCATGCAGGACAGTCTGGGCTTGTTTTCTGTTGGACGCCATGATTGGATGTGGCAAGTGTCAATCGTCTAGGTTCACAATGAGCACTAGTGAAGTCCCTCTGCCTCTCAGTGAGGATCAGTTTGCATTCGGAGATCCCGGACCATCGGAGCAGGAATTTCTAAAAACTCTTGATCCAGAAAGCGACTATTATCAACCAATGGACAAACGAGCTCTCGAGACCATTGGCGACGATAGAATACTTGGTTTAACGATCCGCGGATTCTACATTTGGTCCACAATCTCAGCATGGGTCTCCGCCGGTGGAAGAAGGCGCGAAACGCCCTCATCAAGATCTCCTCCCTGGGAAAATAGTTCCTTTTGGTCCCGAAGTATGGCTGCTTTGGAGAATTGGCGTGCTTCGCAATCTCCGCAGCTGGTATACTCCCCTGCGAACATGAATCTTCAGGTCTACATCTCTCGAAACGAAGGAGAGCGCTTCGCAATGGTAAATCTTCTTTACTATCTTAGCCTGATCTTTCTTCACCGAGAATATGTTCCATTTATACCTCATTCTATCATCCGCCCTTGCGGGCCTACTGATCCGCCACTGCTCGTCCAGGAAGCTCCAGCTGGATGGTGGGATCACAGTGCTCAGGCTCTGTTTTCAGCCGCTTCGAACATTGTCCAAATCCTTCAACAGCTGGATCGGCGGAATGTTCGGTTTCAAACCCCCTTTACTTGCTTTTCCGTCTTCAGTGCTGCATCGACACTCCTGTATGCCAACGCATGGCCATACATGGCACCTGGTCTGGATCATCAGCTTTCAATGAATCTATACTCTTGGGGGTCTACGTGGCTGCATCAAGCGTCCTCTGTGTGGAAGATATCAGAGGCCTGGTACAGCACCTTGGTGTTTCTAACTCAACTCTATTCACGAGTCAGTTCGGACCCAGTTCAATTTCCAGGTGTCAGTCGCGACGCGTTTCTGGCTTTGGAAGAGAACATACAACGCTTAGCTGGATCAGAGCCTCCAGATTCGCCAGGTCTGCCAGCAGCAAATATCCTCTTAACGCTGCAGCGCCAAACTCAAAAGGTCAGCCGTCCTACCAATGATCAAGGTGCCAAAGAAGGTTTACAGAGTATCGAATCGGTACAAAACACGATAGAGCCAGCCACGCAAGAGGCTGGAAAGGGGTCACTCGGTGAATTATCGATTCCATGGAACCCAAACCCAGAGTTCAACGCTGATTACGAGTTCCTCGCCAGCATATTATCAGACCCCTCTGCTGACTGGGTTTATCCCACCTGACACTAAACACACACACACACACACACACACACACACACACACAGACACATCACATCACATCACATTCGTACTCTTTGGTCCTTTTGGAACTATATCCTGATATACCGGGCTATAGTTATGAGTATTTCGCTCTGTTCAACAGCAATTTCACCTCAACCAAACTGAGTGAAAAACCTCCACGTCTCCGGAGGGACGTATGACTTCGTCGCGCTATCTCCGATGCCACCATCATACGGCGCCGCTGTATGATTACCATCAAACGCAAGCCACCATACAGGATGATCTGAGCAGCCAGGATACTCCGTCAGTATATGGGAGAAACTTCCAGGCAGTGGCTCTGGGACGACCGGTGGAACTTGACATCCATTAACAGCCACCCACCTATCTCTCATCTTTCTGCCTTTTTCAATCACTAAAAATTCGTCTTTCACTCCGTGCACGCCCATATACGCAAACGGATCATTACCTCCATCACACCCACTGACTTCCGCCCCGCCTATCGCAACACCTGCCCGGAACTTGTCGGCCAACGAACAACCAACTGAAAAGGTCATACTGGCACCATAGCTCCATCCCGTCGCGAACACCAGGTTCGGATTCACGCACAGATCTGCCTCTAGGGCCTCGGTCAAGGCAGCCACGAAAGCCATATCTTTGCCTAGGATGTTGGGCCAACCGCGCGCCGTGCCCTGAGGCGCCACGAATATTGCACTGTTGTTTGCGAGCCGCTGTAGCCCATAATAGGCATATGTTTCATTCTCCACCCATTGTCCCGTCACTATCTCCGCCATGTCGGAATTCAGAAAATGGAAGCAGAATATTAGTCGGTAGGGAGTGTTGCTGTCATAGTTTGCGGGGAGCGTGGTGTGGAATTCTCGCGGTTCGCCGTTCATGAACATCTTGTGATAGCCGGTGGTTAGACTTGGGGCTCTCCCACATCCGCGGGATAAGGATGAGCCGGCTACGTGGAGGATGAAGAGAGACAGGGCTGCGAATATAGCCAGCAGACGCATTTGAGCCAACATTGTTGATATACTCTGAAGATAGAGGTGGTAGGCTCGATGCTTCCTAGGTGTTGTCCCGACATTCTCAACAAAACCGCCGTTTATCCCCCCATTGGAGATTACTCATCGGCTTTTTCAGGAGGGGTTCATGTTACGGTGACATTCTACGAGCTTACTTTCTCTCTGGCTCGAGGGACAATCACACTCTCAAATAGACTTTGCATAAGGTGATAGGCCATCTTGGCAGCTGTGTCAGCCTTTCTATCACGATACTCAAGGATCCAGCCAAAGGGTTGGTCATCTAGGTGTTGCTGATTCCAATCAGTGTTTCACTCTTTCTGAGAAAAAGGCCATCATGGCATCTGAACATTTATATAAAGATAAAATCCGTTTCCAGATTCGCTTGTTTGAAGTTCTTAGATAATTCGAACTGCAGGGTTACCCTGGCCTTCCGGGGGTCAAAGTCTTCGGTATCAGATGCCTCATAATTCCACTTGAAGAGTTCGTTTAAGTTTATCCATATCGTTGAACTAGGTCTCTCATGTCGTTAAGCATCCTATGTATTGTCAGCTAGTTCGCAACATCTCCTATCATGCAACATACTGCTCTCTTAGGGATTTATTTTCGGGGAATAAAGCGGAAACGTGGGTGTTAAATCGACTGCTAATCATTAGTAGATGGCCACGGCATTTTCCATATCACCATACGTACAGTTTATAGAGGTCTAATCGACCATCGTAGTCCTCCGTTGGCTCTGATATCTCGTTATTTCGGTGATATGCAGTTAAATATTCCGGTCCGAATCGGTTGCATGCTGGTCGCCATTGACCGAATTCATCTGCCATGCACACGTTAAACAAAACCGCGTTTAACTATTGATATCCAAGACCAAACTTACATTCGTTATGCGCATAGAAACAACAAGCGTCGAATATAAGAGACTTATTACTCGCCTCATCCACACCCGAATTGGCATACCATAAATCACCATGCACAAGGCAAGGCTTCACCGATCGACCCTCACTCTCTAACGGCCTTAACAGCCGCGGGATCACCTTCTCAAAGATCACCGGCACAAGAGTCTCAAACTCCGCATCAAACCCTTTCGCCTCAACCTCGCAATCCAGCGCCCAACGCATATTCTTCGCAAAGAACACTTCCCAGCTCGTCTCCCACTCATTCCGCTGCGGAATGTTCCCACTCCACGTGTCAATGTGAAATCCGAACGCTCTATTCGGGGAGTTACTCTCCCGATGCAGTTCTGCCAATCGAGCGCCGAATTCCTCCGGGTCCGGCATTCCGGCCTTCATTTCCCGGTACTCGCAGAGGAAGAAATGCGTGTGAGGTCGCTTCTCGTAGAAGCCCCAGCTTAGTGGTTTTGGAGCGAATGATGGGGAAACGGCGTGGATGGCTTTCATGGACTCGTACTCTCCTTGGACCATTTTCTGGCCGTCTTCTTTCGTAACTATTTTGATGAAATAGGACGCAACAGTGTCGTTTGAGAGCTGGGTGTTGATTCGTCCAGTCTGTGTCCAGAAGCTGGTGCCGTGACGGGATGCTGAGAGAATTTTACTTCCTTGAGGGAGTTCTGTTGGTGTGTTAGGATGGTTGTGAGGTTTTCCAGATAGGTTACTTGCCTGCTAAGACACGAGGGTCTAGTGTTAAAGGCTCTTCGGTGGTTATTCCCATGACTGTGGATGAAATGGACTGAACACCCGTCACCCTTGATGCTGGTTCTTGCTGGTGTCTAGGACTTTGGTGACCGAAATTAAAACCAATGCTTCCGGCGAATTCAAAGGGGGTTTCTAGCATTAAATGTCAGTAAAGTAGTGCGACGATAACTTGCTGAAATCCTTGCGGTATTGCAATATTCCAGGCTTCTACAGTGACATAGATGATGTATGCGCTTCCTCGACGCCGTCTTTGCAAAGTCATGAAGCTTCTCAGTCGCCGTCGATGAATAACGCCTCAGGCAACGAGGGGCACCTAAGCGCCCGCCTTCTTCTGGGTGGGTCATCGATGCTTGTCTTGCTCCAACAACATTCCATCTTCACGAACGACTGCCTTCGCCGGTAAATATAAAACAGTTGAAGCCTAATTGGTTCCTGCTTTTCTATCGCCGGCTGTTCATCTTTTCTGCATCGCACAATTCTTGAGATATTAGTTTTTCAGACAATTAGACCAAGTGTTTCCTTCAGTATAAGAACCTCAATATCACTTACTCTGAGAGCGCATGACGAGCTCACCATGTCCTTCACACCTCATCACCCTGGCATCGCAGCTGGAGATCACAAAGGCTACATGGAATATGCCCTGGAGCAGGCCCGCCTGTCTCCTCCAGCACCAACCAAGTTCTGCGTAGGCGCAGTCCTCGTAGACGCCGAGAAGAACGAGATCATATCGACCGGGTATTCAATGGAGTTGGCCGGCGACAGGCCAGGCGATCCAGGAAATACACATGCGGAGCAATGCTGCTTGATCAAAGTTGCTGAACAACACCAGGTCCTGGAAGATCAACTCACTTCGGTACTACCGAAAGAAACTGTTCTATACACAACTATGGAACCGTGCAGTAGGAGACTGAGCGGTAATAGGACTTGTGTTGAAAGGATATTGAAGCTTAAAGATGTGATTAAAGTGGTTTATGTGGGGATTCGGGAGCCAGAGACGTTCATTGCTGAGAACACCGGGAGGAAGATGTTGGAGAAGGCGGGTGTTAAAGTCAAGGTGATAGAGGAAATGCAGGATCGTATTCTGGAGGTCGCTACTGCTGGACATTGACCATCTATATAGGGGCTTTGAGTGTATTTACGTCAGAATTGCCTGCTTATAGTTCGAAAATATATCTCGGGATGTGTTAGAACGGACCCAAAATGATTGGATAGCTTAAGCTCTTATTGCTTCCGCAGTCTATGAGAGCATCTGAGAAGAAAGAAGGTAAACAAACAATCAAACTGTGAAATACTCGAGATACTCGAGCAAGTCGTCGCTTCCTCATTGGTTGATGAACTGGATGTGTACCTATACTTCCCGATTAGGAAAGCGAGGATATTCCCAGGCGGTGAGTGATTCTGCCCAGTAACACCGGGGATCAGGCCGACTTCCGGGACAATCAACGACCTGATCGATTCCTTCCAGCTTGATGCTTCTTAATCATGTCTCATTTCCCTCCTGACGATACCGGATTTCCACCAGGTCCACCGCGCCGGGCATTTCCGCGCCGAGACGACATGGACAGTCGCATGTACGACGATCCATCGCCCTCCCGATCACGCTCGCCTGGCGGTATTACCTCCTCCCCGCATCACAGCAAGCCGCGAAGAGCTTGAAAGCGCCGTATAAATCCCTTGTCTTGACATGGTGGATAACTAACATTGTGTGTCAATCAAGAATTCGTGCGCTCTCCTCCGCGAGGTCCAGCATCCGACAGGAGGGGTGATTACTCGAGAGAACGACCCGAATCCAGACCCCGATACCGAAGTCGAGACCGCGATGATTATCGGCGCCGGCCGTCGAGGTCACCTCCGCCTCGGCGAGGGAGGCCAGCTTACCGCGATCGCGACCGAGAAGGATATCGCTCCCCCGGATACCCCAGTCGAAGCCGAAGCTACAGTCGCAGTCGCAGTCGAGGCGATCGACGCGGGCGCCCTCACGGGCAAGAAAGTCGAGAGATCATGATGGATGGATTACCGTTAGATATGGTGGAAGAAGATGTTCGGCTATTCCTTTCCCTTTTTGAGATTTGAGCATAGGCATTGTTCTTTAGAGAACTACGCTCTGTCTTGAATTACAACTGTGGCAATAGGCTGAGATGTACATGTCGCCGGGCGGTTCCGGTCGACGTGTTGCGCAGATTACAAATGAGTTGAACGACGGTTATCATATTGAAGGCCTAGATGAAGTGCGAGTGATCCGCGATCGCCAGACGAGTGAGTATTGGTGCCTTTGACTGCTTACGTCCTCTCACACGATTGCAGAATTGTCGCGTCAGCTGGGGTTTCTTCGTTTCCACAGCCTGAACTTTTCACGAGCTTTCTTTGAGAACAATTATCCGAACATCATTCTTTACGGCCCAAACGCCGGCCCAAATGATCGTGGCACGAGAGTCCGTATCGCGTATAGTCGTGAGAGGGAGGACCGCGCTCGTGCGAGAGCCGAGGGTGACTGGACCTGCAAAATGGTTGGCATATACCTACTGGATTTGATGTGGAACTTCAGCTGACGATTTAGTGCGCTATTGTCAATTACTCGACCCGCCAAAAATGTTTCCGATGCCAAGCACCTCGTCCTGGTAGGTCTCTCGGACGTCCAGATACGGCAGCTGCTAACACGGCCCAGAACCCGGCCCTACAGGACCCCCTGGAATAGCTGCTCCCAGGGTCAATAACAATGGTGATAATGATGCCGCGCCGGAGAACCAGCCTTCGCAGTTCTTGCTGTTCCGAGGGTTGGAACCTACGGTCACTGAAGAACTTCTGGCTAAGGGTGTCGCAAAGCTCTATCGCCCGGCCAATACCTCTGAGGGACTAAGTGGAGCTCAGAAAAAGAGTGGAAAGGTTGCATCTACTACGGGGGATTCCAATCTGGGTGCTCGAGACGGGTCAATTCGCCGTGTTCTTTTGGTGAGAGACCGTCGATCGAATGAGAGTTGGCGCTACGGTTTTGCGGAGTTTGCCACTATCCAGGTATTTTAGTATGAAAGATTCCGTTCCTTTTTGTGAGCTAATTATATAATAGGATGCCCAAGCTGCCACGGCACGTCTCAACTCTTTTGAGAAGTTCACGATCTCTTCAAGACCGGTTCTTGTTAGCTACATCCACGCAGGAGTGTTCGTGCCTGTGATCAATCCAACAGCGAGCACAGAACGATTCACGTTCAGTCCTCTTAATAACCCCTCGTTGAAGTTGATGTACTGGGACGAGGAAGCCTACGCCACAGAACTGACAGTGACGTCGGGGGAGGCAGATATGGACCAACCACCCGCCAAAAGCGAAAAGCCAACCCAGCCTGATGGAAAAAACAGCAAGGACTCGGATAAGGCAAAGAAGAGAAAGGCCGAGAATGCCAGTACTGCAGGAGCCAAGAAGCTTGCAATGCCATCGCACCTGCAATTCTGGAGTAACCGACACGCCGAACTGCACGGGATCAAGAAGGATGCAGAGGAGAAAGAAGGGGAAGGGTCAGAACTGGGAGATGCTGCATCCGATACTGCGGCACCATCTCAATCGTACGCTGATCCAAACCGGAACTGCTGTTATCTGTGTATGCGTCAGTTCAAGTCATCGGCAGACGTCAATCGCCACGAGCGTCTGAGTCAACTGCACCGTGGGAACCTGCAGAATGAGGAACTGACTGCCAAGGCCATGGGCAAGCTTATCAAACATGGAATTGTGCCACAGCCGGCTGAATATCGGGACCGTGCAAGAGAGCGTCGCAAGGCCTTTGGCCACTCCAAGACCTCAACCAAGAAGAGCGCACCTCCACCGAAGGAGGAAGAACCGCCAGCTGAACCCACCTCGAAGGGTGCTTCACTTCTCAGTAAGATGGGATGGTCTGCCGGTTCTGGTCTGGGAGCTCAAGGCACTGGCATGACAGCACCCATTGCCACCGAAGTTTATGCCCAAGGCGTGGGATTAGGCGCGCAAGGAAGCAAGCTAGGCGATGCTACTGAGGAGGCCGGCCGCAACACCCGGAACAGGTACGACGAATTCCTGGAGAAGACGAGACAGACGGCACGAGACCGCTACGAGCAGATGTAGAGATGAGTGTGTGGCTTCAGTTGCATGTACAATATTCCTTAACGAAAACAGCAGCGAGTTATGTGTATCTTTTAGTCAAACAATTCACGCATTCTTTTAACTATGAAACAAACAAAAGGGGGGTATTTCCATATGTACAGTATCAATCAATCTAAGCCACCAGTATCACACAATCACACCATCATGGCATATTGCAATGCCCGTCTAACCACATCATCCAATCCCATCTCATCTACTCCCTCCATCCGCTCAATTCTCCTCCCCCTTCTTCGCAGCAGCAGCATTTCCTTCCAACTGCTCCTTCCTAACCTCCTTCTCAAACTTCTTCCCCAGAACACTCCCCACCCACTCCGCCACCTCCTCCTCCAACTCCTGATCCGTCTTCGTCACCTCCCCACCATCAACACTAAACCCCCGTCTCACAAACCGCTGCATATCCTCCAACCGATTGATATCCAACGCCACCATCGCCGCACCGCTCCCGACCATGCCAAACGAGATCACATTCAACGTCGCCAGGTTCAGCGCCTCGAAGGCCTCCATCCCGCCGTTCACGTTGGGGCGGTGGAGTACGGAACTCGTGTAGAAGGGGGGGATCTGGGCGAGGAAGCGCTTGTTTAGGGCGCGGCGCGTTGTTATTAGGGAGAATGTGAAGAAGGCGAGGCCGCCGAGGAGGAGCTTGTATTTTGTGTTGGGTTTGATGAAGCGGAGTTCTGGGAGGGGTTCATCGGAGGATTTCTGAGAGGGTTGTTGGGATTGGTCGAGTGAAGTTGAGGAAGAGGAGGAGGTTCCTTGAGGAGAGGAGGTGGGTTGTTGTTCTTGGTTGCGGTTGAAGAGTGAGGAGAGCATTTTCGTTGGCTCTTGTGGTGGGTTTGAGGCGTGAGGAAGGGGGTTTTTGAGGAGGTCTATATCATCACTTTCTGTGGTTCTTGTTGGGAGGCAGGAGGGGGAAAAATGGAATGGAATTGATGGAGTTCTTCGAGCTCGAGCGCGAGTGTGACTGTTCCTGTTGATCCGGTGCTAAAGATAGACAGAAATGCGGAGAAGCTGATCGATTGGTTTTGTGAGGGTCATGTGACTTATGCCTCAGGCGATAGTTTGTTGAAGCCTGATGGTTTCTGCCTTGGTGCCTCAGGATTATTATAGATAAAGATAAGAATAGAACAACAGTCCAATAGTATCTGCCCAAGATTCTGTACAATTTTCGACATCACAACATGCATATATATGTTCTCTATATAAAAGGAATGGTGTCCAATCATGGACTCCAGCTGAAATGCTCCTTGGTCCAGGGCCTTAGCGTATCAAACGTGTATATCCGCAACACTCGCAGCATCTGCTTCTGGATCCAAGCCCGCTGTTCATCGTGGAGACACAGTTCCGGTGACCAGAGGTTAGTCAGGTACGAGATGACGAACCAGCCGCCGAGAAGGGGGGCGGTTTGCTGATGGCCCGACGTGACTCTTCGGCCCTCGCTTTCAGGGTACTCGACCTTGTGCGGGCTCATCTGGACGGAAATCATTTGGTCACCAAGGAGATAAGGCACGGTTGCGCATATGTCTGTGGCAAGCTTTTGGATGGAAGCTACCCGAGCCTGGATCTCGTGGGGCGAGCTTTGTTCGGGGAGGAGACGTAGGCAATTTAGAATGATGTTTTGAATGACGATTCGGGAGTCTCGGTAGAAGTTCCAGGTTGAGGCAATCCAAAGGTCTATGTAGCAGTCACATCGATTGTTAAAGACACCGGCGTCTCTAACAGATTGGGGGATGAATGTGGCAGGCATGGGATGCCAGCGGTCTGGGAGAATGTGTTTCCAGACGGAGATTTTGTTGTCAAGAGCCATTGCGGTTGAGAGGAGGTTTTTGAGTTCGTCCGTTTGGTAGTTTCCGGGATTAGATGAGATGCGATCCCATCTCTGTCTTAGATTAACAATTTCCGACGTGACCATGGTCAAATGTCCAGATGCGGTGTGTGCCATGGGCATTGGAAGTGGAGATATGTTGGGCGTCTGGGCCATTGGATACGCTAGACCTAGAGATGTCCGAATCTGTTTGAAGCGTCGTGAGAAACAAGGAGCGTTGATCTATATGAGGCAGCTTACAATTTGTGCTTGAACTGCCATGGCAAGTGTCTCGGAGTTGGCAGTTTTCCGTTGTCCAAGGCGTCGGCTGTTGACAAGTGCGATTGCGCCATGTAGATGGGCTTTATTGGTAACCCTGTTCTCCTTGAGAGCGGAAAATTCCTAGACTCGACGCTTAGATCATGCGACAAGAGGAGTCGGCGTACTTGCTTACCTCAAAAGTAGAAAGTAGAAGAATTGTCATGAGTATCTCCTCTATATGGTGGTCAATGTTACCTTGCAAGGTGAGTCTAGTGCGTGATACCGCTTTCATAAATGTCTGTTCTGCAGTACGAAGCAACGATCGCTGGCCTGTCCAAGCCGCCACGGAAAAGTACGACACAGCCTGCACCGCAAGGCGTAAAGGTGAGTCAAGCGAGGCGTTGAAGTAAAAGACCGGAATAAGTTCCATGTACCCCAACCGGATTAAGGGGTCTTTTGGTATGAAGAGATATGAATTGAAGAATAAGGAAGACACTGTATCGTCCATGGGTAGTAATAGAGAGCTGGAAATCTGCGGAGGCAAATTGATAGTCACAGAGGGAGGACTTGGAGAATCTGTGTTCTGGACAGGTGCAAGGGCTACACTATCTGATGACTTTGACGCTTGTGCTTGCGAGTCCGGTTGGTCCTTTTTGGCAACTTGTGTCTGCTTGTTGCTTGATACAGCCCTTTTCTTCCGCTGAAAGGCAGTCCTGTCTCTCAGCATGACATCAAGGGGATGCGGGTATCCCGGACAGGAGCGACCTGTTCGGACGCATGCCTTACAATGAGGGCGAGTTTCATCGCACTGCAGCCGATTAGTCCATGATTATTATAAAGCTTCGAGACACATACTTTAATGTGCCTCTGTCGACAGGTCTGGCACCCTGTGCTTGGTTTCCCGCCATAGACCATTTTGGTACTGTTATCCAGTAAGAGTTAGATGTTCACATGTAGATGAAGGCGCTATTGATAGAGAAGCTAATGTCGAGCTGGCTGCTAGCCTCTCCATACAATGCGAATCATTCCCCACACAAGACCAATTATTGGGACAATGCACTACGAGAGCCATGCAGTTGAGATAAGCTTGCGGGGCCCGATGAATTACTCTCATGGAAGAGAATGGGAAAGAGTAAGATCGATGGCCATGTTAAGAAAAGGATCCCCGGTCAAAAGCTGAGAGTAACAGGCAGCGACCGACCTCACGTGGCGAGGTGTCACGTGTGTTTCTCGGGTCCACTGCCGGACCATTACGGCATCGTGTTTACAATTTACAAGTGCTCAACGATCCGAACATGCCGCCATGTTGACCTTCCATCATACAATATTATACTGGCACGAGGTTCATTATATCCAGCCTCTGCAGCACCTATCGCGGCTATTATGCAAAAAAAACAGCACGACCAGTGGGATCAACTGCCTGAACATCCTTAATCAAAAACCGAATTAATCTTTATCTATTACCCCATTACAACAATATACATTGAACCATATTCACCGCTTCGCTTGATAAACAGCAAACAGAGCACCTCAAAATCATAACACCAGCCGAAGATCCCTAAGGGCCATGCTTCGCTGTCGCCGACAATTCCGTCGGACCCCCTTCCATCTCCCCCAATTCGACGAAATGACCATGATGCCCTGAGTTGACCGGTCCGTGGCTCATATATCCGCTCGAAGACATCATCATGCCCGATTGACCCCCATACCCCATCTGACCCTGGAACTGCCCCGGCGCTTGAGCAGCCTTCTTCAGCTCCCGATTCTGTTTCTGCAGCCAGAATGCCCACACCAGCGAGGCCAGCGCGATCACGCCCAGCGGGACACCTACCCCCGCGCCGATAGCCGTCTCCTTGCCGGAGTTGTCGTTATCGCTGCGGTCGCTGGTCCCCGGGAGAGTGGTTGCATTTACGCAAGCTGTCGGCGTCGGGTTCGAGCCTGTCGTTGTCGTGCCGTTTCCGTTCGAGTCGGTTGTGCTGTTGATTTGCGAAACGTTGATGCCGTCGGCGTTGTAGTCGTCTTTGTCGATGAGCGTAAGGCCCTGGAGGGCTGCGGCGCCGATCATGGCTTTTCCAGCCTTGAGCGTGATTGGGTCGGCCCCTGAGGCGCATCCCATGACGTTGTTGTCGGAGTTCCATTCCAATGCGTCGCAGCAGTACTTGGATGAGTTGTCGCCGTTACCGTTCTCTAGGAAAATGATGACTGAGCCGCGGTCTAAGTCGTTGTTGTCTGTGATCGCGCGAGCTGATAGTCAGCAAGAGACAGGCTATCTCGAAAAGAAACAAAAGGAACAATATTCCAGGTGTATGCGAGATAGCAACAAACGCGACATAAGACATACCTCCTGTACACAGCTGCGGACAACTCTTCCCCCAATTCCGATCCGTGCAGGTACCTCTCGACAACATAAACGGCTGTACCGTAAGGCTATAGCAGTACCCATTGTCCATACATATCGAGCCAGGCGCACAGCAAAAGGTGTTATCGTCCGAGGTACACGGTACGTCATCGGTTGCTGTCCCGCTGGGAAATCGACAGATGCGATCATCCGCTATGCTTGGCGACACGAGGAGCCCCTGAAAGGCGAGCGTCAGGAGCGTTGACCGCCGCATAATTTCCCGACTCCAATTTCGGTTTCGATGTCGATTTCGATTTCTAACACCCGTGATGGACTGAAGAGCGTGAACCGATATTTGCTGGGTTTAATCGCGCGATCGATCGGTCGCAGGCACGGGAGAAATCGACCCAAGAGCTTGACCTCACGCGGCGTGAAATCAGAAATAAGCCAACAGAACCAGCACGCAAGTATAGACCGGCAGAGCACAAGGAAAGAAAGGGAAATTGGTGGGTGGGGGCTGGGTTTTAAAATTCCTTCCCGAGAAACTAGAAGTGCTCAGTGCTCACAGTAGACTATTGACTACGACACTAGTAGGCTGGACAGGATAGAGAATAACCCGCCATACGAGGCGTTAGGTGTGAGTGGATTGCGGATCCTCATCGGTCATGATTGTTATATGAGGTTGAGGACCTAATTGGATCAGAGAAAGTAGTGGTGTTGATCCCTGGGGTCAATTCTTTGCTGTCTAGGACGCTAGGGTTTCCGCGTGGGTGTCTGCGTCTGGTGATGGGCTGAGTTTTCATAGTGATGATATCCATAATTCCATATTGATCTACGGAGTAGCTACTCCTACTCCGTAGGAAGAAAACTGTCGAAAATATCTCCGTGCCTAGCGGCTTTTAACAAGAACAGCAATCCCTATACCCAAGATTCTGTACAAAGTAGACTTCACCTACGGGGTATTCAATATTATAAACCACTGCCCTCAGATCGCCGACGTTTCCCTCACAAACAGACAAGGATCGCCCTGTTCTCGAGATACTAACCTAACCCGTCCCTAGCGGATTCGTATCACCCCTGAATCACGACTGCGTACATTTCACCACTCATTACTGGGTGCACAACTACATACACCTATACTCAGCAGACACCTGGGTCATCACATTTCTAATCACCAGCCCCCAAATTTTGATACTTAATCATTTATGCCCTCTCAAGCCCAGGAAACCTGCCGTCATATCAATCACCCCGAACAAATTCCCAGTTTCAACAACCGGACGATCCCCGACTCGTATTGCGCCAGAAAATCCAGGGCAGGGCCCGACGCCTTCTTGGCAGAACCCGGGGCGAGTTTAGTAATTTAGCCCTCATCCTCTGACGAGTCATGCACACCGAATCGATGTATCAGTGGAGACGAAGGCGGGTGGATTCAGGAAGGAAGTTAGGCTGAGGGAGAGGTGGAGCGAGCTGAATATAGAGGGCCCGGTATTATTGGTCGAAGGGGGCATGGGATTCAGAACTAGTCAAATTAAGAAACGGACGAGGCTCTGGAGGGGATTGTCTTAAATGACAGGTGGACTGGGGATCGGGATGGGTTGCTTGCTACTTGGTTATCATCATTGACTAGGGTAAGTATTGGTTATGAAGCTGGGAGGAAAGGTGGGAGATTATTTGGAGTTGATGGATACGGAGTACTATACAACCTTCTTAAAAGTCCACGCACAAGAGCTGACCTTTGAAGAGATTTTCTATAAAGTACTATACAAGCGAAAGTCTCTAACACCGCATGGATAGCACAGCTTTTTCGAAATCGCTGCAATTTCATAGACATTTCGAGCGGAGGGCCTGGTAGGAGCAGTCCATTTAAAAGTAGGCCCGCATCGGGGTAGAGCAACCAATCTGTTCTATTCAATGCCCAGGGCACATACTAGTCACTTTTATAAGAAGAAGTCCTACAATATACACATAGAATAGCCAAAGGGGGGGGGGGAAATGCTTGCAGATTGCAACCTCAGACATCCGAGCTTCCACCAACTATCATCAACCATGGCCAGGAGTATTGACAGTCAGGCCCCATACAGTCCGGAAATCCAAGCTAGCCTGTGCATTGTCAACCAAAAACCCCAGAACGACCCGTTCCAACAAACTACACCGCTGCGTTATATAAACATGACTAGAACATCTCAACACCAAAGGTTAGCCTAAGGACTGTACTTGGGCTTTCCCGCAAGTTCACTTGGGTTCTCGTTCATCTCCAGCTGCTCCACACGATGACTATATCGTCCCTGTGTGTCAGTCCCGGGGCTCACAGGCATATGTCCGCCTGATGGCGTCACCATGTTCGGATAATCACCATATCCCACCGGACCGAGGAGCTGACCATGATCTCGACGTGGATTCCGAGTCTTCTTCAGATTCCTATTCTGTCTCAGCAGCCAGAGCGCCCACGCCAGCAAAGCCAGCATAATCACGCCCAGCGAAACACCCACGCCTGCCCCGATAGCTGTTTCCTTCCCAGAGTCCTTCCCGGAGCCAGAATTTTTGTCTTCTTTCGAGAGCTCGGAGGCGCTCAGTCTCCCTGTGTTGTAATTATCCCAGTCGCTCAGGGTGACGTTCTCGAGCGCCGCCACGCCGAGGATGACTTTTCCCTGAGGTATTTCGAATGGTTTCTCATGTCCGATGCAGGACGCTTCATCTTTATCACAACTTCGATCCCAATCATCGCAGCAATAGAGGTTTTTATTGTTCTCGAATTCAAAGAAAACGAAAGGGGCTCCCTGGTTCGATTGACCGTCGTCTACAGAGTCAGGCAAGCGTACTGTCAGCAAAGATCGAGAAGGGGGGAAGAGAGAGAGAGAGAGAGAGAGAGAGAGAGAGAGAGAGAGAAGAAGAAACGTACCTCCCCTACACAGCTGCGGACAGGCATTGCTCCAAGGCCATATCGTGCAACTACCTCTAGAGGCGCCCTGTCTCTCGAAATTATAACAGTATCCATTAGTCAAGCAGAGCGCGCCTTTCGGGCAGCAATGCGTTGTTTCGTCCGAGGTACACGGTACATCATCAGTTGGCTTCCCACCAGGGTGCTTGCATATGCGATCGTCTGCTATACTTGATGACAGTAAGAGCCCTTGAAGGGCAAGCGTGAAAAGCGTTGACCCCCGCATTATGTTTAATGTCCACAGGATGAGTCGAATGACTGATAGTTCGCGGGCCCAAGATTTTGATATTTCGAAGAAGACTAAGATATAAAGACAAGCAAAAGCGTAAGGAAAGAAGAGGAAGAAGCTGATAAAGAAGAGTAAGAGTAATACTGAGATGGACTGGGGTTAAATACCTCTTCCGAGCAAGCTAGCGCCGCTCACAGTGCACCGTAGACTACTACCATCCTGGCTACTAGGCTGACCAAACAGACACATTTCCTGGCTCTCAGCAGACAGCTCACAAAAAGAGTGCTCCGCACGAGGCGATAGGGTAGGTAAGTAGACTGCGAGTCTAGGTCAGCCTTATTGCGCAGTGGCATTTGGGGTTGAGAATCTCATTTGGGGAGGCAGGGATAATGGTGCTGATCCCTGGGGGTGGTCAACCCTTGGCTGTTTGGGACGCGAGTTTGTGTGGGTGGGCGAGTGTATGTAACTGCCGTCGTTAATCGAATGGAGGCGAAGCGCTGTCGGCAATGATATAGATATAGATATTGATATCGGTATTTATTCCATGGAAGAAAGGGGATAGAGTCTCCGTGTCGAACATCTCACGACAGCTCAGAAATTGAATAGAAAATTGTAATCAGTAGGCCACCGAGCCCTCAGGGGACTTCCCCTGGTGTGCCCCCGTATACCCGCATAAGGCTCTGTCCCCTCCCAACAAACAAGGATCCCCCTGCTCTCAGGGTATTGACCGGATTCGTTCTTAGCAGCCAGGGGAGTGTTCTATGTCCCGCGCTAACAATGACAATACTACGTAGTATCCGTGGCGCGCGCATCAGCAGGCCGAAGGGTCTGTGTGATAAGGCTGTAGGTGGGGGGAACGTCTCTAATTTAAAATATGCAGGAGGCTTTCGAGCGCACACCGAATCACATGCTTACTCGGTCAGAGATGGACATTCAGGGAAGCTTTAGGAGTCTTGAATGTCGGGAAGACTGCAGATGATAATGATAAGGGTGAATCTGCTTGATTGAGATGATCATATAGATGGTGTTTTAATGGTAGCTGAATTCTAATCATTATATCTACCTATCCTATTCATATCACTGGGGAATAGAACACCTGTTCAGTGAACAGTGTTGGTCTGAATCTTGATACATTATGCTGTTGAACCGAAATGGACACCTAAACTCCGTGCTTTGAATGGGGTAATCATAGAGGTTGGAAAAGAAGATCAGAGAGAAAACATAATGGGTTTCAAGTACATCAGATTCATATCACATTATCATATTATCGGCGTGGTCATTTTGTCACATCAAGAGAAACGAAAAAAGGGGGAATAATCATAAAGCGTCCGTCTTGTCTTCGTAATAAACCATAAGAAAAGGAAAAAGAGAATCAGTGCAAATCACAAGGAATTGCCGAAGGTCATAAGGCAAACTACTTCATCGACCCGGTCGTTATCAGCATGTCGGCTCGACCAGGTCGGTGGAAGCGGTCAATCCCCAGATGCTCCTTGCCATCGCGGCCGACAAAGATGCCGAACCCGTAAGTCGGGAACTCTCGATCCCCGGGTGGTGCGATGACCAGTCGAGTGACAAGATCGGCCTTGCTTCTTGGCTCCCGTAGGAGCTTGTCTGCAAGCAGCGGACTCTGATAGAGAAAGCTCATCTGATCAGCGAGGGTGCTGATGTCGTGGGGCAGATGTCGGCAGCGGCGCGGCCAGATCGCGAAAAAGGAAATAGTGTACAATCCGCAAAAGACGATAAGCGCATAAAAGGCCGGCATCAAGGCCGCGATACGGATCTCGTCATGGGATGGATACCACATTGCCAGGAACACGCCCCCAGCAAGAATGGGAATGGCTGCAGAGGCGACGGCCATGAATGAGATCCACGCCACCTTGAAGTGCTTGTTCAGCGCTGCGAGAACGGTCACCTGGAAAGGAAAACAAGAAGGATAGGCGAGCAAAAGACTCTGCTCTGCGGAGGCACCTTCAGGGCGGGAGAGGCCAACAAAAGGCTGCAAAGCGCGGAAGTAAACGTCGATGGGCTGCCATGCCAGGAATAAAACATTCCCGATCAAGGCTGGGATAAAGCTGTACAAGAAGTTGGATGAAGAGAACGCGCCTGTCGACGGGAGAGTCGGTAGTCGGGGTGGAAAGCCGCCCTTGATCGCATCATGAATAAAGCTCACAACTACAAACGCGATAAAGAGAGCACAGATCGTAACCGTCCATCCCACAACGAAGGTCCTTTGAAGAAACCAAGGGACCCATCGATAGCGAACAGACGGCGTGTACAGGTGCTCATCAAATTCGCCCTTTCCCACCATGGTCTGCTGCTCCAGGTCAAATGAGACCTTTGACAGGCCCTGATATTGCCTTGCGCGATTTTTCTCGATCAGATGCAGCGACGGATTCCCGATCGGGGCATCAACCTCGCCGACGCCGTAGAAGATCTCCTCCCGGTGTGGAAGCTGCCAGTACCCTAGTCTGAGCGCCCGAGGGTCGAGGGTTTCGCCTACATTAGGCACCGTCTCAGACTGTTCAAAATCGCGCAGAACGTTTGATCGCTGGATGATTGAGATCAAATCGGCCAGGCAGACCGGGTCCCACATCAAGCCGGACCAAGTGTTGAGGAAACGGAATGTCAACAATAACAATCCAATGACCAACAGTCCGTACACCGCGATAAGAGTCCAGCCAACGCTCATAACGGAAGTCCACCGCCAGGTTCCCTCGCCATCAATCACATACCACTTGGCCTGGAAAAAGCAACTCAGCAGCGGTATCGTAATCATATTTGAGATCCAGATTGCAAGCAAGGCGAATCCGACTAGCGCTTCTCCGTGGCGAAAATGCGACAGATCGGGAAGTAGGAAATTTTTGGGCAAAGTTGACAGCTTCTGCAGGACGTGACCAAGAGGTCTTTCCGATCCCATGATTGCAAATGGCATGGTGCGGTAGAGCGCCGCCTGGATGACGAACGTCCAGATTGTGATGATAGCCGCGAGAATCTGCGGAAGGAATTCCACGACAAAGTATCTTCCTCCTCCCTGGCCGTTGTAGTCCCACAGTCCCTGGTGCTTTTGCGCCCAAACATTGCAAAACGCAATACCGGCAATCATGAGCAAGCAGCAGAAAGTAATCGCGGACAATGCCCATGGTCTCAAGACGATGGGGACATAATCAAGCGGCGGGTACAGTAGACTGTCTTCGGGAGGGTCTACCGGAGTATACGTTTCCGGATCCACCGAATCCTGCGGCGGCCTGGTGTCCGGCGTGGGTTTGGGCGACGGTTGTTGTTGTGGACTGAGAGGTTGTCGTGGACTAGAACGGTTTTGCACGGGTGAAGGGGACTTCTCTGGCCCCGACGGGCGAACGAAGCATCCAAGCCCCTCATCCCAGACGAGACGCTCGGCCGGCGGTAGATCCTCACTTGCAATCGAGTCTTGTCGGCTCAAGCCCCGAACCTCTTGATCGCGCGTGAGCTGACCGATGGCGAAGTGAATGTACGGAGAATCATCCAGCCCCGGAGTGGGCGGTGGACCGGCGTAGGTATCGCTAGGCACGCGACGACTGGTGCTGTTGGACATGGGACTGGCATGGACAGGTCTATGTTGAACCTGGCGCATTGCACTGGAAGCAGGAGAGGGCGCATTCCGGCTCTGGTGGGGAATGCCGACCGACTGATCGGATCGCGAAGCCATTGGCGGGGCGGCTAGATGTGTTCGAGAAATGGCAGGCGACGAAGTACGGGATGCAGGATGAGAATTCGGTGTCGCATACCGCACAACGGTCGCTCGGCTGCCACCGCTGGGAGATCGCGAGCTTGAAGTACGATCTGAGAAGGAGTAGTAGTCGTCGGAAGCGGCGGCGGACTGCTGGGACTCGGTGCGTCGCAATTGGGGCCTGCTTGCTGCGAGGGGATTAGCCAGCCATACCCACATGCAGAGGGTGAGAGGGTCCTTGCGTGGAACAGCGGTGGAAGGGGGAGGGATGGGATGGTGGGGAGGGACTGATTCGTCGAAGCATCAGAGCCCAAGACAGATGGGTATACACTTACAGCTTACGGTTCTCAGGCTGACATTTGTAGAGCCAGGAGCAAGCATGGCGGTTGATCGCAACCGAGCAATGAATGTGGAGAGCTGCTCACTTGCAGAAGATGATGTCGGATGAACATTCCCAGGACGCAGGCACCAGATATTGTGGGAGAGGTATTAGATAAGTGCCTGTCATGTTAGACTGAACCTTCCCAAGGCTATGCCAGATGAGGCGACTAACACCCATGTCTGTCGACCTTACTGAGGTGGTTGGGTTGTGTAGCCATTCGGATCTCCCAGCCTCCTCGGCCCAGCCACCGCTAGGCGGGAAACCGATGAGAATCGACTAAAATATCACTGATCGCCAGCATGGCCCGCAATGATTGGAGTGAGTCGAGCAGGGCATGATGCATGACTGATGGCAGGACAATTACACTTTGAGGTAGTGGTTTGGGCGCCAAAGTGAGGTAGAAGGAGGGAAGATGTTTGTTGCGTTGGCATCCTTGACATTGACAGAGTTGCGGCCCGATGCATCACCGACCAGTGACCACGGTACGGAGTCCTCTACCTACTAGAGCTGTTCCCGTCCTTTATTCCACTTCCACATAGAAAAAACATCATTTCATTATTACTCCGTAAAGCTTCGATCTATCTATTTTCTGTCATCATCACCAACAAAATAAAGCATCTATATACTCCTTTCCCCTCAAGAATTGTACAGATACGCCGCGATCACTCCACCCCAGCCACCGGCATTATCGCTCTGCCTCGCGATCACCTGGCTCCCCTCGAGCACCATGTTCGTTGTGCTCTTCGAATTAGTCCCGTACAGGTATATCCGGGTCGAGTCGATAATCTGAAGCATGTTCTTCTGACAGTCCCCGTTGCAATCCCCGTTGGCATTGAAGAACACCCAGTTACCGCCCCCGTACAAAAAGAGATCCGAGGAGCCACTGATCCGCTCAAACAGAGCCATGCGGCAGGTTGCATCTTCGGGCGCGCAGTGCGAAAAGTCCGGATCACTGCCTATACGGTGGTCGGCCCACGGAGCTGGCGCGTAGAGATTCCCCGGGCCTTGCCAGTAGGGCGTCTCACTCTGTTGCAGGGCAGAGAAGACATTGCGCGCCCGCTCAAAATTGTACTGGTAGAGCGTGTGATGCTCGAAGCCGGTGCCGATCAACCAAGTGGCGCTGGTGGCTTCGACTAACAGGCCCCGACCCGTGCCGATGTTCTGCTTGTGGTCTCCATCCAGATCGTGGTCCGCGGTCCACCCCCACATGTTCTCGATGTAGGCCGATGAAGTGGTGGAGAGGTGAAGGAGACCCCAGGCGGCTTTGCACTCGCCCGGTGAGGAAGCACAGTCGGTTTGAACTCGACTTCCGACCGCGCCTCCAATTCGGAAATGCGTGTTCCAGAACCCGACATCGCCGGGCTGTTTTCCTGCGATATTGACTTCAACCTAGAGGTCGGTTCGTGTCAGATTAATAGAGCTCACATGGCCAAAGAAATAGGAATACACACCATCTTACAGCCGGGCAATATATCAGCGACGGTGAACATCATGTCACTGACTTGCGCAACGCCCATATCGCCAGGGTATCCAAATCGGACCATTACACGCGGCGACGCTTCATTTTTAAATAGGTCGCCTTTGGCGCTAATCACGCTGGCAAATGGGTCACCGATGATCCGGGTGCCGCTGGGAACGAATATAGTGTCGGCCACGATATATGTGCCAGCCGGAAAATAGATCAGTTGGCATCCACGCTTCTCCGTCAGAATTCGGTTGATGTTCTGGCTATCGTCGGTCGAGCCGTCGCCGTACACAGGTAGCCCAGGGACAGATTTGATGTTCAAGACTTGGTCTGCGCTGTATTCCTTATACGTCGGAGGTGGCATTGTGAAGTACTTGCCTCCGGGGGTCAAGCTTGAAGGGCGAGGCGTGGTGACCGAGTCGCCATCGGCCCTCCGCTTGTTGGCATTTCCTGGATCGTACTGTTTTGATTGACCCAGTTAGTTTTTATCCACAGTTTGGGGCATTGCAAACCTACCACTGTTCCGTGTACCCAAGTGTCGGCCACAGGGCCGGACAGTTTGACCTCCCCTCCAAGAGTCACCGTCGTGCCGGTATTCTGGATGTTTTCCAGAATGATTGCGTTTCCCGCATTCCCTGAATCGCCCGACACGATGAATGAATTCAAATCAGAGCCCGAGGAATCAATCACCGTCAATGACCCGGAAGTGCCGCCTGCGTCGATGCCGATATCACCCTGCTCGAAATGGCAGTCCATAAACACAATATCCGTGCCACCTGCATTGACACCAATCTTGGTTCCAGTGAACCTGAGGCTTTTGAAAACCCATTGCTGGCCACTCAGCTTCATCCCGATGGAACCGCCTTGGAACCACAAATCGTTCTGCACTCGGTCAGCTGTCAGATGAATAGCACGTTGAAATCGAATCATACCATAATGAGGTTGCTATTATAGTCATACTGAGTAGTAAGACCAACGTGGTTCGTGTCCCCAGTCGGCATGTTGAACCCAACGTTGGCTAGTTGTGTCGCCTGGCTGACGGTCCAATCGAGGAGAGTGAACGCCTGAGTTGCCTCGATGGCTGTGGAATCCAACACGATATTCTTGATCCCGATCTGGAAGTTGATCGTGCCGACGTAGCTGGGATCCTTTGCGTAGACCATATGATCTCCTGAGAATTCCGATGCTGCCTTCAGCGTTGGTGGATTGGTCGGATCTCCCACGATGACTGTTCCGACGTAGAATTGCAGCGCAGCGCTCAGTAGATACGTTCCAGAGGGCAGATAGATAATGGCGGGCTGACCGGTGGTCCCCATGAAGTGGGATCCACGATCAGGTCCGTTGGTTGGTCCGGCTATACATATACGCGAGGTCTATTGTTAGAATCTGTCCTTTGCTAATGATGCGATAACAGGAATCAGGTCAATCATACCCTGGATTGCTTTCTGGATCGCCCCCGAGGCGTCTTTCTGTCCTGTATTGTCGGCGTTGAAGTCCGTAACCACGTTGCGAAACACGGTATAGTTTTCTTTCGACCCGGATTCCAAGAAGGAAGATTGGCCGTTGTGTTCGATGTTCGCGTACCAGTAGCCAGCTGCACCACCCGCGCCGCACGATCCCCATTCCTGGCCGGCCTGCGCATTGTTGTTGGTCTGTTGTCCCATAGACTCATTGCTATCCAAGGTTGCATGAATTTCGGCGGAAGTGTTGCTGGCTGTTTGCTGCTCTGATACCGCGGTGGGACTCGGAGTCGCATAATCGGAGGGGGTGCTGGTAGCTGCCGGTTGCTCTGATACCGCGGTGGGACTCGGAGTCGCATAATCGGAGGGAGTGCTGGTAGCTGCCGGTTGCTCTGATACTGCAGTGGCACTGGAAGTCGTATAAACGGCGGCAGCGCTGCTACTCGTAGGCTGCTCGGGGACTTCGTTGCTGCTGCTGCTGCTGCTGCTGCTGATTTGCTGTGTTGGTACTGCCACCGCAGAACTGCTTGTGCTTAGATAAACGACGGATGGAATACTGCTTTCCGTCGTCTGCGGCATGGGCACCGTAACGCTGCTAGTACTAGAGGGGGTGTTGGTGGCGAAACCGCTATCACCAACGCTGGGAAGAATATAGGAGCTGCTACTCGTCGATTGTTCTGGGGACAGGACACTATTCATGCTCGTTGTGGTGACAGGGATATGGCTGTTCTGCGGTTCGGCCACCGCAGTATCGTTTTTCAATGTGAATGGGATTCCCCTACATAGGCTAGTCAGTATGAACCCAACAGATCAAGGATGCAATGAGAGAATCACTCACGTCAGCTTAGGTTTATAATCCAGCGGAGGGTAATATGTCGGCCCTAATCCTGCATGATTATGCGATCCCCCACCCGTGATTGCAGGACCGACGGAGAGTATGAAATTGACGAGAGACGGTATTATCGCCATGATTGAGGCAGGATTTCAGAGCTCAATCAAAAATCCACAAGAGAGCACATCAAATTGAAGTGTGCGGATGCACCTGCAAGACGTCCGTCTTTGAGTGGTAAACGAAGACTATGAACTGTCGGACAGAGTCCCAGCTAAATCCGTCCTCCAGGCGTCGCGGAAAGGAATAAAAGTGTAGAAAAGGACGCGACGACGGTGTTAAATCCCAGTAGTCTAGACCCGGACTTGCCATTCCTGATCTTGGTCAGTCGGATTGTCCGGGCTTGGTCGTACATACCAGAGACGGCGTCTAACATGGCAGAGAGAGTCAAGCACAGCCATTACTACCGCAACCCTGCATAGTTAAGAATCCTTGGACTTCAGGTCCCATTTACTTGTAATATTGTACCATCAGAGCCGGTACGAGGACCAAAATTGTTCTTACTTGAATAGCTGCTCTAATATGCTGGGAATCGTTCTATCTATTTTCGGTCTGAGCTCTACAATGTTTGGAAACGTTTCTTCGGGTACAGCCAGCGCGACAATAAGTGTAGCCAGAGATTAGTTCAACTTAGAACAGTGAACCAGCATTGCCTATTGTATAGAATTTGTCATATGAGCATAATTAAAACTTTCCGACCGAGGATCAAGAACCTCGCGCGAAACTTTCGAGCAGAACACGTCGTGGTCCGCATACCATAGCGGAGCCACCTAGCAAGGAGCACAACAACAAAGGGACCTGCCCCGTTATTCGCGCACCATTCCACGTGTAATGAGACATCTTGATTCCAAATAGTCGCGCCTCCATTACTTCTCCTTTTGATTTTTTTTTTCTCTCGCATTTTCCATGTCATAAAGTTTCGGTGATCATTGCAGCAGCCCCCATACCCATCCGTTCTTCAATCGGCGATGTATCACATCACATAAACCGATCCCACGAAACCATATGATCAAAAAAGGAACTGTATCGGACATTCGTCGGATCCCGAAACTCCACTTTCTCGCCGGAGGAATGAGACGAGTCGCCAGACAGGAATTCCAAATATGTTGAGGCGCGCTTGTTTCTGCCGTCGCCAGCACCAGCAGCGCTCGTCGTACCAGCGTCGAGCCCATTATTGAAGAGTCCGTCAAGGGCAATTGAGCTCGGTCTGGGCTTGCTCGATCGACTTAATCCTTCGCCCATTAGCCATGTTTGGCGACGGGATCTTTTAGGTGGGAGGAGGTTGTGTTGCTCTTCGTCGTTGCGGTCTTCCTCGCTGGTGCTGCTGCTGCGGTAGCGGGATTTGGGCTTGAGCCAGGAGGACGAGACTTTCCAGAAGTCTCGCATGTTGAGGACGGGTGAATTAGTTGGATGGATGAGCGGGGTTTTCTTTTGCTTTTGGCTGTGCAAGGGTGATGGGAGAGTCTGAGGTGAGACGGTTCCTTTGAGCTGGGGATTGTCCTCTCTAAGTATTTAAGTTGATGATCTTCCCGTGCTGATCCCGATCGGTTTCAAGGGGGTGCGGAACGCGATGTATCGCATTGTGAAACGGAGACTCAAATATTGGACATGGCCACCGTATGGTACGCACAAGTTGACGGAGCGCTGAGGGAGACCAAAAAGTGAGAAATGGAAGGGTTAAGATTGAAGGACTGTTACGCGCGATATTTGTATGAAATCAAACGAGGCAAAACAGGAGACTGTCTGGTCCGTGGATTAGGAAACTCCGGTATATATTTTTCCATTGCAATTGTTTACTTCCTTACCATATCTAGAGGATATTGAGTTTTCAAAGAGACACTAGATTCCAATTCTAAACGTGTAGTAGGACTGTGAATACACCTAGACTTTAGCTGGCTTCGCTACCAGCACAGCCGTCCCGAAACCGATCGAATGAGGACTGTCTTGAAAATACTGCTCCAGTTCAGGAACAAGCGCCTGTTTGACCTTCTCGTAGTCAGGGTCATTCGTATACCAGAGCCCGGCTAGAACCTCCGCGGCCCGGGCACAGCGTTCAGAAATATCTCGCTCGGGGAACTTGCAATACGCCTCCACCCGGCGAACAGATACATCAGCAAAGCCATGCCCCGCGAGGATCTCGGATGCTTTGTGGAGGATATATCCGTGGTGATCGAGAGATTCATTTCTACCCAATGAGACGAGAGCTCTGTTTATAAGGGTGAGTACTTTGTTATCTGGGCCCCCTTGGGAGATGATGATTCGCGATCTGGGGTTCGATGGGTCGACTACCCGGGCGAGCTCATGGAGTGACTTCTCGAGGTCATCCGCATACTGTAGACTCCATGTCGTGACCACAGCGCCGAATTGGTGATCTGGAAATGGTAGACTCTGCAGAGAGCCCTGCGCAAGCTCGACCTTGATTTCATGCGCTTTTTGCACGGCTTCCGGGTTGACTTCGGGTTCGATGGCATACACCTTGCTGCCTCGTTTGGCGAGTTCATGAAGTAGCGATTCTGTTGCATGTCCATATTAGCTAGCCGAGTATTATGGAGCGAAAGACATACCTTTGCGCCATATACTCGTGTCCAGGACCTTCTGGTTGTTCTCCAGAAGGCTGAGAATGTTTTCAATTTCGTCGGAAGTCAGTCTCTCAGACAAGGGCAACACAGCAGCCGCATTAAACTTTCGAGGACCTCTGTAGCTTGACGGGAGAGGATAGGGCCCAAAGAGCGTTTCTTTTTCCTTCTTCCGAACCACAACTAGATAATGCTCCTCCTCCAGGTGATCCTTAGTACCAGCCCAGGGGGAATAGACCTCAGTCTCGAAGGTTAGACCCGCCTTCTCGAACATATCCATCCAGCCCTTGCGTGTAAAAAACGTGCAGTCATACGTCTCGTTCATCCAGGGTTGCGGGTAGTGGCGCACGCATTCTCCAGAGGCATCGTAGAGCTTCGGGTCCTTGAAGTAGTAGTCACTAAGTATAGTGGCCACCATCAACAGGCCGCCGGGCTTCAGCCATTCTGCAAACCGGAAGATCATCGAGTTCGTTTCCTCGCATGTTATGTGGAATAGGGAGAAACTGCCGAGTACTACGTCGAAGGTGGTCTGGGGTTTGTAGTCGGTCATTCTGCATTTCTCGAAGGTTCCCTTGACTTGGCTTCTGGCAATATTGACCATGGTCTCCGAGATGTCGATCCCGTGGACTTCATGGCCCGCCTGGGCAAATGTATGGGCCATGGGTTTACCGGTGCCGCTGCCGACATCGAGGACCTTGCTATGAGGAGATATCTTTTGAAGGATAGCTTCGAGAATCTTGGTTTGACCGGGGTTATCAAGGTAGCTTTCTTCGTATGACTTTCCCAGTTCGTTGTAGAGGGCTGCGGTATCTTCTTTCATGATGGCGGTTTTCTAGGTAATGAGTGGATTCAAGACAGACTAATTCGAGCACTTCACAGTTCTCGGAAATAAATGTCCATATGGGCGGTATGAACAGATAACGAGAAGAAGAAACAACATGAACGACTACTGGAATCAGTGGGCTGATATACGGAGAACGGCGCAGGTCAATCCCCGCAGTTACCTAACGCTCAGTGCAGATCTCATGCTCAGACAACACATGCATGCAGACACATGCAAAGAGGTGATGCAGTACCACCCATACTACTGCACTCAGCCAAATTGGACGAGGTCCAGGTCTTCTGCTCTCTTCCGAACGCAGTACTTTGTACAATTTTGTTTGTTTTGAAAAGCAGAGGGAAAAAAGTGGGTAGGCGGGGCGGGGCACGGCGGCAGATTGCTGCCTACAATGGCCAAAACAAAACAAATTACATCGACCGTTGCACTCTTTCCTCTTTCCTTAATCCCATAGACACAGCTAAATACCCCCTTGCATTCCAAAGTCAAACCAAGCCATGTCGTCATATACTATCGCTAGCGGCGACACACTGTGGAAGATCGCCACGGACCACGGCATCACGCTGCAGGCCTTGACAGCAGCCAACCCGCAGATCACGAACCCCGATCTGATTCATGCGGGACAGCAAATCAATATCCCCCAGAATGAAGCCCCTCCACCGCCTCAGAATGTTCCAGCCCCAGTGCCAGAGCCTAGTGCCGCTCGTGAAATGACCGGCAGTGGGGGTTATTCAGGCCCAGGGTCAAGCGTGCCTCCGCCTCACATGCCTCCACCTCCCCCGCTGGTGTCGCCGGCCGAGGCCTGGAATACTGGCCGACCATCATTCAAGACCGTTGCCTACTTTACGAATTGGGTATGTCTAACCTAACTTAGTTTTATGTTGTTGGTATCGAATTGCGTCAGCTAATAACAACAATTAGGGTGTTTACGGCCGCAATTATCAGCCTCAAGACATCCCCGCCAACTTCATCACCCACATTCTCTGTATGGACCACCCACTCCAATTGAGAACAAGAACTAATGATCCTCAGATTCCTTCGCCAACATCCGTCCTACAGGCGAAGTGTAAGTTACAGCCTGTACATCTGAGCCTATCGCGCCCACTAACCAGACTCAAAAAGCTTCCTAACGGACACCTATTCCGACTTGGAAAAGCACTACCCCACTGACTCCTGGGACGAAAGCGGCGAGAACGTCTACGGCTGCATCAAGCAGCTCTTCCTTCTAAAGAAGCAGCACCGCCACCTCAAAACCCTCCTCTCCATCGGCGGCTGGACCTACAGCTCCAACTTCGCCGGTCCGGCCTCTAGCCCCGAAGGCCGACAAACCTTCGCGCGCTCCGCCGTCCGCCTTCTCGCCGATCTCGGCTTCGACGGCATCGACATCGACTGGGAGTACCCGCAGGATGACGCCGAAGCGTACAACTTCGTGCTACTTTTGCAGGAAACGCGCGCCGAACTCGACCGCTACTCCGCCTACTATCTGCAGGGAAAGCGACTCCTTCTGACCATCGCCGCGCCGTGCGGCCCATCCAAATTCAACGTTCTCCGCATCCGCGAGATGGATCCCTTCCTTGACTTCTGGAACCTCATGTGCTACGACTTCGCGGGTAGCTGGGACTCCATCGCCGGTCACCAGGCGAACGTGTTCCCCCACCCGCAGCCGGGCTTGACGCCCTTCAGCGCCGACGCTGCCGTGGTTGCGTACCTGCGTGGAGGTGTGCATCCGAGCAAGATCATCTTCGGATTGCCACTGTATGGTCGCGCGTTTGAGAACACGGGCGGTCCTGGTCGCCAGTTCCAGGGCGTCGGTGAGGGGTCGTGGGAGAATGGCGTGTGGGATTATAAGGCCCTCCCTGCGGAGGGAGCCGTCGAGTATACGGATCCGAACCTAATGGCTAGTTGGAGTTTTGATCCTGCCAAGGGCAAGGTGGTGAGTTATGATACGCCTGAAGTGACCGGGTTGAAGGCCCAGTATATCCAGCGCAGGGGCCTGGGTGGTGCGATGTGGTGGGAGTTGAGTGGTGATCATCCTGTGCATCATGAGAGGAGCTTGGTTAGGATTACTGGGGATGCATTTGCTAGGATGGGAGGGTTGGATGGGAGTGAGAATACGTTGATGTATCCGGGGAGTCGGTATGAGAATTTGCGGAGAGGGTTTGAGTAGATGAATGAATATCTGGTGACATCTAGGGACTTGCATGATGTATACAAAACTATCACTTGCACATCATTTATATTTAAACAAATAGTATGTCCCTCTTTAAACCATATATCACATAAAGCAATAAATCTAACTCCCACATCCACATGCCCTCATACAAAGCATAAACATAGATTTGGACCGATAATCAGACCATGTATCTCAACATACCACATCCCCATTCATCAATCCCATTCAATAGGTAACCGCCATCGCTAAGGTAGATGAATCCTCGCTTTCCACAATCGAACTTGTTCATCCACAACAAGCCCGTATGTACACATCCCCTACAGCTCTAGTAGAAATCAAACGCCAACCTCCCACGTCTGCCAATGTCGAAGGATCCGAGTCCCCACTCGAACTACCTATCCGTACGAAGGACAGGATTGAAAACGTTGCGTATTCCGCAGCGCAGATCACATTTTGTCATTCCTACCTTCTCTCGGTATTTTCAGCCGCTGTTTGATCAGAAGACGGACTTTGGGGGTCTCCAGGTTGCGATCAGGTCTTGGGGCTTTATATACAGACAATGTATGTGTGTGTTTATAGTATTTGATGCATGCGTGTATGTACATTAGCTATATAGAATCGTCTCGACGGCGTATCTGAAGAAAAGAAAACGAAAGGGAGTATTTACAGCGTGTGACCACGGAACAAGAATATATGTCAAACAAAAGAAATAGAGAAATAGAAACAAAGGAAAGAGATAAAAAAAGAGCTCAGGGAAGCTGAAAGCCAGTCTGAGACAACCACTCAATATTTTCTCATTATAAGCATTCATTGCCTTTCTAACCCAAAAACGCCAATATCGATTCCCCTCTTCCGGTTGCTTGGAGTCAAGCCTGTCTTTATACAGACCTGACATCTTCACGTGTACTCGACGCATCAGGATGTTTGACGAGATTTATCGTGTCCAGCTCATTGAAATTATCCGAGTTCGGCTGCTGGTGTCGTCCCGATCGGCCGGTGTGGCCCGAGTAGTCGTACGTGGGGTAAGATTTGGAGCCGTAGCTGATCGGAGTGCCTCTGATGAGAAGCCATATTGGGCGTAGAGTGGGGAGACAGGCGAGGATGACCCCGAGGGACATTTCGATGTTAGTCCAGAAGAAGACGGGGGAGGTGTAATCTTTTTTTTTTCTGTTAGTTGGGTGTTCTGGTTATTGTGTAGGAGTGAGTCGGACGTACAAGTCGCATCCAAGTAGTGGTCTAGGAAGGTCTGGCCGATGTGGATATACATGGCGAGACGGGTGATGCTGATTGCGACAACGCTGGAATTCAATCAGTACTCGAAGAGAGCTACAGAAGTGAAGAGTGGCATAGGTACGTACGTAGTGCCCATAACGAACATGCCTGCGACAGCCAACTTCTGCTTCCATGGCAACTGCAGCTTCAGGACCAGCGGCAACGGCAGGATAAGGATAATGATGTCGACGAAGACGTCGGTAACACATGAAGAATACCACATGGCCACGCTATTAATGCACTTGTTTCCGTAGAACGCCTCGACGAGCGGCGTGATCGGATAGCACGTGAAGAGGTTGGCGAAGAAGAATGAGATTGTCCATGCGAACACCACCACCAGCATGACCATTGAAGTTGGTTGGAACCATCCCGAGATAGCGAAGATGCTGCGAAACAAAACAAGGAGCGATGCTTTGGTGAAACCTAGCCCGATTACTGCAAGCATCTGACTGGCGAATTTGCACTGTGCGGCGAGATGTTCATCAGCTCTAGTCTTGGTTTGCGATCGGTCACCCCTGTCCTAGTTGGTCTCAACGCACCTTCTCGTATGTCAGGAATCGCGGGTCATCTAGAATCGGTTGACCGTCCGGACCGAGGGTTTGATGCTGTCCTAGCTGCCCATCAATCGCTCCTGTAGGGCATCACCGTCAGCTTCAGACCTATGAGAAGGATAAGGGTAAGTGGTCGGGAGCAAGTACCTATTAACTGCGTGATAGAACAAGCAATCGAAAAGGCCTACATGATACCAAGACATGTTAGGATGCACAATGACCCAGTATTATCACAGGGGTCTCTATTCCCTGCGCAACATCACCCATACAAGCAAGTCCACTTACTAAGGCTATCAGAATGAACAAGTCATCCCATAGTAGCTTCTTGCGCGACAGCCACTTTGCCCAGAACCGCAGGGCGACAAAAATGCACGGGAGAATCAGAAAGGTGATTCCCAGAGCAATCATCTGCTCCTTGGAGTAGGAGTCAACCGCCATACTGGCTGCGAGAGATCGGAACAGATGTCCAACGGGGTGAAATCGACATTGACGCAGTAGTTCGCAGAATATGCGAGGAAGCGATCAGTGAGACTTGGTGAGACAATCCGCCATATAGGTAGGACCTTGCGACCGCCATGTCAGCCATACTCGGCAGATGCAAGCCGTGGCAGGGAGGACTGCAGCAGGGAAAGTTAGTGCTCACCAAGTCTCTTCAGGCTGAGCATTGGGGGCAATTGACCTGCGCGGGGGCGGTACAGTATAGTAAGGTACAGTATGGTACGATTCTCTGGTATCTGGTGGTGTAAGTAAAGGACGGGAGGAGTGCACGGTACGGATACGGGCGGCAATCCTCCGGGCCGGCGTGGGGTCCAACCTTAACTATGGAGTGTTCACTTTCCATGGACATGTCAGGTCTCGCCAACCTCGAGTGTTCGGATGATTTCATCGTTTCACAGAGGGCAATGGACAAGGGTTCGTGGCAGAACCACAGATCTGACCATAAGGCACGTACACCGACATGCATAGATACCGTACTGACGGTCGTGGACGAGGTATCATGTCTAGTGTATTAGGTATCGTACCACCATTTTGGCCCCTGGAGATATGCGTTATAATGTGTATTGGCTTGAGCATTAATCAAGACACGGGTGGGACCCTTCTGTCCTGACAATCAATCAGGATTCCAACTCAATCGAACCGAATGCAAGCTGCAGAAAAGCAGTGGCTCCCAGTCCGGCCGGGCCTGTGCAAAATGCGCTCTTTCACCGTGCCAGGCGAGCGGGCCTACGTGACATCGGAGTGCTAGTGCCAGTGCTAGGGTCCACTCCGGATAAGCAAGCGCCCTTCCCGGTATGGATCGACACGCAGGGGGCTATGAAGGGCTAAATAATTAATTTATATGGTGTGGTTGCAGGGATCAGTGCTTATGCAGGATCCTTCTACGGAACACGGAGAACGGAGTGGACTGTGCAATTGCCAATTGCTTTAGTTCACTAATCATGAAGGAGGAAGTCGAGTGCGACTCACCAACCGGGCAGGCACCATGCACCATGTGATGCCTTGTGCCAAGTCCCTCGTGCAGGCGACTTGGCCCCGATTTGCTAGGCGAGCCCCCTGCTTACGGAGAGTAACACTGGACTGCAGTAGATGCCCGGAATACCTCCTGCTGGCCGATCGTATCCCTGTACCAGCGCCTCCCGTCCCTCGTGGAATGTCGATCGCAGCACTTATGCAAACACCTGTAACCGCGGGTGAACAGGGGAAGCAATTATCAGCCATCGATCGTGTTTCTAGAATAAGAAAAGAAGAACCCCAGAATAAGATGCCAATTCTTGTATCTCTTCAACACCGTAGGTCAACGGTCTAGATCGGACTTGGTTCTCGGGGCACGCAATGGCTTGATCACTGTCCATCCATGCCCCCATTCGCTAGCTACCGTTAGGTAGTAGTGCGGACTAATCTCCATAGCATTCCTATTAATAAGGACACTTGGATGAAATCTCCGCTTAGGGAACTAAGACAATAGTCCGGATTGGGTCATTCGCAGCAGAGCCTGGTACGATCGTCCCTATATATTAAGCCCTTCGGCGAAAGTCTTACCATGAAACTTCCGTTGCTTAGTGCAGTCAATCCCCCTTCCGTGTTTACATTGACCATGCGTGGGCTCACTTTGCTTCTGGCCTTCTTCGGCGGCCACGAGGTCTCGGCCTTGTCTACTCAGACCGTCACCAAGGAGCTTGGACCCGATCTGTCCAAGGCCGCCTCCATTACTGGTGGTGGCTCCCCTAAGTACACCCGTTGGAGCGAGTATGCTCCCCCCAGTCCTGGGGTCATCGTGAATGTAGCGAGCGAGGACGATGTGGCCGCGACAGTAAGCTTTAATCCCCCTTTCTGGACTTTCACCATTTACTAATCCCAAATACTGCGATAGGTAAAATACTGCGCCTCGAATGATATCCCCTTCTTGGCCCAGAACGGAGGCCACGGGTGGGCGAAATGGGACTTCGGAGACGAGGGAATCCTGATCAACATCAAGGACCTGAACTCGGTCGAGTTCAATGACAACAAGACGCAAGTCACCATTGGAGGTGGAGTGGCAATTGAGGAAGTCGTCGCTGTTGCGGCCGAGCAAGACGTGCTCGTCCCGACCGGCAACTGTCCCTGTGTCGGCACTATGGGCGCCATTCTCGGCGGAGGATATGGCAACCTGCTGGGTCTTTATGGCTTCGGAGTTGACAATGTTCTCTCGCTCAACGTGGTCCTGGCAGACGGAACCCAGCAGACCGTCACGTCTAAGGATGAGGACCTATTCTGGGCGCTTCGTGGCGCCGGAGCTAACTTTGGCATCGTCACCTCCGCGACCCTAAAGTCGTACCCCAACCAAGAACAGACCGCATGGTTTGGCCAACTCATCTATACCGAGGATAAGCTGGAGAAGGTCATCAACGCTCTCAACGATGTCACCTTGGAGCCGAAGATGAACGTTTTCCTCTACTACATGGCCTCCAGCGGTACCCCGTCTGTCGTCATCACCCCGTTCTACTACGGCACCGAGAAGGAGGGACGTGCTGCCTTCAAGGCCTTCCTCGACATTGGCCCGACCAACGACACCACCAGTGAGTTGCAATACGCCCACTGGACGGACGCTTCGCAGGACTTCTGCACCAAGGGTGGATACAAGCCTTCGTTCACTGCCGGTCTTGCCCAAATGGACGCCACCACCTGGAGGGAAATCTGGGATGAGTGGATCACCTGGTTGGAGAATGACGGGACTAGCAACAGTCTGGTCATGATGGAGGCGTACTCTCTTGAAAAGGCCCGCACTGTGTCTCAGTCCTCGTCTTCGTTCGCCTGGAGAAATGATGTCAACTTCAACGCTATTGTCATTCCGTGGTACTCGGACGCCAGTTTGGAGACGAAGGCGCTGGCTTTCGGTACCAAGCTACGTGACCTGTGGCGGAAGACGGATGGGCTTGATTCTCCTGCTGCGTAAGTTTTTTTCATTCCATGACCATCCCCTATCCCCTAGCCTGAGGCTAACTCAAGACTTATAGGTATATTAACTTTGCTCATGGGGATGAGAGCTCGGCAGAGATCTATGGTGAGAATGTCGACCGACTGAAGAGCATCAAGGCCAAGGTGGACCCGAAGAATGTCTTCAGCCACTGGTTCGACCTGTAAGCTTCTGTTCCATTGCAATTGCAAGCATTCTATCCGTCTTGTATATATACTTTATGAAGATGAATACTACATCTAATAGACTGGACTGTCACCCAGCCTATGTACATCCAATCGAAACGAGCCCTCTAAGTTTGATCGTAGTCACCAGCTATTTCTCTACCACACAACAACACCCTTCGGGCCATGAACACGTCCCCGCTGATCATCCTTATCCCCCCTCGCAACCGCTGCGATATACCCCGCTCCCTCATGAGGCTCCACAGCGCCCATCTTCCTGAAGGCCTCCGAGTCGTTACCGATTTCCGTCGCGCAAAAGCCCGGATCCGCGCCTAGAACTTTGATATCGGCAAGCTTCATGTGATACTGGACCATCATCATATTGAGAGCCGTCTTAGTGATCCGATACTCCGAGGCATAGGTGCCACCGTGCGGCGAGTTCGGGTCAAGGTTATGCTCCAGAGATCCCATTGAGGAGCTGACGAACACCAGACGGGGGTCCTTGGACTTCCTGAGCATCGGCAACAGAGCCTCCGTCAAGCTCGCGGCTCCGACCACATTCGTAGCCAGCGAATCGCGCAGGGTGTCCCGCACGGGCTCGCGGTTCAGGAAGTAGACGCCGGCATTGTTTACGAGGACGTCGATGCGGTCGTATTTCGACTCGATGTGCGCCTTTGCGGCGTCGACAGATTTGTCGTCGGCCACGTCCAGCTCGATCGTCGACACCATGCCCTTGTTTCCGGGGAGGGCCAGAAGCTTGTCGGCGGCTTGGTTGGCCTTGGTTAGGCTCCGGCTGCTGATGATGATGTGGTAGTTGTCGGACAAGAGTAGGTTCTTGGCTGTTTCGTAGCCGAGACCCTGGTTCGCGCCTGGGATACAGTTAGCCTTGGCTTTTTATAGATCTTGTCCAGATTTGGGTATAGACAAGGCTGGGTGGGATTATCGCTTTCTCTTTTCCCTCTTTGTCTGATCCTTTTCTTTTTTTTTTTTTTTTTTTTTTTTTTTTTTTTTTTTGGATTTCTTGTCTGGGTTGCGTTGCCTCGGATCTTTTCTCAGGGTTTTTTTTTTTTTCGTTGAGCTTAACAGAAAGGACAAGAACTACGTACCCGAAATGAATACAATTGTCGGAGAGGCCATTTTCGTCCAATTAACCCTTCTTTTCACGGTCTGAGATTGGTGGCGTAGAATAAGAGCAGCCACTCAAGCAATCTGTAAATTTTGAGTGGTTGGGGAACTGCCGGCTTAAGGCCTTAAGGCCGACCATGCTCATGTAAGCTCAGACACTGAGGCTGTTTTCTTTGGCTGCGGGGTAACTTTGACCCTCCCACCAACACCATTTGTGGTCTGACCAACAGACCAACAGTCCTGCATTGGTAATCACACTTTACCTTACAATGCGGCTATGCAGCTTGGGACCGACGAGGGTCAGCAGAGGATCTTCCTCGAAGCACCGAAAGACTACATCTCCTGACTGAAGTGGTGGACCCGAGCCATAGTGTCAATTGGGATCTAGAACAGCGATCGACATATTTGACTTGACACGATCGCATCAGTTGGTTTTCACCGAATTTGAACTGGAAAGATTTCTGCCATCCAGCCCCAAGCATAGAAGTGTCAATCATGGCGTCCGAAGCAGACTACATCATTGCAGGAGGAGGACTGGCCGGGTGCGTAGTCGCCTCACGCCTCAAGCAGCACGACCCAGCCCTCAAGGTCCTTATCCTCGAAGCGGGAAGTGACCCCTCAAGCAATCCGAACACTGAGTCGTTCCCGGGTCTCTTCTCCCTCCTTGGCTCAGAACTTGACTGGTCGTATCCCACCGTGCCCCAAACGAACACCGTCGGTCGATCTCACGAGGTCCATGCTGGAAAGGCCCTGGGCGGAGGCAGCGTGATCAACTTTGGCGGATGGACTCGCGGGGACGCGGCCGACTACAACCAATGGGCCAGAATTATAGGAGATCAGCGGTGGAGCTATGAGGGACTGCTGCCATTTTTTCGCAAGTCCGAAACGTACTTCGATCCGACGGCAGATCCCAAACACCATGGGTTCGATGGGCCGATCCGTGTGACCGCGGTGTCTGCAAGTGATGAGAAGCGCAAGTATCCGCTTCGGGAGCCGATCAAGGATGCGTTTGCGGAGATTGGCGTTCCGTTCAATCCGGATGGATGCTCAGGTAACCTGGCGGGGATTTCGGAATTCCTGGAGACCTGGAAGGATGGGAAGCGCCAAGCAGCTCATCAGGCGTATAGCCTCGAGGGTGTGGAGGTCCTCACTGAGGCTGTCGTTCACCGGGTGGAGTTTGCGGAAAGCGATCCTACCGGAAAGAAGATCGCCTCAGCGGTTCTTCTTACGGATGGTCGCCGATTCACAGCTCGGAAAGAGGTTATTCTGGCTACTGGCACCTTGCGTACACCCCAGATCTTGATGCTTTCTGGGATTGGGCCCGCCAAAACGTTGTCTCAGCATGGCGTTTCCGCTTTGATCGACGCGCCGGAAGTTGGTAAGAACCTTACGGATCATTTCGCGTTGTTTCAATTGTTCAAACTGCGCGATCCAGAGCGTGGTCTTGCATTGGGAAGCCCGCTTCTCTCGGACCCAGCATTCATGAAAGGGTTTCCCGCAGACTGGACCATTAATCAGGACGTGCCAGCCCATATCCTGGAGGCGGCGGTGCGCAACGATGATGCCAGGCTTGGTTCAACGACCGGCGCATCTCTTTTGGCTCCCGGTCGACCTCTGGTCGAGACATTGGTTGTTTACGCCCCTGCCGGCGTCCCCGACGTACCCATGGATGGCAGCTTCATCGTGACCTCCGTTATGTTGCTAGGTTCAACGTCCCGAGGAACCGTTAGCATTAGCTCGCCATCGCCTACGGACAATCCCATGGTGAATTCCAATTACTTTGACACGGACGCTGACCGAGTCACCCTTATTCACGGGATCCGTCGCACATTACAAGCGTTGCTGAATACAAATGCACTAAAGGATTACATAGAGGCCGAGGTGCCCCCGCCCGGAATGCCCGCCTTATCCCCTCAATCCTCCGATGCTGAGCTGGAGGCGCGTATCAGGGCCGTCGGGGTCGCTCACTATCACCCGTCCGGTACAACCGCGATGGGCAAGGTCGTGGATTCAGACCTCCGTGTTTACGGGGCCGAAAACCTTCGGGTTGTCGACGCGGGCGTTTTCCCGGTGAGCGTCGGTGGCCATCCGCAGGCGACCTTGTATGCAGTTGCAGAACAAGCGGCAGAGATTATCCTCCAGGACCGATTGTAGTCAAACGATTTGAATACCCAAGAGACATACAGTATGGAGCAGTACAGTATGGAAATATATTTGGTGCGAATTTCAATTAACCGTGTCTTAAAATGAAACATCTTCTGCTTCCTTCGTCCCTTGGCTATACCAAATTCAATGCTACCGTAATTAGCTGTTATGCTGTACGGACTATGAATAATTTCTTGGCTTACTTGACACAATATCCTCCCTTATTACACATAGAGTACAGGGTCAATTTATGAATTAACACTAATGCAGCCCCAATCCTTCACAAAACGGCACCCTAACGCCACAACAAATCGGTGAGCAAGCAATTCTAGGATCATAGATTGTAAGGTTCTGATAACATTACCTTACCGACATCGAACTAAAATCTCACCCTCCTGCTGAAGTCGGGACTCGGTTTCCCTGCTTACTCCGGTGTATGGGTCTGGTTACATGGCGTTAGTTAGTCTTCAGGTATGCTTCCGCCAAGGCCCTTCCGGCGATCTTGGCGCTCCTCGGCCGGGCAGCGCCGCAATCTACTTGTTTCGGTAATTTTGATAGGCCCATTCGGTTGGAGGGGACTGTGTGTTTTCCGTACTCCGTACTTTGCTTTATCGTGGAGGACAATAGTGGAGTATGCCTTTCAATATGGTAAGGAGGGATATGGTTGTGGCCCTCCATTCTTGTTCACTACGGAGTTGGCCGGATCTACTGTGAAAGGTGCTTTTAGTGGCCTATGCTCGTTATGCTTGAGATTTGAGACTCAATCGTATGAGGATTGCCGATTGACCCATTGAGTAATGATTGTCCTTTTCCAATGCAGGTAGGTTCCACGGTGTACGCCGCAAGGCTGGCGAGACGATTGGCTTTGCGGCTTGCCAATGTCTGGACACATTCCATATACAAATCATTAGGCTCAATGGCCATGAATCTGGATAACTAACAGTTTATTATAGTATGTGTCTAACAGAATGCTACAACTCCGGTCAGTCCGATTTTCTCTATCTCGGTGCAACATACTACACCATTATATCTCGCAATGGTAGGTGGCAAGTCGTAATGTATTGCGCGTTTGGGGGCGAAAGCGTGGAGATCTTGAGAGACCTTCCTCGCTTTCAGAGAGTATACATAGTAGGTATTCGGTATTGGTATCCTGTCGGAAAATGTAACATTGCTTTTCCTCTGATACGTAATGGCTGGGTAAGCTTTTGACTTCGCATGCACGTATGAATTACTATCCCAGAAATCACGATCCTTGGTGGGTCCAGCATCAGTCGACTCTCTCGGCTCGCGTACTCCGTGCTTGGTATACTGAACTCATGTAAATGATCATACAAATCATGGTCCTTCAAGGCATACCCCATAGATCATCAGTCTTAAAATTCGACGGCAGGCAACATATGCAGGACTATCTGAGATTATGTGCTATTTTCTCATCATATGGTGTAGTATAGCCATCGGTTGATTTAGCAAGGCCTTGATAACACAGGCCAGATACCGTAATCCGTAAGTATGTCTATTAAAGGGATAGATTACTTCTTTCGCTTTCTTCATCTTTGAATGTTTCTCGTCATTAACTGTAGATTCGAGCTCTGTAAAATATCACTCGCAGGGCTGAGATACTCCCACGGGCATTTTTTTTTCGCTCAATTCATAGTATAAGCCGCCTCGGGACTGCTTTTAATATTCTCGAAATTGACTACTATAACATTGCCCTTTCTGATAATTTGATTAACAGGTAGGAAATACCCCCAAGGCACCATTGCATCTGAGGCTGGATTTTCCATTGACGAGGATTTGTTTGAAGATTGTGCCAGAATTCAAGCGACAAAGACACCGATACATCTGGATACTACCTTATGTACCTATATCCGGACATCCTGGCGATACGCCACGATACCACCGTACCGCACTGCCGTCGAGTATTGTCACGTACTGGACCTTACCGGACGGGACTAATTCAAGACAGCTCCACTCTTCTGCAGATGTCCCCAATTTGATATTAAATCGTCCCGTGGAAGGCATTTTACTATGCGCATTCATTTCAGTCCTGTCCTCTCACGTTGTAAACAGTTCTTTCCAAGCGGAGACGAACTTGCGTTTGCCATCCGGCCAGCCCCCGGGCCACATCTCCGTCAAATCAGCTAGATCGCCGCATTGTCCAATCCGGGTGTGAGCTTGAAGCAAATGCCTCTGCATGTCCCCATATCAGCACGATTCACAACAGAAGCGACTCGGAGCCGAGGACTAGCGGTCAAAGAAGACGCAAGCAGCTGTCATCTCGAGAATAGTCAATCCTACCTTATCGCTAGGCGTTGCTCGTGTAACTCTACCGATCACATGTTCGTTTAGCCCATCGATTGTCGCCAGACATGAGCTTAAGTGAGTGATCTTGCATCTGCACTGTGATTTCATCTGCAGGTCTCTACTACTCTATTCTAAAATACCCCTCCTTCACAATGGTTCTAACCATGGCCTCTTCCCTCCGAAGCAGTTCCCGGCACTTTGGGCGCTCAATCGCTCGCTCTCCCTTCCGTCATGTCTCTCCAATTTCTCGATTCCAGAGAAACATCAGCGCCGGGGCGTCTCGTCTCAATCCTGACTCCAAAGAAGACGACTCGACCAACGTGTGGAAGCTGACGCAAGAGGACCAAACCCGTTACTGGCAAGGATACCTCTCCACGCGCCCTAAATACACCGATTCCTTCTACGACCTCATCTACAACTACCACGCTTCCCAGTCCAAGACGCCCTCTTTCGACGTCGCGCACGATGTCGGCGCCGGACCAGGACAAGTCGCGGTGAAGTTAGCGGAGAAATACAAACACGTCGTCGTGAGCGATAACAATGAGAACCACGTTGACTATGCGCGCTACGCGCTCTCGAAGACCGACGTCCCCGCTGAGCGGTTTTCCTACGACATCGCGCTCGGCGAGGAGCTCGGAGCCAAGTACCCAGCTAATTCGGCGGATCTGGTCGTCTGCGCACTGATGTTCCCGCTGATGGACACCGCGACGGCGCTGCAGAGCTTCCGCACCGTGCTGAAGCAGAACGGTACCCTGGCTATCTGGTTCTACGGGCGGGCGCACTTCTCGGAGCCCGACTACGCCGAGTCCTGTCAGCCGGTGCTGGACGCCATCATCAATCATCACTTCGGTGGCGTCATCAAGGGCGGTGGGCCCGAGCATACGGCGGGGTGGAAGCGTGCGGCCGACGGCATCGCGAGTTGGTTGGATTATATCCCCTTTGCGCAGGAGGAGTGGAAGTCTGTGCAGCGACACAAGTGGAACACGGAGTGGACGCAACTGGGATTCTTTGGTCAGGATGCGTGCAATTTCCCCGTGGAGCCGGTCAGCGAGGTCAAGGATGGGGAGGTGATTATCGAGAGACAGGATCGGGATCTCTGGAGGAAGGATTGGAATCTGGCGCAGCTGCGTCAGTTTGTGCAGCATATCTTCCCGTTCAATGGGACGGATGAGGAGCCTGTTAAGCCGTTGTGGGCGGAGTTGGAGAAGAAGATGGGCGGGGCGCAGGCTCAACGGACGTTCTCGTGGCCGGTTGTTTTGGTTTTGGCTTCGAAGAAGTGATGTGGAAGTGGCTATGGCTATATGATTGTATATTTTGAGAAGACATAGCGAAGATAGAGAGCGCAAATTAAATTATACCCAAACATCAACTCCCTTATCGGACTCTTGCCGGGTCAACAGCCTTTGGTCAGCTGTAGAGCCAGACTAAAGCACCCTGTGAACCAAATCATAGATACAAAGGGCCCAAATCTAGGCCATCATACCCAAACATCCGAAGTCCACGCAAACTGTCGGCTCACACATGGTAAGGTTATCGCAAAAAGCCAAATCGCCATTCAAACACAACTTTTCAAACCCATCCGCAGATGTATACCTCCTCGAACCACGTTATCACTTTACATTCGTTTTGCACCTTCACTCAGCAGCTCACTTTGACATCAAAGCCGGGGAGATTAGACATTCGAATAAAGAATTGACCATTGCGCAACTTGATGGTGATCTTCTCCGGGTGTATACTCTATACGAATGTTTTTTCCCTCTCCCACCACCCAGTACCACCCTACCCATCCTTGCATCACTAGTGTTACAACTACTTCTAGTTTCTCATAGTTCAAAACAAGCTACATGCGCAAATGCTTAGCCCAAATCTTGTTCCTGTGACCAGGCTGGGTATTGGGATTTCGAGATCTCTTACCCAGTTTCGGTCCTGCTCTATGTTAACATTCATTAACTGAACCCAAAGTGTCGCTTTACTGCATTTCGCGAACTCGGTTTCCAGGTCGATTGCATTCTCAAGCTTCTAGAGATCATGAAATTCTGTAAAAGTACGACTTGTTTCTATAGCAAAGGGCATGAAACGAAATCGAGTTCAGATGTAGTCTAGTTCGACTCGTACAAGATCTGTAGCTTGTGGCATTTCACAGACCAAAATGAGATGATTAATGGGGTTATTTTGGTGCAGATATGATTCTGCTTTTCTAATTAACAAGTATTCGTATTCTAAGTTGTTGGGGCTCATTCATCCATGGACATGCCACATCTCGCTCTTGAGGTCCGAAAACTGAAGCTCACATTGGGGGTAGGAAACGAGATAAATGTTAATCTGGGCCGTTCAACATAGCTTCATGACATTGTAGAGTGTAATGGAATGCGCTTCAAAGATCTAGGTCACTCCAAATACCTTTTAGTACAACTTGAACGTAATGATCATCCTGGAAGTATTGGACGCGGGAGATGACTTGGAGATAAGACGGGTGCGGTTGGGGTTGCGCATATGCATGCAGAATAAAGTAGCCCTTCATGAACCCAGCGATACTTTGCTTATCTAATGTACCTACTGGGTAGGATATTGGGGTTCTTTTTAAGGCATTGCCATTGGCAATGGTCATTTGCACCCGACGGTTGGTTGTAGCACATTAGGGTTTTGGTGTTGGACGACAGCGCTAGCTTAATTCATCTTGAGTTTTATTTTTTGCAGAGACAAAGACCCGTCAACGTGCTAATCTGTTAGAACATGCGCAGTAGATAGAAAGATGCGGTGTGTACCGATCTCTTTCCCCTAAAGGGCAACACTATCTATATCTCATGATCTTATCAACGCCCTCGATTAAAATGGAGGAACTAACGGGACTCAATCCATTTGACCCACCGCAAGTCGCTTGACGAGCCAATGATGTATGACACAACCACTACCCCACTCCAAATGAATCTAGAATTCTGAATGGCAGACTTGGCCATGCAGTGGAGTTGATTTAGGGGAAGTAAGAACGAGATCACAATGACAAGTCGCGGACAGGCCGAATTAATCGGGATCGCAAATGAAGCCGTTGGTGCTCTACCAGAAGATAGGGGGATCTTTGATCGACTGTTGGAAGGTTTGCGGCAGTCTCGCGTTTATTGAGACACTCCTTTGACCGACGATCCGTCTCTTGAAACGGGATGTTAGCTCGACTCCTTGAACTGTGGATATGTCAAACACGGAACAGAAGGTCTGGAAGTCAATCAAGGAAGAGAGCAGGACGGCTCCCTGAAGTGGAGTTCTCTCCTGTAATAAGTTGGATTCGCGAAACCATCTATTCTTAAGTCCCCCTGATCGCAGATCCAGTCTGGCTTGGCCTTGACCGCTATGTAAGCTCATGACGCAAGTGTGCTACTCTATACGCAACGGTCGTAAGGGGAGCAAGAGACACCAGAGAAGGTTCTCCGCCGATATTCATTCAGGTTTCGATCGCAATGGTAGTGATGGATCTCGTGACGGTGTCGACAGAAGGGAGCTCGAGCATTGGGCTAATAATCGCCTATCGGCAGAGTCTGGCGTGGCCAAGAGTGGGACATTCTTGTTCCATTATCGCAGAAGCGTGGGTTGGCGAATCAGAAAGAAAGCCTGGGTGGAACGGACGACCCCGTATGCTTAAAACTGCAAAAGAAATGAAGCAGCTATTCCATCATCGGGGTAGCGTCGGGCTCAGCCACCACGGAGAATCGAAAGCGACGCGGTAATCGAAGTAACACGAAGGTCTTGTCGGGAGGGGAAGGACTGGTTAAACCAGGGGGAGTCAATAATAAGATAGGATCTGAAAAGAACAACACCGACGTGGAGTGAACCAGAATACGGAGAGAGTAGAAGTTAACTCCAAGTGCAAAGAACGAAGACGCACAGTGGCAACGGTTGACACCTCAGGCCACCATCCCCCTGCTGACCTTCTTCGGGCGGCACTTCCAGTCCAGTTCCAACTTCCAATCAACTCTGCCATTCTTCTCTGGCTTCCATTCGTTCCCTCTTCCATTCATTCCTTCTTTCCTTGCATTCATTCGTTTCCCTACTGCAGTCCCCTCCTTTAGCCTATCTGACTTGCGATTCTCTCAAAATTGCTGCCTGCATCTGATTGTCAACTCCCGATTAGTCGCTGGTCGCAACTCTCTTGATCTTCTTTCTATTCCTCCTTCCCCCTCCCTAGGCAGCCTTCTCGTACTCCTCCTTGAGACTTGGCTCCTCTTCACAAGGGAAATTGACCAGAAAGCAACGAAGAAAGGAAGCGATGCTCCAATCAATGCTTTGAACTCGCGAAACCTGTTCGACTGCGTGTGTCGCTGTCATTGGAGATTTGGAGCTCTCTGCTTCTGTCTTCCATCCCCACTGTTTCCCTTTCGCCCGCACCGTGGTCTCTAGCGTCGGTGACGCTGTTTCTTCACCATGTTGCTTAAACCTGCCACACCCTTAACAATTCTGCTTCTAATCGCTTTTGTTCTTCTAATTCTCTCTGTCATCTCGACCCCTATCGTGAAAGGAATTCCGTTGGCAACCTTCGAAGATGTCGACTACGGAGTCTTCGGTTATTGCAAGCGCGACCAATGTACCAATATCCATGTTGGTTACAATAATGGTTGGTTTCTCTCGCCAGTCTCGCTCGAAACTTCAAATTGTTACTAAGTAACCTCCCAACAGATGACCTCAACAGCGCCGGCACCGATGACGACTACTACCTCCCAGCGGGTACGCGCCGATCGCTCTCTTCGATCTTAATCGTGCACCCAGTCGCCGCTCTTCTTACGCTTATCTGTCTCTGCATGGCCGTGGCGGCCCATTTCCACAGCCCGTCGCATTCTCCTCGATATCTCCTTGCCCTCTTGATCCTGTTGCTCCCAACCCTTCTCGTCACACTGCTCGCTTTTCTGGTGGATATTCTGCTTTTTGTTCCGCATCTCGGTTGGGGCGGTTGGATTGTGCTCGGTGCGACCATCCTTCTCGTCACCTGTGGGGTCGTCACATGCGCAATGCGCCGGACTCTTGTCAGTCGCAAGGCACGAAAGAGGCGCATTGCAGAGAATGCCGAAATGAGCGGCGAAAACTTCTACAATCGACAGAACGCGGCGGCCGCAAATCCCGCCACGAATCCTCCTCCCCCGCCACTTAGTGAAGAAACGAAAGAGCCTTTTGTCAATGGATCTCCTCCGGGCTCGGAAACAGGTCCAACATTTGCGACCTTCCGCACCACTACGCGCGAAAGTGACGACGATCGCACACCTCTCAACTCACGAACGCCTCTTAGCGATGCTCCTATGCCTCCGGATAGCCACCCGCACCCGCCTGTTCCGATTCCTGCTCCGATGCGAGACGATCGAGCTGCCTACAACGTCCCACGCGATGATTACGGAAACCCGCTTCCCCCAGCTGGTCCAGGGCCGAGATCGCGACCGCCTCCGAGCGATCCGCGCTTGCGCAATCAATATTCGGATGGTAGCATGGGGTCACGCAGAGGCGCGCCTCCGCCGGGTGTAGGCCCACGTGGCCGAGGTGGATACCCTCCTCGAGGAGGCTACGGCCGCGGGGGACCGTATGGAGGACCCCGAGGACCTCCTCCGAGCGGCAGGGGTGGCCCGATGGGTCCGATGCGAGGTGCTCCCCCTGGCATGATGGGTCGTGGAGGATACCGTGGCCCACCGCAATTCGTCTACGGTCCTGGACCCGGTCCACGGGGAATGCCTGCAACCGAAGAGGATGAATACGAGTACGGAGGTCATTCTCCTGGAGGCACCATGCGTCGGCCATCCCCTGGGCCGATTGGCATGGCCATGTCGCCGGACTCCGGAGCACCCATTGGGCAAGCGATTGAAATGACACCGCAACCGAGACGAATGGGCTCTGCAGACCCGGAACATCAGGAGGCAATGCTTGACTCGCAACCACATGCCTTGTCCGCTGATGGTTATCCGGAGCCGGTCAGCCCTTCGAGCCTTTATAGTCGAACAGCGTAAGTTTCCTTTCTGTGATTTTGAGTCTTCTAAGCTGATGTCTTTGCAGATCATACGTTCCGGCACGTAACGGCTGGGGTCCACCGGAGCCACGCTCTGGTCCCTCACCCTCACCTGTCCATGCTTATGGAGCAGCTCGACGACCCTCACCACATATTCGATCCGGGTCGGGCGACTACTTTGAAGATGCCGATCCTCGTTTTGCTAATCGTAATGAGCCTGCAGGAGGCAACCCTGGGTTGCCTCTTGCTCTGACACCGGGTAATGGTGAGCCGAAACCAATAGAGGAGGACATGGTTGAAGGCCCTTGCTCACCTACTACTAGCGATATAAGCCATTTTACGTCCATTTCTGAGCGACCCATCAACCCACGCTGGCGTCCGCCACTCCCTGCGCAGCAGAAACAGAACGTTTTGCTTGAGAACAACCCCGATTTCGATCTGCGGGCTGGCATGGGACGGGGCGGTGGTGGAGTGGCAGGTGGAGTTGGGGGTCGCATGCCATTGATGCCGATACCTCGAGAGACTACGAGATACCCTATGCCCTGAACATAATGCTCGTGTACTGTGCTTTTTCTTCTACTTTTGTGATAAGAGGTCACAAGTCCGGACTTCAACTCAAGGAAAACGGAGTTAAGGAGTTCAGGTTATTTTGAAGATGGCATTTCTCTTTCTCCAGGCACGTCCTGTTTCTTTTCTTCATTTCTCTTTCTCCTGCATTATACATAAACTATTTGCGATTATACTCGCGCTTATGGTTAAGCAGTCTGGTAATGTCTGGAATGGACGATACCTTGTACAGGGTTTTGACATGGACAGAAGTCGGGCAGAAGCTGTTAGTACTTCTATCAGTGTCTGGTTCGATGGGTTTATTGTCTTTTTTGTCCAAAATATTTTTCTTGTCCTTCTATTCTCGGTCTCTGGGCGGGTCCATGGATTGAGTCTACACTGTTTACTTCTTTTTTGTTCTGGATATTTGAGACCATCTTCTCATTGCAGTGCGATGAATAACATTCTTTTGACATTTTGACTTGAGCTTTCAATTTTGGACTTGTAGGCAGTCCATAATTTCCTATTGATTCCATTCAAGCCAAGGTACTCTTTTAAGTGTTACGTTCTATTGACACAAAATGGGCAAAGGCAAACAATCATTTGGGTATTTACTTAACCTAAACCAAATATTAAACCTCGAGCTACCGACCTACTACTTTCCACATTCCCCATAACCCACTCTACACAACCACCCCATCCCGTCAAATCATTGATACATCATCTTCGAATGTCCCTCCAACTCATTCACCTGCCGACTACCACTCAACTCCGCCGCCATATCCTCCCCCGGAAGCTCTACCCACTCTTTCTGCGTCCCCGATTTCAACTCCATTTGATGGGAGTGCGTCTGCGCTAGAGGCGACGAATCGCCATAGTACATCATCGACTGCTGCTGCTGCTGCTGCTGTGCTGGCCCATGAGCTTGCGGGTATTGAGCTGCAGCTCCGAAGCCTGTTTCTGCGCCGCCGTGCGATGAGCTGGGTGGTATCGAGTTTGGGGATGGATACATGTTCTGCGGTGGTGGAGGTGGCGATGGTTGGGAGTGATTGCTACCAGGGAGAGTCGTGTTTCCGCGTCGGGCTCGCCGTCCGAGATAGAAGAATCCGGCGCCGAGGATGCTTAGACCTGCTACTATGGCTATCACGATGCCTGCGATGGCTCCGCCGGATATGGCTGATCCGTTTTCGGTGTCGGATGACGCTGAAGTCGAAGCACTGGCTGTAGCTGTAGCTGACGCTGAAACCGCAGTTGTCCCTGTTGTTGACGTCGCCGACCCCGTCGAAGATGCCGTCGAAGCAGAATCAGACGAAGTCGAACTACTCGTGGAGACAGTCGCTAAAGCCGTGGACATCGGCCCCGACCCATCACCATAATCAACCAAATACGAGCGCAGATCCATGCTCGCCTTTTTCCGCCACACGTCGGGCGTCGTATACCCTGCGTACTCGCCGGTGCAGTTCTCCGTGGCCCAGACGTAAAGGTTGTAGTTGTCGTTTTCCGGGTGGAAGTCGAACTCCTGGCCCTTTGCTTGGTCGATGTTCGTGCAGGGGATCGGGTCGTGGCTGTTTTTAAGGAAGCTGGATGAGGAGGCATTGCGCCAAGTGAAGGTCCAGGCGGAGGTTGTTGCTGCGTTGAGGGAGAGGAGGAGGGGGAGGAGGGGGAGGAGAGACTTCATGATTGATCTCTTTCGTTATGGTGTGGGTATATTTGGTTATGGGAGTTGAGGCGTGTGTCTGTATGGGTAGATGGGTGGACTCCCCCCCGTATATGTACATCTGCTCGACCCTCCCTCCCTCCGTCCTGTCAGATTCGAGTAACTGACAGTGACTGATTGACACATCGCGACCCTAGGCCTGACACTAGCATTCTAGTCAACTCAGCTGGGGCAGAATTCTAAGGTCGTATTCCCACTCTCGGGAAGAGATGGTGAGACGATCTCTAGAAAGTGCTAGGACCGGTCGTATTAGGGTTTCTTGGGACGATTATTGATGCCCTGTCAGGAGTGGATTGGCAGTTGATTGCTGCAGAGCAGAGATTGGTCCCACCTCGTCGGGATGGAAATGGAATAGAGTTAGATCTCGAGCCTTGTCTTCTGGCATGTGGATGGAAAGTGTGTCCTTTGGTTCAGACTCGGACGTTCCTGGCTGCCATGTTGGCCTTAGGGCTTTTTGCCAGATCGATACAGTAACCCTATCTTACTGCTACCAGAACATCAAATGTGACACCCACGAGAACCCCTCAAGAAACCCACAATCGAGATTAAATGAATTTATAAATAAATCTACATTCACAACCCCCCATGCCAAGCCAAACGGGATCCCTGCAGACTCGACAATGCGCATGATTGGCCCCGTCGCCAAAGTAATACGAGGTGATGCTACAACGATCATCTTCCTAGACGCAATCACGTTGCGGCGGGTGGAGCCTGAGCAGATGGCCCGCGAAGATCAATATCGTCCCTGGACTAGAAATTTCCGGTGGGACGTTTGCCTGGTCCCTGGGTTTGGTTTTGTTGCCTTGAGCATGATGCTTCCTTGAGACCGGAGGCTACCTTTATGGCGGCACTGTGGCCTTGATGTACTTTATTTTGGCTCTTTTAAAAGGTCGGAATTGAATGAAAATGCTGTGATTTGGGCCCTTGAGCCTTGAAATAGTCTACCCTAGGGTGATGTTCTTTCTGCGAGAAGAATTTAGAGGCAACTCGAAGTATAGAGAGGGGCCTTTTTTTATGAGCCCTCTAGGCTTTAGCCTGGGAGTCTGATGGAAAAGGACACATGATCGGATCTGCTTCGCAACGGATTTGCCGGTTGATTGAAGGCGGGTGCATTCAATACATGATAACTCGATACCTGCAAGCAACGTTATATATTTTCGGGAAGCCAATCCTCGGGCCGCGAACGACGAATGGATTGGCCCAATTAACACTACCATGGAACTTGAGCACGGCACCGGATAGCCTGCGAAAAGGAAAAAAAGTTAAAAATTCAATACTGTAACAAGGCGATTAATATCACCTCTTGTTGCTGATGTTCCACTGTGGGGACAAGCCGCGATAGAAAAACAAAAAAAAGCAAAAAGAAAAAGATAATGCTCACACTCGGATTCGAACCGAGGATCTCATGATTACTAGTCATGCGCTTTACCAACTAAGCCATGCGAGCGATTATTGAATATCGGCAACAAATCTGGTTTGATAAAGCAAGATAGATTTTAATGAGAATTGAATGATCTCTTGTTCTGGGATGTTGTTCAGGGCTGCTTCTTCTTCAGTTACTTCTTCAGTTGGGTCCCTGTTCTTGTTCGTGCCTTATTCTATTCAACATCAGTTTATCTTCAGTTAAGAAATCAATCTTCAACGTCTTTGACTGCCCTATTTACCGTAAGCTTAGCATGACCCTATAAACTTCGCTGCTACCTATCACGCAAAAGCCCCATAAGTACATATCCAATTCAGAGCCACTATGTAAGCCGCACAGCTGCTCCTTAAAGCCCCCTTAACTGGCATTCTATCATCATTGTACTTGGTGGCGCTCACACAAGGCACCCATAATGGGCCAATCTACGCTCGTAGCCTCGGAAGAGTTCAAAGCAAGGCAAGGAAAGCATGAGCCCCTCTATGAAGATGGATCCGAATAGGGTACCACAAATAGAAACATACGGAGTTAGAGGTATTTCGCATTCCTGCATCTTTTCAACGCCCTAACATAGAAGGATAGCCTTCACCATAAGGCTTCGAGCGCACGCCGTGCAACTAAGACGCAGAAACCTTTAGTATGAGTACCATAGATTCATCTACTCACTGACATACGATGCCAGTTAATCCCCAGAACTAAAACGAGCAGCTTTCGGCTAAGCTAGAATGCGAAGATTCTAGACCCCTTTGTATCATTCTTCTAAACAAATGAATGAGGCTCAGACGACTCGGACAGTCCTATCTGTTTCGGAAATCGGACGACGTTGGAATCCGAGAGGCCCGACACGTTATAAAACTGGGCAAGTGATCTCTCCTGGTCGCTGAGATTTTTATCCTACCTTACATACTACCTTTCTCATTTATAAGCTGACAACTTGCAAAATGTCCGAAAAGGAGACAGTCCAAGATGACCAACAAAGCTACCCTTCGCCAATGAAATTGGCCGTAATCATCACAGCTCTCTGCCTTGCAATCTTTTGCATGGCACTGGTCAGTACAATGAACACCCCCTAAACTCGATGAAAGCTCACTGTCCCCTAAACGTCTCTATAGGATAATACTATCATCGCGACAGCCATTCCTCATATCACCGGTCAATTCCACGCTCTTGACGACGTCGGTTGGTACGGAAGTGCCTACCTTCTGACAACCTGCTCAATGCAGCTGGTCTTTGGGAAGCTCTACACATTCTATTCCATTAAGATGGTGTTTCTCTCGGCATTGACCATATTCGAAATCGGATCTTTGGTATGCGGCGTGACACCGAATTCATTGGGCCTCATACTTGGTCGCGCGGTGGCCGGGATCGGGGCAGCAGGCCTCTTTTCCGGTGCCATTCTGATCATCGCACACTCGGTTCCGTTGGGGAAAAGACCCTTATATACTGGATTTATCGCGGCTATGTACGGAATCGCGAGTGTTGCAGGACCGTTGTACGTGCATCTAGTTCTACTCTTGGTTCACCGGGGACACAGGTTGACATGGCGTCTAGGATGGGCGGAGCTTTCACGGATCACGTCTCGTGGCGTTGGTGCTTCTATATCAATCTTCCCATCGGCGGTGTCACATTTCTTTTCTTGCTATGCTTCTACCGTCCACCTCCTTCGCGGGCAACATCAGCTTTATCTGCCTGGGAGCAGTTCCAGCAGTTCGATATCATCGGCACGACCTTCTTCATTCCGTCCATCATATGTCTCCTTCTGGCGTTGCAATGGGGTGGCTCGGCCTACGAGTGGAGCGATGGAAGAGTCATCGCCTTGTTTGTTGTTTTCGGATTGCTGATGATTGCTTTCCTGGGCGTGCAACTCTGGCGACAAGAGAACGCCACGCTCCCGCCACGGATATTCGGAAACCGGAATGTCTGGGGAAGTTCCTCGTTCACTTTCTTCCTTGGGGCGACTTTCTTTGCTCTGGTCTACTACGTGAGTCTCTTCACCTCCGCCATGTCTGATTCAGTACTGACCGAATAGCTTCCTATCTGGTTCCAAGCAATCAAAGGCGTCTCGGCCGTGCAATCAGGCATCATGAATCTCCCCATGCTCCTTGCTCAGGTCCTACTATCCATTATAGCCGGAGCATGCGTGACCCAATTCGGCTACTATACCCCTTTTATGCTTCTGTCATCTTGTCTCATGGCAATCGGAGCAGGGCTTCTGTCAACCTTCCACCCTGACATAGGCAGCGGCAAATGGATTGGTTACCAGATCATTTTCGGCGCCGGAGTAGGAACCGGTATGCAACAGGCCTTGATCGCTGTCCAATCAGCCCTTCCACCTGCCGATGTGCCCATTGCGACAGCTACGGTCATGTTTTCGCAAACGCTTGGCGGAGCTGTGTTTATATCTGTGGCTCAGAACGTGTTTACGAACGCTCTCTTGCAGAATCTCGCTGGTATACCAGAGATTGTACCACAGGAGGTTGTTAATATTGGTGCTACGGATTTGAAAAGAGTTATCCCGGAAGACGTGCTGCCTCGAGTTGTTTCTGCTTACAATGATGGCCTTGTGGATGCCTTTTATGTGTCGGCTGCTGTTGGGGCCTTGTCGTTGCTTGGTGCATTGTTCGTGCAGTGGAAGTCTGTGAAGGGTTGAGAGGTCCTTATCGGTTCTCTTTTGTGCCGTTCTAACGTACATTTGAGAGAGCTCGGGGATCCGGGTTAAGCCAATGGGTGGATCCTGAATCAATTCCAGTCTTTGCTGTGTGTCTTTTACCCGCTTCAATTTGCTTTTCCTCTGACAAGTGTGCAATAATACAAGATAATCTGGAGATTGTGTAAGAGGTTGAAAATCAATGATGGCTGGAAATCCGGTGCGATTCTATACATGTATGCAAATACTGAGTATTCTACAGTTGAAAAGAGCATTATCCCAACAGAAAAAGATAATAGAAATGTTAGATTTCAGAGCTGTGCTGCGGAAGTGGTATATCAAACCAGTCCAATGAAGGTTGAAAGTCAAATAATTCCCACATCAGGCTCTCTTCTACGCCGCCTGTTTCTCCTACATTTGCACTGTTACCCAGTAAAGAGCCCGAGTCATTCGCTGCCAAATTCTCGGAGGCATCCTGTTCTATCAAAGGAGCACAAAGAACGAGAAAATGGTGGAAGAGACCGTGCACTTTGTGAATCCATTCGTTGGCATGGATGAATCGAGACATGTATTGCGTGACTTTGTGCATCAGGTCGAAATCAGGCTTGTGGGAAGACGCCACCACATTGCAAAATAAGACAAAGTATGCCGTGAGTGGATAAATCAAGACAGTCCTGTTGTTTTGGTAAGTATATGTCGGTAATGTGAAGGCTTTCTGCTTACCAAGTCAAAAAAGACGGGTATTGATCAGCTGTATCCGGTTGTTTTTGATCTTCGCGATCCAGCATCGCAGCTAAAACGGTGAGAGCCTTCCGAGCGCTCTCCAGGCATCTATTATGGTAGTCAACGCTCCACCGAGAGCATTTAAAAGCGTTGACTAACACCGCTGCGTGCCCGAATTCGGCTGCATCAAAGTCAAGTCGCAATTCTGGTGGCATAGATGACCGGGTCTAGAGAATCTGTTACTGTATAAACTTGGAAGAGTAAAAGCAGGCTTACCTCTCTGATGAAGTTCAACAGGGAATCAGCGGACTCTATGATCCTATTGACCTGAGATTTGTCTGCGATAGTATCTTGACTCAATTGCAATTCCAGCACCTCCTCTTGGACTTTTGCCATTTCCATCACTACATTCACAATTGCTTGGAGGGGATTTGAAGAATGGGCGGAGGCTAAAGAAGCTGGATCAATGCGTAATTTTGGAATAGAAGGTTGTCGTACGAAGAGGCTGCTCAAAGTCCGATCAAGGCAATAACACCAGTAGAGACTGGCACGGGTTTCATCGTCAAGCTCATGAGCAGACTCCACAGCATGTAAGTTGAGCGACATCAATGTACGGGAGGCATAAGCTGTGAGACGCCAACTGTACGACATGTCCCCCAAATATTGCATCAGCATGGCCTAGGAGGTTAGCATTGCGTGACGAGAAGAAGATAGCGTGCACCTACACCAGACAGGAGAGCTTGGACAAGTGATAGACTGGGAGGTGACAGAAATGGCAGGCGAATCAAGGATGCTAGTGCAATACTTTTGTATTCCTCTTGAGACTGTTTCAGTCTCTGGCGAACTGCATTGCTGTTCTGGGGCTGAGGCGACTTGGACAGAAAGAAGAAAGCCTTCGAATACACGCACACGCGGTAGTGAAGGCAGATTTGGTCGTCACGTTCATTCTCAATCAAATAGAGAATCATTCTCTCAAGTGTTGGTCCTGAAATATGATCTGGCCAATAAAGTGTTCCGCGATGGGATTCGTGCGCGTCGAAAATCCCTACATTGGAGGTCAGTAGGCATCTTACGGGCTTGTATGTACCAACCATTGCGTACCTGGAAACATTGTGTAAAGTAGCTCAGGAGCCGTTGATCTAAACGGTAGAGCCTCTTCTAGGTCTGAGCCAACCCAATTGGGTTGCGAAGCGAATGAAGTATGCGAAAAGCCGGCAACGAAGTCTAGAGCTGCTCTTAGAATATTTTTGCGATCTTGTGCCATGCCATCATTCTGCGCGAGCTCATTTTGAATGAAATGACGGGCTTCTGTATCCCGATGTGAAGACTCGTTAGGAGTCGTGACAAGCGATGAGATATTTGAAGCCTCTGTGTCCTTGTTCCTCTGCTCTACCCGGGACAATGTTGCGGCTGGCCCCGGGGAAGATATCGAGTTATCATTTCTGCTTCAAGTCAATACTCATGAACTTGCGTTATATATGGGGAAGCATACTCAGGAGGATTCTGGGTATTCTTTTCGAGCTTCTCCAGTCTTTCCTTGAGAGCATCGAGTCTTTATCGTCAGGTATGTGTTTCTATCCAATGATGATTAGGGTCTTTACCTGGATGCTCGAGGGCGAAGCGATCTCTGAGGCCGAGTCCGGCGGCACTCAGCATTGGCAAGTCTGCAGTTCTTACAATTTTCTTCACGATCACATTTAACCTGACCGAATTTTGTCAGGGATTCCAGGAGATCGGTCATTATGAGCAAAAAGGACTGACCTTTCGTGCATGGCACAAATCGCACTTTAGATAATGACGTCAGTGATGGAACATATTACCCGGAGTCAACATGCTTACAGCTGGCCTAGCGAAAGGCCTTGACCGGTGTTCTTCCATGTTATTGATATCCGAGAATACTTGGAAACGCTGCGCGATGTTTCGTGGAAGGTCCAAGAGGTGGAAGAATTTATGGAAACTTTCGGGTTTCGGATTGAGGAGCGGTCCGAAACACCGAAACATTTCCGTACGCCGAACATTGCTATAGGTAGGTATCCATGGATAGTTTACACGTATCCTCGAACGTGTTTCTGTGTGTTTATGGCAAGGATATTGTTTATGTTGGTTCCTCACAACGCTCGAAAAGGTTCAATTGATCTATGAATTTCTACAATCTACAACATCCCGACTTCGAGTTAACATTATCGCCTCCATCGACCAACACGCTCCGGTTCTTCTCCTGCGTCGACACAGCAACATCCAAACCAGGGTTTCCGGTGAAGAAGTTAGCAGGCTTCAGACCAACAGTCATCTTCTCTGACGGCATGACCGGCCAGTCTTCGATTCTCGGGTTGTGCGTAGACCCAAAAGTATGCCAGATGACAATATCTTGGTTTCGCACAGAGGATTGCTCGGTTCCAGCACGCTTTGCAATAGCGCTAGCGATCCCATCACCACCAGTCGACTGCATGGTATGATGACCCGCCGGGAAATGCTCTTCATCGTTATAGCGCGTGACCCAAACCGCGTGCTGTCCGAACTCGGAGCGCTTGGCATGGTAGGACTCCGGGTGTGCGAGTAGCATCTGGCTGTAGGCGGGAAGCAGCTTGAAACCAACGGGGGTTCCGGTCACTGGGTTGATGACGTTCTCGTTGATGATTTTGAAAGTGCGGTTCTTGGTGAAATCCAAGTCTAGGCCTCCTTCTTTATCCACGATGGAAGAGCGCGTGGCATATCCCACGCCGAAGGGGTTGCTATAGGAGTTGATCTGGGCTTGTGATTTGTTGTGATGGACAAAGCTAGACACGTCAACAGGCATGGCGTGGGATTCTTCCACCTGCAGGGAATTGCCGTGTCCATCGAGTGCAGGGTCCATGCGAAGGGAGAATAGATGCTGGTGGTATGGGGCCAAGACACCCGGCGCAACGATGGTGCCGTACGGAACTTTATCGCCAATATCGATTGGGGTAGTTGAGAGGATGCCGGTAGCGCGGACTTCGTAATGAATCGATGCGTCCTGGCCGAATTGAAACGCGAAGATGTATTCGTAGTTGCTCACTGTGATGATAGTTTGCAAGACGAGAATCCGAGAGCGCGTTACCACTGCATTCTGGGTCCGAAAGTTGGTGTGTTTCCACAAGATCCCATCATCTTGCTCATGGCAACAGATCACGTTCGGGAGCTTGACTGGGTCTCCTGAGGTGGTGGTGTGCCAACCATCAAAGTACTTGATATGGCCTAGACAGTCGCAACCCAGACGTAGGTTGTTGGCGTTGATTCCCGCTCCATCGTTACCGAGGTCAAATGCCGCTTTGCGTGGGTATGGCGTTCGTGGGTCTCCGTATGGCACAAACATCTCTGCCAGAGACAAGCGGTAAAAGAGGCTGCGGTTATCGTAGCGAATGTCGTGGAGGGTAAGGCCTTCTCGGTAGTTGAACCCGATATGCATGGACCACTTTTCCCACTCCAAGAAGTTCCCTTGTGTCTTGAAGGAAGGACCTTCAGGTTGCACAACCTGGTACGGCTTCGTCGTCGTGCGAGGAGAAGGTCTCAAGCCAGGGCTGTACTCAGCTTCCGCCCCGTGGATCTTGCGGCGGTCAAATGGCTTTGGCTTGTCATGAATACGTTCTTCGGGGCCAGAAGGCAATTGGTAAATTTTAATGACTTTCAGTTGCTCCGATACCTCCGCGCAGATATCTAGCGGATACGCGTAGTAGTTGGCGTCGACATCGTCTACTAAGCGCATGTAGAACCAACACTATGTGTTCCCTTAGCACTTGCCTATTTGCGCCGACTGAATATAACTCCGAGTTTGACTTACCATAGTCGTCCGCTGTGACACATCCTTTGTACCATCTGTAGCGTACGCCCATGCCTCGACAATGACCGAAGCCTCATCCGGTAGTTGCAAGTGAGTAATCTCTTCCTGCACTTTTGGATCTGCCAAGCAAGCCTTCTCAACGGCCTGCATATAATCGGAGTCAATATAGGGATGCTTTCCGACCAGATGTTGCTGTTTGAGAACGGCATCTTGGTCCAGATCGACCCAGAGTTCAATGAACTTGGTCGCCGGTTCACTAGGCAGAACTGTCTGGACGCGAGCAATTCTTGCAGGTCTCTTGCATGCGGTTTCTCCTCGGTGCTCGTGCTCCAGGAAAGGAACCATCTCAGCCTTCGAGGGCTCTTTCAAAGTAATAACTCGAAAGTTGGGTGTTTGTCCTGGAAACTCGCGGCGTACAATAGCTGCAGCCTGTGCGATACTGTCAGGTTTGGTTCATAGAAAGTGCCATGTGTCTTCGCATACCTTTGCGATTTCTCTTGGAGTCAACGGGTCAAAGGGGTGGTTGAACGACATCGTTGCTAAAGAATTGAGGAAATGCGACGGTCGTGTGCCGGATGGTTGTGTTGTTTCGTTTACATGAGGTATAAGAGATGGAAGAAACTTCTCTTAAATAATGAACCAAGGAATTTTGAGTGTGGCGAGGGGAAGGATTCGAGATGTTCGCAAAGGTCAGTTTTACGCGAAGGTGTTTCTGGACTTCCATGAAGGTAAGGATTAACCGGGCCGTCGACGCAAGGACGGTCGTAGTAGCGTTGGTCCCGAGCGTTCCACAGCCTAGTGAGGCCGGAACTTCCGCGCGGAATCCCATGTGGGGAATTGGGCGGGCCCCCTAAGAGTAACTGGATCGCGATGCCGTTCGAGGAAGATAATCTCGGTTATTGAAGGAAGGCCGAGCCAATCACGACATGAAAATTATTTGCTAATATGCAAGCATTTGGGGGAACTTGACGCCTGTCCCTGCTCAGAGATTACGGGGAGAAAAACTCTATCAAGTGGCCCTGTAGAGCGTGAATTCTGTAGGCTCTACATCATAGGCGCAGAAAGGCAAAGTGAAAATGTACAAATAAGGTGATCAAGAAAAAGAATGAGGTAATTTCTGGGCACAGGATGAGACAACCGACAACAGTGGAATGTGTGGCCATCATTGTCCTATTTTCCTTTTGCCTTGCTATCCATCAATCCTTCAAGAACTATCGTCATACGGACGACTTAATCAATTGGTAAAAAGAGCCAATAATCTCTCACTTTCTGTAGCCTCATAGCTTTGACTTGACCTCTCCAGCGGCCTTGAAAATCCGATCGACCTCAGCAGTAACTTCTATGAGCTCTTCATCATCAAACGGACGTCCAACAATCTGTATAGTGGACGGCTGATTCGCGAAAAGTTCCGCACCATCTAGCAAGACAATATATTAGCAACCATCTGCTGATACGATCGAAAGGTAGTTGGCCTTACACATTGCCTGGTATTCCCTGTCATACGGATTTGTTGTCAAAGGCTGATACGTGGGGTCGAGACGATCAATGCGCGGATCAATTTTGAAATCGGCAATGGGCAGGATAGTGGATGGGTAGTCGAGGAAGTTGAACATCGACGCGTAGCCCCAGTATGCATTGAAGTCGTGCGGTGCGCCCGCCGAAGGTGCAACGGGACAAACCAAGGCGTCCATAGGATGGCCGGACGTGGTGATGTGGCTTGTCTTGTTCCAGGCGTCTGCGAATTGATCTTTGTATTCTCTCATTTTTAGGTTCAGCTGGAAGATACTGTGTTAATATGGCTTCACAGAGGAAGAATAGAAGGAGAAGGCTATACATGACAAAGTTGTAGAGCGGTGAGGTGGCGCGCATTATAGACCGTGAGTAGATTGGCAAAAGCTGGGATGAGCGGTTCTCCGGTGGGTTTGAGCTTTGCAAGCGTCTCTTCGCCTGCTTCTTGGAAGTAGATATCGAACTATGACTAGTTTTAGCCAATCAATCCTGAACACAGAGAAAGAGTCCATCACTTACCGTGCATTTTGCGAGTTCCCAGCAATCAAATGGTGGTTTAAATTCGATGACTAGATGGAAGCAGATGGAATTAGATGAGTTCATTGTGATTGTTGTATTGAAAATGCATAAAGTCCTACCTTCAAATCCGGCTTTATTGAGGACCTGTTTTGTATGTTCCATGGCTCTGAGAACAGGTGGTTGAGGCATAACCACACCGTCCCATTTCATGATACCAACCACTAGCTTCCTTTTAGGCAGTGACACATCTCGCCAGGGAATAGGGACAGCAGAAACATCATATCTGTTGGACGGATCCGTAGTTATGATTTTGGTAAACATCCGGACGTCATCGACCGAATGGCAGACAGGGCCAGCTGAATCTCGGATTGATATCTGACCCGTCTTTGTTCCTCCCCACCGGGCTTTAGGGACTCGAAGTGAGGTAGGACGAATAGCATACAGCCCATTGAAAGCAGCCGGGACACGAATGGAGCCGCCAATATCCGATGACGGAGCAATTGGACATCCTTTCATAGCAACTAGAGCACCGTCTCCGCCTGAGCTACCCCCAGCCACGAGCTTGGTGTTGAAAGGGTTCAAAGTGCGGCCCCATAAGTTGCTGACAGTTTCCAGCACCATGCCTGTTTGGGGCATGGTGGTTCTACAGAAAAAGACAGCACCTGCAGCACGCAGTGTTGCCACAAGGGCAGAATCATGATCTTGAATGTCATCTTTATTCACAATATACCCCCGAGTGGTCGGGTGACCTTTCACGTTGTAAGTATCCTACATGAAGTCAGCAAAATCTTAGAATGAGATTAAGAGCCGAATGTTCATGTTCACCTTCAATGCCACAGGAACGCCATGTAACCTCCCTAGGAGTTTGCCTCCTTCGAGGATGTCATCCAGATGTTGAGCCTGTCGCATCCCCTCTTCCAGGAACCAATCAGTAAGACAGAAGACCTGCAACGCTGTAAGTATATAATCTCGCTATCGAAAATCAAAGCTAACTGACCAATTGGTGGGAAATAGCGGCACGGGCAGCAAACGCCTCCAAAACTTCTACTGCTTTCAACTGGCGAGACGCGATTCGCCTCGCCAATTCTGTCGCAGTGAGCTCCGTAATCTGAATTTGGCGCTGATTCAATATCCCACATTTCTTCGGTATTTGAGACATATCTGTTACCGACGCGTATGCTTCGGGGTCAATCCTCCACTTGCTAGGAAGAGAGTTCAATAAGTTGGCCTGGGCCTTTTGCGACACTGCCTCCCACGACATTTCACAGAATATGCGATGCTGCACTGATATGTCAATCCTGTACCAAGATTGACGAGAACTGATTTATTATCTTCCCGGTTCATCAGGTGAAACCCCCCCCCCCCCGGAATTTCCGTTAAAGGTTAAAGTAAGGAATATGCGAGTGCACAGTAAGCAGAGACCACGAAGATAAGGATACTGTATGAAGTGATTGGTGCACGACCGTCACGGAATTTCCGTACCCACCAGACCCCCCGGGCCCACTTTGTTAGATTCCAGCCAACAAGGTGCCGGCTGCCTGGTCTAGTCATTGACCATATTCCAGAAATCGGTTTCTAGGAAGCCACGGGATAATTCCTCAATGCGGAATTGTTCAAGGTTGTCCAGACCGATGGGAGACGAGTCCAAGGAAAATTGAGCCTCATTCAGACGCTCATGTTCTTGGTCCGCGTCAGCCTCGTCAGGGAACCGGTCAATGAAGTGCGATTTAAGTCTCAGTTTCGATGTGCTATCATTCCCGGATTCGGCAGTAGGGTTCGGACCAAACGTGTTATTAATCTCTGGCATGCTTGGGAGGAGGAGATCCCAGAGCCACTCCGGCTTGTAGTTGATGGTTGTTTCATGATGTGCTGCCTGTGCACGGTTCTGTTCTGCGAGCATCCGTAATTTTCTCAATGTTGTAAGCTGTATGCTATGTTAGCCTCGATTTCGCCTCTCGGGATAGGAACAGTCTCGATATCCATTCATCGAAAATCCAAGACAGAATGACAAAGTTCACCTTTTGTGAAACATGTGGCCACATATGTGCCATGATGCTCATAAGCTTCTCACATGTGTCTAGATTGTCTCGGGTCCGTTGTGCCACCTTTGCATCTTTCGAAAATTGAAATAGCCACAGAACAGTCGCACAGGAGGCAATAGCATCACCGATTAATGGATTGGAGATTACCATCAATCCCTCACTGAATTGAAGAATCCGAAACAGCCAGCTTACATGATACAAAGCCATGTCGACCTTTTGCTGAAGAAAAACACAGGACTGAGGTATATCCTTTTGTGATCGCAAGACAACGAGATGCAGAAATGGATGATTTAGAATGGCCTGCGCAGCATGCCATAATACTTCTGTCATCATCCAAGGGTTCCAATACTCGCTATGCTGGTCAACCTCTGCCGCAGATCGGTTCGGAAAGGCGACATTGAGAAGTAAATGATGCTTGCTATGCCGGGCCTCGAACTCAATTAGTTCTATCCCTAGTTTCGTATGTTGTGAATCCGCCAACCATGGTTTCTCAGCCTCGCCTTGCGATAAGCGATTCAAGTATAATTTAAGTTTACCCCATATAGAGATAATGCCCAAGCAATACCCGTTGATCCCAATGTCTTTGTCTGGAGGCTCCTCGACCGTTTCCGGAGCCGGTCCGATCGAAGAGTTACCGACCGTGGTAGAAGATCGAGGCGGGGGTGGTAGAGGAGCACTTTGGGGATACTCAGGTATTTTGGCGACTGGAAGTTCCGAAACGTAAGGGAGAAAGAGACGTTCAAGAACAAAGACACTCCAATAGCCCCTGGCTTCAGAATCATCTTCAGGACCGAGTGCAGCATTCCTGTTGAATAGGGCACGCATAGAGTACAGTCGCGAGGCATTTCCTATAGTCATCCACGCCTGAGCCGGTCGGGACGCTGATTAATCTTGTCAGTCGAGCTACATTTAAGAGAAAGATAAGAGGCAAATACATTTGATGTGTCTCAAGGCAATCAGACACAAGGACTGTGCAAGACCTGACTGTAATTCCCCACATGAGGACATTCTCATAATTTCATCCTCGGAATTCCTGGCATAAAAGCTTTCGGCAAGATTCTCTTGATCTTTGAAGAACCCATGACTTGATGTCATCAACATGAAGGATAAAAAGCTGAACAAGACATATTGAGGGCCAGCTAGCAATTGATTTGCTAGATTTTCGAGGCGGAAAAGCGGCAGAGGTTGAAGATGTATCTTGGCCCGATATACGTTGACAAAATGTTCAATAACCGCAATGGGAGGTCGCGGCCTTGATGGTAGAATCTTGTTAACAAAAAGCCCCACCATTTTGACCCTCTGTAATCCACAGGATGAGAAAGGGTTCGAGTTACCTTGCAAGCGCGAAAGTCCTATTATGGTTTGGACACGGAGTGAGGTCTGGTGCATCTACAAGATCAACCATGTGCTGCCCCGGGGATTCAATCATGGGATCAAACCCAGAAACTGTAGTTTCGGGTGAGTGGTTGATTTGGCGACTGGTGGAGGACCTGAAGAAATCTCAGCAGGGGTCCAGGAGCAGTCCGAGTAGCGATAAACGCACCCTAGAAGGTCATAAATATGATTTATGTGACGTTCCATCATTTGGACGCGATCCGCAGTGGATGTCCTTCTGCTTCCATCCCATAAGCCAATATATTCATTGTCAAATACCTAACCCCTTGCGGGTGGATAGGAGATTACCTTGAATCCACGGCAGCTGTTTTCCCAACGCCATTGGCAGGCGAGGAGCCTCTAGGCAGATAAACACATGAAGTCTTCAGACGTAGGCAGAACGAGCACGTCGGCCGTTCCGCCGTACATCTAGTCTTCTTTCGGCTTATTGACCGGTCAGATAGCATGTTCTTTCGCATGGTTGATGTCCAGATAAAGGGAAGACATGCTTACCGGCATGACTCACAAGACTGCCGCGTCAGCGGTTCTGATGCGGTGCTGGCGCGAGACATTATATCTCACCCATTTCAGATGATCGTCACTCAGGTTTAGTGTTGGACAGGTCAAGATGGGCGGATACTTCATGTTCGGAAGGCCCGCCGTGCAGCCCCGAGGCAATGCACGTGACCAGAAATCTAAATAGCTAAGAAATGTAAATTACAGTAATATACGCAACCATCTGTCCAAAGTATACCTGCCTGGAATTAACTTGCTTTCTGCTTATAGAAAAGTGTTCCTCTCTCACTACCACGTCTGAATATCAATCTACGAGAAAATAAAATATCAGGAAATTTAACGAAAATGATCAGGAGACGCCAGGTGCATACTTCCTCTCGTAAACCACTAACACTGGCACAATGTACCTGGCTCTCAAGCCTTGCCATAGCCACTATAGGTAGCCTAGTTATCCCCATTCTTTGCGGCCCTAGGGCTTTTTGATAAAATATCCCTTAAAGACCATTTATCCATCTATCTTATATTATTGCCCTTCCGCATTACGACCTCTTTCCTCTTAAAAAATGCCCTTACCAGAGTCGGATCCTTAAACACATCCTCTAACTCTCCGCCAGAACTGCCCCCAACCACGAGCTTGGTATTGAAAGGGTTCAAAGTGTGACCCTATAAGTTGCTGACAGCTTACAGAACCATGCCTGCTTGAGGTATGGTCGTTCTACAGAAGAACACGGCACCTACAGTGCGTAGTGTTGTCACAAGAGCAAAATCGGGATCTTGGATGTCCACAGATAGAATAAATCAGTACAGAGTAAGGGCATCACATAGTCTAATCCGGATTAGGCAATAGTATCTGTTAGCGTGGAGCGTGGAAATAAGCGTACTAAACAACCCCCAGATTTGGGTGTCCACAGACAGGGGATGAGGCAAAGCAAACTCTGTCCCACAGTGGCACAGTTAACTGACATGAAACATTTGCTGAAAGGGGAGGGTTACAGGTGAGACACCCATGCTGACCGTGAGTGATTCATGCGCACATGAGCTTTTTAGTTAGTTATTCATGTGGCATATTCACTCTGGAGACCTACTATGAGAGTTCAAAGGAATAAACATCGGATTTTTGATCCCATTAATGACCAAGGCAGAATTTTGTCGTCCAGGGAGGTCATTCTTCATAATACATGGCCTTGTTTCCGACAAGTGCAGGAGTATTACAAACATTCGGGCCTTAAGTGTTTTCAGCTACAAACTCATATAATCCCATTACGTGAAAAGAATAAACCATCATCACTACCTAGCTGCTACTAGATAGTACCTTAGTACCTTTGCCAGAATACATTGAAGCTTCATCCTTTTTGGTTAGTCAAGATCACTTGGTGTTATCCTATCACCCCTTGTAGTCACCTATTTAGGTTAGTCAAGGTACTTTTTTGTTTTTAGTTGATAGTGTCCGCACTGTTCTAATAAGGCCGTATGTATGTTTTTGGAAGGCGCAATTGCCAACCAGAGAAATAGACCTACGGGGACCAAGTTTTTCGGTTTCATTAAATGATCTGAGCGTGTTGTTCGAGCTTTTAATCCCTGTAGTTCTTAGGTGCCATTGCAGCACTAGCGCGCTCCACTGATATCTCAGTGTTTACAGCTCAACCCCTCTCATAATTGGTTTTATAACAGGATTCTCTTACTCATATCATGAGGTCAGAGGCTTGAAAACTGCCAGATTCAGTGGGGTACGCTTATCATGCAATCATCTCTAGGATGAGAGTCAGTACTTGTTTACCCCCAAATAAAAAGCATTTCCAAAATCCCCCGTCCCCGAGGCTGTCAGGGTGTTAGAAAAAGACAAGGACTCCGAGAGGTCTATAGCTAGTGCGCATAGTACAATAATTATTATCAGGAAAAGCGGGGGATTTCAGTTAAGTTATGGAGTACGTATAAGGAACCTTGGCTTGATACTATCAAGCTTCCAATAAGATGCACAGGGCATCTAAGACATGAAGTGGTCTGATAGCAGCGGTTTGCCCAATTCGAGGTGTCATAACGCAATAATGCAGGTTGCTTCCTAAGTTACCCAGGGGGCCTGCGTTCGAGGGTCCACCATGCGTTAATTAATTGTTCTTGCCACCTGTACATGCCCATCGAGGTACTACTTTCGTTCTAGTCCCCAATCAAGTGGATGCTCCGATTCGCCGAAGTATCCTCGAGTTCGCTTTCTGCCTCCGTGAGCTCGCGAATATATCCGCCTGAGCGGTCCGCCCCGGATCCTTCCAAGACAACGTGCTTCAGTCGTATCGATCGTGGGGCAAGACCCTGATCGACTGCTCGAGACTGTATTTATTTGGTTGCCTAGTCGAGTCATAACTCCGTGCTGCCTAACTGGCGTGGCCGGAGAAGGCCAAGACAAAGAAGGCAGAAAGTTTATCCTGCCCTTATGGCCCAGAGATGCAACGATTATCTGAACCCCTAGTTCCCCTCATTTCGCTTTCAACTCATGAAAGACAAACTGTATTTGTTACTCAAGTTGACCATCAATCCGTAGATCCGAGCGGTGGCTTGGCAACTTATCTGACCAGTCTGCCCACCATCATATATTGCGGTCAATCCCGATTCAGCGTTGGGAAACATTATAGTAAATATACGCTAAAGGTTCATAATACATTTCTGCTTGCTCGGTTTTCGCAATGGTATCCGAGTTCTGGTGAGCCTTTTCTATTCGCGGCCATAATGATGATAGCGTTGGCCATGCTAATTTAATACTTCAGTCCCGTTTACGCAGTAAGTCAAATCCAAGGGATTGTCGAGGCTTCACGCTGAACCTCCAGCCATTTTTCGGATCCATAGGATGTACGACCGCCATCGTCTTGACCGCACTTGGAGCAGCCTATGGAACTGCGAAGGCCGGTGTCGGTGTTTGCTCTATGGGTGTTCTGAGGCCTGATTTAATCGTCAAAAGTAAGCTAAATTTGGGCCTCCTTTTCCTGCAAGATATCATTCACTGGCAGCAATAACACCCGCTAACTCTCCATGTACGGTTAGATATCGTCCCAATCGTTATGGCAGGTATCCTCGCTATATACGGCCTCGTTGTCTCCGTTCTCATCGCAAACAACCTCACCCAAAGGGTTACCCTATATACAAGCTTAGTGCAAATGGGCGCTGGTCTTTCTGTTGGGCTGGCAGGGTTGGCCGCTGGGTATGTGTGTTAAGCTCTGGTCTCGCGGAACGGAATCTGACTTAGTTATAGATTCGCGATCGGGATTGTTGGCGATGCCGGTGTGCGAGGAACAGCCCAACAACCTAGGTTATACGTAGGGATGATCCTGATTCTCATTTTTGCAGAGGTTCTTGGTAGGTGCTGACACAATCTGATCTGATGGATTCGAGACTGATGTTCAATCCAGGTCTTTATGGTTTGATTGTTGCTCTCTTGATGAATTCTAGGGCAACTATAGTGGATCATAAGTGCGTATAGGAAGTTATGTGGGGGATACGAAGAACAATCAATTCGCGGGCCATGAGACTGTGATTTTTTACTAGCTGTTCCAGGATAATTGTCCTCCCTTAGGATGTCGGAGTGCTTTAGCACAAGGTGAATGATCCCCCCTTGTACAGTTGTAGCTTTTAGATTACTATATAGTCATAGTATATGTGAATTATGCAATTACTTGAGGTTTGATGAGCCACTAAATCAACCAGTACGTCAAACATGTTGTTCAAGGAATAATATACATCAATGTCTTCCAACAGCCAACGAGGGCAGACTACCAAAACAGGCTGACTTAATACCTATCTAAGTACCATTGTACATCTTCATCCTGCAGCCGACTTTTATGTTCCTCATCTAAAACCACTGGGTCGTTTTCTTCGAACCAGAAAGCCCAAGGACTTTGGGTATTAATATCAAGATTATTCCGGCTCGACTTCAGACCAACATGCTGCAGCTGCGGCGGCGCTAATGCATAACGTGTGAGACCCGACTTGTCTGAATACTCTTCAATCATAGAGTCAGTTTGACCATGACCCCTCTCCCTCAAGAATCCAATAAGTCCATTGACCTGGTCTTTTGGAAACAGGATCCCCTGCGGGCAGCACCCAGATTCATTCATCTCCTCGACACCACAAAGCGGCATCAGTGTATACTTCCCCATCATATAAACCAGCCAGTGGCGAGTATAATATCGTCTTCGAAGATAATCGTGTAGGGAGCGTTAGTTTGTTGGTAGCTTTCTAGGGCATAGGTATAATCACTGATGAAAATCGATCGGGCAGCTGGTAAGCACTGTGCTAGTTGCAGAGGCTGAAAGGAACATACAAAACCCCTTTCTCATAGAAGCTTTCTTCCTTTTCTAACACTTGCAAGTGTTTAAAATCTGTTTCCGATACATTATACTGGCCCGTGGAGTCAAAAAGTCTCGTTAACCATTCTTGGCCCCAGCTGGGATGTCTCGTTGGGTCTGTGTCTGCGAAAAGAATGTTAAGATGTAGAGCACGACGTTCCGTATCATCTAAACCATCCAGTAGCGAGCCGATAAACGGATCAAAATAATTGTCTAATTTTCTTCGAATAGTCACAAATGAAACACAGACTAAGGGATCTGGCCCCCTTTTAATCGATTTTGGGGGTTCTGAAGGTGAGTTAAACTGTGAGATAAAGTGTTGGCCCTGGCGCTCGCGATAGAGACTGTAACCGAGGTCGTAAACATGGCGGTCATTGAAGAATGCGGAATGAGGGTCGCGCCAGAGTTTGAAGCGACGATACTGGAATATAAATATCCAGAGAAGTAAAGCACCGAGAAAAATTTTGGTTGCTCGTAAATTTGCAAGTTGTGGAAGAAGTATAGCATATTTGCCGACTAGTCTTCTCATGTTGCTTCCGTGACTCGTTTAAGGGGGTACCTGGTAATGGAAATTAATATTGCCTTTGTGTTAAGAACTGCGCTCTTTCTTTTCTGATTTATCAAGAAACAAATGACCATAAGATCCCCAGGGAGAAGATGATTGAGGATACAAGGATAAATGTGGTGAATAAAGAAAAGAATCGGTGCTGCTTCCGTCACAAGATCAAACCAATGTTGGGACAGCGCCTGCCATCTCGTAAATTGTAAGTTCACTAATTGTGGGCCATGGTAGCACTGCGTAAAGGACTAATGCAGTCAAATGGCACTTGATGGTAGGCTAAAAATCTAGGCCCAACATCGTAGACAGCCCATCCTTCGCCGACACAAATGCTAAATTTTGTCCACGATAGATGATAGAAAAGCCGAACCGTCCAGTGAGTGTATAACCGAGTTAAAAAGTTCTTTCTAAAGTTCTTTCTCTAAAAGTTCATTCCATCTATCTGAGGGCTTACGCAAGTGGTACTAAAGAACACGATGACTATGGGAGTACGGAGTAGTAACTTGGAAATGGCCGTGTCTCTTGGCATCGAGGCTTAGTATCGACCACGTTCCACCACACATTGTCACGCACACCTAAACATGGGGCAATAATAGTGGAATCATTCCAGGTCCAAGAGCCTCAACTCTATCTACTGAGCCTATCAGTATAATGCTCCCCCTTTTCTTTCATGCCTTCATTTCCTCCCGGAAACATTGCACCCCATGAAAAATTGTTCATCTTTCTTTTCTTTTCTGTCTTCCCTTATAGTTAGTGTCTGGCTCTCCAAGAATAAGGATCACATGTTTTGAAGTCTTAAGGTGTCTTCAGAGAGGAGATGGTTTTCGACCCATCTTCATACTCTGTCATATGTGATGAGACAGAACAGGCATAAGGGGCAACTCCTCAAATCACTTCTGGGCAACTATATAGCCATGCCACTTTTCCTTGATTGAGTTCGTCGATTCAAGTGAAAATAAACATGAAATATGAAGTTGCCCTAAAGTTGGACAGCGTTGTCGGGAGTAATCCCACAGTCGACAAGAGCCCCGAAGCGGTTTGCTCTCTTTCAGACGACGAGAAGGGAATTGTTTTACGGTCTCTTCGTTCAGGTCAGCAAGTACAACCATTTTTGCACCGGCCTCAGCCAGAGAAATAGGCGGCTTGCTGGCCGATTCCTCCCCCGGACTACGAAGACATCGAAAGCGTTTGATTGATGAGAAATGAATAGAACAGCACGGAATCGACAGGTATACTCACACCGACGACAAAAGCGACGCCATCGAGCTAAGTATTAGTGATCATAGTGGAGGGTATATAGCCATTAACGGACAGGCGTAGAAGATGAAAAGACGTCCAGATAGATACTTGATGACCGAAAAAATAATAATCGGGGATTGATCGCGGGAATTCCATCTCCGTTTGTCCAAAGGCTTTAGACCATCTCGACTGCACAGCCAAGCCATTTCTGGGGCTCATAAGGTTGCTTCGCCTCAGCCCTTGGACCTCCAGGTCAAAGCCCAACATAAATTACGCTAATATACGCATCTATGGAAACCCCGAGATAGCCCTGGCCCTGGAAAGACACTGCTTCTGCGTTTGTCTCTCACTGCCGTGCCCTACGAGCAACCTACGAGAGGGAACAAAGATATGGAAAAAGTGGAAAGAAACGATCAAGAGAAGCCAGATACATTCTTCCCTCATGATCAACAATGTCACAATAAACCTGACCTTCAAACCTCCTCACACTACCGTAGCCTAGGTACCCCCAGTCTTTCGATCCTAGGGCTTCTTGATAACATATCCCCTGAAGATCAATCATCCACCTGTTTCACACCATCGCCCTCCCTCATCACGACCTCCTTCCTCTTCAAGGACGCTCTGACCGGATTCGGATCCTTAAACACATCCTCTAACTCTTCGATAGTCCGGCCCTTCGTTTCCGGAAGAGTAAGGAACATGAAAGCATACTCAATGAAATGCAGGACCACTTTGGTTTCGAATCAGGTTAATACTGTCTACCAGTAACTCATGATAAGCGAGATGAGATGGACTGGATTACTTACAAAAGATCGTATACATCCTCCAACCAATATTATCCATCCCCGTCGGAGTCGCATACATGTTGATGAAATTAGCCCCGCCCGCCGCCACGTTCTGGATAGCCATGCCCTTGGCACGGACGCGGTTTGGTAGGATCTCTGCGGGATAGAGGGACTGGAGCGTGGTCCAGGAGAAAGAGAAGACGATACCGTAGAGGAAGATGCAGGCGATGAAGCCGTAGCCCATGCTCGTGGTGATATGTGCGGGCTCGAATGAAGCGATCACATTTATGGGGATGTAGATGAGGCCGGTGATGAAGGTGCCGTAGAGGAATAGAGTGCGGCGGCCCCAGCGGTCGACGAAGAAGCTGCCGATGATGCCGCTGATGAAGGAGAAGACGGTGTTGAGAGCATTGAGGAGAAGCTGTTGGTGGGATCCCGTGATGCCGGCGTTCTCGAGCATGACCGGCATAAAGTATCTATTTTCGTTAGTGTCGGATGAGGGAAGATACGGGGAAATAACGCACGTAATGACCGATCCACCGATAAATTGCGAGAAAATGCAGACCAAGAACAACAGCCAAAGGCGATAGAGCATGTCCCGCGATGTAAACAGAATCTTGTAGTCCCACCAGCGCCGGCCGCCGGTCTCAACCTCAAAGCGAATGTCTTGTTCTATCTCGTTACATTCGTAGTTCACCAGAGCGGAGTCGGGGTTCCCATTTCCGTGGTATTTCACCAGCATCTGCCGGCCCTTCTCTGGCTTATTGTTGGCGAAGAGCCACCGAGGACTCTCGGGTAGCATCCAGGCGACAATGAGGACGATGAGAGATGGAACAGCTTGGATTATTACGGGGATCCTCCAGGACCAGTCTGTGCCGAGGAAGCCCGTCCCGTAAGAGATCCATGTACAAGCTAACAAATCAGTAATGAGCAAGCAGCAGGGCGAGGATCACCAACCTAATGCCCCTGTGTAGTAACCAACCACATTGTACAGGCCGCCAAATAGTCCTCTCCATTGCGGGAGGACCACCTCCACCAAATATATAGGAGCTGCTGTATTAGTCAAACTGATTCCCACTCCGATCAGGAAACGGCCACCAATGAACTGAGCGACTTTCGGTGCCGTTGCTTCAATGATTGTCCCGACGATGATCACCAGGGACCCGATAGACATGCCGAAACGTCGACCAAAGGTATCTGAGGCAGGGGCGGCGAACAGGGCACCCACAAGGTTACCAATAGCATAGATAGAGAACAAAAGGCCTGTACCACTGCCCTGCATCCGTGTTCCGAAATGGTCATGGAATGTATCCATGGCGTTGATAGACGACATGAGGGTGCCGTCGTAGCCGTTCATACAGCAATCTATCTATGTTAATGATCAGTAGCCCACCGAGTTGAAGCCACATACTCAGAGTTGTGATAGCAATGACTCCACAGATGCGGAGCATGGCCCATGACCAAGGCGATGTAACATCCTTAGATAAAGCATCGTTCAGTCCGACAGACAGAACCTGGACCCGTTGAACGTTGGGGTTGGCATCGGAGTCGTCAATGGTTTCCTGGTTCTCAACCGAGGGTTTCTCATCGTGCGCCATGTGAGTAGCCATGATGGTTCCTTAGAGTCACAGTGTCATATGAATACCCCATGGGGTGTGGACCCGTATATGTATGAAAATTGCTCTCTTGCCGTGGAGCATACATTACTACCATATTAGTATACTTGATCTCAACCCCAGATTTTTGCTTTTTGACCAACCCCTTCCGTCACGGACTGGAACCCGTGGTGCTCTCCACATGTCAAACCATCGAGTGACAAGAACTGTTTCCGCAGTGTGGGAGGTAAAGAGTGTAGGACTCCGCTTCACGGGAGAAACGACTAGCTGTTTTTGGCACGGGATCCCGTCCGTGGATTTCTCGTCCCGATTTGCGAGGCAGATCTATGCTTATGGTTAGGATTTAGGGTTGTGGCTTGTGGAGAGGCATTGGATTGGCAATTTTCAGATCCTTAGACCCGTTTTTTTCTGGGCCGTCTTTCCTTGGCTGCAGCGCATTGGACTAAAATCGAAGAATAGACCTATGTACATCTTCTAGCCAACTCCGAATAATGGGATGATCATGTCTCACTGAATTTGATCGCTAACCAGCAATCCTCGACTAATCCGGTTCTTACGACTGTTCTCACAGCTGCTGGGCCAATTTGTAGATATTCGCTCTCCGGATTCTTTCAACGGAGAGACGCAACTCCTTGGGAAGCCAATCTGAAACCTTGCCAGCCGGTCTTCCCGGTCGGGCCGCGTGTTCAATATCGTCCCTCCCTAAAAGCATTAGTCCCACTGCCGTGCCTGAGAGCCATGCTGACACCATTCCATCTCCACCGAAGCCGGCGGTAATCCATTCACGGGGAGTATCGCTCTGAGAGATCTTCGAAGGTTTCCTTCGGTGAGACGATCGCTGTGGGTCTCGTCCAGTGAATTTAGGGTGAACTCGTCCGACAAAAGGCAGAAGGTCTATGGTGAAACCCATGCAGCCGGTCCATAATTGAAGTACTCGGGTGTTCTCGTTTTGGAGGGCCACAGACCAGATTCCGCTCAAGTAAGCGCTGATTGTAGGACTGGCACCGTCGTCTTCCCAGATGCCAATCTCGTCGGTTCCCTTATCTTCGGATTGAAAGAGACCGCCCCCGAGCATGATCTCTCCTCCCGGACTGTGACAGCCTGCCGATTCCCGTGGTCGTTGGGTAATGTACTCGAACCCTTTTTTGTCAATGAAACTCCAGGACCGTAAGCCATCCAGGCCTGATGATGGGCCTTCCGCCTCTTGGGCCGACATGTGTCCACGCACAGGAAAGATTTTACCTTTCAATCCAGGGATAAGATTGGCTGTGAATGCATCGGTCGCATGGACAACATGTCGAGCGTTTATCTCACCGCGTGAAGTCTTCAAACAATATGGGGTAGCTTCGTCATCTTGCAAATGGATCTCTTGAACTTCCGTGCTGGTCTCGATGGAGAACGAGTGGCCATATTTGGAAAGTAGGTGTGAGTAAAGCGAGCTCACAAGTCGATAGGGCCACATTGCTCCAGCACGATAGGTGATGGCGCCGTGGGCATGACAACTCAGTCCAAATTTCTGAAATGATGTGAGCATCTTGCCACTTCCAGTTCATAAACACACGGAATGCAGACTCACCCTCCGAGCTTCATCGGCCTCCCAAACCCTAATATCGTGCGCCGCTTCTGGAGCATCCTGACGAAGCTCCCTTACCATCCCCAAGCCTTTGTCCCAAGCGCTTTCCTCCAAGAAAACATCAACAGTCTCGACCTCCCTCGCTTCCGTGTCCTCGAGTCTTTCTGCTTTCACTAAATCAAGCATGATAGGAAGATGCCGACGGTAGAACTTCAAGACTTCCCGAGCCGCCTTCGGTGCCAACATACCCTTCAAGTCGGAATAAAGCGAATGAGGTGAGCATTTCAAGTGGCCACCATTCCTCCCTGTCGCACCACTACACATCTCGCGCGCTTCCAAGATAACGACCTTCTTCTCTGCTCCTAGCGCGTGACATTCCGACAGAATCGTATATGCCACGCTGGCGCCCGACAAGCCGGAACCGATGATGACGATGTCAGCGGACTGTGGAAGCCTCTTGGATTTCATGTTGACCAGTTTCGGACAAGGTGGATTCATCTGCCAGAATGAGACCGTTGGATCCGACACTGGAAAAGCAGGCGTCGCGATGCGGCGAAGGAGCGCGTCGGACTCGGCCATGCTCTGGGATAACTCGGCCCAGAAGGCGCCCAGCGCGTCGTAACTGGCGCGTATTGTCGAAAGAACGGCACCCATCGTGATAAGAATGTGGTGTTATTAAGAATGGTTGATGTGCTCCGTAGATACGGATGGTTGTTGTGGGGATCGTAGGCGGGCCGCGGTTTTATGACCGCCTAAATTTGGGTGAAAGGCCCGGCTGTAGCTGCCTAAAAGAGACAACTCATCGGAATTTGGGACTATGACATACTTGTGATATACCTACTCACTGTACCTATTTCACTACGGTGTATATTACTAGATATATAAACGAAACAAGGCGACATTGTTAGTTTAAATATGCTTCATTAAAAACTAATACATAGTACCAGAACCAGAGACTACAGGTACCCTGTCTGGATAAGGAAGATAGATTCAAAACAGTTAACATGGTTGTTTGAAGAGATATCGGATAAAAGGGACTATTGAAGAGCCATCGACACGTGGCAGACAAGTGGCAGGTACTTTTACCTATATTGATATAAGTTTTGCATTTAATTTTTTTGGTATATACTGTTCAGGAGTTGGAACAACTTATTCAGCACCAATTTGCTTTATCCATCTGGTGAGTCGCCTGCATAGATGATCGTTCTAGCAAATGCAATCAAACAAGGAAATAGGACTGAGACAATCTAATCAATGGCTCAATGATAGGAGGAACATGCCGTAACAAGGTGCTCGAAAAACTCTTTCACAGATTCGAATGGCGACAGACCGATGCGAACATCAAGCCTCTTCGTTTCCATTATTGAACTGAGATACAACATGCTTCTTCCTGATATTTGCCAAGTCCAAAATATACCAGTTCTGGTGAAGGGGCCCATGCTATTCCACATATATCAAAGACAGCTACTGCAAAGTCTATACCGAGATGCTTGCTGAAGAGAACGGTATGGATTCTCACCTATTCACTAATATGGGGGAATTTACCCCTCTGACTAAAAATTGCAGCTTTAAGAAGCCGTTGCATCCTAGCTTAGGGCAATTCCCAAATTACGGCTATATAGTAGGACAGAGGAGTCAAAGCCCTCGACGGCTTTCAGTCCTGGTCAATGGCCTACAAACTACTCCGTAGACTCCGGCGTCTTGGCCAAATAACAGGAGAGACAGTAGAGTTCCGATTATTGTCCCAGTGCCTGTTGGTAGCCCCTTGAAAAGATCACTAGATGCGGGTTTCTGGTGCAACGATGCCCTCATTATCAGGCAGAAACGTTCTCTCTGTGTAATCAAATAATGCAGTCATCGTACAAACCTCCTTGGCGTTTTCTTGGAACCAACCTCAATATGTCCCAACAAAGAGGCGTCATGCAAGTTGATTGGGGGAAGTCTAATGAGACTGTGTCCCTGGTCGGATCTCAAACATCTTGACTCGATCGGCGAGTGAGAGGCTGGCTGCCATGGGCCTCAGGTCGTATATCGGCCTTTGATATGAACTCAGCCTCCACAGTGACAATGTTACGGTTATGTTTCCAATTATTAGGCCCAAACAGAAGACAGGCTCGCTTAAATAGTTCTCCTTCCCTCTATATTTGAATGACTAAATCTCAAGCCACTCTTTGCCTACCATGTCTGAGCCTCTTCCGAAGGACACTCCGGCCTGTGCCACGTACGATCCGACGGTTGATCCAGGCAGCTATGGCTATCGACCCAGCCTGGCTTGGGGCCTGGTCTTTACCATAGCCTTCATGATCATTGCGATAGGTCAGACATACCACATGCTTCGTACCAGAGCCTTTTGGACGTTCTTCTTCATCATTGGGGCCTTATTCGAAGTGGTTGGCTGGATCGGCCGCTTGGTGGGTTTTTGGTGCCCTTATTCGAGGGATTGTTTTATCATACAGACAGCAAGTTTGATTACCGGTAAGAATTGCCCTGCTTGTTTGCCTCAAAATGGCTGGGTACCTAGTAATTTCAAAACTGACTAATTTCTCCCTGCACAGGACCGGGATGGGCTCAAGCAGGAATCTATCTTACCCTCTATGTTGTGATCAGGAAGATTGGTCGCCATGTCTCGCCTTTTCCTCCCAAGACATATCTAGCCATCTGCTTTTGTATCAACGTGACTTGCTTGACTACCCAGGCTGTCGGCGGAGGGTTAGCAGGCGCGGCCTATAACGACAACACATCTACACAGCCAGGAACAATCACGATGGTAGTCGGCATTATTACTCAACTTTCCGCTGCTGTCCTGTTCTCTCTCCTGGTCGGATTCGTAATGTATCGAGGCGTCAAGGAGTTCCGTGCAAACCGCCCTTTCTTCTACATGACCAGCGCAACTGCTTTCGCCACTATGATGATGATCATGCGGAATGTTTATCGAGCCATCGAGCTGACCGAGGGCTGGAGGGGGTATCTCATCACGCATGAAAACTACGTGCTTGCGCTGGATGCGCTCCCGATGGCCTTGGCGATGGGTATATATGTTATTTTTAACCCCGGGGCGCAATTTGAGGCTCGGGGTATGACGCAGCGGCAAGTGGTTGGAGAGCATGATCCAGTTAGGAAGAGCCCGGTCCAGAGGTACTTGAGCTTATGAGAAATAGGATGATGATAGGAGTGGCAAGGATGAATGAAATTATCACTGAGGTTTTCTTGTATTAGCATGTGGCATATTGAATTACAGTACCCTGGCATGGATTAAGTTCTATGCGCCGAACTGCCTTTGGGATAATGTAAGCCCTTAAGATATGCTTTACAAGATGCCCAAGAGGCTCCCTATCCCAAGCGGAATAGACGGTGCCTTTTTCTTTTTCGTTTTGGTGCTACGCATCTGGACGACTCCCAGCCCTGACATATTGGTCTATGCCCCTGTTTCTGAAGCCCGAGCAGCTTCCGCCAGCTTGTCTACACCCCCGCGGCGGCATGTTGTCAGAACCAACAGTCCAGCGACGACCACATTTGCCCCCGCAAATGCAATCATCACTTGGTAGCCGCTATCATAGCCCTTGCCATAGACCTCCCGCACCAGGGCCAAATCGCTGGCACTCAGCCCGTTTCCTTCACGCAAGGACTCTTTGGCAACACCAACAAGCTGCGGACTCAAAATTGTGGGAAGCACTGAGTTAAGCTCAGAGCTTAGCATTGCAGCACAAATAGCCAGACCGATACATCCGCCCATGGCACGTAGCATGTTCATTGCGCCGGTTCCGGCAGCTACATAATATAGTAATGAGAATGATTAGCGTGTAGGTAATGAATTGCTTGAGCCTGTAACATACCAATATCAGAGGGTAAAAAAACCATTTTGAGCCCAATGTATTGCGTTGTGGAGATGATGCCGAGTCCCGCTCCCATAAGCACCTGGAACCCGTACTGGGAATTAGACATTGCTTTCTCCACGGGCAGATCACTCAGACACGCAGTAGATGTTAGAATGAGCGCTGAGCCAAATAGATATAAGAAGAATGTAATCTCCGACTTTTTGCTCAGAATCATGCCAGCCACGAGGGAGAAGAATGGAAGACACAACGTCAGAGTGAGGAGAAGCACTCCAGCACGGGAGGCGCTGACACCGTTGACAGCCTGAAATCGTTGTGGGAGAAGGATGATCGAGGTGTAAAACGCAAAACCGGTGAATAGAACACTCCTACATACATAAAACAGTTAGTGAGATGCCAGGTGCCAGTGACAATAGCCTAAAACCATGTGAGACATACAGAAGCAGCAATCCCTGCATCGGATCACCTAGAAACCTAACCGGAAATATGGGCTCCCTGGTGCTATTATGTCGCTGGAGCCAGGTTTCGTATGCAACAAATGTTAAGAGAGCGACAACACCACCGACTAAGGAACCTATGATCTCTTTGCTGCCCCATGGATAATGGGACCCACCTTCTTGAAGAGCGAAGAGAAGTGGAATCAACCAGCAGATTGACAGAAAGGACCCGATGAAATCGAACCTTGCTTGGGTTTCGCGGTTAAATTTGAACTCGCCTGATGCTGGCATGGCGCAAAACAAAATTAGAATGGCGATCGCTGAGATTGGAATGCTAGGGATGTGTCAGCCAGGGAATCGATATTTCATCGGATTTTAATTTGATTCACATACTTGATATAGAAAATCCACCTCCAAGTTGTATGGTCAACGATCACGCCTCCAAGTATAGGGCCTAGGAGATTGGATATGGCAAAGACTGAACTGATGATACCGGAGTAGAATCCTGCATTTTCAACTGAGATTAATCGCAGAATTGCTATAAACACCAGGCAGTAGAGACCCGACGCTCCAATGCCCTGAAGTGCGCGAAAGACGATTCTTTTCCGGTCAGCCAGTCCGAGGGATCTGAGTCAGTTGGCTTTGCACATACAGCTGGTTCATTGTCCTGGCCACGCTACAGGCTACGGAAAATATGAGGAAGACCGCATTGGACCCGATTATAAGGAACTTGAGGCCCACAATGTCACTCAGCTTCGCAAGAAGTAGAACGAATGCTGTATGTCAATGTGCGAGCATGTCAGGGAAGCTGCGCCTGTACCGAATGCAATCGGTATTCTGCTCACCGTTATATGTCAAAAGATAGGAGGTCACAATCCAACCAGATTGGCTGGTGTTATGAAAGCTGTTTGAGATATCGAAGACGGCAGTGGATATGATGGTGCTGTCGAGGGCCGACAGGAAGAGCGATATCCAAAGGCTGCAACCGCATCACGACATCCAGATCAGAAGGCAGACAACAAACAGACGGAGACGGCACACTTACCCAAAAACCATAATATTGAGCCGTAGAGGGGATATGGTCGTACCATGGCCGACGGCGCCGTGACTCTCCTCTTGGTCTTCCTTGGCCGAACTCATGGTGTTTGTCCGCTGAGTTTCCCTGGGTGCTGGGAATGCAGAGGTCTGGGGTTGGAAGAAGACAGTCAGCCCAATCAAAGAAAATTCATCGACTAGGCGTCAGCGCATCGGCATCTGATCAGTCCGGACGAGACTCGGAGATGAATGCAACGTCACGAGGCGGGCACCAATCTGGTTGGGGTGAGCCCGTTGGTGCGAACAGCCCCCGGTCAGTTGTAGGGGCCCCGTAAGCGCCGTTCTATCGGCCGGGTACCTATATCCCATTCCCTCCTTTTCTTTGTTTGTTTTGTTCTATTTTTTTTTTTTTTTTTTTCTCGAGCCAAAGGAGTGTCAATTCAGGTGGCCACACTGGCATTTCCTATCCTGCCAGCTGACCTCGACTTGTGTTTTGCCTTCCCTAGCAATCATCTAGATGCTAAAAACAATTCAGAGCAATCCCAGTGTTGCAGTCTCACTGGAGTGGTGGAGCACCCAGGCCCGGTGGTATTTGCTTGTGAGGCTAAGCTCACCCCCTGTTCAAACAAGCATCACCAAGACAAATATGAGCACTACCCTAATACGGACAGGGCATCCCCCGCCAACAGACGGTACACACCGGTACTTAGCCAAAGAATGAGCAGCAGAGAAGGTCCTTGTGAGTACATCGAGCATATGTGGTATTCTGGTATATATTCACCGTCACGTCAAACGGTTGTCAAAGACGACCGTCTTTGTCGAACTCGATCATGATGTTTGCTAAAGTGCTGAGACTCAACATCCCAAAGAGCAGTATCTAAGAAAACATTTACTTTCTTGACCCGATGCGATTTGTCGGCGATCTGCGCTAGAGTCATTGATCAGGAGCACCGAGAACAAAGATGACTCTGATCTAGTGCGGTATATTCATCATCGCGCTGATATGAAATTGCATCTGGATGAATGGCAGGAATACGTGGACGAGCATCTCGAGGAGTTGGGTATAGATGAGACGGAGACACATAACGCAACGCAGTGGATTGCGAAAGCCAAGGAAATTGGGTTCCCTTATATGCTGGCAGCACAGAACTTCGATTTGACAGGGGAAAGCAAGCGCCTTGCCACTTACACAGAGGAGATAAAGGGGGGTGTTGTATATTCCTTTTTGCTTAATAATTATTCTCAATACTTTCTTTCTTTCAGAATCATTGAAGAAAACTATCCGATACCCGGAATCTTCATTAATTTCATCAATTCAACCGCCACGGTAAACGTCCAAGTGCCTAATTCCTAAGCCTGCAACTTCTCATCTGCCACAGCAGTTCTCGATTCCACCGTTGTCTCATATTTCCGCCACGCCCGCATGGGAATCCCTGCATCATACATCTCATCAATCTCTGCAAATGTCCTTCCGCGAGTCTCAGGCATGAAGAAGTACGCAAAGACAAGGACACCAGCCATACAGCCCGCGAAGACGAGGTAGGTCTTTGAACCCAGGTTCGCGGCATCCGCAGAGGTGAGCTGAGGCACGGCCAGGGTCGTGATCACAGCCGTTGTCTGGGCACACATTATAGTGTATGCCATAGTGTGGTTTCGCAATTTAGCGGTGGCAATCTCGGAGGGCATGAGATTGGATAGGGAGTAGAAGGATGCTGCCCAGAAGAAGTTGAAGATAAATGATAAGGCGGCGATGCCCATCGTTGCGCTTTTGTTCCCAGTATCGAATGCGAGGCCGCCTGCGATCACATTGATTATGAACAGAGCGGACATTCCAGTGAAGGCTGTTGGCCTACGACCTGCGCGATCGATGACAAAGGGGGCTGCTATGGTGCCGGCTAGGGTACAGCAGGATGAGATCACGGTTAGAGTGAAGGCGTCTCCGACGCCGATCTCGGTAAGAAAGACTGTGGCGTAGGTGGTTGATAGAATGATGCCTGAGATTTGATTCAGGGAGTAGAAAGACCCCGCTGTGAGCGTGCGTTTGAGGTTCTGGCGGTTGAAGATCTCCCAGAACTTCACGTTGGCACTGAGCTCACGCTCATTGTCCTCGCACATTTTCATGACCTGGAGCTCGCGCCTCACCTCTGTATCACTGAACCCACGCAGCTTCCGCAGGTTACAGTAGGCCTGTTCCATCCTGTCTTTGCTGACTAGCCACTGGGGACTCTCCGGGAGAGGGAGAGTCAACACCAACAGGATCGCAGGCAGGACACATTGCACGATCAGTGGGATCATGTAGGACTGATGGCCTCCGAGCTGCTTGGTACGCCACACAATGGTTGTCCCCACTACACCAGCGACGAGAGATAAAATGTTTATCGACGTCACACTTCTACCACGCATGGCTGGGGGAACTACCTCAGACATGTACAGTGGTGATGTAGCATTGGCAAGCCCCATAGCGATAGCATTGATGAAACGCCCAGCAACGAAGGCTCCAAGATTCGGGGCAAGGACCTGAAGAATACCACCACCAATTGACAGTATGTATGCGGCCAGCAGGGGTATCTTGCGGCCGAATCGTGTATTCAAGGGCGATGTAAGCATCCCGCCGAGGATGGATCCGACAAGGGGGACGGAGAAGAGGAGGTTCTGGTTTCGGGCACTAAAGACATATTTGCCAGTGACTGCGTTTGGGCCTTGATATTTGTCAACCTGGTTTGTAGCGTTGGCATGTCAGTATGGGGCCCCTGTTCCATGATTTCCAGCACATAGAAGTACTCACGAATGGTTCCAGTGCTGCCACTGGCGAGATAATCTTGTCATCGAAGCCAAAAATGAAGGAGGCTGCACCGAACGCCGTACAGGCCAGTATCAGATAAGAATTGACGACCTTGCCTGACTGGTGAACAATGTCCACATGCTGAGTGACTGGTTCTTGTTCTTTGGCGTCGAGAGATTCCATACTGCTGATTGCGAAGAAACGATGGATACTGAGAGATATCTCAATAAAGTGGTGTGACCGTGCACTCAGTTTTATAGACTCCTATACTCTGCTTCGCTCCCCCGACTTCTCAAACCCTAAGACGACTTGGGCGGAGTCCTCACCCGCAACAACACTGCGGAGGGACCCTTTTCCCCGGATGGCCCTCTGTTTCTCCGACGTTACTCCGACTAACTCCCATTCAACGTGGGCCTACGTCAAGCCAAGAGAGCATCAGTCTGTGTTTTGCATGTATGGATTTTATTCTTGACTGCCTAAAAAGGAAATGTTGATGTCCTCCACATCCAAGCTCCCGACACCGGTGCCCAGAAATAACCTCCATTATTTCGCCGAAGAAGCGAACCTTATTAAGTCACCATTTTGTTTCCTCGGCAAGGAATATCGGCTGGAACGAACACGATAAAACTTGAAAAAGCTGTTGGGGAACGTCCTAGTGTTGCAGCATTTTCAACTTATCCCTTGTTACCATTTGGTGGTCACGGCTTGCAAAATGTCGACCCTTATCCATCCTCCCCAAGCAACAGGCCTTCGTGACAGTGACTCGCAAATCACCAATCAAGGACCTGAGCTCAAGAGTGGCAAGGACAAGTCACTTGCCTCGAACTCACAATGGAGCCCCCAATTCCATCTTAAGGCTCCGCACGGGTGGCTCAATGACCCCTGTGGTCTAGGATATGACCCCTCTACCGAGACCTACCGTGTTGCTTTCCAATGGAACCCCCAGGGCAATGACTGGGGTAATGTCTCCTGGGGCTACGCGACGTCAAAAGACTTGGTCTCTTGGAAGGCATCCCCATTGCCGTGTCTAGTCCCTTACGCTCCATACGACCAGTGCGGTGTATTTACTGGGTGTCTTCGGGCTACCGATATCGATGGACAGGACGGCACGCTCACCAGTATCTATACATCCGTTTCGTCCCTTCCAATTCATCACACCTTGCCTTATAAGCGAGGATGTGAGTCCCTCAGCTTAGCCGTCTCCCGCGATGGAGTGCACTGGGAACGTCAAAGCTGTAATCCTATCCTGTCTGGCCCACCTCCCAACATAGATGTCACTGGTTGGAGGGATCCATATGTTGGACCTTGGCCTTCACTGCAGGGCGCTAGAGGACTTCCTCCTTCGCAGCTGTTCGGGTTTATCTCTGGAGGTATCAAAGGCGAGACACCGACAGTCTTTGTCTATACAGTCAACCGCAACGATCTCCGCGACTGGAAGTACATCGGACACCTGGCCAACGTGGGGAACAATTTCTACCCATCTCGCTGGTCCGGCGACTTTGGGGTTAACTGGGAGGTCGCGAATCTCGTTTCTCTCTCCGACGATCGAGGCGCGACGCGTGACTTTGTCGTTGCAGGAACGGAAGGATGTCTCCGCTTTGACGATGCAGTCTCTCAGATAAGCCAGACCAGAGCTATTGACAATAGAACCCCACGTCAGCAATTGTGGATGTCCGTCACAACGGGTCAAGAAGCCAACGTACTAGAAAGCTCGAAGCCATTGGCGCAGTACTCCTTTGCCGGCGTATTCGACCACGGGTGCTTCTATGCCGCCAACTCATTCTTCGACCCTGTGACCTCCCAACATGTTGTCTTTGGCTGGGTCACAGAGGAAGACCTCCCTGACCATCTGCGTCATGCACAGGGATGGAGCGGAATGATATCATTGCCGCGGGTGCTTAAACTGATAACGGTTGAAAATGTGACCAAGGCTCGTCACTCAGCCTTGGAGTCTATTACTTCCATCGAAGCCCAACCCAACAATACAGGGTCATACACCATCCGGACACTGGGCATACAGGCTGATCCACGGCTCCAGAAACTACGCACCAAAGCATTCGGTGCTGAAGTGCAGGGTCTGAAGCTCCACAGCCCCGTCCCTGTCTCGTTACAGACATCGACATGGGAAATCAAAGCTGACTTCGCGGTGAACAAGAACTGCAGTCGCGTCGGGTTTGCCGTTGCACATAGTGCTGGTAAGTCTATACCCTCTCCCTCCCCTCGACTGCAAAACCTCATCTCTAACACCCACCCAAGACGCAGCAGCCAAAACAATAATCTCCTGGTACCCCTCTACCGAAACATTCACCATCACTCGACCCACTCCCCACAATCCTCAAATCAACCACGCCCCTGAATCCGCTCCGCATACCCTTTTCACGTCCAAAGACGCGAACGGTGAAGACAGAGAAGAGATGCTTTCCATCCAGGCCTTTTTCGATGGAAGTGTTCTGGAGGTGTTCGTAAATGAGCGGACAGTCATCACGACTAGGATATACACGTTGGCTAAGAGGTGTTTTGGAATGGCTTTCTTTGCAGAGGGGGAGTCGGAGGGCTTGGATTCGCATGATGAGCCGGCAGCTGTTTTGGTGAGGGGAATGGTGTGGGATGGGCTTGAGGGTTGAGTCATTAGGGCAGACTTAGGCTTTCTTTAATTCTATCTCTCTCATTCACTTAGAACTTGGTTACGATAGAAGAAAAATAGATTATAGTAATGCTGAGATGTGACGGAGCAGCGCGCTGACTTCTTCCTGCGGGACTTCCTCAGAACATATGAGAGTACAAGTTTGTCCGTAGAACGGTAAGGCGCTACCAGCCATTATTTTTGATTTGAGGAATGGAAAAACAAATTAATCTTCATTAGTCATATCTGCCTGGGTATAAGAATCATAAAATCCTCCATTTCATCAGATCAAATCTTCGCCAATCCTCGCAAAATCAAATCAAGTGGCTTCCGTGCAACCACCAACTGACCTGTCAACTTCAACGCGTTGGAATAAAGTCCTGCGAGTCCTTCTGCTGCTCACTAAAGGACTGGTGGAATGCGGCGATCCCGGCAATGATACCGATGGCCATGAACATGAGCGAGATGAGAGACCAAATGACACCCCAGCAGCGAGAAGATCCGCCGTATCGCTGGGCAAATTGGCTGGCGTCTGAGGTGTTCACCTTGCGGAGGATCAGGTCGTCGCACTTTTATTGTTTGTTAGTTTATTGAGAACAGAAGGTACTAGACGATCAAACTTACAATATCCCAGACGCTGTAAAGCGCAGACATAACACCGATGAAAAGCTAATAATGCGTTAGCTCTCCGATAATGGAAGGCCAAGAGGAACCGATAACCTACCACCACCCATCTCAAAGCCTCACCATGCGCAATAAACCAGCATGCCACGAGCAACCCGACCGCCAGAAGCACAGTGATAATAGTGAGCCAATCTCGTCGCGCCCACCAGAGGGTAAGCAAGAAGCAGACGCCAAGAACGATACTAGCAACTTTACTAGCGACGATATTAAACCCGGCGAAAATCAACAGCGCGCCGATGATCGATGAGCCCAGATATCCCGCGGGGAGAGTGACGGCGCTGATTCCGCCCTGCATGTGCGTGACCCCTCCCTCGTGCGGATCAAGGGAGATGGACTTGACGCGGCCGCCGGTACAACATGCTGTGATGGCATGGCCGAATTCATGGAAAGCAATAACAAGCATCTGTGTTTGGGGGATTAGTTGCGATGTTTATGCTTGCTGGGAGGATCGCAAGTGCCCTGGCGCTGATGACTTACCTTGAACGGCCACAGCGACCATCGCACGTAGGGGAGGTTCCACAAGAGCGCGATCACCACCACGTAGGCGGCCATTACCCCTAGAGTTACCGCCTGGGTGTGGTTGACGGTCAGATCGCGCTTGGCGACGTGAGTGTCTGTTGCGTCTAAGGCTCGTTTTGCGAGCGACTCGTAGTAAGGCGCCATGGTGAGATTTGTTTGCAACAGGATTTTCTGCAGAACCTGGGACAAGACAGGACTGAATGATATTTATTGGGGGTGTGGCTCACATGCGTTGATGCCTACGCGTTCGCCCTGCCGGCCAGAGTAAATACTTGCCCCATCGGGCTTAGCGGAGAGTTGCCAAGGGATTTAGTTTATTTTTAGCCGGTGGGTACGTGGCTGGGGCCTCTCCGCCACAGCCCTATCTGCTATTTGGCTGTGGTTGTCTTGGTATAGTTTTAATATTTGCAAATATCACAAGACGCAGAGAATTATCACAAAAGAAAAGTCATGGACTGGGTATAGAAGCCATGATAGAACACGTTCGACAACAACGCCGGCATTCGAGAGAAAGAAAAAAAAAAAAAGAATGACACAACAAGGACAAGACAGTTGCCTATGTTGGAATGAGAATCACGTCCCTTCATGACATCAGCAGCAATGATACAAGGTTCATCACCAGACTCCCAAGACAAATTCCCTTCAGGACCAACTCCCGTATGTAAGAGACCCCGCCATGAACATGTACTCCGACGCTCATTCATGCAATCATCAAAGCTCATGTGAGACAACAGAAAAGATAAAGACCATGCATCGTATGAGAATATCAAAGAAGATGGGTAACCCAGTCACCCCTCAATATCCCCCTTCCTTTCACGATCCCCCTTCCACACCACCCACCCAATGGTAATCGCAAACTTCAACCCCATCGCCAGCCACAAGCTCGCCGACATATCTGTAACCTTGGACAAGCCGCCCGCCGTCATGGCGCCGAGGAACAGAGCCAAGAAGGCCCCGACCCTACGATTCCGTTTCGGGTTGGACCGCCACCCACGGGAGTACAGCTTCGGATCCACGAGCAGATCACAGAGTAAGGTCGTGAGCACGACAGTGGGAATCTCGTCGAAGGCGAGAATGCGGGAGGCGCAGATCTGGCCGCCGGCTTGAAAGGCGAGCAGGGAAATGGGAAGCACCTGCATCCATTCGATCGGGGAGCGGGGATCTTCAGGTTTGGGGCTGACGACTTTGAGTTGGACGAGGATGGCGGCGGCCAAGATGCAGGCTGTTTGTACGCCAAAGGAGAGAATCATGGTTGAGCGCCGGCGAGGGTTGCTTAGCCGCGAAATGTGGATGAAGATGAGGTTGCTCATTATGAAAGTTGTCAGGGCGATGAGTGACTTGGCCCACAGGTAAGCTGGGTAGGCAGGTTGGCCTGAGGCGCCGAGGGCGATGAAGACGGTATTCCCTGTCTTGGGTTAGCATGCTGGGGTTGCCCTAAGTAGGTGGGCGGGGAGATAGACATACCGGTCTGCATGCTGGCGAAACTGCCCCATGCGTTGAAAGACAGTCCATCGATTAGACCACTAACAAAACCGCAGATGATGAGAATGACATCGGTATGTCTGGTGTCGATCTCTGTGCGAAAGTGTCGGGATAGGGTCGAAATAAATGTGGTGTCTTCGGAGTAGATGCCTTGGTTTCCGGAAAGAGAAACGGTCGTACTCCCTCCTACAGACCACATACCCGTTGGATCTTTGGATTCATCGTCCAGACGGGGCAATGAGGGATTGGGAACCGCCGGCGTGTCCCAGTAGATGAGTTGGTTACTGGGGGGCGCAGCCGGCTGTATCTCTTCACCGGCGGAAGTTGGAGGATGCCGCATGATTTGCTTTGAGACGTTTTTACTGAAGTATAGAGCAGTCCCAATTGGGCCTCTTCGAGATTGGGGTAAATAACTGATCTGAATGCCGAGGTAGAAAAAAATATCCGTTTAAGTAAAAGAAAAGATCCGGTTGAGGAAAAGGGAAGATCCGCTCTGTTCGAGGATTGGGCTGCAGGTTTATATCCACGATTCAAACCATCCTCTCCACTCCCAAGAGATGGTAGAAAGACGTGCCAAGACAAGATCCTGTCGCCATCGGCCCAACTATCACGCGCGGAACGACGGTTCCTCCACCAAAGCGGTTCCTTATCAGGAGCATCCATGGCGGACTCGTGCCTGGCGTTACACCGCCGGACGATGTGTTTCAAATCAACCCATGGCGAAATTGATATGCAGACCGGTACATATCGACAGGACAGGGCCAAAATATTACGGTGGGTAAACATATACATACATACCCATGAAGAAGAAAAAAAGGGAAACGAAAATAAAAAAAAAAAACCAAACAGACACCACCAAACAGACACCACCAAACGAGACAATCGGGTACCCCTATCTCTGAGTATTCTGACGCATTGGCATCTCACATCTACCCGACATTGGATTCATCGCAGAGATACATCTTGGCACCAGCTTGGCACCGCCATCCAAGCGTCACTGCTGCATGCAGTTTTCGTCGCCGGAGCTCCCGCCCTCGGGTCCCGTAGTTAGGGGCAAGATCTCTTGACTCCAATTAGATTGGTGAGAACACGGGAGGCTGATGATTCGGCAGAACTATCTTGTCCGTCGATCCGTGGGGGATGGTGCCAAGATTGGCCCTCAGGCATCTTCATTTCCGTGCTCTGGGGTTGGAAGGCTGGAGTTTGGAAACAGAGGATTGCTGACCGGTGGGAATTCTTGGGACGTCGTCTTGGCGTGATGACGATTCCGACTCGGTCAAGATCCTGAGGTGGAGGGATGGTATCATTTCTGGCGTCCGGAGCGGTTCCGTTGGCGTGGACTGTGTGGAGTCTGGAGAGAGAGAATCCCTGGGGGTGAACCGTGAAGTTGATCAACTCTGTTTGTCCCAGCACTCGGGAGATGAAACATCGTGGCGGACTTTTCATCCAATCGCCCGTCGCTTGCTATACAGTATCTGTCATGCAAAGCATTGTAGGGCCACTCTCTTCATTTAAGCCCGGACCGGCGCTTGCTCTACAATCAAAATACCACTTGACTCACAGGCGATAGGCAGGTTTGTGGATTTTCACGAAAACATCGCCCCGTCTGGACTCTTCGTGGACGTTTACTGGAAGCCAAGATGATCGGCGCCAGGCAGGAGCCGAACCTTTACTAGTTAGTAGTTAGTCTAGTTCACCTTGAATCTGTCGGTAGAAGAACTGGCCAAGGGATGATCCCCAGCGACCGGCGGTTCATAGTTTTCTCACTAGCGAGTCTTGTCCCAGAATCACAAACAGTGGATGCTGATAACACAGCCTCAAGGTCAGTGATCCCTCGTTTGCATTTTCTTTTTGATGCACTCAGCCACGCTGGCCAGAATTCCAACCGCAAGGCTTGGCATCTCCTAAACCAGAGCAGAGAAAACGAGGTGTCACTTGAAGAATATTTTGGCTGACCAGTGATAAAGTCGTTGGCGGCCACGGTGGCTTTCGACAGCTTGCGGGTCTCGGGAAGGACATCTAGATCGCTGAAGCTTGAGACCGTCACTCGGGACTATCGACGTAGAAACACCACCTGCGCTTGTCGCACCCTGTCTCTGGACTCCATTGGCTTTGTGGGACGAGATCAGAGCCGCTGGCCAGCAGGATGGCAAATAATAATAATCATTATTATAATCATGGCAGATAAGGGACTCGTGCCAAGGCAAATGGTACAGATCATCCCACGCCAAAATATGACCAAACTGCGATATTCTTGTCGCATGGTCGGTCTTTGACTTTCGGTCAAGTCAATTGTCTAGACCAAAAAAGACCATCAGGCCCTCCACGGCCAGGATGATTGGTCTATTTGATTCTTCGGTCATTAGACTTCAATCCTGTCAGTAGGCAGTTACAGACTGGCTTGGCGAGAACTGTCGACAGGATTTAGTCCTTAAGCGCATCCAAGACGTTAATCCCTGAAGGAACTGCGAAGGAATGAACCGCAAACAAACCTAACCTTCCTCTGTCCCCGCGGCAATTCATTGGGCACACACGCCGATCTGACTGCTCAACTCGCCCAAGATAGTAACTGGATATCAGATCCGCCACTTCCGTCCACGGATCCTGGCTCATGCTTACTCCTGTACGTCACGCATGGAGGGGTGTCTTTCTCTCTAATAAAGGCAATTACTCGTCTACGCGTCTAGGGCGTCCCGTCTGCCGTGCTGAATACCCTTTCCAGATCTGGGCAGAGGAGCAGAGGAACATGTTCCCTCCGGTTGACTTGGCCTGCGGGGGACAAGACATTGGTCTTGGTGGAACGATCGGCAGCCTGAGCCATCCTATTTGGCCTTCAACCCTACTCATAATCTGGAATAACCCTGATTTGAATTGATGTTGGGGGTCATCCCGCAAGTAAGACTTGGTATGATGCTGCGGATCCCGCTCATACCCGATATGGCTGTTTCATACATCGTAGAAACCGCTATTTGAAAGATTGTTGCTGCGGCATCTAGGTTGATGCTTGTCGCGCTAGAGAAGTGTACTATGTCGCGCCAATAAGAGATAATGAGATTGTTCGTTGCCAGGAAAACATGGTCACGTTATATGAGCTTCGGTCATCGATCTCATCGTGTTGTGCTTGTGTTTGATAGCCATTGGAGGGCTAGAATACTTGGCGAAAACCACGAGAAAAAAGTTGCTGTGCTGTCTATGATCCATTTATTTGATTCAGTTCAAATTTATAGGGGTGATACACTCGAACTTCTTGTCCTAGGCTACTTCGATTACTTAGTTAGCTGCGCTGCGTGGAATAACTTTGGGCTAAAAATGAAAGGATGGAAGCTCATTGCAGTTTTGAGATGCGACATGTCTTTCGTGGCCCTTCAGATCTCTCTGTTTAGAAGGTATTGTGGGGGACAATAAACTGTTTGCGACGTTGCTGCAGACGACAGTCTTTGTTTGGTATAATGTAGACATTGCAGGTTCACGCAACAAGAACCAAGCAAGCGACATAACAGGGCTTACCCTAACAGAAACGAGTATACCACTTGACGTCGCACAGAGCCTCTCGCACATACATGATTATATCGTCTTTCGCCTTCATATAACAGAAGTACCTACTTGTTACAGGTTGTTTGTTGGTACTTCCATTATCGATTCACCGTGTGGTATGTTCCAGCTTGTTCTAGCAGCCATATTATCCTATGCTCACAGGCCACCCAATACCCGGCCCAAAATCTAGCCAATTTACAAGTGTACTAATCATAAGTTGGTTCTTTCACATTGACAGGAGGTTTGTTGGGGTTTACTTACCTTCCCCACCCCCGCGTCGCCTACATAGATATCCCCATATCGAAGTCATCTCTTACCACTACGCCACTTTATTGTATACTTCTCAGGGATTGTGTGATGTTAATCTTCATTATTATGATATCTTATGAAATTCAGTCAGTCTTTCTGAATATACCATAGATTAGTGTCGTCTCAGATCCTCAAACACAGATAACGGTGAATATCATGCCCATTATGACGTATCCGGCACATACTGTCCGCTGAAATTCACGGCCATGAGCCTCGTAGTGACGGAAACACAACTTTTGGCACAAAGTCTACTTGTCTCTTGTTCAACCCCTGCCTCCTCCTTTTCCCTCTTTCTCTCTTTCCCCTTCAATTCTCTTCTTATTCTTCTTCCCTTTCCTTGACAACCCAGTGTATCCTTGTTAATACAAGAACACGCACTCATAATACAATCTCTTCTACTCCCAGCTTCTGGGCTTCTACTCGATCACCATGAGTAGTGAGCCAGAAGTGGGTGGTAGTTACGGCCGAGACTTCCCTCGTGGAAGCCTCCTGCATCAAAAAGTTGGACAGGGGCTTGAATGGGGCTTCTTCAAGTATCTTTTTACCGGGATCCTTTGGGAGAAACCGGACAACGGCTACGGAGAACGCCAGGGCCTCATGAAAGCGCGTGATATTCTTCTCGGAAAGAATGTCTTTGTCAATGTGAGAATCCTGTAAGCACACCTTTACTAAGTTTGATACATTGATTTCATAGAACTAACTCCTAGATGTAGCAAAGACTGTGACCTTGAAGATGAGAAGGTGGTCGCCTTGATAGACCGTGCCAACGAGGCTTTTGATTATGAAGTCGATACTTTCCAGCAGCTTTATGATACTGGCCACACACCTGTTGTTATCACCTCTACTAGGATGCTCCAGGACCAAGGTTGGGAGAACCCTGGCGGCTACCTGCATCTCTACGTGATGGAGGAGTACCCCCTGCTGGGCCTGGACGATGCATTCGACTATATGTCTGAGGCCGACATACCCAAGCTTGAGAACGATCTTTACTCATTGATCGGGTATGTGTCCCTCCTATCTTCAAAGTGGCGGCTCTATCTTGCTCACTACGTTTTGACAGCATCTTTTTCCGCCACAAACTCGCCTACTACGCAGTGGACTTTGAATACAAGTACGACCCAGTGCGGAAGACCTTGTAGGTGTATTTTTCAACCTGTTTTTCTAAAGATGTGGAATACTAAGGCCATTCTCATAGGTTTGCGGTCAGCATCGAGAACTTTCACTCAGTCCGGGATCTCGACGACCTTGAAGCCGCGGAAAGTTACTTCGCAGGAGTCCTTCGCAATCTTCGTCGTGCGCTAGAAGCCAGAGCAGCCCGCGCCCTGGAGGCTCGCACTCGCGCACTCGCGTCTCACAGCATGTTCGAAGGTACCGTGGAGCACTGGGAAGATATCAACGACGCATATCCTATGACTGTATTTAACATTGGCTCCTAGTTCGCCCGGCACGCTGCACACTCTTCTAGAGACCTTGGTTAGCTCGATCATCAAATCACCTCCGAGGACTCTTACCGTGGACTGGATCAACCCTGTGATGGTCTAAAATGGGAAATATCGGAAGGTTGAATAGTTGTGCTTTTTAGTATTTTGCCCCTAGTGGAATTCAAGACTTCTTTTTATCTGGCTACTCTGTGGTTAGTGCTTTGCTGCTAGATGATGTAGGCGCTGTAGTACAGCGCTTTTTGTACCTGCTTTAGCTTCTCCGCTTAACTCCGGCCAACCACCTCATCTCCACATTCTTCATCCTTCATCCTCCATCCCGAGAAGCGATGCAAAGTTCTCACACAATCCATGCACACAGGACAGTCATCCACTAATGACAGGTACCAACCCGCAACTAGATCAGACGCGTCATTTTAGATTCGCCCACGATGGCGGATTTGCCCGATCGCGCGATGTCCCGACAAACCATCCCAGCCGTCGGGAACCCACCCAAAACGCCCTCGTGCGTGATGTGCGCAAATAGAAAGGTCAAATGCGATCGCAAGCATCCCTGTTCAGATTGTGCCAAACGCGGATTCGAATGCGTTTACCAGGCCCCTTTGCCCCCGCGTCGTCGCAAAAGGCGACCCTCGGGGAGCGCTCACGCCTTGGCTCGCCCGAGTCCCGCCAGACCAGATACCAGTTTTTCAGGTCCCGCAGGGCGCGTAAAATCCCCAGCAGCCGTGCTTGATAGGACTCCGGCGACATCGCAGGCTGAGTCGGGGGTATTGATCACGGGGGCTGGAAGGTCTGTCTACATGGACAAGTGAGTTTTCTCTGACTAGGCTATGTGGATTCGTCGCTAACTAGAAGATAGTAATGTTTGGACGAGCGTTCGGAATGAGGTTTGTTTTTCCGACTTTTTAAGCTTCTATAAGAGCGATCCTAACCTGATGAAGCTTCCTCGAGCAGAAGAAATGTCAGAGAGTGACTCCATGTCCTCCCTTGAAGACGATCAAGATGAAGTCTACATGCTGCTGGACTCGTCGAAGAAGAAAAGCCTAACCTCACTACACCCCAGCCCATTGCACATATTCAAGCTCTGGCAGACCTTTCTTCAAAATGTCAATCCGCTAATCAAACTATTGCATACCCCGACTGCTCAGCAACAGATACTCGAGGCCACGGGGGACTTGACAGGCGTCACGAAGGAATTTGAGGCATTGATGTTCTCCATCTACTGTCTTGCAGTAGTCTCCCTAAACGAGAAAGAGGTTCAGGATTCTTTTGGGGAGCAGAAAACAATCCTGCTTTCGCGATACAGACGGGGTGCTCAGCTTGCGTTGGCAAAGGCAGGCGTCCTGCGAACTTCGAGCATGGTGGTATTGCAGGCCTTTCTACTATTCTTGGTATGTTCCAATCAACTACCCGGTGGTACTACGCTCACATTAAATAAAAGCTTGCTATGCGTGCCTTCTCCGACTCCGAATCCATCTGGTCCCTGTGTGGCGTGGCAGTGCGAATGGCCCATCGGATCGGTCTCCATCGGGACGGCTCCCAGCACGGCCTATCTGTGTTTGACACCGAAATGCGGCGCCGTTTGTGGCTCCAACTGATCATCTTAGACGCGACCACTGCTCAGAGCTCCGGCATTACGGCACAAACCTCTCTGATGAGGGCTGACGTGCGACGTCCCTCCAATGTAAACGACAGCGATCTAGACCCGTGCATGACGGAGAGCCCTCGCGAGCACGACGGCGCCACCGAGATGATATTCTGTCTGGTACGAAATGAATTCGGAGAATGGTTAGAGCGATGGTACACAGTGAACAAGTATTCGAATGGGATCTGGGGATTTTTGAGCTCGCCCTCACTTACGCTGGCAAAGAAGGATGAAGCGATCAATGAACTCAGCGACGCATTGGAATCGAAATTTCTCCGACACTGCGATCGGTCCATCCCATTGCACCTTATGGCGTCGGTCGTCGTCCAGACCATCATTTGTCACATAAGGCTCGCAGCGCATCATCCTCGTCAATATAGCAACGGAGAGAGCGTCGACCAGAAGGAGCGAGACTACATGTTTTCTCTCTGTCTACAGATTGTAGAGAACTCCGTCGCAGCTCAAACAAATACTATCATCCAGCGATACGCATGGCATATAGAAAACCATGTCCCGTGGGACGCCTGTATACACATGCTCTACGAGTTGGGACATCGCGTCAACGACAAGGAAACCGGAAGAGCCTGGTGTCTTCTCGATGAGATCTATCGTTACCACTACTGGCAGATGAAGAACCGACCGAAAAATTCGCTCTATATTGCAATGCGACGACTCCTTGTGAAGGCTTGGAATGCACACACCGAGGAGCGAATCCGTCAGAACAAGTCGACGCTACCCCGTCCTTGGATTATCCTCAAATTGTGTCCAGGAACGAATACGCAAGGAGTCAGTGATTCGCGGATCGCCTCTTCTTCTCCACCTAATAATGCAGCGCAAGAAGTGGTTCAGGGGAGCGAACCAACTCAGGACGCACCATTGGGTGTCACGCAGACGATCGACTTCGGGGGCGACATTGAAGATCTTGAACTCAGCCCGATGGATTGGGGTCAGTGGGACGATCTACTGCAACAGTTTACCAATAGCGACGCATGGGGTGAGTGAAAATGGAAATTCGAGATTCACACATCGAAAAATGTGCCTGTTCCAGAGTTCGCCTGTGGGCCGTTTTCGGTAGACTGTCAGAGCCAAGCAATTATGGAGAAACTCCCAGAGACACCCCGTCGGCCGGCCATTTTCGACTTCAGCAATAACTAATACATTCAATAACACCCTGTCTTATAGACCTGCATCGCCCGGGGGGGGTTGTATCGACGTCATTTCGTGGAACATCGCTCGATGAGCCAAAGCCGGTTTCTTCTCCGCAATATCAAGTTCAGCAATTTAAATTTAAGGTGATTGACATGCTATGATGTACGCCGTTCCTGGCCGAGAGCTCAGCCTTAAGGTCCCTAACGACGAAACTCATCTCCTCCCGACTCCATCGTTGGGCCGGTTCCCACGGTCAGGCTGTTTCAGTGTGATTAGCCAATCCACAATTGCGCCCCAAAGGGCTGTGATTCGGTCTGACGGCTCCAGGATTTGGTTCTATTCTCGTTTTCCTCGTATCCCGCACCATTGAACCAACGAATTTCCGGTCGGAGTAAAGCCAACTCTCAGCCCTTCAGGCAGCCAACCAAAGTCATCCTCAGCCACCGTCCTTTTAGAAACTCTCGGTTTAAGACCGCCACAATTCCTGGACATGGTGCAACGTTTGCTGCCTCCTTTAAGTCTCTCAAGCAATCGCCATGTCTGCAGGACGATCAAACCATGAGTCCTACGGTCGTTCATCGCTTCCGCCACATCATTCATAGAGCCCGCCATTCAGTTTCGCGTCAGCGAAAGCCAACCATGTACGCCCTCATCCACCCTCTCATTGTCTCCTAGGTGCTAACTTGTCATCAGAACCTCTCCACATCGCAATGAGCCCCTCTGGGAGCGACTGCCGACTAACGTCCTGGTCCAGATCCTGGCAGAATGCGATCTCTACGACATTTACTCTCTCATCCTGACTTGTCGCCGCCTGCACCGGCGCATCTACCGCAATGAATCCGCCATCGCCCAGGAATATCTGCGTCGTCGCACACGACGACATCAATTTTCTGAGGATCTGGAATACGATGAATTGATCGATTCGCCCGGCGACGACCTGTCCTTCATCTCGGACCTCTTTCCCCCTCCACCACCGCAGTACACCGGCATCGATACCGATATGCGCGACGATCTCCCCGAGTATACACTCGGATATCTCGCGGACCTCACGCGATGCTGGACGACCTGCATTCGACTCTCCTACTATCTCGCCGATTACGTCGTCAACAATCATCTGCAAACCAACGCGATCGCTCAACCGCTCTGGTCCTCCTCCAAAACTCAAAAGGAAGTGGTATACAGTCGAGCGGTCGGACTCTTGCAAGCCCGTCTCCTATACCCCATGTACGTCGTCCCTCTATATCTATTCCTTATCAATCAATCCGACCCTCTCTAACTAAGAACAACATTACACAGGGCCTACCTGATCTTCTTCCTCGAAACCAACGCCACAGCCCTCGACTCCAACCAACCCCTCTCCCAACAATCCATCCTCCAAGCTCCCCCATTCACAGACACCTCCATCCTCCTCTCCACGCACCACTGCATGCACCTCCTCTGCACCTCCGTCCAGCGTCTCATGGCCCCCGAAATCCCACACACCTCGGCCGAAAACTGGCTCGGCCTACTCCTCACGACATCCACCCTCGAGCGACTCATGGATTTCTTCATCGCCGCAGCCGCCGACTCCGGCACCACCAACACCACAAAACGCAAACCCTCCTCCTCGTCCCTATCCCCACGATCCAGCCCCTCGTCCTCTCCTCCTTTGCCATCTCTCTCATCCACCTCGTCAACCTGGACCCGCCGACGCGAGTTCATGTGGCGCATGCGTGCCGATCTAGGCGAATTTCTGGCCCTGGCTGGCACCAGGGCTGGGGCACGCTATAGCATCTCTGGGGGCTCGGAATGCCCGTTGCCCAGTCTGGGGAGTATATGGTTCGGGGCGGCGCAGAGGGAGATATGTCGGCGGGGCGCGATCCCGCATTTTTGTGATGAGGTGCCGGTGTTGCATGGGTCGGGGGTGGTCTTGGGGTGTGAGTTTTGTGATGATGTTTCTTTTTGAGGTGATATGGTTGTTGATTGGATCTGCATTTGGATGGAGGACTTGGGTTTCTACTTGCGTATTTATACCCTTTGCTAGCGGGCAATTTGACTATATGATTATGTTTTTTGACCTTGACAGTAAGTAGCGATATGTTGAATGTAGGATGTGCATAGTATAGAATCGAATAGGTAAGAGAAGAACAATTATCTATGGAAGAAAGAACAGAAAAACTTATTTACTTCACAATCCTTACCCAGGAATAAGGTACCGTAGCAGCTAGACTGAACATCAGAAGGCAGAAGGCAGAAAAGAAGTGAAAATTCTAGCCACGCCAAAAGCATGAAGAAAGTGATAAAAGACAGACAATGCTATAAGCGTGGTATGCATGATTCATCAAGCACAGCGTGACGAATGCGTGCCAATATTAATACATCATTAGGGGTAGCAAAATGAAGAGAAAAGAAAAGGTGTTTCTATCCAGAGATCAACACCCAGAGAAGGAAGAAAATCTGTCTCAAGTCAGTTTTACCGTATCAAGAGGATTGATGGGGTGGGTGGAGGGCTCAGAAACGTACCATCAAAACTCCAAACATTTTAGCAATCAACCACCGGTTCCCAGATACTCGCACCCAGTACTTCATTAGTTCACGTTGCGCTCCTTGCACGTTGTCCACCACGTCTTCGGTGTTGGCGTCTATCCGCTGGATCATCTCCGATTGCTCGCTGACCATCTGCGCTAATTGACCAAAGATCCCGCCGAGTTCGTTGATGGTGCGTTCGATGGCATCGATCGCTTCCCCACGCGCCTGGATGTACGAGTTACTCGACTGCGCCTCCTCCATCACCAGTAATTGTTGGTCTGAGTGCATGGACGGACGACTCAGCGGCGACGGGTTCGACGGCTCCAGTGTCAACAGATCGGAAGCGCCGCCCGGCTGGGGTGTTCGTCGTCCGGAGGGGTTATACAGCGGAGAATCCGACCGCTGCGTATCCAGTGCGGACTGCGACTTCGACGACACGGACGATACAAAGTTCTCGGTTCGGGAGCGCGACGCTTGGATGTTCTTGGTGCGGACCTCGAGCACTTCCTTGAAGTTGGCGCCTACATCGGCCAGCTTGCCTTGCAGCATCACCACAACCTGTCATCGGAGATATTAGCCACCAGCGTTGACCAGGTCCACTTGCTCAGCCCACGTACGTTATCATTATGTTCTCCCTCCTGGTCCGCCTTCGACCGATTAGACTTGGGATGTTGCGAGAGCGTAAGCGCCTGCAATCCCGCGATCTGCTGGTTCAGCGACGCCAGGTCTTGTTTGATCACGTAGGTCAATTCCGAGATCTCGACGGGCTTATCGTCAAAGAGGGTCTTTCGCTTCGCCACTATAACCAGCACATTGGACATTAGACACCAGATCACATCATGCACCCAATTATTCCGATTCTCCGATTCTACTCACACTCTGCCAGTCTCTGTAATTTCGCCGTGGTCCCTGTGATGCCGCGACCGATTTCAGCCGCTTTCCTGGCAAACTCCGACCGTGATCTCTTGCCGCCCGGGACATTTCCGTCCTCGTACCCGTTGGCCTGTCGTCGCTGGGTCTCCGACAGCAGATTCTGTCGCTGCGCTCCCACCTTCGACGAAGCCATGCGTTTCTGGGCCTGGCCCAGGATGGCGTGGAATTCGCCCGTGCGATCTTGAATGGACGGACCGGTCATTGTGTTCAGCACGGTCGCAAAGAGGATGTGGAGGAATGTTGGTTTGTATTAGATGACCAATATGAGCGGCCAATCAGTGAGGGTCACAGACAGCGTGCCAGAGGTATTCAGTATGCGGTTATACTCCGTCTGGGGGGGGGGGAATCGATCTAATCGATAAGGAGGCAAAAGCAACTTGAGACGTGTCCGGTTGTCGGCAACGGGAGAGAAATTAAGCTCAAAGAAGAGGAGAGAAGAAGTTGAACGAGTGGCGCTAAGATCAGTGGGAGGGGAGTGAATCAGGACGATGAGATCAAGCAAGACATATCAGATCATGAGAAAAGAGCACACAGCAAGCAACAAGGCTGGAAACGTAATGCCCTCCGGGGGAATTCGTCGCCCGCCGAAACAGGCAAAGACGCCGGTGCACCCCACGTGACAGCACCCGCCACAAGCCCCAGCCACAGCCTCCAGGCAGTCGCTTTAATTACTTTCAGGGGAACAGAACTCTATTGCTGGGGCTATTAATTACCTGCTCTGCTCGACGATCGGGCCTAATTCTTGCGCAATACCACAGAGACGGCAGGGTTTTCTTCCCAATTACACCCCCCCGACACGTCACGATCCCGGTTCCCTCTGCCGTGGCTGAGCCGGTGCTGTTCTTCAACGGAGCCTTGTCCACCCACGTCATCCTTGTGAAACACCGTTGATTTCCCTCCTCGAAGCACGCGCCATTACGACGCTCGACTTCGCTCGGAATTTCTCTCCCCTGGAGGAATCAATCAACTTTCACCTGTCATCCTCGTCTCTATCACCCTTGGCAGTTTCATATGCCTATCAGTATCTGACACCACCGTTCCTGTTGATGATCCCACGCTCTTCCGACCGAGTCCGCTGCACCCATGGCTCGCCCATTCAACCCCTATGAGCCGGAGCTCAACAAGCTGTACGTATAGCGCTGAGGCAGACACACTCTACCAGCGTAAGAACCCCGCTAATCAATCCTTAGCTCGAATAAAGGCAGCCCGATGTCGCCCTATCCACGTGGCGACACCGATAGCCCCCTATCCTTCAAGACCAATGTCAATCGATCAAAGACCAAGCGTTGGGTAGAAGCCAAGAAGTACTCCTACGATGGCAACGACTGGGGCGACGATGAATACGGCGAGTATGACGATGACGACTACGAGGAGCCTCCCCCGCTTCCACAATCGACGCATATGAACCAGAGCACCCCGGACATTTCAAAGGGGCTTTCCAGGGACCGCGACAACAACACGCAGACACCGCCGCTCCCTTCCATGGATCGATCGCGGTCCATGGATCAAGTCATGACGCTAGGTGTTAATGATGCCGGCGACAGCAGTCGCAGTCGCTCGGCCGATCGCACTGTCCCGATTGTCCGCCCCGCTGAGATCTACAACCGCCTTCGAGGAAACACGGCCGAACGAGCACAGGCTCCAGGGCCTGGCCTGATAACCAGCGATTCAACCGGGGTGGGTCCGTCGCAGACAGATACTGGTGCCTATGCTGGTCAGCAGGTCCATCAGTCGTTGGAACCAGGAACGCAGTCAGGCAATGACAGACTCTCGGAGGGCAGTGATACCCCGAAGGGTGGTCTACCGGACGTCAGCCGTCCCTCTGGTTTTGGCACAAACTTCATGGGTGAATCTGATCCCAGGACCCCGACGGACGGCGCGAATCAGACCCAACCCTCTCCCCAACCAGAACACCAGCTGCATCATAACCCGTCCCTCGGATTCCGGTCTGTCGTGCATCAAGCATTCGATGTCCCGGAGACACCGTCTAGCACCCTTGAGAGTGTTGGGAGGTCAAACAGCGATAGCACGTCGGTCATCAGCCCTATCATCGGTCAGCGTACTACGAGTGACAGCAGGACGCCCACCATCGTCGAAGAGCCCGAAAGCACCACCCCGCCCAAGGGCTTCAAACCTGGCCACCGTCGAGACCTGAGCGTTCCCAGTCCTGGCAACAGTCCGTCCAGGAAGCCCGAAATCACCAACAACGACGCAGCTCCGCCATCGGCCCTGGCCGAAATGTCTCATAACATCCGCGAGACGCTGTGGTCCCCTTCGCCAACCTCGCCGGAGCATACCAGGGGCGAGGAAGGCATGCCGGCGCCGCTCAAGCTCAGCAACAGCTCGACTCCGGTGCCCGACGAAGCCGCTGCCATCCCGGTCATCGTGCCGTCGATGAGCACCGACAATTCGCCGCAGGACACAGAGAATGACCGGCTCAGAAAGGAGATCATCCGCTCGTTGAGCCGCGAGAATACCCCCTCCGAAGAGCGAGAGCCGCACGAGAGTTCCCGACCGCAGACAAGCCGACAAGAGAGTCTGATTCCGAGCGAGTACGAACAGTACTGGAGCGAAGATCTCAATTCTACCCCTCAGGAGCTCAAGTCAGCAGCTCCCGCGCCCATTCCTGCCGCCGACCCCTCGCACGACTTGTATTCTGGCAGTCCCCAGCAGTCGTCTGCTCCCGCACCAGCTGCTCGAGAGCCGGGGCCGGATCCAGAACATAAACTACAGCGGAAGTTCTCGTGGGAGTCATCCTCGTCCTCGGGCGACATGGTGCCTCCCGCCGTCTTGCAGACCATTGCCCCTGAGCCGATGCCCGGGCAATTCCCCGGGGCTTCTGAGGTCAGCAGCCTGCCAGATGCGCAACCGGCGACCCGCGATCTCGACGATTCGGACCACGAGGAGCAACAGCATACAACCCCAGAGAAACCTAGATTGTCCATCATTACCCCGACCTTACCCGACAATCGCAGTATGACTTCCGATCGACAACTACCCGAAGTGGTTGACGCCGAGACGGTGGCAGGCCCCACCCACATGGAGGATGAATTCCAGACTCCCGCCGAGCATCCAGTATCCTTGCCACCACCGCGCACGTCAACGTCGTCCGGGCCCACGCCATTGGGATTCCGAGAGATCATGGGCAAGCCCACGTCTGACGAGCGGGTGCAGGCATTCAACGAAACCCGCGAGCAGTTCAGCATGATCGACACGGGGCTGAGCCACTGGATCCAGGTCACCGTGCACGCTCATCCCGAGCACTCGGACGTGGTGGAGCAAAGCTTTAAGCTATCGACGGGCGAGCCCAAGCTCGGCGGGTCCCGCGGCAAGTTCCCCAAGCTGCCTTCCCTGGGCACCTTTGCGACGAACGGTGGACAGGATCCCTCGCCGTCGGGGTCGGGTCACGTCCGACGACCATCAGCGCCTCTCGGGTCGATGATGAACAAACAACAGGTCGAGCAGCGCGGGAAAGACTTGCTGCACACGGCCGGCGTGCTGGGCGGACAAGCCGGCAAGACGGCCAAGAGTCTGTTTGCCAAGGGGCGCAGTAAATTCAAGGGCGGAGGAGGCGACAAGGTAGAGCCTTAAAATCTCTTACGGTGGTTAATAATCGGTTTTCCAGTATATATACCTTGTCTCTACTTCGGTGTTTTGTTCTGATCTGCTTGGGTTGTTCGCTCCGATTTCTGATGTTTATTGATACCACGACTGACTGTGACTGTAATTGAACATACTGTTTTTTCCTTTTATTTCTTTCTTTTCTATCGTTCCTTTCCTACTTTCGGAATGCGAGATGATTATCACGATATCTACTCTCTTGTCTATGGGTCTATCTAATGGAATGATCTTGTAGGGTTTTCAGTCATTCCGGGGGAAACGATGCAATCTACGACTGTCGGAGATGCACCTGTGGCCAGATATAGACGTAGCAGCGCTGAATGAAGACCCAACCCACGATCCACGGCATTCCCAGGGCCAGAAAAGCCCCCAACGTCAGATCCGACGCAAACCCCTGGCAGCGATCGCCAAGAACCCCGCGACTCTACGCCGCAAACCAGCCGCCGCGACCACAAAGAACTGGCGCCGGCCTGTCCCCCCTCAGGGATCGAGTGGTCGCTTGTCCATCTCGTCCCTAGACGAGGCTGAGAAGGAGAAAGAAGCTGCCCCGTCCCTCTTTCATCGTCCGAATCGCTCTTCCCTGTCCGTGCCGCTTGGCAGGTTCGCCCCTTGCAGGCTCATTGCTGATCGTGATCGTGGTCGTGATCGAGACCGCGAGCCTCATCCTCGTCCGTCGTCACTCCCCCGCCTGCAGTTGACAATGCCTAAGGAGAGGAATCCCCTCGTGAGTTTGACTACGGTTGCTATTGTTAAATGTTACGACTTGGAACTAATTCTCTAGGGCCGTCTGTTCGGACGCCACAAGGGCGATCGGCCGCAGTCGATGGAACACCTGCCGGTTTCGACTCCCCGCACTCGAGATCTGCTAGGCAAAGACGACCATCTCACCGTCCCTCGTCCCCACAGCTTTCAAGGTCAACCACCGCCGTTGGATGGTTATTTTGCGCCCGATGCCGTCTCGCTGCATGTTGATTCTGGCTCTGGTCCAGCATCTCCTCCCGCGCCGTTACACAGTCCCCCACTGAGCCAGGGGTACGGCCATTCTCACTCGCAATCATACTCGCATCCCCACTCGCGCATCTACTCCCATTCGAACCCCCACCTTCACCGTCTCAGCAACAGCCTCAGCTTCACCAACAGCAACAACAGCTCCCAAGTCTCCCTCCAACCGTCGCTCTATCGCTCCGTGACGCCCCAACTCCAACCCGACAACCCGGCCTCGCGCCCCCACAGTTCTCGCTCCCGCGGACGCAGTCCTAGCCCAGAACGCAGCTACGCGCAAGACCTGCACCTCCGGTCTCGCAGTCCCAAGGCGTTTGCCCCGCGTCCACAGGAAAGAGTCATACCCCGGACCGATCCCAACGACCCCGCGTACCATCTAGGAACGTTCCGATCGAACCCCCGAACGAGTCGCATCGGCGACCAGGAGCGGCCATGGAAGCTGAGTATTCCGGGCATGGAAGGCGATAATGGAGGCGGGGAGAGGGAAGGGGAAGATGGGACCTTGCTCTGGTTGAGGGCGCAGGGACAAGCACATATGAAAGCTGAGCGGGAGCTGGAGATGAAGGCTCTCAATCGGAGTATTAGCAGGGATAGTCAGGACATGGTGTTCCCTTCTAAGGTGGAGAGTCGACCGAATGTCAGTAATGGCAACGGCAAACTCCCCTCCTATGAAGAAGACATTGCGCGTCATCCACCACCGCAGTCCTTTCCGTCCGACGAAAAATCTACCTCTGCTTATGCATCCGGGGGTACATCCACTGAAGAATTTGAGTCCGGGGAAAGGGGAGACAGGACTGGGTATCATCCCACACGGGGTCAGGCTCGGGTCCTCAATCGAACAGATATGCCGGTTGAGTTGCCGGTGAAAGGAGAGGATGAGTCTACCGAAGAGATCGTCATGTCGAGTACGGCTTATCCGGGGCAGGAGTGGAAGCCGTTAGGATTAGGAGAGTGGGAGTATTGATTTCATGTCCAGTGGGATAGCAGGTTGGAACAGGGTTATAAGAACGGCAATTCCAGGAGATGAAGCGGAACTGAGATAATCTGGGATGGATCCGTTTAGGTAATGAATAGTGACGTTTAGCGATTCGATTTGAGCAAGTGAGCGGGTACATAATGAGAGATGAAGTTATGAAATCAAGTTCCTTCTTTACGAAAGTTGCGGTAGAAAGTGGAGACCTTAGAAAGAGGGCACCCCGCCCATGCCCGAACAGGCAACTCGGTCTTGGCGCGGAGAGGAAGAATCGCAAGTCGTTCGTCTTCGTCTCTCCGCCATCTTCTTCCTCACTCTATCTTCCTTCCTCCGCCACTTCCGTTGGTTGTCACGTTCTTTCGCTCTCCTTGATTTGGGGGTCCTCACTATCACTCTTCATCACTACCATCTCAGTCCGTGTCTTCTGTCGCGCGTTGGTTGCTCTTGAGTCCTATCAGAAGTGAGTGCGCACTCCCCTCCTTCCTTGCCGTCCGTCCACCACCATCTCTTTCATTCGCTGCGACTCTTCCTGGGAGGATTTTATCAGGGATATGCGCTATGCAAGGCCCTAGGATGCTCTGGATTTGTACTCAGGAAACTACAATCGTGTCTCGGGGATAGACACGTGCTTCCGCAAAGATCCATGCGCATAGAACTGGCAACTATTTTCTGGGGTTGCGGATATGTCTTACGTGCCTGGCTGGCGGGTTACTTGTTTATCCGTTTCTTTGTGTCCTCAAAGCTTTGCAATCGTGGAAACCAGGGATAGCTGTCTATGCGCATTGTCTCGGGCCCCCCCATGCGTTTGTCGGTAGTATATTCTTCGCGCTAACGATGACATTTCTTTCAATGTTTGACAGGCGCTCTCGCAACCTCTATCTCCCATCTCACCGCTGAATCACCTCGCAACTCTGAACTCCGAACAATCTCGCTATGGCTATGGACGCGAAGGAAATCGAACTCAAGGCCAAGGCCTTGACCAAGGCGGCCACCTCGAACGAGCCCGCATCCAGCATCATCGGGCTGCTCAAGGAACTGCAGAATGGCGTGAAGGCGACCGAAGACCTGCTGCGCTCCACCCGTGTGGGTATCATCGTCAACAAGTTCAAGCAGCACAAGTCGCCCGAAGTCGCCCGCCTATCCAGCGAGATCGTCTCCAAGTGGCGCAATGAGGTCAACAAGCAGAAGGTCGGCGCGTCACCGGGCGCCAGCCAGCGATCGAGCGGCTCGCCACGCCCCGCGCCGAACGGAACCGCCTCGCCCGCGGGCTCGACGCCCACCGACAAGTCGTCCAAGCTGTCCGTGCCGCCGGACCGCCGCTCGTGGAAGGCGGACGGGGTGGAGACTAACCAGACGGGAAGCAAGATCCGGGACAGCTGCATCGGTCTGATGTATGACGGGCTGGCGCTGAACTCGACGGAGCCGCCGCGCGCCGTGCTGTCCAAGGCCGTGGCCGTCGAGGCGGCCGCGCACGCTGCCTTCGGCCCCGAGACCAAGGAGCAGTACCGCACCAAGATTCGCAGCCTGTTCCAGAACCTGAAGAACAAGTCCAACCCGACGCTGCGGGTTCGTGTGCTTAGCAGTGAGGTGACGCCTGAGCGATTCGTCAAGATGACGCACGACGAACTCCGATCGGACGAGCAGCGTGAGAAGGACCGTCGGATCGAGAAGGAGAACATGGACAAGGCCATGGTTGCGCAGGGTGAGCGCAGCATCAGTACCAGTCTGCAGTGCGGAAAGTGTGGACAGCGCAAGGTCACATATACGGAGGCGCAGACTCGCAGTGCAGATGAACCGATGACGTTGTTCTGTACATGTTTGAATTGCGGAAAGTCATGGAAGCAGTGATCTTCTTTCTTTCCTTTCTTTCTTTCTTCCTTCTCTTCTCTTTCTTTTCTCTCTTTCTACGCTAAGTCAGGTTATTCGCTGGCCTCTCTCACGTTCAACTTCTCCCCTTTCATCCCTTTTTTCTTTTTCTCTCTCATGTGTTATCCTATTATCAAGGTTGTCGAATTATTACTGCTCAGGCACGGAGTTCCATGGATCTGTTTCAAAAGAAAGGTTTTCTTTTTCTCCTATATGTTTCTATTACGAACGCTTATCGTTCTGTTGAGTTGATTTCGTGCGCTTTCTTTGGTTACTAGGAAAGTAGGTAGATAGATTTGGAGCGGTTGACTTGGGTGCGAAGATATCTCTTTCCCTTTTTTTCCCTTGCGAGATTGGAACTATTACTTTTTTTTATTAACGGACTTTTTATCTTGCTCGAAGTAGTCTAACTGTATTCCCAAAGTAGGTTTCTACAGAGTATCTGGATAGATGATAGGTCTAGGTTCTAGATAGCAATGTTGATGTCAATGTCGATAGCATTGCTACTGACTGAATATAGTGGAGTATGTACCTTTGTATCTAATATAGTGGAGTATGTACTTTTGTATCTTGATATAAAAGTAGAGTTTTTGTTCTTCTCGTCTAGAGATATCATCCTATCTATCTATAGATTATCTAGAATGTCCAATCCATCCATTCATTATCCTCTCTCCCCTTTTATTCTTTAGGTTCCAAGGTTCCAACCCCGACCATTCAACAGAATATGTATACCTAACCAGGCCTACCCCTCAAAAACGCCATGGTTCAAATCAACCCCCATATCTCTCGCCATGCCCTGCATCTGCTTCTCAATCTCATCCTCCATGCCCCCACCCAAATGCAAAAACTGCTTCACCTTCGTGAACCAGAAATACACATCGCTTGTGAAGAGCACCACCCGGAAGAGCATGTGGCGGGCTAGATTCCGCATTTTCTCACCCGCCGGTAGGTCAGGGGACTCGACTAGGGCGCGAGACGCCCAGGTGCCGGTTATCTTGACGCGGTTGACGGGGGAGCCGAGGAATTGGTTGTTAGCTTGGACTATGCGCAGGTTACGGCCGATGAAGATGAGTTCCTGGGGCCATTTGGTGCCGTCGCCGAGGATATCGCGCATGCCTTTTCGAGCGGCCTGTTGCATCTCGTAGTGGCGGTGGCGCCGCTCCACTTTTGAGAGGCCTTCGAGGCTGGTCTGGACGGTGCGGTCGCCGCCTTGGTAGGGCCGCATGAGTGTCGCGGAGGCGAACATGTCGGCGTTCGTGATGCCCCAGTCTGCTGCGACGGAGCGGAGGGTGGTGTTGTCGAAGGCCAACAGGGCTTTCCAGAACCGCGCGTATTGGTGGCGGAAGTCAGGGCTCATGTGGATGTAAAGGCCGTGGTCGATCAGGACCAGCTCTGCTTGACCGGAGGGCTTGCGGCGCACGAAGATGTTCCCTGGGTGCGGGTCGCAGTGCACAATACCCCAGAGGAACATCTGCGCAGAGAATAGGTCTACCATAGTGGTCATCACGTCTTTCAGGGACAGGCCCAGCCCGCCGCGGTTGTTCCAGCCGCGCCAGTAGTCGCGGTCTGGCTTGAGGTTGGCACCGTTGGAGTTGCGAGGAACACCCTTCTTGTTCTTGTTGTTGTTGTTGCTGTTGCTGCTAGGCGGGTCCAAAGGAGTGCCGTGGCAGCCCGGGCTGCCTTCGCGCCAGCCGCCGCGCCAGGACTTGGTGATGGCGTCCTTGTCCCAAAGACGCACGCCCTCGATCCATTCGGCCGTCATGACACGCTTCGAGCTCAGCTCGCGGTGGACCTTAGGGATGTAGACACGGCCGCGCAGACGGGACTCGCCCGCAACAAGGCGCGCCATGTTCTCGGAGTTGTCGGCCTCGTTCTCGAAGTCCGTTTCGAGGTACAGCCGTTCACTGACATACGGGACCAGGGAGTAGAAGGGGATCTGGAACATGCGGCTATAGATCCAAGTGACGACTCTAGAAGACAGAAAGTCATCAAATCAGCATGGGCTTTAAAGAACATTGTTAGATAACCGTTTCAAACCTACTTGAAAGCCCACAGATCCCAGAGGATCTGCTTTGCAATCTCCCGTTTCTGAATCTTGACCGCCACCTCACGACCATCCGCCAGTCGGGCCCAATGCACCTGAGCCACGCTGGCGCTAGCACGCGCCTGCTTCTCCATGACGCCCTTCTCGGGGTCCCCCGAAAACGACACCCCGAAGACCTCCTCGGCCGAGCGACCGAAATCCTCACGAATGACGCGCTCGACATCCTTCCAGTCATTCTGCGGCGCGTCGTCGAACATGCGCGCGAACATCTTCTGGAACTCGGGCGGCAGGATGGCCGACTGCATGGCAATCGCCTGGCCCATCTTCAGATACAGCCCGCCATTGTGCCGCAGAAGGTCGGACAGACGCTCGGCGTTGCGCGCATGCAGAGCGGTAATGGACTCAGCGAAGGGCGGGTCCGGGCGGAAATTGATCTTGTAGTCGGCGGCGACGATGATGCCTAGGCCGAAGGTGCGCGCCGTGCGGGTCAGACATTGCTCGTAGAAGAGCGAGTCGACGGTGTAGATGGTCCCTGTGACCAGGGAGAAGTATGCCAGTCGTCGGAGCCACTTGCGAGTGCGCGAGTAGGTCTTCGCAGCGACGGGTTTGCCTAGCGAGCTAGGCGAGGGAGGCACGAGAGGTTGAAACTGGCCGGGGTGATGCACTGATCGTGAGGGCGCATGGTGGAGTCGATGACGCAGGAGGGGACGCAGTTGGGGACGAGCCGAGCGCCAGGAGGCGAAGAGGGAGGCCATTCTTTCAGGAGGTCATTATTATTTGAGAGATTAGATTGATTAAAGGTGGGAAGGGATTGAATAAGAGTAGAATTTGAAGTAGAAGTAGAAGTGAAAAGGAGGTGAAAAGGATGAAGTTCGTACGAGGCGAAGAGGCCGAAGGATTTCGGCGGGTTTGCGTCCGCGGAGACTCCGACGCCCGACTTTAGTCTTTAGTCAGATTGTGATAGCCTTCATCATTTAATCATTTCGTCAACTATGTCATACTTATCACATACACAGTACTGAGGACATAGCAAAATGACTACAACTCTTGCATCCCCACCCCCAACGACCGACACACCTGCGCATACTCGCGCATGTTCCCCGGGATGATCTCCTGCCACAACTCGTCCGTCTGCAAGTAGGCCAGTTGCTCGCTGCAGATCTCGTCCGACGCCATGGGCAGCAGACGAGGTAGATGCACCAGCGCCGCCCGCAAGAACTGCTTCTTGAAGCAATTGCCGAACTCCGCCAGCGTCTCGTCGTCCGCGCAGATGTCGCGCCCCTGAAGCATCGGCCCGCAGCGCTTCTTGATGATGTCCGCCACGTCGTCGCCCAGCTGCATCATCTCCTCCTCCTGTCGCGGCGAGTCCACGCGCTTCATCATCGCCCGCACCGCCGGCACGAAGGTGTTGTTGCGCGTCCAGAGGTCCCAGTGCGGCACGGTGGGCTGGCAGCCGCGATCGCAGATCTCCGTCTGGAACTGCTGGAAGATATCGCCGGGCCGGCCGACCAGGGCGGCGACGACTTTGAAGCAGGCAGTGCCCATTTTGGCGGAGGCGAGGGGCGAATTGCCGAGGATGAGGAGGAGAGAGCCGAGGAGGGAGAGGAGGGAGAGGCCGGGGAGGCGCATTCTGACGGAGGTAAGGAACGAGGAAATCGTAGATCAGATGTAGGAATGTAGAAGATTGGCCGGCAGAATTAGACAGCAGTATCGACAGGAATGTGAAGAGAAAGAAATGGAAGGAGAGAAAGTCGAGTTGAAGATGGGCAAACCCAATTCTGGAGGATCGACACTCCCCGCATTTCTGCTGATTTTTGGTTCCTTTCAGTTTGATGGGGTCATTGGATATTCAATTATGAGTGGTCATGAGAGGGGCCTGTCTGTGGCACATGGTTGCATCTACAGTCAAGATGTCATGTCATTATTGGCTTTGGGAGTTTGTGTATTGTGAAGCTTGACTTGGGCAGAGTACGGCAGGAGTATATATCTGCACCTCGGCATGTCTCCTTCACATTCACCTTTTTCCTTCCCCTCCCAGCGATGACTGACAGATATCCCTCCCGAATACGATGATCTGTCAGACCTTGGAATATGGCCCAGGGCGCTCCTGCTGACCCAAAAGACAGAAGAACAGCACACATATCAACTCAGTTCATGCATATTCCACTTGATGAGCCCCGACTCGGGGTCGTGAGCACGGCAGCCTGAGGCATCCACAATTCGACCTCAACGTCTTCTCTTCTCTCGATCTTCTTCTCTCTTTCTCTCCACCATTCCCAACTTCCCTGGCGTTTTAAACTGTTCATCCCGTAGACGGCACAATGTCTTTGAATCTCGCCGAAGTCGACTCCCTCGAGGCCATCATCATTGTTGACAATGAACTGGACCCTCTTTCGCCTCCCTCGCCTGACACTGTGCAGGTGTCCGGTCTGATGGGGAGTCTGGCCATGAACTCTCCCCACACTCTCACAAACCGCGGCGATGCCTCAAAGGAGCTTCAAATGGAGGATATTTGCTGCTCGGCGCATGGTCTCTCCATTCTGGTGGTACGTCTGCCCTCCCTTATCAGTGAATACATGACTGACCCCGCCAGACAGCCACCAAAGGCGATGTAAAACACTCGGTGCTATTCGATGCCGGCCCGGAGAATGACGTCTGGCGTCGAAATGCCAAACGCCTGCGACCGAATCTCTCGGCGGTGGAGCTGGTGCAGCTCTCTCACTGGCATCGCGATCACTCCGGTAGGTTTTCCATCGCACCCCTCGATTGAAACATCTGTTGAGATCCACAGGCGGTCTTCCCCAGGCAATCCAAATGATCACGGAGGCCAAAAAGGCCGAAGGCCGTTCGGACAACGTGCTAGTGGATCTCCATCCCGATCGCCCCGAATACCGCGGCTTCAGCATCGGGGAAACTATCATCTCCTTTCAAGCAGATCCTACTTTTGAAGAGCTCGAGAAAGCTGGAGGAAAAATTCAAAAACATGCAGAGGCACATGCGGTTCTCGACGACTTCTTCTTAATCTCGGGAGAGATTCCCCGTCAGACGTCATACGAAACTGGGGTTAAAGCCGGGCTGCGCTTCGACAAGGAGGAAGATGATTGGTTTTCTGATGAGCTGATCGCCGACGAGCGTTTTCTCATGTGCAATGTCAAGGGTATGTCCTCTATCTATAGCCTCGATCGAATTCGCGGTAGACTGAAAGCTGCTATAGACAAAGGTATCGTCTTGTTCACCGGCTGCAGCCATGCCGGAGTCGTCAATTGCTCGCGACATGCCATCGACTGCCTCGACGGTTCGGTGCCTCTGCATGCCGTGGTAGGAGGCTATCACCTTGCCACCAGCGACGCGAGCCAGATGGAAAGCACCGTCCGTGACCTCAAGAAACTCGACCCTGCCATTCTTTTGCCGGGACACTGCACGGGCTGGAGGGCAAAATTTGCCATTGAGAAGCAGATGCCTGGGTCGATGGTGCCGTGCACAGTTGGTACTAGAATTACTTTCTAGTCGGATCGCAGGCTACCACAATTGTTTCCCAGATCACGGGTAGCCTGTGCTTTTCGCAATGCCAGTGGCAAATTAAGAGGTGCTCTAGGTGCTGGTGCCATTGTTAGGAGACCCCATGACCTTCCTGCTTGTCAGCAGATATGATTGATACGATTGAATGAAATAATATTTTTGTTCGATGCACAGTCAATGTCCCTTTCCTACCGTCTGGATGGTTCAACTCACCGGACCAAGTCCTCGAAAGTCCGATCCATCTCAAAAGCATGCATGTCCGCCCGATCCAGTGACCTTCGAATGTTGCGTACAAAGCAATATCATTGCACATCTATTCCATCTGATCTATGGGCTATTCGTGGTGCTATTCAGATTAGCTTTGCCAAATATGGACAATGGTTTCACTACGTCGTACTGTCAGAGGCATCGGTTGGAACCATCTGTTATTTTCCCATGTTGGGTCTCTTGCGGACTTTCAACAGAGACATTGTCTCGACCGCGTGCATCACCACGAGACCTCTGGTCACAGTCTCTTCAGATATGGCAGGCGTTTTTGAGCGGGACTTATCGCTATGTCAAATGCATATCGAATACCCCCAAGAATCGTCGTTATCAAGCCACATGCTCGAGCTATTCTATACCTACTATATCTTTCGAGCTTGCTTTTTCATTCGTGAAAGCGATGGATGACCATGCGTGTCTTGAGAATCTCATTTGGGAATAGGTGTATACCACCCCGGGTATCCAGATGGATGAGTTCTCCGGCAATACGTAATAACCTACTAATTGCTCAACTAGTTTGAGTTGAACGTTCGCTTTCCAAGGTTGATTCCTGAACATATCAATAAACTTGCATTGAGTCAACCGCGGTCTGCGCTATCATTCAACCACAGCATGGCATGTCTATGATCTTCATATTGCTCAGAATCTATACGGCGCTCCAGAGACTAAGACCAGCGGAGGTCGAGAGTTATGATTGGCATCTAGCGAACATACTTCGATGTTACCATCATTCGTACAATTCATATCTCGGTCCTTTTTCAACAGACTATAGGAAATATCATATCGTTCTCACCAATCTCTGAAGACACTCAACTCTAAAACGAGCTATCTCTCACCTCTACAACGGGCTATTCAAACACAATTAGAATGCCGAGTTACCCCAAATCTAACCACCGAAAGTTCAAGATACCAGCCAGAGTCCAGCCTCTCTATCACAAAGTTACTTTATCAAAACCCTAGTTCAATTCACCACCTTCCCAACCAAGCCAAGTCCCATCCATCCCATCTAACCAGCATGTCCCAAACTGAAACAACCCATCAATCTGATTCCAAATCATCTCCATTCCCACCAAGCCCGACTCATTCCGATCCAAACTCAATCCAACCCAAACACAAACCCCGCCAAGGAAACTATCTTCTATCCCTTAATTGCCAAGTACGAGTTATGTATGTGTGCATGTATGTACATATTTCATCTCTGTCGCAATTGGCAAAGCATATACGGTGACAGATCCAGATATCATCTGTCCTATTCAGCTAGTTAGTGTCACACCCACTTACCATGATCGTCTCACTGCCAAGGAAGTCTGTGGTATTGTAGAACTCGGAATTTGCTTGGCTGGGCTTGGTCGAGTCATCGAGTGACCTGACTGATTATTGTGAACGCCGAACGGCCCAAGTTGGACAGGATAATCCACCGATCTACTGTACACCCATCTGGGGCGAGAGTAACCGACCCCCTCTCTTTCTCCTCGCTTTTATCCTACTTGGGTTGATTCTACGTGGGTTGGCGGAGAGGAGGAGTTGCATCGTCGGAGGAGATCAAGAGTCTGGGCAAGAGAGAGGGAAGGATAGAGAGTCTTGTCTTGCCTCCTACTTCGTGTGCCAATGGCGCAGTATTCCATCTAGGTCCTACGCAGGGGAAGAAATACTCCGGAGTAAAACTATATATTCCAAGAAAATAGCATCCTATACCAAGGCCAGCCATTCGGAGTCCCACTTCCCCATATCCCCAGCAATTGAATTGATACGAGTCCCTCCTGATTATTAGTATCTATCCATAATACTGATTATCTAACTCCAGTGTGTAACTTCTTCCTCCCCGTACCTACCCCATATCTACTACAAACCACCAATCTATACCAAGACCACAACCACAACTCCCGAACACAAACACAGTAACCAATCCCCACCAGTCCCTGCACCCATACGTACGTAGATCATTCCGATCATCCGCCCAACATCTAAAATGGAACCGTGATACCCCAGGATGAACAAGACAAGGCGGTGCACCCCCAACAAATCATCCCTTTCCTCCCATCCCGGCCTTGTCCTATCTATCCTAACCACTTACGTCCATTGTTATCGTCCAAGACCCATTCTGCAGGACAAGATCTCATCCCTTCTTTTGTGACGACGCCGCTTTGGCTTTCCGCCAAGACAATAATCCGGGTGGAATGCACGGTATGTTCTTGGCGGGGGGAAGGGAGGGTAAAAAAAGGGGGGAGAGGTGGAAGTAATCATGCAGCTACTTTAGTTAGTTAGCTATCTGTAATCACGGATAGTAATCATGCATTTATGATGGTGGATTGTGAGGTTGTGGTGGATGCAGTGGGTGGGATGGGTTTATACCTTCGGTCGTAGTTTTGCACATTTTACTCCAGTTATGAATCTACAATGCTAGTATATACGTCATTATTCAGCCTCTATAGCTCAGTGGCAGAGCGCTTCACTTGTAGCTAAGAACTGCGTCATGAAGAGGTCGGTGGTTCAATCCCGCCTGGAGGCAATGCAATCTTTTTTTTGGCACTATCAAGGTTCGGCACAATTTCCCCTCCAGAGGTCACAAATTTGTTAAGAATTCCCATTTTGTTTTTTCTTTGAGTAGCAGGACGTGGTTGACTATCAGCTTTACAGGACATGGACTGTCAATCAAATACGAAGAAGGCAGATAGATAAACTAGACTGCAGATAGATAAACTAGACTGCAGATAGATAAACTAGACTGCAGATACTCGAATGTAGCTACCTAGTCTACAGTAATTAGTAAAATATGTACACCATAAACCATAAACCAGCAAGGCATCCATCTAAAACCGCAATCTCAATGGACAGTATGAATAGAATAGAATCCCTCATGAATACCTCTCGAGGCAGTGCTAACGCCAAGAATGATCCCACTGTCTGTCCTACCAATCTGTCCATCGCCATCTAGTTTATTCGTGCGGCGTTATACAAGTCCAAATAGTGAGTTGCTCGGAGAATTGGCACGAAATAGTGTCGTTGTCTATCATCTATGATTTAAACCATTCTCTTAATTATTCCTTATCTACTGTAATACTCCGTAGGCTGGTTTCAGTTCCCCAGGCCAGCCATTTCCAATAGAAGAGAAAGCAAGGTAAGTCTACCGATGCAATGGACAACGTCTTGTTGTACACCGTAGATCACGATATACCCAGGATGTACGATGCATAATTGACGTGCCTATTCCATCCCATCCCGGTAAATCTTAATCTGCAGTGCACCTAATCTCTAGAAATAGAATAGAATCCATGAGAAGCATGAAAGCAATGTGTTGATTGGATAACTCAACCCTCCAGGCAGACAGAATACCTAACCTAACCTCACATACTGCATACACACACACACACACACACACACACACACACACACACACACACACACATATCAACACAGACACACCAGACCAGACAAGGACCATCCCACGCAATGACAACCGATAGATAGTCCCAGAACCGGAGCGCCAAGAGCGAACATCGAAAAGCCTTGCCGATGCGGACGCTTGGCAGACCTCCCATGATCCAAATAATGCGGTTTATTTGTATCACTTTGTTTTACCTGTTAATGTTATCATGTCCTGTGGGATGTGGCTGGGGGGGATTTGCGTTGCGTTCCGCTGCATACGGAGTACTGAGTTGGCTTTTCGGGGGTGGTTGGGATTGGTGGATTACTTGGCGGTCTCTTCTTCGTTTCTTATGCCTTCTTGGATAGGAGACGTACCCCATATGGAGAGACTGGCTTTAGTCTGCTGTATGGAGTAAGTCTAATTCTACCAGGAATGTGTGCTATACATAGAAAACAGAGACGATGATGACGTTGTCGGATGGCCTGCCCATGCGGCACGGCGAAGGAGGATGCCTAGGACTTGCAACCCAACTAAGCCTCTAGCACTATTCCGTAGACTTCCAGGAACCAGACGGTAACTACGGATACCTAACACTGACTTGTGACTCCTATGATGCCATACCTCATGCCATGCCGTGCCATGCCATACTGCGATGCTTGAAGGCCGATGGGTCTTGGCATCTACACAGCCCCTGAGGATCAACGCGGAGGTATGCAACAGGACCTGGGCGAATCTACACGCAGACAGAAACCTTTAATTTGAGCGATGGTTTGATCGCACCCGTCTAGTCTAGTCTAGAACATGCCTTCTGACCGGAGGCATCTTCCTTTCTTAGACAATTGACATCATGGTAACTAGTACTCCGTAAGTAGTAACAACCGAGTAATACACCGTAGGAGAGGAAGGGAGTCAAAGTGGGCGAGGATGAAACCGACAGTAAACTTTATCTGAAGCTTCTCCTTCACTCTGCTGTTCTTCACCTTCTTATCCGGAGCAAGGTGCCGTCGATCAGATAGTCCAGAATGACGACAAGGATAGACATTTACGGAGTAGACACACGGACATAAGCAAGGCTATGAATGCAGAATGAACATGAACGACCGCGCAGAAACGGCCCTCAACCTGAATGGAGCAAGTGAGTCGCCTCGTTTGCGGCGCTATGAGATAGCGATCTACAACGCGACTGACAATAGTGTGTTGAGCGAACACCACTCCGGTTGTCGATCGACGGTTTGTTTTGGTTTCAGTTTCTCTTCGCTTGCTGGGAAGATATGGAGGGGAAGGTCCAGATTGGTCGGTTCAGGTTGTCATCTCTTTATTTTTTTTTTTTTTTTAGGACAGGCCTACAGTACTGTAATGGCCATTGGCATGGGGATATGCAGGTGCAGAAGAAACCAGACCTCATTTAACATTATGTCCCGAATTCAATCTGATACCCTCCTTGGATTCCAATCTTGTTAGCCGGTAGTTATACACATAATCATGTTAATATTAACGATAAGGATCGTCTTCCTGGCCCTGTTTGCAGCGGATATTAAGTCCAGACTAGCCACGTAACATGTACGGATAAAACAAGTGATCTGCCATCCCTGGAGCCCTTGAATAAGCAGAAGGGGGGTGAAGAACAAGACAAGAATGCAAGGAGTCAACCGAGAATGAAACTAAACCGGGAGCATTTACTGTACGATTATGCGGGGAAGGCAATGGAACAAAAATACATACAAAAATACCAAGACCCTGAAAAGGAAAAATAGGAAAAAGAAAAACAAATGATCCATGTAGATGATCCCTTGGCAGTGAGGTGGACAGCCGACAGATACGTTGTACTGCACGATTGCAGGACCCTGAATGATGTGGTCGGTAGGGTCTGCGTCATGATATGCAGGGGAATAGCATCATGATTGACAAGAGTATTGTACTTACTCCGTACACTTTACAGAGTCTGGCTGTCTCCTGAGTACCGAGTAGGTAGGTGAACCTAACCAGCTGGCGCGATAGGAAGTTAGGAACAGACAGCTAATACTCCGTGAAATTAGTCCAGCTACAGACAATCTACAGAGACAAGGACAATCAATCGAATCATATGCAAATAATCAACCCCATCCCCAATATTCAGAACACCAAGTCCTTCCCAGTCCCGACACGGATGAACGCCTACTATTGCCCTTCTATTCTCTTGGCAACATATCTGATCGTCGTTGGAACAAGTTTGAGACTTGTCTCATCTTCTTTGTTCTCCCCCTTCATGAATAGTGAACAGTGAAAAAAGAGACAAGAATTTTTTTTATTTTTATTTTTTTTTTTTAACTTCGGCTCTAACACTACGGAGTATGGTCAAATCTTATCCTTGGTTCCCGTCGGAGAAAGAAAGGGAAAGAAAGAAAAGAAAATGCACCGTAAGAAACTGCATGGAAAATTCTGGCCGTCGCCGTAACCATGGTTCGTTCCCGATAAGTCGCGTCACCTCAACCATGGGCAGGGAGAGCGAGGTCGAAACGTGCCGATTCCGAGAGCGCGACGCTGCCGAGGGGATATCCCGATGTCTGGTTTGGGTGCAAGGATTGCAGAACCAGACCCGGATGTTGATTTCCCTAGGTTACTTGCAGTCTAGAATAATCATCTAACCATCAAATCAAATGACATGACATGATATGACCTCGCCATGCCTGGACTACTACTATCATGAATGAGTATGAGGGATATACGAAGCTAAGAAGGAACTAGGTGCCGCGTAGCCGATGGACGGTAGAGCCGTACCTACAGTAGTCTACAGTAGTCCGACCGACCAGACCTGAAGCTAAGGCACTTGGAAGTGGCATAATTACAGTAATGCATTTCTAGGCAATTGACTATCTGAGTTTAGCGAGCGAGTCGGTCTCGGTCGGGGATAATCCCCCGACCGGAGATGATTGGACTTTCGAAAGGGAAAAACAGTCAAACTGTCATTGCCAACGCCGATTGGCATCTGCATTCATCCCATTAGTCTGGTCGTTTTCTGTTATCACTACCCATTGCAGATTGGCGTCATGCCTGCCTGCCACCGTGGCACCCTACAAGCCCGCCCAGTCGCCGATTTGACAATAGTTCATCGGGCGGAGGGAAAATGGCTCATACGGGGGGCCGACGGCACGCGTTCTGGAGTCTGGAGTCTAGATGGACGAACGGCCGACCAGAAACATAGTCGGCGACGCTATTCTGTCCGAGACGTTGAGTAGGTAATAGATACTGAGATAGTAGGTCATACACAAGAGGCACGGACTCACTATAGTGGGCTGAATTACGAAGACCGCATCACCGCAGTCATCTGCTATTGCCATATCAGTTAGCTTGAGCTCTCGCCTGTCGAAGCCTCGAGGACCGAGTCTAACTGAAAAAGGATCTCGATGAGCAGGAGAAGGTCGGAGATTCCGCCCCGTCTGGGGCAATTGAGGTCATTCCTCGTAAATCTAGCAATCTACGGAGTAAATCTGGCCTAGCAAACGACGGGCTGGCACTAGAGGCGTTACGAGTCCGGAGGAATGGGATGACAATCGTGGAGAAGAAACAAGACACGCATTGTCGAAAGTCGATTGCGGGTTGCAATTGAGGAGTTAGGTGAACTTGGCACCCTTGGCAAAGGCCATGGATTCTCCGTTGTGTTGTTGGACGGGGATGGCTGGACGATGGAGAATTCAGTCCGTCGAGGTCACGATGTCCGTGATAGTGATGTTGCAACTTGCCAATAATCTCTCTAGTCTCGGAGTCGAGGTACCAAAAATACTCAGTAGAGGAGGAAGGAAAACAGCTCCAGCTCTTTCATCTCCAATTGCAGCAAGCTAATCTCTAGCTAATGCCTCGGAGTTAGAAAATCCCTCACCAGGATCCTCGATGAGACAGCTTGGCGACGGGCGATCGCCGGTGGGGTGGGATTGCGCTGTGGTACTAGAGTAGCCTGGGTGGTTAACTAGTGGTCGGCGAGGTCTTCCTCTCAGATAATCATAATTCTCATATGAGAGCAAATATGATTACCTCGTCGTTTAGCGCCGGCGGAGGAGGTGGCAACAACATGCGACCATTTGGCAATTGTGAAATGGGGGCAATTTAGCACCGGTGAGCAGCCAAAGGCGTTTGTCCCGTTTGGGCGGTAGCGCAGTTGAGCTACTGTAGGTACCAGGCCAACTAGTCCGCTCTAAGCGGGCGGCGGGTTTCATTTGCGGGTTCCCTCGGGGAGGTCCTGCGAATGCCATATCTCGGTAGTCTTAGTGTCCTACGGTGTACTACTGCTACGGTAGGAACAGGACTAGAAAGAAGCCCTAGTAGAGCAGCCAGCGACAATGGGCAGGTTTTGGAGACTCCCGAATAAAGTAGTCCCTCCCAAGCTACCCATCTAGGGCTGTTTAGACAGTTTAGTCCTGATAGTTTATATGACCTCACGACGAATGATGCGAGTCTCGCCTCGTCGGCGAAGGCGGCCGACGAGACAGACTTACCCAATGCGGTAATCACTTACTAAGACGGGAAGCCACGACTTTTTGGCCGTCCGTCCCGACTGGCACTAGCTGCATTGGGCAGGCTCTTCCTGCCACTCACTTTTCCCTCTGAGATTGCCGCTTCGGGTCTAGCTCGGGTCGGGCACTTGCCTGACTCGAGGACTTGCGAAGATTTGGGATTTTTTTGGATCCCGACCAATTTACCCGACTGGTCGCAGAATGGGCCATTTTTCCCTTCCTTTCTCACGGTCTCACCGCAAGCCCTCAGGGCAAGGCTGATCCTATCTCCTCGGACTGCCGACCATGACGTAGTTGACATTTCGGCGCCGCACTCACTGCTGTCTCGTCTGCCGACAACCGAACGTGTCAGACTTTGAAGATGGTGACGACTGACGAGTGATTTATTCCGATCTATTTTATTTTCTTTTTCCCTTACGAAATGGCCACTCCATACTGCAGGAGGAAAGGGAAGAACACGCATGCCAAATCGCCAATCGAGAGATCCAACCGGACTCGGAAAACCCTACGACTGGCTGATTCGCTCGAATGAGCTGGCATGTCCATTTTTTTCGCTCCCACATGCACCTAAAATCCCAGTTCCATTCGACCAAGCCTTCTAGAAAACGTCGAGAACGGCGGTCGAATGCAACCTACTCATGATGAGTGATCACTGGTCAGTTGGTCAGGCGATGAAGAGAAAAAACCCCTCCCCCTCCCCTCCTCGATGGAGAATTGGAGACCCTCCATCTGCATTGTGGTCTAGTGAGAACCCCTCCCCCAATAATGCCAGCTCGGACGGGGCGCCGCGGTGGCAACCTTGACGGTTAGTATGTACTCCGATGTACTTTACTCTTAGCAGTTGGGTTATTTCCACTTGGTGATGGATCGTGGGGAGGGTCGGTGTACGCCTTACGGCACGGTACAGTGGTTAGGTTGGTTTCTTTTTCCTTTACGTGACACGGTGACGCTCCTTGCCTTCCCTGGACGCGTCGCCTCACTTTGGCGGTGGGAGCCGTGATGAATATCATCTAGATTATAGAAGACTGAAAATAATGGTGGGTGGTGTGCTGTCAGTGGATATTTCCCGACAGGTACATACACACGTACAGCACAATAGTATAGTATGTATGCATGTACATGGTGTCCGACACCAAGTGAGGGATTTTAATCGGACATACGATAGGAATAGTTTATCTTGGCTACGTGGATGTGGCTTCCTTCTAGAAAACTTCTCGTTACATTGCTCTCATGTCATCTTTTTCTCATTCGATCATTTTAGCCAGAAAGTATGGAATTCCCGATATACCTCCGGGACAGTGAGCCGTGAGTCGTGACACAATCCCTACATAAAAATATATACTCATCGGTAGCCTTATCCGACCAGAAGTAAGAAAAAGCAAATCATTAATCCACTCAATCCTTAAACGAAATTATGTAAATGTCAGACAACCATTATCCAGTTATCCACGCATAATTTTAAATTGACTGTACCTAGTAGCTTTCCCTACCTACGGAATAATGCAATTCTAATCATCAACCACCCACTGGTCGACAAGTCCTTCAGTCTCCGTATGAGGCTCAGGGTCTGATTTTGATTTGACTTGGACTCGGTTCCCAAACACCTCGTCCCATGGCTCACGTGTGGGGGGGGTTGTCTTCGAGACTTTTTCTTTTTCCTTAGAGTAATGGAATCTTCTGTGTTACCGTACTTTGTATCCACTGTAACCTTACCTACGGTGTACTGGTAAGACATTTTGGTGATTCTCGATTCGTCCGGCCGTCGCTTTAGTCAGGCTGTTGACGGGAATACTACCACGGGATCTGCTACGTCCACGGAATGAGCCCATAGAAACACTAGAGCTTGTACAAAATGACATCGGAGTACCTACAACTCCACCGTCAAAAGTATGTGTAGGTAAGACACAGAGTAAGTGACCCAAAGACCCTCAAGAAAGAATTAATCTACTCCGAGAAAAGTCAGCCCTGTCGTCAACCTCACGTCAAGAATCCCCATCCTTTAAACAATAAATCCAGGCCAGAAAAAAGTATATTAGATTGTATGATGCCTTTATTTCCTCCCTCCCTTTCCAAAAATACTCCGTAATGGGATTCAATTTGCCCCATATTCTCATCCCCATAAACTTGATCGTACCTCCGTATTTCAATTCGGGACATAAATCTCAATGGTTTGATGGGGGCCGTCTTGGCTGACGTGGTTACATGCGCATTCCTGCCTTCCTGGGTTAAGGGTCTTTTTTTTTTTTTCCGTCCTTTTGTTTTTCTCAATTAATGAAAGGTTAGTTAGTCCCTAGGTTCCCGACCGCGCCGGCAACGGTGAAATCCCCCGGGATTCGATCAATCCCGGTTTTATTCCTTGGGGTGGAACAATAAATAAGAAGAGAGAAGGAAAATGGCTGGGGGGAAAGGATTATTGGAAACTGGAGAGACTGGAGACTGGAGACTGAGAGGGAAAGGATCATTCAATCATTGTTATTGAAGGGAGCGTAAGGTCATCCGTCGGTGCTCGGGGAGTAGTTCTCAGCGCACGGGGCTGTTGGAGGATGGTGCGTCGAGACTTGTCTTCATTTAAGATGTTTTAGTATCAGGGATGGGATGGGATGGACTTATCTTAATTAATATTAAATATTAATATTAAATTAGAGTATGGGATGCTGCCGCTGGGAGGGCAGTCGGTTCGGGAGTGGGTAGCTGGGTAGGTGAGGGTACGGATACGGTCGTTGATACTACTGGTAACTGGCCCTGTTCTGTTCCCCTACTTGCTGCCGCGAAATGCGCCGGTACAGAACTAGGACGACGGACGATGGGGTCGACCACGGCTGTTCGTTTTGGTTGGATGAATGATCGTTCATAATTTCTTGTCCGAGAGGATCTAGTTTCTGGGATCGCTATGCGTGATTCGGTCGCATACGGAGTACATGGCGAACCGCTAATCACGTATAGCTGGAAATAAGCGCATGGCTGGATATTGGACCCTCTACACCTATACCGACAGCTACACCGTAGAGTACACGGACACGATCATCACGACAATGCACGTTACGTGGTGGTGATCGGACCGGCCTTGACATCATTTCTCTGTTCAACCGGAATGACGACGTTGGTTGTCTCAGCTGGTTTCACTACAGTTGATATGGCGACCGACATGTGATGCATGGGATTTCCTCGGGTCGCATCTGCGCATCTGGGGTTACGGGGAGGGGGTGCGGGAACAAAGAGGTGATGAGATTGTACTCCGTAGATAGAGTAGGAATATATTCCGGCATGGAGACTGTCTCCTACCCCGTACGGTACGGGATGGAAAGGAAACTCCAAGGTTCCGGAATCCAGACAAAGCTCGGAGTCTCCAGACTCTCTCCATGCTCCAGATTCTCTCACCGTAGAAAAAGCAAGACCCCCAACAAATAAATAAACATAAAACACAAACTCAAAGGGCGAAATTGTGGAGGTCACAACTTGGCAGAGCAGTCTCGATGCCAACCACCCGCTTCGTAATATCAGACAAGCCTTCTGCGAAGAGAAGCTTGATGGAGTTGTGGAGGATATCCTCCATCAAGGCATTTCCGGGCAAGAGGCGCATTCGTATCACCGCTGCAAGTCGAACAAGAAGACAGCAACAACAAAGAAGATCTGATGCACGATGTCAGCCGATCTGGGGGTGGGCTTTGTGTGTGTGTGTGTGTGTGTCGGTCTGTTCTTTTCCAATGATATCCATGGATACACGATTGGACAAGATTTCCTACATATGATACATAAAACTACTGCCACCATCAAGGCAACGGAGTACTTCTTCTGGGTTTCCCGTCCTTTGGATCGGCTATCCCGTGCAAGAGGGAACCGTCAATCAATCCATCAATCATCCTACAGACTTACTCATCCCTCCCTCCCCCGAATCCCGACTGGGAACGAGGGGGCTAGTGTTGAATATCACCTCCAGCTGTCAGGGAATAATTACCCACTAAACTGAATTGGGAAGTAAACTACTTGCGCTCAGTTGCTCTCTCGCCTTCAATCCGATCGTAGCCCGTAGAGCAGGATTAGGGTCCGAATCCTCCCCCCGAAATCCCCCATGTCGACTGGACGCAAATTGCCCAGCCATCTGATTTCTCTTTGGTTGGTTTTCTATCTTTATGCATGGAGTAATTTTTAGAACCGGTCTTGGGGTTGTTTACTTGTCCATGCATGCATTGCATTTGCACCGGCCCTCCCCCCAGCCAATCTGTCAACCAGATGGGCGTCGCAGGTTATTTGATTTGATTTTATTTGTTGTCACTCTGGCGTTTTACAATGTACCTACCATCGAAAATATCGCATCCCGTCCGCAACGTGGAAAATGAAAATTCAAGTAATCGGATAAAGCAAGCGTTGATTATCGGCGGAGCAGGAGTCGAGTCGGCCTAGATCGCAAATTTCTGGGCGTGTGCCGTACGAAACAGGCGTTTGTTCGGGGATTGGCCAGGAAATTTGATATGGATGCGACACGACCATTTTCGACGGGTCGGTCTCGGTCTCGTAGACGATGGAGGAACTCCGGCCGATGAGGAATGTCGTCAAGACGTCATAAGGCGCGACGGATAGGTAGTAAGTGATTATTATGATACGAAAACGATTCCGATGCGGTCATTCATTTATCGATCGGGTTTTGGCATGACCCCGTAGACACATTCGAGACCGTGATAGTTTGAATTGACTATAGTTGTTTACGGAGTTCGATAGTTATGTCTAGCTAATAGCTATACCACTTCTGGAGGGTGGAAAGAGAGAAAACAAGATTGTCATTACTTCATGAGCTTCGCTGCTTCTTACTCCAGAGAGCTGTAGTTTTACTGTTTTACGGAGTAGAAGTCGGTGCTAAAGGGCTAGCCGATATGAGCTGCGAGGGTAACAACTAACAAACTAACAAAAAATCCAGAAAGAGGAGCAACGACTGGAGGCCGATTTCAACTAGTCGGCGGAGCCATTCACCCCATGTCAACCATTCAGATGAAAATGACGCTCGTGGATGGGGCACCGTCCTCCCCACGAGACAAGACGGCACGAAACTCAATCAGGCCAAACACGATGGGGATTGGAAGGGAGGGGTGGGTGGGCAAGAAAGAGACAAGGTCTCGTCATTATTGGGTTGGTGGGAGTGAGGGCGATCGACTCTGGGTTAGTTTTAGTTACAGTAGTGGGAAGTCTGTCAGAAAAAGAAATGGGCGTGGGAACAAAGGGCGGTGGTGCGTAGCTCCAAGATAACGCCAGGACAGGTTCTTGTTGTCTAATAGCAATTATTCCTGGCTGCCGATAACAAATTACGGCGAGGGAAAATCCAAGCCTAAGGCGTGATGACATAAGTGGTGGTAACTTTTGCCTTCGAGGGTGGTATTGTATGTAATAGATTGCTAGATTAATTACAGTATACTGTACACTGATCCCTATAGTAGAGGGCAATAACCAAGATTGCCCGGATGATATGATGTGAAGAATAAGAGCAAAATAAATCAAATCGGTCAATTAGGCCCTGACGAAATACTACATCATATCTCCCAAACCATGTCATCCATTATCCTTCCGGCTTTGTTTGTTTTGGCCCTGTCGCCGGAACTGGTATGGACGGCACCAAACCCCTTGCGTTTCCGTTTCGCTGGGCTCGTGGTTCCAAGATCGGCTCGGACGGCCCTGAACGCTGGCTGGCTTTGGTCTCTCTCGCCTCTGGTAGTGTGGTATCTTGGAAAACCTAAACAAAGTAGTGATCGGAGGATTCTGCTGCAATGAGAAGTGTCCAGTTGGTAAGATGAGGCTGTTCTCGATTTCTGTTTGCTTGTTTTGCTCTGTATGTCGACGGCTGCATCAAAGTACAGAGTATGCGTACCTAGGTAGATAGTCGGAGGCTCCGTAGCTATAGAAAGTATGTCTCTCGTACCAAAAAAAAGAATCTTTCCCCCGGCCGCAGCATCCCTATTGGACATTTCGGAAATCACATTGAATTCAAACCTACTGGAAGCAAATCTCATCTCATCTGCAGTTCCAGGAAGGAGTTTTCACTTCCGTCGGAGTATTTCGATGCTTCCAGTTCCCTGGGGATATGATATCTTGCACCTTGGTTATTATTCTTTCTGCAAGGGAACCGAACAATTATGGATCCCAATGGACTGTCACCCGCACTCGGCGAAACAAATCAAAATTGGAACCATAATCTCTTATAAAGGTACGGAGTAGGAAATGGGATGTGCCTCAGGATACCGGCAGTACCTCTCTGCATTTACATGTACATGTACATACATACTGTACATACTTTCTCCGGCGAGGTTTAAAAAGAAAAACAAATATATCCCTTCCAATATGATCGATGATGCGACCGATAGTTATGTCTTGTCCTTTTCTTGTCCTTCTGTTGGTTTCATCTACCTTTCCTACTTCAGCTCTAAACCAATCTGTAGTATGATGATTGTTATTATTTCCTCGCTCCGGGCAGAAAAAGGGCCTTGTCGCAGCCGCCCCCCGGAGGGGGTGGGAAAATCGCGCATAGTAAAAAGAAAGTGACGATGGGTGGGAAGAGCGAGACGAGAGGGAAAGGATCAGGAAAATTAACGAGGGCCACCCGCACGCGGCATAGCTTTGGTCAAAAAGGTCTCTCTCTCTCTGTGTTCTCGCTCTGTCTCGCGCTTTCCAATGCCGTACAGCCGTACCGTACAGGAAAAAAAAAGTGTCATATCTCTGCTAGTAGTAAAATTTTTTTTTTTTTTTTTCATCCCACACGATTTGCCTCATGTCAATGACAAGGATGAACAATGTATTTTGGCCGAACAGCCGGTCGGAAAATGTCAAAGATGAGCTACACTTTCCGTTCGAACAACCTTACTGACGCCCAAAGAGAAAATTCCGGCGCCCATTGACCGAGGCCGACCGTACCGAATTTACTGTACCGTATCTCAGACTCCCCAGAATTTCCCTCATTGACCGGAGATGGCCTCTTACTGTAGCTGTATGGAGAGAAAGTGGAGGAGGGGGGGCGAACTCGGCACAGGTCTGCCGGTCATGGAGGCTAAACGCACAGTAAAGATTACTCTATCGAGTATAGAAGAAAAAGAACCACAGGCGTAAGGCGTGTACCATCATGATAATATGGAAAAGGTCAGAGTTTTTCCACTGACTGAGACTAGACTGAGTTCAGTAAGGGATCCACCGAGTTCTGGAGAACCAGGCCATAGAGGGAAACGGAAAATAAGAAAGAAAAAGGAAAAATAAATAAATAAAACCGACGAAAAAAAAAAAAGCGCATTCTCCCACTCCCCCCTCGCCTCGATCTTTTCTCTTCTTTATGGGAATTCTTACACTCTTGCCATTCCTGCCATTTTTTGTTTGCCTCTGCTCATATCGTTAGGTCCTTTAAGGCTTTGTGAGCCGTGTCGCAACAATGGCGGAGCGAAGAATCTCCTATGCTCCCGACGTCGAGAATGGTGACCATTCTCGCAGCACTGCTGATGTCAACGAGGGTGCCGGTCTCGACGAGTACGGAGCGTTGAACCGGTACATCTCTACTGCTCGTGATGGTCGCCGTGGCTCGACTTCTTCTGCCGGTGGCTTCAGTGCCAAGAAGAACAAGAAGCCCTGGTACAAGTTCTGGGGTGGAAAGGAAGATGCTGTTGATGGAGATTTTGTCTGCCCCGATGACTGGCTCGAGACCGATATCCGCTCTGGTCTCCGCGCCAGCGACATTGAGCCTCGCCGCAAGAGAACTGGATGGAACGAGTTGACCACCGAGAAGACCAACTTCTTCGTTCAGTTCATTGGTTACTTCCGTGGTCCCATTCTTTATGGTGAGTCGGCTCCATATCAGCTTTCACCACAACGATTCACTGGCCGCTAACAATCGCCTGCAGTTATGGAACTTGCTGTCCTCCTCGCCGCTGGTCTTCGTGACTGGATTGATCTGGGTGTCATTATTGGTATTCTGATGCTTAACGCTGTTGTCGGTTGGTACCAAGAAAAGCAGGCTGCCGACGTTGTTGCTTCTCTCAAGGGTGACATCGCCATGAAGTCTGTTGTTATTCGTGATGGTCAAGAGCAGGAGATCCTTGCTCGTGAGCTCGTTACCGGTGATATCGTAAGTTTCCCCCCCCTCTTCCGCCGATCAATCTTTGGAAGGGGCCAGCCAGACTAACTGGCTATCTCTCTTTAGGTCATTGTTGAGGAAGGTACCGTCGTCCCTGCCGATGTCCGCCTGATCTGCGACTACTCCAAGCCCGAAATGTTCGACACCTACAAGGAATACCTGATCCAGTCTCAGGACGACACCCTTAAGGAGAAGGATGACGACGACGACGAGGATGGTGGCATTGAGGCTCGCGCCGGTGTCTCCTTGGTCGCCGTTGACCAGTCTGCCATCACTGGTGAATCTCTCGCTGTCGACAAGTACATGGCCGATACCTGCTACTACACCACCGGTTGCAAGCGTGGCAAGGCCTACGGTATCGTCACCGCTACCGCCAAGCAGTCCTTCGTCGGAAAGACCGCCGCTCTCGTCCAGGGTGCTCAGGACCAGGGTCACTTCAAGGCTGTCATGGACAACATTGGTACTACCCTGCTGGTTCTCGTCATGTTCTGGATTCTCGCTGCCTGGATCGGTGGTTTCTACCGTCACCTCAAGATCGCCACCCCCGAGGATGAGGACAACAACCTGCTTCACTACACCCTTATTCTGCTCATCATTGGTGTCCCCGTCGGTCTGCCCGTCGTCACCACCACCACCCTCGCTGTCGGTGCTGCCTACCTCGCCGAGCAGAAGGCTATTGTCCAGAAGCTCACTGCCATCGAATCTCTTGCCGGTGTCGACATTCTCTGCTCTGACAAGACTGGTACTCTCACTGCCAACCAGCTGTCTATCCGTGAGCCCTACGTCAACGAGGGTGTCGATGTTAACTGGATGATGGCCGTCGCTGCTATTGCTTCCAACCACAACGTCAAGAACCTCGACCCCATCGACAAGGTTACTATCCTTACTCTCCGCCGTTACCCCAAGGCCCGTGAGATCCTCGCTCGCAACTGGGTCACCGAGAAGTACACTCCCTTCGACCCCGTCTCCAAGCGTATCACCACCATCTGTACTTGCGACGGTGTCCGCTACGTCTGCGCCAAGGGTGCCCCCAAGGCTATCCTCAACATGTCTGAGTGCTCCGAGGAGGAGGCCCGCCTCTTCCGTGACAAGGCCACCGAGTTCGCTCGCCGTGGTTTCCGTTCTCTCGGTGTTGCCGTCCAGAAAGAGGGTGAGCCCTGGCAACTGCTGGGCATGTACCCCATGTTCGACCCCCCTCGTGAGGATACTGCCCACACCATCGCCGAGGCCCAGGTCCTCGGTCTGTCCGTTAAGATGTTGACTGGTGATGCTCTTGCCATCGCCAAGGAGACTTGCAAGATGCTTGCCCTGTCTACCAAGGTCTACGACTCCGAGCGTCTGATCCACGGTGGTCTTGCCGGCTCTGCCCAGCACGACCTTGTCGAGAAGGCTGATGGTTTCGCTGAGGTGTTCCCCGAGCACAAGTACCAGGTCGTCGAGATGTTGCAGCAGCGTGGTCACTTGACTGCCATGACTGGTGACGGTGTCAACGATGCTCCTTCCCTCAAGAAGGCTGACTGCGGTATTGCCGTCGAAGGTTCTACCGAAGCCGCCCAGGCCGCTGCCGATATCGTCTTCCTTGCCCCCGGTCTCAGCACCATCGTCGATGCCATCAAGCTGGCCCGTCAGATCTTCCAGCGTATGAAGGCCTACATCCAGTACCGTATTGCTCTGTGTCTCCACCTTGAGATCTACCTCGTTACCTCCATGATCATCATCAACGAGACCATGCGCGCTGATCTCATTGTCTTCATCGCCCTGTTCGCCGATCTTGCCACCATTGCCGTTGCCTACGATAACGCTCACTTCGAGGCCCGTCCCGTCGAGTGGCAGCTTCCCAAGATCTGGGTCATCTCCGTCGTCCTCGGTATCCTCCTTGCCGCCGGTACCTGGATCATCCGTGCCTCTCTGTTCCTGTCCAACGGTGGTATCATCCAGAACTTCGGTTCTCCTCAGGAGATCCTCTTCCTGGAGGTTGCCCTTACTGAGAACTGGCTGATCTTCGTTACCCGTGGTGGTAAGACCTGGCCCTCGTGGCAGCTGGTTGGTGCCATCTTCATTGTTGATGTGCTCGCCACCCTCTTCTGTGTCTTCGGCTGGTTGTCCGGTGAATACAAGCAGACCAGCCCCCCCAGCGCTGCTGAGTTCTCCGTCAACGGTGATGTCGACATTGTCACCGTCGTTGTCATCTGGGCCTACTCCATTGGTGTCACCATCATCATTGCCGTGGTGTACTACATCCTCACCATCATCCCCGGCCTTGACAACCTTGGACGTAAGAACCGCTCCAAGGCCGACACCAAGATCGAGAACCTGCTCGGTCACCTTTCCAAGCTTGCCATCGAGCACGAGGTCGACTCCCACGGCAAGTCTCGCTACACCCTTGGTGCTCGCGCCGAAGAGGTTGAGGAGGATGAGTAAACATCTACGCTCATTTCCTTTTAATATGATCCGCTCTGGATAATCACTCCGCATACATGCATGGGCTGGCTTCTGGCCCAGCTGCGCATACCCCTTTTTTTCCGTATCATAGACTTTTTTTTTTCTTATTATCTTTTGTCTCTACGTTATAGAGTCAATTTTCTCTTCTTTCACATGTATGTATGTCATTAATAGTGGTAAATTTAGTGAAATCAAACCAAGGGTTCATTCAAGAAAACTGTTTTCTCCATCTTATCTTCAGCTTATTCTTTCATACTGATTCCAGCATTGACCTTGAGCGAAGGACTTGGACTTGGACTTGGACTTGGACTCGACTGACTCCAATCTTCGGGGGAACCCGTGACCGACACCAACCGACTTGGACTCACCGGAAACTCCGACGGAAGGATTCTTTTTCGTTCTGTTGTGCGCTGGGGGCTGATTTGGATCGGCTAGCAGGTTAGCAACCCAGCAGCAGAGCTATCGAGGGAAGCCCCCACGCTCCACTCGCTGCACGAATTCCTAGTTTCTTTGACGCTTGGCAGGCACGGTGGGCCTTTGCGTCTGCTTAGTTGCTCGTATCGTCCTATCGACGCGAATCGCTGCGATAACTCCCCCCATCTCGGCCTCGGACGACGCCCGATATGGTGAGACCGAGGTTACCAGCGCAAATGCGAGACTTGCTGCATGTTGGAGCTGTGGTGGATTTTCTCCACCGGGATTCTGAATGACTGATTGCTTGCTTTGCGTTGCTTCGTCGTGCCACGACCACACGAGCTATCTATTTCCAATTTTCACCTGACTATGGGCCATTGCCGGCGTGCCTTACGCGAACGCACTCGCTAGTCCGGAATCTGGATCCTTGCACCCAGCAGTATGACTCGTCCCCTCGTCTCCAATTCCGCTGCTCTCATTCGCGAATCTCCTCAAATTGGGATGTTACTCCGTCGTGCCTGAGTGTTTCCACTTGGCTCTCCTAACGGGTGACTTGTTTCATGCCCTCATTTCGGCTCATCGAGACAACCTTCATTTCCGTTTCCAACCGCTGGGATGCCTCCACTGGTACGGAGTAAACGTCTTTTATTATGCGGCTTTTTCTGTCCTTTGAAAATTTTTATTTCTTTTTTTTTTATCTTTCTTTCTTTTTTCCTGCTCAATTTAATTAACTATTCGTGGTTGCGCTGACGTGATGGGATAGTCTCGTGCACTGTCCACCTCGACGGGCCTAAGCTGTGATCGCTCCATGTCTACACCGCTGTACGGAGTACATGCTGTACGGTACCTTTCAGGCAGATAATCTCAGAAATACGTTCAATAGACAATCCTCATATTTGCATGCGTGGAATCATCGTCACTCCGCGATCGATCATCCCCCTGACAGGCGGAATGCAATTCTCCGCCTCGCTGCTCTGATTTCTCCGTCGCCTGGTCCGGGGTAAACAACTTTGCGGGGATCACAGCACACCCTCGCATACAATTGGATGCGCGATATTGGCTTTGGATTCAAGACGGCTGGCTATGCTTGAGTCCGGGAATCATGCCCATCTGCCGATACTTGTTGTCGCTGATTGGCATTGTTCTCTCCGCAATTTCTCCTGCGGGTGATGCGGGTTGAAGGAGATTTTCCGGGGAAGTCGAATGCGCAACTATGACAGTATGGCAGTATTTAAAGATCAAACGAGAAGCGGATCATCGCGCTATTAGAGTTGACGCGGTGTCTGTGTTGAAATACACGGTGGAATAATGAAGCTCTCAACTTTATCTACGTTGCTGTTCTGCGCGGCAGGGGTTTATTCGGCTGCTGTGCCTTCGAACTCTCGACAAGCTTGTCAGAAATCTTACAAACGTTGCGCACCTGGGACTATTGTCGTCTCGCAGTCCTCTCACCCGGCGGCACAATTCTCGTCCGTCCAGGCGGCCATTGAGTCCCTGCCCGACGATAATTCTACCCAGACGATCCTGATCCTCCCAGGAGAATACAAAGAGCAAGTCAATGTGACACGATCGGGGCCCATCGCCCTGCTCGGCCAGACGAATGACCCGAAAGATGCCACTAAGAACAAAGTCACCCTCACCTGGGCGCAGGCCAATCATGACAACACCGGCCAGGCCGTAGACAATGTCTTCTCGAGCGTCTTGACCGTTGCTCCGACGCTGGAGTCTAGCTACACGGGGTCAGGCCCAACGGGATATCCGGTGCCTGAGGATACGCCGTTTGGCAATGTGGATTTCCGAGCGTACAATATCGACTTTACGAATACTTGGTCCGATTACTCGGATGGACCGGCCCATGCGCTCAGCTTTAGCCGCGCCAATGGAGGATTCTATTACTGCGGTTTCTACTCCTACCAGGATACTGTATGTGCCTTCCTCATCTCTCGCGAAAGCAGTATTACAAATTCTAACGAGCGAAAATAGGTCTACGTCGGCAAACTCGGCAACGCCTACTTCCACAAATCCATCATCGCCGGCCAAACCGACTTCATATACGGATTCGGCACCGCCTGGATCCAATACTCGCAGCTCCAGCTCCGCAACTGCGGCGGCGGCATCACCGCCTGGAAAGGCACCAACACCTCCTTCGTCAACAACTACGGCGTCTACATCGTCGACTCCTCCGTCAAGGCGGCCAACGCGTCCATTGCTCCGGTTATCAAGGGGAAGTGCCCCCTCGGCCGTCCCTGGAATAGTCTGCACCGGTCGATCTTTGCCAACACCTACGAAGACGAGAGTATCTTGCCCGCTGGGTACATCGACTGGGTCGTTGACGGTCAGAGCCGTCTGACTAGCCAGACATTCCAGGCTGAGTATAAGGCGTTCGGACCGGGGTTCAGTGCCTCTGGACGCGCCGGCACAAATGCCAGCATCGTGCTCGATGCACGGGGATATCAGCGGTACGATTCGCCGAAGAAGGTATTCCAGACGCCGGAGGGCAAGTTCGGAAACGTGGGTTGGATTGATCGGAATGTCGATTAACTTCCACCATAACCACCATTATGATCATCATATAGTGACAATTCAAATATCATACACTCAATCTATGCCAACCAACCATCATACAAACAAGAAGCCCAAACCCAAACCCAAACCCAAACCTAAACTAACTCAATCGATCCAACTCCCCAACCCTCGCCAAATAAGCAGCCCCCGTATCCGCCCAAACCTCATACGACTTGACCTTCACATCACCACTTTCCTTTTCCTCATCTACCAATCCAATCCGATACGCAAACCTCTCCTCCCACGCCTGCCCCGTACTCTTCCATTTAAACCGCGCCTCTCCGCGCAAAGACACTTTCCCCTCCCCTTCCTTATCCCCATGCCCTTGTTGTCGTTCACCTAGATCAACAACCCACTCCCCCTCCCCCTCAAACCGCATCCACTCAATCTCCAACGTCTCCGCCAACAACGTAAAGTATTCCTTTAGGCCGTCGATGCCGGTGTATTTCCGGCCCAGGAAGGGCGCGAGTCTGGGGAGGCCGTGTTCGAGGGCCCATGGGTCTCGAGGGGTGAAGTTTGAGAGGAGATCTGGGAGGGGGGTTGAGGGGTTGCTGAAGGCGTTGAGAAGGGAGTGTGTGCGGGTGAGGATTGCGGGGCGGGACATTCTTTCTGGTCCTTTTGGTTTTTGGGGTAAGGGCGTGGTGGTTGGGTGGATGGTATGGGTTTGACCGGATGTGTCTTTGCTTTTTTGTTTGATGGTGTAGAAGATACTGAGGACAAGAGGTTGGAAGCTTGAGGGTGTGAATAGGTTTGATATGGAGTTGAGATGGTGGTGTGGTGAAGATGACATCATAGGTAGATACTCGGGTCAATCCTGTTGTTGTATGTTCGTAGGCTTGATTACATGCTACAGAGTATATTGAAAGTAATTCAAAGTGTACAGAGTCTGCAGTAATGGCCTGACTGATAATTTCCAGTCAAAGTATGTCACATCGCATCCGGTCCCACTAGGTAGATTGTTGCACTCCGAGAATTTACTCCGAGTAGCTCGCGCAGCGCTCAGAAAGAATACTTAATCCACTCTGTAACAAGACCATCTACTGCACATAATTCATTTTGATTCATTATATACATCGTGACAAGGGGTGAACATGTTTTTCGTGATAACAAGAAGCCAAATAACCAAATGCCAAGTTATTCTATTCAATGTCTTGGAAGCAAACTCAAAAAGATGATAAAAATGTGCTGGACATCAAAGCATAAGGGCATTGGTCGGGTCTGATCTAATTGCCAAAGGCAGGTAACTCGCGGCGGGAGGAATATCGCGGAATGACCCATGGTATTATCATCGCCTGCGTGATTGACCCTTTCGGGGATCAATACTGGTCGGATGGCCATCGAGTGAGGAAGCTCGATGCATCGATGACCTGTGTCAGGCTAGACACGTCATCCGTCACACACGCACCGTGGTATTCTTACCGCACGCGAGTAGCTCCTGTCGTTGTATTGGGGTATAAGACGAAAAAGCGGAAGGGGTGGAAGTGGATGGGGGGGTGAGTGATCTATCAAGGAACCAGAACCTGTCTTTTACAGGCCAGTCTTTCCAAGAGCGGCAGCAAGCTCGTCAACCTCTTTGTCTTGTTTCTGGGCGACCTTCTCGTTCTCGGCCCGAGCGGCGTCCTCGACGACCTTCTCGGCCTTGTGCTCTTCTTCCTCTTCTTCTTCCTCCTCCTCTTCCTCCTCGTCGCTCTCCTCCTCAAGCTCATCGAGTTCATCGACACCCCACATGTCCTCAGGGTCGTCATCCTTGCCGTGCTCCTCCTTGCGAGCCTCCAGGACCTCTTGCAGTTCGACCACGTGCTCATCTTCCTCCATGAACTTGTTGCCGTTCAGCTCGATGCGGCGCAGCGACGGGAGCGCAGTCTTGGTCGCATGCAGGAACTGCTTGACACCCTCGGAAGTGATGTCGTTGTACTGCAGACGCAGGGTCTCCACCTTCTGGTTCTTAGCGTCCGCCAGAGCCTGAGCGACCTTGACACCGCCGCGAGGCGAAAGCAAGCAGTCGCCGACACCGAGCTCGCGCAGAGCGGGCCAGCCCTGAAGCACTTCGGCTAGAGCCGTGGATCCCATGAGGGTGAAGGTGTTATCCTGCAAGTCGAGAACCTCCAAACCGCTGGCGTGGCGAAGACCCTCGCGCAAGAGGTGCGAGATACCCTCCTGACGGATTCCGTTCTGAGTCATCTTCACGGAGCGCATGCCGGCGGCGTGCATCTCGTAGGCACGGGCCCAGGCGGCCATACTGCCGTTCTCCAGACGATTCCGACCGCAGACGATGCTCTCCAGAGGGGCGACCTCCTTGCCGGCCTTGCGGGCCTCCTCTTTGCGCTCGGCCAGCTCTTTCAGGGCGTCGGCGATCTCGGCACCCGCGTCGGGACCCATACCGTTGTTGTTCAGGATCAGGTGGCGCAGAGGAACATGGCGGGAGAGGAAATCGACGAGGGGCTTCGAGGTGCGTTTACCGAAGGCATTGTCGGAGAGATTGACGGTGTGGAGGGAGGGAATCGCGAGAAGGGCGTTCAGCAGATGGGTCAGAGCATCGGGGATCTCTTCGATCAGACGCGAGGTAAAGATATCGGCCAGCTCGGCCACTTCGAGATTCTTCTGCGTGGCGAAGGCAGCGGCGAAGCGTTCACAGGCCGTGACACCGAAAGTGTTGCCTCCGAGACGGATCTCAGTATAATCGGCGCTCTCCAGCAAGGGCTTGATATGGGCCTCAACATCCTCGGCGGTGTCGAGCTTGAGGCCTTTGCCTTCAAGAGAAAAGACCTTTGGAGGGGCCATGGCGGGGTAAATTTCAGGGGTGGGAGAGATCACGATTGTAGATTGCAATTCGACGAGAGCGAAAAGTCAAAAATGAACAGACTTTGGAGAGACCGCGTGAGAGAAGGCCGCAGGGTCTATGCAAACTTGGGAACAGGAACAAAGAATGTGGTGAAAGAATGCAAGCGTGGAGGCGAAAAAAAGGCGAGGGAAAAAAAAAAAACACAGAAGGCAAAATAAAGGCGGCTTTGGAGACTCTTTGCGATGGCCCCGTCCCTCCGCTAGTCCCGAACAGGTTGGCGCCGATCGTCTTGTACGGCTGGCGGGAACGACCATCTGCGCAGGGCATCGCATCATTTGGATTATTCAGCCTCGCTTTTCTTCCGGTTTCTTGCTTCTACTGTCAACTGCGCTCTTTCTTTTGCCTTGCAATTCTCGTCACTCGCTGTCATCTCTACGCATCCATATACCATAATGTCTTCTTTCTTCGGTTCTTCCAGCGGTAGGTCTCTCCTCCAACATATCCGATGCTCTCCGCATATTCATCCAATCAATCCAACCGGAGTACCGGAAACTTAAAGCAAATGACAACAACATAACTAACATATCAATCACCTATCTAGGCCCTGCCGAACAGGCTCCTCCTGCCCCCGCTGCCCCTGCGCAAGCCGCACCCGCCGAGAAGCCCAAGGTACGTTCAGTCAGCAACTTCACGTCGCAATCGCCACTCCGGACTCCTCCGACTGACATACATATCTGCCACAGCCCTGCTGCGTCTGCAAGACCGAGAAGACGGCCCGGGACGACTGCATGCTGTTCTCGAAATCCGACGACCCGACGCAGGAATGCAAGTCCACGATCGACCAGTACAAGGCCTGCATGGCTGGATTTGGCTTCAAGGTCTAGATTCGCTCCTTGGTTCTGGTCTTGTGCTGTTGATGGGATAACGGGGTTGCATTGAGGGACTTGGTTATCTCAGTCAATTGGTTGCGTGTGCATGTGTGCATGCGGCTGTTCGGTTTTTCTGCATGGTGTTTGGGTTTGGGTCGCGTTGTATATTACCTATGAGATCTCTCCTTTCTTGTGCTATAGATAGATGTAAATTAGGATTTTGATCCATGTACTCCATAATAAATTCGCTCTACTTTTGGACTGCCTGTGCCTGTAAGAAGACTTAGAGGAATTCTTTGAATTGAAGCTGGGTATCATTGGTTGAATTTTTGATCTAAGTATATAAAACACTCATCCTACTGCTTTTTCTTCTGAGTCTCTTCCGCTGTCTTGCGATCAATCAAGCAGCACTGAGAAATCAACTTCGTCAAACACCAAAGGTACGCAAGACCAAACCCTCCGGCACCGACGAGAACGTTCAGCACCACCCACAGATCCGGCTTTCCGGGGGGAGGAGGAACAAAAGCCTCTACCACGTGCCATCCAATCATAACCAGATAGAAACAGAAGTGAAGAAGCTTGGTGAGGATGTGAAGTTCGGCGCGTGGTCCCGAATCTTCCGAGTTGGGTCGGGTGCGGAAGATTTCCAGCGACGTCGGCGGAAGACCCAGCAGATAAGCCCACAAGAGCGACATAACAAAGTAGGGCACCCGGAGTTCGTCGCGCTTGAGGAGGGGATACATAGTCCAAGATCCGAGCATGTTAGCCCATCCTACCCACGCCCGGGTCTCTTTGGTGAGTCCTCCATCACCGGCCAGGAGGAGTGTCATGGGGAGCAGAGGCAGCAGGACGCTCTTTTCGTGCACCTGGAATGAGAACAAGAAAAAGCCCCAAGCCACGCAGGAGAGGGCTGGAAGGAGAAGCGAGGCGCGCGGGTGCCGGAAGACGATGGCGCAAGGAACCAAGATGGATGCCAGCGTGGCGCCAAGAGACACTTGCTGAAGAAGACTCGCTTCAAACCGATGAAGCTTGTAGAAGGTGTGAATAGCACACCAAGCATTCGCGACCTTGTCTTCGAACAATCCACGGGCAAAGGGAAAGACTCGGTGGATAATCTGAGTCAGCTGGAATAAGGGCGCATAGAGCAAAGAGCTCTTATCCAAACCGATGGGAAGCTTCTGCAGTAGTGGAGGCTGTGGAAGCGAAGCCACGGCCTTTTGGGCATCGACATTGGCAACCCCCACCAACAGCGGGGCAAACAGAACTGCAAAAGCAGCAAGCGTGACGATGGAGATGCAAAGTAGGCGGAGAATGCGGATTTTCGGGAAGATGCAGACGCCGAGAAGGAAAGCGAACATGACCGGAGCATAATAGAGTGCCATCTGCTTGAAACCCAGAGCACCCACGAAGAATATGCAAGCCCAAAGCATACGGCCAGCCAGTATAGCATCCAAACTCGCAACGACAAGTCCCAGCATCACGGTGTTGTATTGAAAGTGGCCGTGATCAATGAGTATGGTCGACGGTTGGAGCAGGATGGCAACGAGAGCAATCGAAGCAGACCACACAGGGACATCCTGCATTCGAGTCAAGCGACGCAAGAAATTGACGATGGCGGGGATATAGATGAGGTATTCGGATACAATCACGGTCGCGCGCATGAACACCTTTAACTGGGGGTCTTCGAAGCCACGGGATTCGTCCAGCGCAAACCAGGCAGGCTCGAAAAGTGAGCCACTTCTAAATGTCAGTCTTCGAAAAGAACTTGCTGGAGCACTAGGGCAAGGCATTCGCATACATTTTCCCAAGGAGCCAGCTATGGTAAGCTGTCAATGGCGGGTAATCCAGGCCCCAGTACTGCAGATCGTACGTGTACCATTTGGACATAGGTAAGTTGATTGTCAATTCCATCCAGTGTCTCTGCGCTTCGAAGTCACCGTGCATCGGAGGTATTTTGAACCCTAACAATGATTAGCATCATGGTGTTCCAAGTCCCTAGGGCTTCCACGCCCTGTCATTTCCACTTACCAGAGTACCCCCACAGACTAACAGCCCAGCGCAAGAGGCCCACGGCCATCAGAATAAGGGGTAGAACAAGCCATTGGGAAACACCGGCCCGCGCAGCCCATAGAAAAGAAACCAGAGGAAAGGCAGGCGAAGGCTTCCCATCCGTCTCCAAGATCAGAGAGTCATTGGACCCGGCAAAAGACGAAGCGAACTTTCTCTTCTTCCGCGGGCGATGGGAAGGATTGGGAGGAGCCATGCTGTATTTGAAACCGAGAAATTACTGATAGTCTTCCATTGACCGTGTGTCGTGGTCAATCTCAATGAATACTGAGTTGGTGGTATAGAGATCGAAGACACGATGGAGACGGGAGAACACAGTCGCCAGCGTTGAAGTTTGGCAGTCAAGGAAGAGAAGCTCCGGAGTAACGCTGGGTACCGGGAGTGACACTCCGGCCGCAGCGATTGGCAGGCGGCGATTCAGTACCTCCCAGGTCTCCACTGTTCCAGCGGGTAGAACGTGCCTAGACCAAACCTCATGGAGGAGGCGGTGTGCAAAAGAAATTTTTGCCAACCCCCAGTTTTTTTTTTTTTTTTTTTTCTTATCGGAGCTGGCAGTTGCTAAAATTTTCTTCCTTTTAATCCCCCCATCTGCTCCTCTCATCTGATTTTATTTTCTCTTCCTCTCATACTTCACCTTTCCCCATCATCCCTTAAATTAACTGAGATCTAGGATCTGGTTTGATAACTCTTTCCATCTTAGACCTCTTCACTGACGCAGTAGCGTGTATCTTTCAAGGTACAACTTCAACAGACATCCTGTGGGCTTTTTACATTTGAGGGCTGTGGGCTGTGGCATATCGCATACCTTTTCCTGTGGGATCTGTGGGTTACTCTCGTGGGTTTCATCTATAGACGGTTGCATATTTCCTGTCCGTCTCTTGTGGGCTTGAACATTGTCAGTTGTGGGCTACCTGTGGGTATCTGTGCTTAAATCTCTTCATTTTTGTTGAGATTAAATCGGGTGATTGTGGGATCGTGAAGAATCTGCCGCACCATTTGAATTTTTCTGTCGGTTTCTATCCTACAGATATATCTTTGGTTTGTGCCACCTACCACCCGTCGAGTTTTCTGCTTCCAAACTTCCACTAACCACCTCTCTCCCATTAGTTCCAAAATGTCTAAGACCAAGTCGGTTTCCAAGAAGGGTGGTGAGAAGGCCGTTGACAAGTCCTTGAGCAAGGTCAAGGATGCTGGCGTGAGCAAGTCTTCCCAGTCTCCTAAGGCCAAGAGCAAGCAGATTGCTCGTGACCTGGCTACCAAGGAGAAGAAGTCCAAGAGCAAGAAGAAGGAGCCTACTCCTAGCAGCAGCTCCGACTCTGACAGCGACGAGGAGATGAACTCTAGCTCCAGCTCCAGCAGCGAGAGCGAGGATGAGAAGAAGAAGCCTGCCAAGAAGGAGGTGAAGAAGGATGCTAAGAAGAAGGCTGCTGAGTCCTCTTCCGAGTCCGAGTCGTCTGACAGCGACGAGGATATGGAGGATGCTTCTTCTAGCAGCGAGAGTGAGGAGGAGAAGCCTGCCCCCAAGAAGGCTGAGGAGCCTAAGAAGGGCAAGAAGGCCGAGAAGAAAGAGGAGTCCTCCGACTCTTCTGACTCCTCTGACTCCTCCGACTCCGAGTCTGAGGATGAGAAGCCTGCCCCCAAGAAGGAGGAGAAGAAGAAGCCCCCCAAGAAGGCCGAGTCCTCCGACTCTGATTCTTCCGATTCCGACTCCGACTCCGATTCTGACAAGAAGGAGGCCCCCAAGGCCGCTAAGAAGGAGTCCAGCGACTCTGACTCTGACTCTGACTCTGACTCCGAGAGCGAGGAGGAGGCTCCCGCCAAGGCCAAGAAGGCTGAGAAGGTATGTTTGAACATCATCCTATAGGAGCGGAATGGACGCTGACAAAGACCCATTACAGTCTTCTGACTCTGACTCCTCTGATTCCGAGTCTGGCTCTGACTCCGACTCTTCCGACTCTGAGTCTGAGGACAGCAACGAGTCCGCCAAGGACTCTAAGAAGCGTAAGGCTGAGGATGAGGAGGAATCTGCCACCCCCAAGAAGTCCAAGACCGAAGAGCCCGCTGGCGGTGCCTCGGCCAACCTCTTCGTCGGCAACCTTTCCTGGAACGTCGACGAGGCCTGGCTCCAGCAGGAGTTCGAGGGCTTCGGTGACCTCACTGGTGTGCGCATCATGACCGAGCGTGACACTGGCCGCTCTCGCGGGTAAGTCTTTCTGTCCCAGTCGCAGAATATACCCGGCATGTAGCTGACTCCGCACAGATTCGGATACGTCGAATTCTCCAACAACATCGACTCTGCTAAGGCCTATGAGGCTAAGAAGGGTACCGAGATCGACGGCCGTACGATCAACCTTGACTACGCCACTGGCCGCCCGGCCAACAAGGATGCCCCTGGTGATCGGGCTCAGGCCCGTGCCCGTTCGTTCGGTGACCAGGCCAGCCCCGAGAGCGACACCCTCTTCCTGGGCAACCTTCCCTTCAGCGCCACTGAGGACTCGATCAGCGAGGTGTTCGGAGCCAGCGGCGGCATCCTGGGCATTCGCCTGCCCACCCACCCCGACTCCGGCCAGCCTAAGGGCTTCGGATACGTTCAGTACGCCTCCGTGGAGGAGGCCCGCCAGGCCTACAACGACCTGAGCGGCGCTGAGATTGACGGCCGCCCCGTGCGTCTGGACTTCAGCACTCCCCGTGCCAACAACGGCGGTGGTGCTCCCCGCGGTGGCGGTGGCCCTCGTGGTGGCCGCGGTGGCTTTGGCGGACGCGGTGGTCCTCGCGGCGGTGGCCGTGGAGGCTTCGGTGGCCGCGGCGGTGGTGCTCCCAACCGTGGCCGTGGTTCCATCCCCGAGTACAAGGGAACCAAGGTCACTTTCTAAATGTTTAATTGAAACGACATGGTAGGAAAAGTTTGTAGGATTATTTGCGCTTGCGATTTTGATTTTGAAAAAAAGTTCTTACGTTTTCACCACTTATGAACTGGGAGTTTGTTAGATTAGACCCGGATAACTAATTCACGACTTCAAATTCTGATGCTTCTCACTTCTCACTTCTCTTTTCGTATAGACTCCGGTAACGTGACGGGGGTCTTGGCATCCCGCGTCTTTGTTCCTCCTCCCATCGGCTGATTTTCCCTTCTCCTCTTTTCTCCCCTTCGCCCTTCGTTGTTTCTCTTGCAGACAGAACAGTCTCCTTTCATTTGACTTATTATCATCCTTCTGGTGACGACATCTCCCCTCATCCTTGTGGAAGATCATCGAACGAGCAGAGGAGGCCTGCCGATGATCCGCGGCGGGAGGACAAGTCAGCTGTTGGCCGTCTGCTGATCGAAGGCAACCACTCATTTGTTACTTAGGAACTCCCCTCGTCTTGTTTACTTTCCCTCCTCCATCTGTATCTTTCCTTCCTTCTTTCTCTATTATCCAGTCTATTTGTCGACTCCTTCATCTGTCTATCTGTCTTTTGTTCCTCATCCCCCTCAGTGGATCGCGTGCATCGGCCCCGAAGACCAGTCCCAAGCCAGCCCCATCACAACGATCTGCAAGAGTCACTTCATCGCCCAAAAGATAAGATAATCAGGGCCCACCCCCTCATTGCCGATTGATTGATCGTTGCATCGATCGCTGCTTGACCGCTCCCTTCCTTCCAGTGGGCTGATTGTTCCCCTCCTTGGTTTCTTTTATTCATTTTCTCTTCTTTCTCTTCTTTTCTCCTCTATTTCTTGTTCCTTTCCCTCTTCTCTATACCCAGTTCTCTTGTCGTACCAGCGCCATGCAGCCCAACCACTATGATCTATTGGGTCAGGTGCAGGATGAGCCTCGCCCACGGATGACGCGAGAGGCTCATCAGCAGCATAACCCCCTGCCGTCACGCTCGCCATCTGGTGCGGCGCCCACGAGATCAGAAGGTACGTGATGCTCGTCTTGTTTTCTCTCCACGATAGATATCTTACTCCTGTCGTTACTTCCCGACGATCTCTCCTGCACGTTGCAACATGCATGCAGTTTCGCTATCGTTCTCACCGCCATATTACTTTACCAACATGTACTCACTACAGTATTATTTAGATTCATGGATCGAGGTCTCCTCCCAGCCCTCCTCCTCGTCCCTGTCGTCCGCCGCCACCAATGATGACATTATCACTACCGGTCTCCGTGTCGAGCACAATGGTTCTCGACCATACCATCGCCGTAGCACACGGCGTCGCCTGCAACATCTGGCTGCCGTCACCACGGCACAGGTCGATTACTCGTCCCGCGAGCAAAGCAGTAGCCAGGATGAATATGAAGAAAGTGAAAGCGAGTCGGACCGTGTCTTGAGCAGTTCAAATGAGGACATGGCTCGCCGCCCGCTGGCAGGTCCGTCCATGAGCGGGCTGAGACCGTCGGTCCCGGTCTCGGACGATGCGCCCTCAACTGATGACGATGATAATTCTACTGCGTTGGGGATGCGGATCAGCTCGTCTCCCTTCGTTCCGCAGCCCAACGTCTTCTCCCATCCTCCCGCGTCACAGGACCCGTCCTGGACAAGGCCGTTAGAACGACGTCGTTCTCAACCGAGTGAGGTCTCCAACTGCAGCCGTCGGACCGCCATCCGAAGGAACTCCCAAGCCAGTATACGGTCGGCTCGAAGGTCATCAACACAGCATAGCCCGTACAACATGATCTCCCCATCACACCACGCTGATCACGACGCCGCCCTCCGAGCCAGCCTGTCGACTTTACTCTCCTGTGCTGCCGCAGCGCGAGGTTTGCCCAAAAACGACTCGCAACCCTCGCAAGCCCCACAGTCAGGTCCCTCTCGGGCACCGCCAGCCTCCTTTCGGCTCGTGTCAGAATCGGTGGCCATGGGAGATGAGGCCGGAGAAGAAGAGGCCGCATCGGCTGCCGAGACCCACGATTCTACCAAGTCGCAGCGGCCAAGACTACCGTCAGCACCAATGCCGGCCTTCACGGCACCCAACTCACCCAAGATCAAACGGCGGTCTAGCTCTCCTAAAGATCGACGATCATCTTCCAAAAAGAGCCGCCATACCGCCACGGCAGACTCTGCCGGCAGTCCAACCATCATGACGTGGGTTATCAGTGCCGGCGTAGTGGTTCTTTTCTCGGCCATCAGCTTCTCGGCCGGCTATGTACTCGGTCGCGAAGTGGGAAGAACGGAGGGCGGTACTGGCATGGGATCCGTCATGGGAGATGGGGGATTTTCTGGAGGGAAAGCAACCGCCGGGTGCGGTCAGGAAGCTGTCCGAGGAGGATTGAAACGATTCCGATGGGGCTCTGGAACGTCCGGGTCGGGCATCATTGCATGAGGCCAATCAGCCATATCAAGATTTTACGATGATGACGGAATTACGATGCTCATGTGCATGAAACCCCTTTTCTCTCCTTTCCATTGATTTACCGTTGGTTAGGTCGGTGTTCTCACGGATCTACATACTAGGTCTCTTTTTCTCTTCGTTGCATAAACATGGGGCTGTCTTGGGGAAAAGTACCTTGCAGATCTATCCTTGGTGTTTTGTATTTATTGGGGAGTTTGACTTTTGATTTTTCTGCTCGACTCACTTGCGACCATCTTGCTTTTGCACGCTATACCCCTTCGCCCCTCATTTGACGTTGGAACGTGGATCGTCAGTCGAACTCCGCTATGGCATGACTAGCTACGTGGTACATTTGGGCTATGAATCGGGCATTTCTACCGCTATTGCCATGAGTTTGCACATTTGTCCATCGTTGAACTCTTAATCTTATTGTTTGGTTTATCAGCCATTTCCAATAGCTTAACCACGTGAAATTCTATACTAAACTGAGCATTGGATGGTGAAAAAGGCCTAATCCAAGCCATTTAGAATAAATCTAGTTCAACCTACATCCAGAACCCGGGAGGCGGGATAACCTGTCAACTCGATAAGCTTCCTAGTCTCAAGTTTAGCCCTTGATCGTAAAACACCCTAGAATAACCCGACGAATGCGCTATTCTTGGACCTCATATTCATTTCCCACAGCAACATGGTCCCGGAAGATTCTGGCGTGTAGCGACTTACCAAGGACCTCAGATAAAGGTGACTTCGGTTCAATTACCAGTTGCGTGTCTCTATACTAAGACGATTTCTCAGCGATTTCCTTCTCTTTCCTTCAGGTATATAACGGCCGAAAGCATAGGTAACCCCTGCGTCGGTCACCACTGACGAATCGCAGCCCCTAGACCCTACCCATGGATGGAGACAGATTTGGTATCAGGAGCCCAGTCCCCTCTTTCAAGATCGAGGAGACACTCCAATATAACGAGGTGATATGGATTGACCGCGACAAAAACAAAACCACCGCCTGTCGAAGTAATTTCGGCACGGGCGATTTCGACCTCCTCCGCATCCAGCTTAGATTAGTAGTTAGTAGCTTGGTATGTTTGCTCGTCGTATGTCTAGCTGCTCTATGGATTTTGGAGCCCTATTTCGAGCCATATCAGACCCTGAATCGAGTTCTTCTCTAAAGGAGGGCTTCTGCGATTGTATGTCATATACAGTTGCAAGAATAGGTTGTTCAGCATAGGCCTAAATCTTTTGGCTTATTGCGGCTGGTTTTGGTCATCATCATACTTGAAATGACATGGTTCGATTGAGTTCGTCGCAAACAGCAAGGATTGCCTTGACTTAGGTTGTTGTTAGCGCCTCAAATAACATTGTGACTCCATCTATCATATAGTCTCAAGGTTGGAGGCAAGGTCACGGCAGGGTCTCCTTAGGTAATGCGACAGGATGAAGCTACCATCGATCTAGTAGATATAAACCTAGTGAGAAGACAAACTTTGGGCATATAGGGAGGTTGTACACACATAAAGCCCACCCCATGTAGACGCTCAGGAATCCGTACTTGTGATTCAGATCTTTCATGTATTTTGCTATCTGTCCTATATTTATTATTCGAGTTAGCATATGAATATCTTTCAAACCAACGGATCATTGCTCAATTGGTAGTTCATGGGTCTTACCAAGTATATGCCGAGAGTTGTGTTCATTTCCTGTTCTAATTCGTCTGGCACGTTATCTCCAGCCAGATTCCTCCGGCATTTTTGCGAGGAAGAATAGACAGTTCTCGAGCAATCAGGTTAGATCGGAACCGGAAACGAGTAACGCGCTCGTTTTGACTTAAGGAAAAGAGAAAGGAAGGGTAACCCCTACTAATGGACCTTGGCATACAAGCTTATCTCTGCTGCGATAAGGATGGCAGGGCCATTTCAAGAAGTCCCATTAAGCCGGCTCTGGAGCACAGGGCTGTACGCAAGCTGCAACTTCTCATTTGGGGACAGTCTGCGGTACGCCGCCATAGAGGACGAGGGCTCGAGTTCATGCGTACGGAGAACTGCCGCAAGCACGGCATTGGTATTTTCATCATGGGCTCGGGAACGGGGCTGCTGAGTTCTTACCAGTTTCGCAGCAAAACTCTAAAAGCATGTGAACGTTCGCATTGAAATCCCGGAATTGATCCTGAGCTGCTTTGCGCGACATAGGCACCCGTAGCAACAGGCGACGATCTTTTGGTGATTTGGATGAGACTTCAGAGTGAGTGACCCGTATAATTGGCAGATTCGCTGCCCTTCGACTTCGAAACGACCTTTAGAACCCGCTGACGGGAATCCCAATTCAGATAATGAAACATTTCAGCCAAATCGGAACAAGAGTCGGTTAGCCGAGCAACCGAATCACTGACGAAAGCCATGGCTTCCTGCAGGGACGCCAGAGCCTTCGCGTCGACGAAGATGGTGCCGGAGGAAAAGAAGATCCAAGGGACGGGCCTTTCTTGGTCGGGGTCATCTTTACCTTTGGAAGCTTGCTCTTCCGATCGGAACGACTCGAGACGATACTGGATGTGACATGGTAGATGAAGGCGTTTTCCAAACTGTTTGGCTTTAGCACTTAGTATGCTTCTGCAGGGAAAGTTGGGCACCTCGGAGAGTAACAATTTGTGCTCTCTTCGCTTTATTTCTTAGACCTGACCCGTAGGAGCTTGAGTTCCAGAACTAGATTCTCTTGAAGGTCGTAGATTACCATCCTGGCTGCTTTGTTCAATATATGTATCTCGTCTTGCTGGTGTTTCCTGAAGGTTCCATCCTCATTAAGTCGCTGCTTTCATAAGCCAACGTCCTATTTTGGTCCTGTCCTCTGCAGCTTGATTGAATAGAGGATTGCAGTAGGGATGTTTTTCGTTCGTTTTTTGTTCTCCGTAGATTGATAGACTCAACATCTGCAGCTCGAGTCCAAAATTAAGTATCGAAAGACTCATATGCTCTAAGCCTCTTTTTAGCGATACGTGAGCTATAATTCGTAGGTCTGGCTTGGTCTTCTAGACTGCGTCGATAATTGTCCTGATATCGACTCTCTACCAGGGAAAGCCTTTCAAGACAAGGTCGAACACACTTTGGGCACACTTTGGGAAAGGCGATAGTTCGGCGAAGACTTTCAAATTGTCAGTGATGTTGTGGTGAGCCGCCTTTTTTATATGCAAGGGTATTTGTCGAGCCAGACTTTCTCTACCTAAAAGATCAACGATAAAAACCATTAATTATCATCTGCCTCGTAAAAAAAAGGGCGAACTGCGAGGCATACAAGTCTGTCGAATGCTGCCGTTTTAGTTGAAGTTTTCGGCCTGGGAAGACTTTTTTTCTGGTGCTGATAACGTACTCCGTTTGAAACAAGGAAGTCCGAGTCTTTCGCGCAGGTTGTGTGATAAGCCCCGAGTAGCCCAAAAGGTAGCGCTTGGTGTTGGAGGGGGCAGCCCACCTATATATTCCACGCTCCCAGTATCTGACCTTTTGGGGAATGGACGTTTCCGTCTTCGGCGGGGTCTATCCTCCGCTTCTCTGTGGATGTTTATGACGCAAAGGCCGTGATTTGAGCTACCCACTTATCGCAAAGGTTGCAGTATTTGAAAGAAAATAGCGGATCTTTGGGTCGAAGGCCATTGTCTCTAATCCAAATTCTGAGCAAATTCCATACTCGAAGACGCTTTGTGCACGCCCTATGCAGGAGACGCAATCTTTGATATTGCAGCGAGCAATATAAACTAGTGACACAAAAGGAGCCTGAATGGTTTTCGAGCTTTGTGAGCCAGGCCATGCAAAAAGCTACTATGGAAACCGACAAAGTGTTGGTTTCTGGCACTCGGAAAGAACAGTGTGGTGATCCTGAAATCACGTTTAGCATCAACCTGTCCCCAGGACTAGATTGAAGGCATCGCTTTGTACCAGTATGGGCTTTGGTACACCTATCTTGTGCCTTAGCCTTTTGCGAGCCTTGCTTTCGTTGTTGATATCAGTGGGACCATCAACTGCATTGTTTGTACATTTTGAACGGCCACCGGCCCTTCCAGAAAGATATCGCGAGAAGGAATCACTGGTAGTTCTAGTAATGCGCAGGTTGACATCTTGCACGAAATTTGCCCATGCACGAAGATTTTGGTTTGATTCGGGCTTTGATGATATCTCATCGTCATAGATGCTCAAGCGAAAACTGCAATTCTCTGTAAATCTGACTGATGAAGAACGCAGCGAATCAGCCAGGGGTGAAAATCGCTCGCTCTGGATCGATACCAGGAGAATGTCCCCGCTGATAGCGAAAGAACCACACTGGTCTTGTTTCTCAAGGCGTGGGTTTTTAGTTTTTTGTGTATGGCTAGAGATATGTTCCCTTCTCGGTTGTTGATCTGTTCGCCTTTATAGCTGGCCACGGAACTCTTCTGCTTTATAGGTGCATACAACCGGGCCCGTACTTGATGCGTATCTTTTGTTTCAACGACAGCTTGGATAATGAAAGCGTCTCTTGAGATGACCAAGTTCTGTCGGGTTCCCAAGAACGCCGGTTCGACTCGTCGATAAAGTTTCCGATGACGCCATGTATCACTGGTTCTAGAAGTATGTAAGTATGATGGAAGAGAAATCAAGAAGAGCGGAAAGGAAGGGAGTGGGAGAGCTTTTATATGGATCGTAGGCCATTATACGTGGTTAATGGCTTCCAAGCAATCCCCTTGCCTTGATTCACAGTCGATAGGTTGATGAATAACCAAGCAGGCCGTGAAGCAAGCAATATAATCATCTCATTGGTAGGGAATGATGTTTGATATTGAATGCTGCTCGGTCAGTGAATCCTATGGCTTGTTCGGAACTACATTCATCAAAGAGACGGAGATCTGTACGATTTTTCTGTACGGTGAAAAAGACTAGATTCCGAATATTATCTTCACGGTTGACCGTCCTTCACTGACGGACCAAAGTGGACAAAATATTTGCAATTAATAAATCCCAAAGTAGATCGATCTTTAAACGTCGTTTGATTTTGATGGAATTACTCATAATACACCCCCGGGCTTTTTCTATACGTTTTTTTCTCTGTGCCACCCATCCCGTCGGAGCTTACCGCGACAAAGCAATGTCATCAATTCTCATAATCATCTTAACCGTCTCGGCTGCCAGCTCGATAGCGCTGGTGCTCACCAGGAGAGGCTGCAGGATGTTCTCCTCGGTGATATCGTCCTTCACACCGCCGCTGCGGATGCTGACACCAGCGTTGTGCTGGCCCTGGGCATGACGGTGACGCAGGTCCGTGACGACCTTGATCGAGTTGAGACCGGCGTTCTCGGCGAGGGTGGTGGGGATGACTTCCATTGCGTCGGCAAAGGCCTTCCAGCAGATGGCTTCCGTTCCGGTAAGCTCACGAGCCCGCATGGCGAGAGCGTGGGCCACCTGAACCTCCGGAGCACCACCACCCGCAATGAGGGCGCGCTTCTTGACCAAGCAGCGAATGACACACAGAGCGTCGTGCAAGGAACGCTCAGCCTCGTCGAGAATGAGGTTGTTGGCACCGCGGGCGACGATCGACACGGTCTGGTTGGCAGAGGCGGCGGGAGCCTTGATGCCGGTGATCTTCACGTAGCGAGCGCCGGAGGACTGGACCTCCTCGACCAGGTCGGCAGTACCCAGCTTATCTTCAGTAAAGGAGTCAATGTTGGCAATGGGCTTGCAGCCAAGACTCTTGCACAGGAACTCAATCTCGTCGCGCTCGATGTCCTTGACCGCAAGGATCTTCAGACGAGAAAGGAAGTGAAGCGACAATTCGTTAACGGCGTCACGGAGGATCGACTTCTGGATAAGGAGCACATTGCACTTCGTCTTCTGGATCTTCTTGACCATGTTGAGTAGATATTGGCGCTCTTCCTTGAGAATCTTGTCCATTTGACGGTAGTCGTTCACCACGATCTGGTTCTCCATCTATGTAGCCACCGCGCGTCAGTATTGTACATACAACCGAGAGAGTGGGGGTAGAGGGACATACGTCAGGCTTGGGAGGGCTCAGTTGGAACTGAATCAATCCTATCCGGGCCTTCTCGGTTCTTGCGGGACCACCGCTGCTCTTGATGACGGGCTGGTTCAACACCAGACCGTCCACCATCTCGCTATCCTCAATCGTACCGCCAACCTTCTTGATTATCCGAATGTTTCTAAGGTCCACGTTCTCCGCGGTCTTAGGGTCGACAACCTTCAATACCGAGTCGACAGCCATGGGGCCGAGAAGACCGGAGTGCTGGGCCACAATCTTCGACGAGAGCGAGGTAGAGGCGGCTTGGAGGAGAGTCGAACGGTCAGCGAGGTTGATCGGTCGGGACATGTTGTGAAGGATCTCGACGGCAGCGCCCGCGGCTCGTTGGAAGGACTCCGAGATGACGGTGGGGTGAATGCCCTTGGACAACAGACGCTCCGCGGCACCCAGCAGGCTTCCGGCGATGACAACAACCGATGTAGTACCATCTCCAGCCTCGACATCCTGGGCGGCACTCAGGTCGACCAGCATCCTAGCGGCGGGGTGCATGACACTCATATCCTTCAGCATAGTGTTTCCATCGTTGGTCTGCGGGGGTGGTTAGCGGCGGGGTGTATATAAGTATGAGGAAGTCGGCTTCGTACGATGATGGTGTTGCCCTTGGGAGTTTGGATCTATTTTCTCATTAGCAGTAGATTCGGGGGTAAACTGGAAGTTGTTCCTACCATCTTGTCCATTCCCCTGGGTCCCAGAGACTGTTCAATATGTTAGCCCCTCATCTGTGACAAGATTGTTAAATGAGCGTACAGTTCTAATGGCATCGGAGACGGCTATCATCCAAGTTAGCAAAACCAATCTCCTCCATGACACAGCTGCAAACCAAAGCCCTGCACTTACCTCTCGCAGCGAGAATGTTGGACGTTCGCACGGCCATAGGCTTCTCCTTGTCCTATCCGGTTATCAGAAAACGGCCCACAGATCGGATTGCTCCCACACAATGAGACATACCTTGAAGGAGTTGTTCCCAGGGGTGGCCTGGGGTGCTGCGGTCGCCATTTTGAAATTGAATATGGTACAAAGACCGGGGAGAAATTGGGGGGAGGAATAAGAGAGGGTTGGAGAGACAAGACGCAGGCCAGACCGTGAAGGCGGCTTTGGAATTTCTGCGAAGTTACGGTTAGCCTTGGCGGCCACTAGCGTCAACAGCTCGAACCGACCGACGCAACCACCTCAGCAAGCAACCCGAAGAGCTACCACTTCCCTTGCCTCTCATCCCAAGCTCCATCTCATCCATAATCTACGACTCTGGTGCTATTCACGACCGTTGAATCTCGCCCATCACTTTGATTTCATAACTTTTCTGTGCATTTCCTTTCCATCCCTACCCTCGCCGCCGTGACCTCACAGCCCTCCTCTCACCATGCCTAGCGCCACGGGAGAGAACTGGGAGAAGTACAAGAAGAACTTCGCCGATGAAGAAGAGCCGGAGAAGAAGATCACTCCTCTCACAGACGAGTATGATTCCCCTTGGATATTCTGTTCGGATGGTCGATGGAAGTGATGGCTGACCGGACTCCCAGTGATATCGCAGTATTGAAGACGTACGGCGCCGCTCCCTACGCGAATGCCTTGAAGAAGTTGGAGAAGCAGATCAAAGACAAGCAGAACAGCGTAAACGAGAAGATTGGCGTTAAGGTATACTGGCTACTTTTCTTATCCCTCTCCGGATGGAGCTGACCGTCTTAGGAATCCGACACTGGTCTTGCACCTCCACACCTTTGGGACGTTGCCGCGGACCGACAACGCATGGCAGAGGAGCAACCGCTACAGGTCGCTCGCTGCACGAAGATCATTCAAGATGAGAAGGATACGGACAAGAGTAAATACGTCATCAACGTCAAGCAGATCGCCAAGTTTGTTGTCAATCTAGGGGAACGTGTGAGTCCTACGGATATCGAGGAAGGCATGCGAGTCGGGTATGTTGGTTCTCCATAAATCTCTAAAATTGGTTTGCTAATTCTCTTACCAGTGTCGACCGGAATAAGTACCAGATTATGCTTCCCCTCCCGCCCAAGATCGACCCCAGCGTAACGATGATGACGGTCGAAGACAAACCCGACGTGACGTACGGCGACGTTGGTGGATGCAAAGAACAGATCGAGAAGCTGCGGGAAGTCGTGGAGATGCCCTTGCTATCGCCAGAGCGCTTCGTCAATCTTGGTATCGACCCGCCCAAGGGTGCTCTGCTATACGGCCCTCCCGGAACCGGTAAGACGCTCTGTGCTCGAGCCGTCGCCAACCGAACAGACGCCACCTTCATCCGTGTCATTGGTAGTGAACTGGTTCAGAAATACGTGGGTGAGGGTGCCCGGATGGTTCGAGAGCTGTTCGAGATGGCGCGTACCAAGAAGGCCTGCATTATCTTCTTCGACGAAATCGATGCGGTCGGTGGTGCTCGTTTCGACGATGGCGCTGGCGGAGACAACGAAGTGCAACGTACCATGCTGGAACTGATTACCCAACTGGACGGATTCGATGCCCGCGGTAACATCAAGGTCATGTTTGCCACCAACCGACCGTCGATTCTGGATCCTGCCCTCATGCGTCCTGGACGTATTGACCGTAAGATCGAGTTCTCTCTCCCGGACGTCGAGGGCCGAGCCAACATTCTCCGAATCCACGCCAAGAGCATGTCGGTGGAGCGCGACATTCGATGGGAGCTGATTTCTCGACTGTGCCCCAACGCCACGGGTGCGGAGCTCCGCAGTGTTGCGACGGAGGCCGGTATGTTCGCCATTCGGGCGCGCCGGAAGGTCGCCACGGAGAAGGACTTCCTGGCTGCCGTGGACAAGGTGATCAAGGGCAACCTGAAGTTCAACTCGACGGCAACCTACATGCAGTATAATTAGATGACGCCCCCTTCCTTTCCCCTCTGCAGGTTGGATTTACATAGCATGGCTGGACGGATGTGTATGATCAATTTATCACGTAATTCAGTCTACTATGGGTTATCACGTGAGCTATTCGAGGCCTTTCGTCTTATAGTTATCCGTAGAGAGTTTCCATAGAGGATTTCCATAGAGTACCTTCTATCTACCCGTAGATATCACATGACAGACTTCGGCATCAGGATTACCTCAGCACACCACCGCGTCCGGGTAAGAGATCCCGTGCCGTCATGAACGTCCATCCGGATGAAGGGTCTGTGACAATCTGACTCTCAGCAGACATAACGAGAACTCCTCCATGCATCATCATCCCCAGGTCCAACCCAACAGCCCTACTGAGGGATGAACGATGAATGACGCAGGAGTCTGCGGTGCACAAGTCCGGAATTCCTCGCAGCGCGCGGGTTAAAAGGAAGGCCGGCCACGTGCCCAGGCCCGGAAACAGCCAATCAGCAGTCGGCCACCGCCCGAGGTGATTACCACTACACGCCCGCTGATTGGCCGACTCGGCCCCGGTCCTCCCCGTCGGCAACTGCGCGGGTGATTATGTCAGCCAGCTTTCGGCCAGCAGAACCGGCGATCCAAAAGTG